>JAXCLR010000001.1:69770239-69784126 GCA_035584095.1 Annona squamosa
TAGAAAAAAAAATTAAATTATTTATGAAATGTTTGTAAGATTGTTATCGGAAAATTATAAGAATATATTGGAGTTTGCTTGTAATATCAATTAAGATAACTTATATATAAATATATAAAAAATTAAAATAAAATATTAAATAAATTTAAAATTTTGTTCAGTCTTTACCACGAAAGGATTCTAGATGGCCCCCGCATATGCATACAAAAAAATAATTTTAACTACCGAAATGAAAATTGCAGCAGCTGCAGGCTGCAGGCTGCAGTGGTCCAGCCTTCCAAGTCTCCTTCACAAAATAATCCGTATCTTCATTTTCTCAATGTTAGGCAGAGGCAGAAGCCTGGGGTCGGCTTTTTACGTGTGGCGCTCTTGGCAGTGGCCTTTGTCCATTTATTCCAATCGGCACTAGGCACCGGCCAGCCCCTGTGCGTTTGGCCATCAAGAGAGTCAAGACTCCCCTTCAAACAGGTGGCAGACAATGTCCCACGAATCATGCCATCATATTCCTCAACTTTAATAATTAATTTTTAGGGATGCAAGTAGAAAATTCGTCGATTTATCACCTTCATTGCACTTCGTCCCCCGCATATTTGTAAGCAAGCATGTCTTTTGCAAAATCAGTAGGTACCGCTAAAAATTGCAAAATCACAACTAAAAATTCCCATGTGTTGAGAAATCTTAAAGGTAATCCCTTGAATGGAAATATCTATTTTTTATTTGAGTACACGTGGAAGCACCTTTTTTTTGACTTAGAACATAGGGGGGGAAATTTTAAAAAAATACCGATGACGGCTTATAAAGAAGAGGAAGATCTTTCCCTAAGCTTGGGTTTGTCTATTTCCTTGCTTCAACCTTCCTTTGAAGCAAACCCCATGTAATTGCTTTTTAAAGCCCAAGCATGCAATATGGAACAATTAATGCATTTGGACAAGGCCGGATTTTTTATTCCTCTCAATTGTTTAATTAGCCTAACATCATCGTGATGGCAATACTTTTTTTTTTTTTTTTTTTGAAAGAATGGCAATACTAGTAGTACAAAAGATTTTCCCCTTTGTCATTATTCTAGTGAATATTTTAATGTCAATGTAATGAACTATGGTCTAAGAACGCATGATTAGATTATCAAAGCCGGTCTTTCCATCCTTGAAAACAAAAGATAGTTGAAATCTAGTCGAATGACCCAATCGGCATGAACCGTCTAAAGCCGCGAATTTGTCTTGAAAAAAATCACTCGTCCATCCTTATATTGCATTTATGGGATATGATGTGGACCATGTGAGACCTAAGTGGAATAAAATAAATAAAGGAATCGATCCATTGCTCCTTGTAAAGAACAAGATATCCAATTTTTCAGTCTGAAACTTCAATGACCTTGTCTTAATTTGAAAAGGTTACGTGGGGATTTCAAATAGTTGATAGTCCTAGTTAAGGGTGCAACTTGGATCGGGTATATTGGGATAGTAGTTTATTCTACCCATATTCTATTTTCAAAAAGCCAACTCAACCCTACCCACTTACAGGGTTGGTTACTACCCTACCCTACCCTACCCTATTCATTACCCATATGATTGATTTCAATTCCGGTTCCAAATTGGTTCTTACAATAACTAATGACGACATTTGAAAAAAATATTTTTTCTATTATTTTAAATAATATAAAGCAATATTTATTTATATTTTAGACTTTACAGTTTATAATTAATTTTATTTTATTATTTTTATATCTATTTCCATATTCTTTATAATCTCATTATTCATATTAATAATCACATTAATATCATTATCTGAATTCATATTATGATCATCCATCATTACAAATACAAATCCTAAACAAAATCAAACTAATAATAATTTATTAGTAAATGAGGAATAGAAACTATTATATATTTACTTATATACACAAATTTATAGTTATTTACTATTAGGATACCCTTGTGGGTACCCATTCAAGTTGATTCTGGATACCCAACGCGTATACCCTATCTTTACCTTATTTAAAGAGTTGGGTAATGATTTTTTCCCTTACCCGTACCTATGGGTAAAATATTCTTTCCTATCCTACCCAATTTTGGATCGGGTTGGGTACCCTACCCAAGTTGCACTCTTAGTGCTAGTAAAGAATGGTTTTGATTGTTGTGTCTTTATAGGAGGATTGCATATATTTGATAAAGACTATACTAAACACCTTTTATGTGATATAAAGGAGATTGCAATTGAATGCACCCGGGTGCATAAGACTGGGTTCCGATATAATGTGGGGTATTTGTAAAATAATTTTTTGTATAAGTGCAAATTAGTGTGTGTTTTGTAGATTTTTTGTCTCTTTTCAATGGTTAGCAAAGATTTGTAGATTCTCAATTTTATAGTTTTTAAGTTTTTGTATATATATTTAAAACTAGTGAGTGCTTTTGTACTTGTGTTTAAAAATAAACTCTACAATATGTAAATGCTACACAAAATAGGCCTCGACAACAAATGGAGCACAATTAAGAGCTCCACATGCAAAAATGTGAGATTTATAAGGTTTTGTTAGATTTTAATTTTACTTATTTTAAAATTACAATTTGAAGGTGGTCAAATACAAAGTTTAATGAAAGATTGTTCATTTTAATTATATATGAGCACAAAAGAGGCAGAACACTTTCAAATCTGTGGTATGTTTGAGAAGCAATAAAATTTTTAGCTGAAGAAAATTCTTAGTGTAAAAGTTTGTGAGTTATGAGACAGTGTTGCCATAGGATATTAATGGATAGGTTAGCTAAATAAACAGTTGTTTAGAAATAATTGAAGAGTACGGTAGTTATATAGAAAAATATGAAGAATAATTTAAAATAGGGTAGTTATGGAGAATGAAAAATTTTTAATTAAAAATTTTTTATTTGAAAAGTTTGTGTCATCCAAACATGCCCATATTTAAGATTAGTGGACGAGAAAGAAATGAGATGGAGATGAAAAAAACATTCCCATTCCTAAAAAAATTCATTTTCAATAGATAACAATTTTGCTTTTTCAGTTTTCATTATTGTTTTTTTTATTCTTAATACAATTTTTTATATTTTAATATTAACAATATATTTAGGACGTGTTTGGGAAATGATAAAATTTCCGGATGAAAAGTTTGAGGTGTAAAATCTTTTAAATTGAAAGAAAATGACCTAAAACAGTAGGGGTAATAATGAATAGTAAAGAAATAATTGAATTGGTTAGTTGTATATACAGTTATATAGAAATGATTGAAAAATATAATAATTATATATAAAAGTATAAATAAATAACTAAAAAATAATGTGTCTATGAAGAGTGAAAACTTTTAACTTAACATTTTTTTTTCTTGACAAACACAAGCTTAAGCCTTAATTCAGTTTTCTTATCTCATCCCATCGCTGCTGCGTAGAATTTTTGCTGCGGATGATTAGGGGATGCAAATTAAAGAGCGATTGACGGGTGATATGGAGAATGGAGGAATGTATGTATTGGAATTTGGAACGCGTGGTGGGATGGGAGCGAGGATAAAGAGTGGGGATGGATAGGTTAGGTCGGTGTGCCTAATAAAGATGAGGATGGGCTGTGAAACCGATTGGAACGGATGCATGAGGGTTGTTTGTTCATCAGGGATTTGGATTCCGGTCTCTTTGAAAAGTGTGATCAGTGCACCATCAAAACCATTTATTTTGTTTGGGGGGGCCACAGCAGAAAAATAAACAAATAAACGGTTATTTGCGCAGCAGCACACGAATTCATTGTAAAATTAATCGGTCCCAAGAAATGTGTGACTCCGAACATCGAGACATGTACATTTTGTCTGGGAAATAAAAAGATTTTGCCATGTCCGATGCACTAATAATAATGACATTTGTCATTCTAGCCGTACATATGTCCAACCAGTTCCAAAAATGTGTGGTCTTTGCATGGGCTGATGCCATGCAGTGTTCAATAAATTCGAGTTTGGTATTTGGCGTCTTCACAATATTCACGTCGTGTACTTTCTTCATAACACTTTGCGTCCATCACCCACATTCCCTGATTTTATTCTTTTATTTTTGTAATTTTTATCTCATATTTATTTATAAAAAAAATTTAAAACTAAAATTTTTCAATTTAAAATTTTTTTCTATCCAGAAGTACTTTATTTTTAATTTTTTTTTATATCTGAATCATTCCCCTACAACTTCTCATAGAACTAACCTTTCTGTTATTGTGTTATATTATTTTTTACTAATTTAAAAATTTTTTAACCAAAAGTTTTATTATTTCACAAACACACAATTAATTTTTTACATCGGTAATATTCCGGTTTAGGTTATTTCAGTCCGTACAAATTCAAAAGTAAAATATTTTTCTTTATGTCCACTCTTTCGAACTTGTTACATTTATGCTAACAAAATCCGCGCTGGTCTCTTTAGTTTCCATCATAATGCTTATTACGAAATTAATTTCTAATAATATTCAAGACATAAATTCGCAAAGTTTGAAAGATACAAAATTCTAATCAGAGTAAAAAATACATTTGAAATTATCTCGTAATAAAATTTAATTTTATAAACTCCTTCCAGTAATTATGATGGACACTACCACCGCAGGTACACAGACGAAGACATTGGTGGCATATATGTAAATATTTTATTTTTAGGAGTATTTGTTTACCCAAAAAACTTCTCAAACTAAAAATTTTCACTTTTCATAATTATTTTAATTTTTATTTATCTTTTCATTTTTTTTACAACTACTCTACTTTTTAATCATTTCTAACATCTCACGTATATATTTTAACTTTATTATCTTTACTCATAATCAATATTCATATTATATGACATTATTTTTTTAATTTCAAAAACTTTTACACTAGAAAATTTTCATCAAAAGTTTTATCATTTTACAAATACACCCTTATTAGACACGGACGCTAAATAATTTTCATATTCATGAACTTTATTTATAAAAAAAAATATTTTTTATTTGTTATGATTGCATTTTTGTGGCTCATGTAGATCAAGGTGATAAAGTCATATCATCTTATATGCAGAACATTTTTTATTGGTATTAGTGTAACACAGGTTAGTTCGGATAATGTACTCTACTCATACTTTATTTCCAAAAAGTTGATCCTACCCACTCACGTACCTTACCTTACCCATTGCCCACAAGGTTGGTTTCGGTTCCATTTCCAATTCAGTTCCTATAATAACTAACATTGACATCTGAAAAAAATATTTTTTATGTTGTTTTAAAATGATCGATTGATGAAATTTTAACCCAATTTCCATGAAAATTATATAGAGTTTCTCCAAATTCATTTTAGTTAATTAAAAAATAGAACCTTTCACTTTTACGTATTTATAAAATAAAAGATTTCAATATCAAAATATTGTTTTTATCCTAAAATATCAAAATATTATAAAACAACAGTAACATTATAAATCAATCTCAAGGTCTAAAATAAACTGAGAGGATTTTTTTTTTTTTTTTTTTGTAAACTAATGACGACATGTGAAAACAATTATGTTGTTTTAAAATTTCTTGGGTCGATCATTTTTACTTCGGCTAAAAATTGGAAAACCCGCAATGTATAAGAGCTCTCCGGGAATGTTTTTGCAAAAGCATTTAATAATTGGAAACGTTTCTAAAATTCAATCTGGAAATTGCATTTAAATAAACTGTTTAGCTAAGAGATCCAATTTCATCTAATTTAAATACGTGGATGGGTCTTATTTGAAAATATGAAATAAATGTAATGAAATTGATTCATTCATATATTAACTTTGAAGACTATATTTTTTTAAACATGTAACTCCTTTAAAACATTATTCGAACAACGTAGGTAAATAATTTTGTAAGGATGAATTTCAAAGGATTCCATGGGCTTAAATAGATGGTGATTTCGATTCTCAAGAAAGTTTTTCAAAATTTTCAATGCAACTTTTTTATTTCAAATGCTTATCATTCCATATTGTGGCGAAATCCAATAAGTAGATCTATGTTTTCCATAATTTACAATTAAATAATTTTTTTTTTGGCAAATATGACCCAGCGATATATTTTTATTAAGTGCTTTTAGTCAGATGATAAAAGTAATGATGTTAAACAATATACATCGTTACACCCAAAAAGCTTCGGAATAACTCGGTTAAAAACTGGAATGGGACCATGTTAAAATATTTAAAATTTAAAAATGTATGGTAATAAATGTGTGGGTGGAGCTTGCATTGAATGCATGTGTACGGTGTAGATGAAACGGTATACTGGCATGCGGGCCCACAACATGGGTGGATGGGAGGACTGATTCAAACCTGGGTAAAATTGATGAGTTATGAAAAGGACATGCAGTGCAATATTTGGAAAGTCAGCATCCTCCAATGATATGAATCTTTGATTTTGGGCCACGAATAGAAGAGAAAAGGTGACCAACTATACGGTCCGGATCACCACTGGCTCTGCCCACGCGCCCAGTTAGGTACTTATGGTACCAACTACGAGCACCACCTTGCCCCAACCCCATCAAACGGACCTGCATTCAGCGGTGCTCATGATCATGGTCAACCCGTCAACTCGCTCGTCCAATCTTTTTATAAATGAGTTTAAGTTAGGATTTTTGAATAAATGTATTATGATCCGCCAACTCGTTTAACTATTTAATTAAATAAATAGATTATGGTTAAGATCTTATAACTCGTCAATCCGTTTAATAACTTATTTAACTCATATAACATGTTCATCCTGTTTAATTCGTTCAATCCATTTAACTCGCTTAACTCATTAAAGTTTTATATATATATATACACACATGTAAACTCCTTAGTTATTTTTTTCTCTAAATCTTCCTCAGTTCATCTAATTTTCATTTTTTTCACTGTTGTCTTAATTTCGTTTTTCCGTTACTGTTCTATTTCTATTTTTCCTACGCCAAAAACAATGCCAAAAACAATCTCTTGTCTCTCCTTGCGAGATCATCATCTACTAGTGTTTAGGTTTTTAAATTATTTGTTATATAACTCATTAACAACCTATAAACCTGTTTATTAAATAGGTTATGGTTGAAGTTTTTTAAATGAGTTAATAAATGGATTATGGTTGAGATATTTTAAATAAGTTAGAATTAGAATTATGCTCCAACCTGTCCAACTTGAACCGTTAACACTCCACCTGCATTGGAGGTGGAACCACCACCTTCAAGGCCCCAACACTCCCAATTTTTTCCAAAAAAAAAAAAAAAAAAAAAAATCAGCTGATTTTTATGTTGAAAATGGAAAAAGAAGAAGAGGGGAAAAAATAAATAAGAGGGGTCATCCCCTTACAAAACCTACTTTTTAAATTTTTTTTGTTTTTTATAATATATTATGCCATGTGTATTTAATTTACAAACTTAACATATTCAAAAAAGGTAAAATTATGTTTATAGGTTAAATACATATATGACGTATTTGGAAAGTGATAAAATTTTTATGCGAAAAGTTTCTAGAGTAAAAGTTGTCGAAATAAGAGAAAAGAACATGATATGATAGAAATAATGATAAAGAATAAAATTAAAATAGATAAGTTATATATATAAAAATAATTAAATAGTAAGATAATTTGTATAGGAAGATGTGAAGAAATAATTAAAAAATTAGATAGTTATAGAAAACAAAAAAATTTACATCAAAATTTTATTTTAAACCAAACACACCCATAACATAACATGTTTATAAAAAAAACTAAAAAAAATAAGAATTAAGTTAAATGACCAAACACAAATTAGGGCTCAACTGCGATCCATCATAAATGATCAGCCCTCAATAACTAAAATAACATAATAGCATAGAAAAGGATGTCATAGAGCAGGAAACAATTATTTAGCTAACACGACTAAGAATATCATGTGATAATTGAAATACAAATATATAATAAAAAAGTTAGGATTGTTGTAATATCTAAGACATCGATGGCATCATTAAAACAGTAATTCTTTTTCTAAGGAGCCCTTGCAACTTATTCATACTTGTATATATAATTTGCTGTGTCCTTGTTGAAATAATTTAAAATAATTACGTATCTTTTTAAGAGGTTAACTTTCTTATTTTGAAGGATTCAGGGCCTCATGCAAACTGTTTATTAATTTGAAAATTTTGGATAATTTTATAATTTTAAAAATATCTTAATAATTCAGATGTGTTTTTAAAAATATTGATAAACTCTAATGGCAGAGAACATTTACATAAGAAAATTGCCTTTTTTCTTATTGGCAAAGCCAACCATTCTTAAGGAGTTTGGATCTTTTATAAGTAAATGATGAAGATTAATTGATGTTAGGAGATGTAAGCTTGATTAATTCCTCTGTCGCGTCATATGTCACAACGTTTTGCAAAATGGACTAATTTTTGGACAATGCATGCATTAGCATATTTGGAGAATGAATAGATAGATATTAAAGAAGTGGGGTGAATCGATAACATGATGGGAGGGTTGATTAAGGTGGATTGGCCTGCTATGAACCAGGAAAAGTGAACAAATGCATGATTAGATACTTGCATTAGTCTGCAAGCTGCAGGGCCAACACGACCTATAGCTAAGACGTGCACAAGCGAGTAGCTAGCTATGGATAAAGGAATTAAAAGGTAAAATTAGTCAAATGACGCAGTTATTAGCAACAATATTGATTAGATGACAATGAATGGAGAGGTTGGCAAAAAAGACATCCTGATAGGAAAGTTGGCATGAGTCTACTTTTTGATCTTTGAGCAACGTGCACGCAAGTTAGCGATATTGTTAGATTTTAACCTTTAGAACTAAAGAATTGGAGTATACTTGAGTTGAGCCGTAAATAAATAAATAAAATAACAGTGATTTTCAATTGGATTTCTCATTCTCTAGTCATTTTTTAAATTTTCAAAATATTTTTATATTTACAACACAAATTTCCCATTAGCAACACACATCATCACATTTTCGTCAGGCCAAAATTTCCTAGATAACTTATTTTCTTTATTTGCTCTTTAATATATAGTTGCCGGGCCACTCATAATCCACTAATCTTTATTTTTCTATTTGGAGCTTTTTCTTGGAAGACAAAATATATAAACTATATACTTGCCCGATTATCACATTGACTTTTTTTCGTTTTATACTTGACATCACTCCCCTGTATTTTCTTTACATTTATCAGTTAGGTTTTTATATCCCCATCTGTATAATTTGTATGAAATCACAGGCTTATCTCTTAGTTTTAAAAAATAACAAAATATTTTTATAATGTTCATATAAAATTGTAAGTGTATTTCTTCCATCTTTTATGATTTCTTTTTATGCTATCATTTATATTTTGTTACAATTAGAGCCCGATCACCCTATTTATCTTACAATTTTTATCATATATATTTTTTCTACTGATAATTACTACCAATATACACAAGCAAGGGAAGATGCTTTTCAAATGGGATCTTTAAAAAAATTGCATTGAGATATTTATCAAATGACAAAAAAATACCCCTTCGATATACATTGCAAGTCCATTTGGCAAGAAGTAAAAAAATTTTACTCTTTTCTATATAAATTTTAATTTCATTTAACATCTTAACTATCTAACTGCTATATTTTTATTTACTTATTATCATTACCTATCTTATATCACATCATTTTCTTATTTTTAAAAATTTTTAAATTGCCACTTTCTCATTTTTCTCTTTTCCCAAACGAACCTACAGTTAAATTCATTAATTGCAATCCATGTTGTATTAAAATTTTTGTAAAATAATTGGAAATAATAAACACATCACAAAAATAGTACCTATAAATAAATATTTTTTAATAATTTGATTAATAAAATTAATAATCGGTTAATTACTAACAAGATATTTTCATTATTTCATAAAAATTTTGACTCTTATTCGTGAAACCGTAATGAAAGAGACGTACGTACAGTTTCTTATAAATGTTGCATGGCGTTTTGCAATTATATAAAAATTGAAAAATATACCTACAATTTTGCCCAAACTAAAACCATATGAGTACGGATGAAAAATTCCTTCATCAATTTCATTACATTTAGATCCACTTTAGCAGGATGAGTCCCTTAGTAAAGCTTGGGAGAATTTTTTCAAATATTTTTATAAATGATTAAATATTTGCAGATATTTTATAAGTTGACAAGAACCTTAAAATTTTCATTGCAAACCTATAAATCTATAACTAGATTGAGAGTTGTTTGTATTTATACTAATTCAAAAGTCAAATATGTATATTCTTGCTAACTGATTTTTTTTTTGGCACTTATGTGAAGGGATATTTTTATTTACACAAAATATTTTTAAAATTACGGGCATAAATGAAAAAATAAAGATAATCGGTATAAATAAAATATTTTACGTTTGAGTTGACAAGAGTGCAAATAACCTTTTGGTTAATGAGAGTGAAGAAATACATACATACATACATACATACATACATATATATATTCTCGTTTTTAAAACTAATTAGAGATTTGTGACAAAAGTAGAAATGAAAAGTTTCCGATAAAGAAATTGGTGAGTAGCTCACGTAATTGGGTTTGACGAAGAATAAAGAAAAGATAATAAAGAATAATATTCCCCACTGGCCGCGGCCTTGACACACAAATATGATCCGTAGCTAGCTAAATCAACTTTTTCAGGCACGATTCCATCGCAATAGTTTTAGCTTCCTCATTATTCTCGAACATGAGAGACTCCTTAAGTGGGTGTTTTTGGATTTATAATATAATACAGTGAAGATGGAGATGAGAAAAGAAAAGTGTGTGATAGAACACCAAGTCAATGTGTATGGATCAGAAGAATATATTGTGAGTGATTTCAGAAGAAGAAAGACAGGAAATAAAATGGCCTTTTAGATTGAAAAATAGAAAAGGTTAATTTAAAAATTAAATGTTATAGAACAGGATGCTTTTATATATATATATATATACTCTCTTTTTTTTTTGACATGATGTATCGTAAACAGAATCTGTACTTAGTACAGTAATTGGGAACTGGAATAGAATTTGGGGTGCAGTTGACAATGGAAAAGAAATAAAATAAAGATCATATGTTTAATTTACTCTTTTTATACTTTTTAAAATTGTTATTCAACTGTGACATCTTAGATGACCAAGTTATTGATGTATGGTGTGTTTGGTTAGAGGTAAAACTTTTGATGAAAAGTTTTTGAAGTAGAAATTGTCAAATAATAGAAAGCGATATGATATAATAGGAATAATGATGAGGAGTAAAGAGAATAAAGTTAAAATAGATAGGTTAGTCGTATGGGTAGTTGTGTAGAAATGATTGAAAAGTAGGGTAGTTTGTATAGAAAAATGTGAAAAAATAATTAAAAAATAGAGTAATTATGGAGAGTGAAAAGTTTTAGATTGAAAAGTTTTAGTTAACACTTTTTTATTTTAATCAAACACACCCGTAAACAAATACATAAGATGGAAGGTTTAAAATTCGAAGTGGATAGAAACATTTCGGTTATTATCTCTCTGTTTGAGTTGTCCACAGATAAAAATGCCATAAACGTACTCATTCTGTTCTGAAATTAGACCAAAAATAACAACTTACTTTCACTAATTGTCGTATATCTTTTTTCGTTCCCCAAACTCACGGCAACACTTGCACAGCGGTCTAAACGTCTGAACCGACGGGTCTGGTTAGGTTTGCAAAACATTCGCCAAAACAGACAGGAACTAATTAGCAGAAAAGCATAAGCAACCAACTACTTTTTGATTAATATTATTTCATGTGGGCCCTCAACCTGTACTATAAAATGGGCCCTGCAGCGAAGATCGCTGGATCAGGTGGGAATAATGCGAGAGGTGGGCCACCGAGCACGAAAGGTGAAAGACTGCGATCTTCGACGCGGTAGGCAGAGAGGCTTCTTTTTCAATGGCTAGGATGAAAGGAATATTCGAGACGCAGCTGTGCTGTTTTGGGGACTTTTGGCAGAAGTCCTCGAGAAGGCAAACCCGAGGGCAGGCCAGGACAGCTCTGCGGGTACAACTTTCGTTTGTATACACATCTTGCATGGGAAGTCTAGGGATCGAAGTCCTCTGGCGTTCTTGTTAGTGGGGCCCAAGCTAAGTTCATCTTTCATGGAGGAACTCTCTTTCCCTTTGTGCTGTTGTGCACGGTGCGCAATAACCCACCAAATTAGACTTCTCCGCGGGTACAATCAGCTGTACCACAAGTCATTGTACACCCCAGTTGCAGGTACAAACCCCTCGCCATGCTGCAGCATCCGACTCCCACGATTGACGGGTCCTCCCACGGAGCTGTTGCATGGGAAAGTTAAATATACACATGCACACTCAAGGATATACGTTTATTTATTACTGTAATCGATCCGTGGATGGATGATATTCTCAGCTGTTAATAAGATGATGCTGATTGATTGGTGTGGATTGTTCTGATGGCATGGCCAGACGTTGCATGGATGCTGAAAATCAAATGTATTTCACCACGTTTGTACCGCAGCATATGGTACAACCAGTTGGAGTGGAGGTGTTCTCCCAGATAATGTGCATATAATGATTTGCCTGTTGAAATAGGCGGGCCCCTAGGTGTCCTAATCCCAGCATACGACTCTTCTACTCCATTCTGCAATTCTTGCACGAAAGAACGGCTAATAAAGATGAAAATCACCACTACGGTTTTTTTTCTTTTTCTTTTTTTTTTTAAGAAAAAAAGATTTTTTGTTCCCATGTGCTCCCTCATAAGCGGTCCCATTTTCTAATTGATTTTGAGGCCACTGATCATGTCCCACTTCTAATTCAGGGCCGAAAAACACAAAAAAGGGAAAAAGAAAAAAGAAAAAAAGAAAAATAAGGTTATTCTATCTATCCAAGACCATCGAAAGAAATGCATTTAAATCCAAGAGTCTCATAGTTTTAGAATAAATTACTTTTATTTTGTGAAAGAATATTTCTTTATTTTATTATAAATATTTTTCTAGACTTAATTTTTTACTTTTTTTAATTTTATAATATTTATTTTCGTCGAGGCTATCACAAAAACAATGTAAACTTTCTGATTGACGTACCAAAACAAATTGAGACGCCGGTTGCTAATCCCGACAGCCGTGCTGAATTTTACTCAAACGCATCAAAATTTTAAAACCATATCGAGTCAGCAGTCGAGAAGAATTTTAAATTTGTACTTTTTGCCAAACATCCAATAATTTAATAATTCAAAATTGAATATCTTATTATGGGTAACTTTTCTTTTCACCTTCATCGATCTTTTGACACAACGAACTCTAATTAAATGCAAGATGACATTGCAATTTTAACGAGCGAGTTGATAGTTTCGAAACCATTGGTTTGTGCAACCTCTGCCACTGCTGACAGATCTTGTTCCAAGATTAGATTGTCTCTGGAAGGAACTCTTCACTGAAATTCATGGAAATTCGTTGCCCTCGCATGGTGTACTGCGATCATCGTTAAACATACTGATGGTTGTATTTGGGAATATAACTGGGAAATGGAAAAGTGAAAAAAAGAAAAAATTTAAGAATTATGAGAATAATATAATATGATATGGGTAGAAAGTGATAATGAATAAAGTAATTGTATAAAAATAATTGAAATATAAGGATAAAAATTTTAAAAATTAAAACAGTTAAAATAGGTAAAATTATATTAAAAAAAATAGAAATTGAGTTTCGGATTACCTTCCCTCCTTACTTTCCCGAATGTCTCCTGTATTCACCCATCCCTCATACCTTTGTGGATCAAGGACGTTCATTTGCACAAAACCTGTTCCATCGATTTGTTATGAGTTCTCGTTAAAAAAATTGTTACGAGCTTTTTGCAAAGATGGTCTATATTAATCTAAGGGTGTGTTTGGTTGGAGGTAAAACTTTTGATGAAAAATTTTAGAGGTAGAAGTTGTCAAATTGATAGAA
>JAXCLR010000001.1:69784226-69846126 GCA_035584095.1 Annona squamosa
TATAAGACATGATCCGTACAATTAAAATGTAATGTAAGTTGTAGTGTATTTAGCTCAAAATGGTCTCCACATGATTATAAAATATAATCTACTTCACTCATTATATTTAGAATTATTTATTTTATTAAACTACTAATTTTCATCCAAATTAGATTATGGCCCCATTTCAAAATAGTATAAATCAACATAATAAAATAATTTGATATAAATAATAATAAATTTATTTTTTCAACCTATAAATTATCTAAAACATAATTTACACATAGATAAATGATTATATACGCTGTTAATGCATTTAAGTGAATGGAATTCCAAAAGAGGGATTAGAACTATCCTTAGCTTAGCGGTGAAAAGAAGTGTAGAAATACCGACGTTTCCCTCTTAGCCCGTCAATCTAGAGTAAGAGGAGAAAATTGGTAAGAGTAAAAATTTTCTCACTTATTCAATTGGGGATTGATGAGGAGGGAATATTGTGGAGTGTAAAATGAAAAATAATTAATATTTGGAACAATAAAAATGGTACTGAAATTTTTTTAAAAAATAGAAAATAAAAAATTTCATCCCATCCCATGAGATAATCTTGAACAGGTTACGTCGGGCATAGATCACTCCTATTGTGTTGGAGAATTTCCAAAAACCCGCTCTTCCATCCAGCTTGGCTGAGATTGCACCCACACCAATCCACCACATACGATGCGGGTTGGGCAATTCACTTCTACATAACTGGTGACAAATAATTAATTAAGGGCACATTTATTTATAACAAAAAATTTTCAAATTAAAAAATTTAAATTTAAAATTTTTCACTTTTCCTATCTATCTTATTTTTAATTATTTATTCATATTTTCTTATATAGTTACCTTACTTCTTCAATTATTTCTATAAAACTAACCTTGCAGGTAATCTATCTATTTTAAATTTATTCTTTTTATATCTTATCATTACACCTCTCATATTAGATTATTTTTTGATGATTCAAAAACTTTTGCACTAAAAGTTGTTTGCCAAAAATTTTATCACTTTTTTAACACATCCCAAAAAAAAAAGCAAAATGCTGAATTCTAGACAAATTAAACATCCAAAAATTATATATGGTAAAGCCATTTGGCGTGGAATTTGGGCAATCTATATATGTGGGTAGTGGCGACATTGGGATAGCATTCCACCATCACTAACCACCAAGCTAGCTATTGGACCCATGAATGTGTTTTTCTGTTGGAATGCCGAGTGTTATATCATTTTCCTATGCTTTTATATTGGCATCTTTGGTCATAAATCATGGTCAAGCCGACAATCCAAGTGGGACCATCAATTTACTATTTAAACCTTAGCCTTTCATTTAGTAGATATTTAGGACATTATACTTAGCATGGTCAATGGCTCCAACCCAAGACAGTTGATGGTGGAGTTGGGACCATCTCCATCGACCCATCATCCTTTTGTTTTTCTCTGTCATGCATGTCCATTTCAGTCGACAGCTACACATGGGATCGATTTCACATTGATGAGGACACGCATTTATACCTTACCTTACAGTGAGGCCCCAGCATGCCATGATTACCACGGCTCCCATTGGTTGAAAATGTGATGGGCCAGGTCCCATTATACATTTTTTTTTCTCTTTTCTTTTTATAGAATATACAGTTTATGTGTCACATGTTCTAAAAATATATAAATGTCTATAAATTTAAAAACACTCTTGGATCTATGCACTCAATTTTTATAACGTTATCAAATCATACGTAATCATAAATTAAGTAGAATGGATATTTTAGATGGTTTAGATATTGAATTGAGACTTTATGAGTTCTTATAATAAATATATTATTTTAATGAATTTAAAATTACTCTTAGTAATTTTTAATTTTGGTAATGATGCAAATCATGAATTATGATTTTAATATTTAATTAGAATAAATAGTTTTAAAATACAATAAATGAATTGAATTTGACAAAATCGTCAATAATGAGTTCAAACTAAATGATATTACTAAGGTGAATTAATACATCGGAATATACTAGAGTTCTCCTCATCTTTATTAATAGGTATATGTTTATGGTGTTAAAAATCACTTTGATTAGAATATATATGTTTCAAAAAAAAAATTTTGTTGTATATGTTTCAAAACTTAATACTTCTAATTAGAGTAAATATACAACTATTAAAATTACAAAATAAATATATAATAAAATAGTTTTTTGGTTTATATGGTTTTTGGCCTTGTACAAAAATACATGTCCATCAGTAGCTTAGATCTTAAGAATAACCTTTTAAAACTAAAAATGCAAAGATGTGCACAAAGACAAGATTTTCAATAGATCATAACTCTTATTTTGTATAGCTAGAAAAAATTTTAAAATCAATTTTTTTTAAAGTGTGTTCTTATATGCTTATATTATAATTTAGAGAATTATTTATCATGAAAATTTTAAAATCTAACACTTGAAATTGATCCATTTTATATGAGGAATATTTTTTGTATTCTAAGATATTTTCTTGTATTTTATTATATTGGCCTGTGTAATAGTTATTCAAAGAATTTTGTGAAGTGATATAAATCAATTATAAGAATGATTCATAATAATTAAATTGAATCATAAAGACAAGAACATTTATAATAATTCACTCTTAGACCTACTCCACTCTCAAAGTAAATAAAATTTAAGTTTGATTGTTCAACTTCAATAAACAAGTTATCGTAGTATAGTTAGTTCATTTGTTTTCTAGATTGATACTAATCCCTAAGCAAACTCGTAAAGTAATTGACACTTTTACTCACTTCCTTCTTGGTTTGATCATCATCAACGCTAAGTAAATACAAAACAAAACTTAAAGTAAAAAAAAAAAAAGTTTCACACATTTGCTGTATAGGCATTACTTCAAATGATTAGCAACTTGTAACTTTTAAAATCTAACAATAACACTTTTAAGAATTTGTAACTTCAGCTTTGCATTTGTATCTTCACTAAAAGCAATCTCAAAAGGAGTAATACATTCTAGCAATCCCTTAAACTTCTTTTATACCCAAGATAATCCTTGAAAAATAGCTTAAGAGATAGCAACTAAAGGTCTCAATATTTATCCAAACTCCTCATAGCTAACTTTTTTAGCATCCAGAAAATGTGAAATTTCCCTTAAATATTTGAGTTTTTTCCATCAACCTAGTTACAATGATTCCTACATAGAAAAGTCAACCTTTATGGTCTAAAAAATAAGATGATTCCCCTATTTTGCTAAAAATGAATTTGAAGAAAAGTCATGTTTCGAGATAATCAATATCCATATAAATTTCATTGTAATCCAACCTCTAATCACCTTAAGAGCATACGTAGCATATCTTTCAGTCATAGTTCTAAATTATCAATGCACATTCTCAAAATATTTTATTTTCAAAATGAACATGAGTTTTCAAACATAAACTAACCCCTTAAAGATCATTACTATGTCACAAGCGAAGAGATAATTTCACAAAGACGTCAACACATCTAGTGTAAGAGTATAAATTTAATGTCAACTACACATGAATATGACAAAGATATTCAAAATCAAGATTATTGAATTAAGTTCATTTGTCATAAAAAATCAAATATATAATCTAGTAATCTCACATATTATGATATCAAAAAATAAATTTCTATTTATCAATAAAGGAAATTTCTAAAATCTCGCATTCATGAAATTAATCAATTCGATATGAGAAACATCTTGAATAATAAAATTTTTTAATTCTAAATCTATTTTCTTTCATTTTTGTATTAAAAAATATATTTGTCATGAGAATTTCTCAAACCCAACACCGAAATTAATGTATTTAATGTGAAGCAAGGTAATGGGATAAGTCTCCAACTAAACCTGACTAAAAGCCTGTTTGGTCATGCATTATGTGTAGGAAATAACACTTTTGAAACATTTGAATGTGTTTATCCATATCCAAAATCATGTTATTTTGTAGAAAATTTCTATTTTTTTGCGAAAGTTACCATTTTTTTTGAAAAGTTGGATATGAATGTTGCCCTCAACTATTCTTATGGTGATATTTTTCTTTGTCATGACACTAAGCCAATCATGACCTACCTCAACTGAACCAACTCAAAAATAAGTGAGGTTGAGTTAAAAATTTTAAAATTTGATTTGATTTAGAAAATTGGGTTCTACTAACTTGATTTTGAAAATAGGGTTAGTACGGATTTAGGGTTGATAATCTTGTGTTAGCTCCTATCAATTTGTGTATTACAATAAAATACTAAATATATATCATATCTATATGCTAATATGCATTTTTATTAATTGTTATATTATTTTTATGTGGAACATAAATAACTTGATTTATACTAAGCATATGTGGATATAAAGTTCGGATAAGTAGAACAGTAAATAATTTGCCTATGATAAGGATTGAGTAAAAGTCAACCCCTTGACTAAGATTCACTAAAACCATGACATCATAAGATATGTGGCGCCCCAGCCCGAGCATCACAACCTTACTTCAAGACCTACTGATTGGTAAACGTGATCAGGATTGCCCTATCACACAACGGGCTTATTGGATATTTATCCACTTAATCCTAACTGTTTAAGAGTTTATATCATTTCTTACATTCAATTTTTATCAAATGCCTTTTTAGGCCATTATACGATTTGAGAATTACACCTATGAACTCATAAATTTCAAGCTTAGTCATTTCATGCTAACTCATACCTTAACATATGGTCATAAATTTTTTTCGCTTTCTATGGTCAAAAAACCATAATATAACCCTTATACAACATTAAATCATAATTTAATGTCATCATTCATATATAAAAGCATATACAGGTGTTCATAAGAATTCATTCAATTTTGAATCTCCACCTGTGCTCCTTGCCTCCTTCCTTTCACCTATCTTTGGGTTTGGAAAACAAAACGTGAGCTAAAACTCAATAAGCAAGTTATAGAATTTTCAGGAAATTCATTTTATATGAAACATTGTTTAAAAACATTTCTTTCCATTTGGTAGGAGATACTTAGCAAGTAATCAACTACCTATGGAACAGAAACCTTTCATAAATCATTCATGGAAACCATTCATAAATCATTCATGTAAACCAGTTTAATCCCAATTTTTGGCATTTCATAAATATTGGATGTACAAATGCATTATTTCTATTCATGACATAATCCTTCATGTGAGGGTACGCTAGCTCGGGGAACATCCTTTCATAACATAATTCTTTCCATCTTTAGCGCCAGACCTTCCGACTTGGCAACATCAAGGGCAAACTCCTTATCCTGCTTTCTGCCTTGACTAGCCTACTTGATTTTCATTCCATGCATGACTTGTAGTCATCTCGGCATTATATACCTCTTACACATGGAAACTTGTCATTCTCGTGCAAAGAATTCTTTGCACCATCCCTTTTAAATATCGTTTTAATGAAACATTATTTAAATCCATGCTTCATCACTTTTCATAAATACTTGCGAAACAATAAGCAATTCATTTATCATAATTGAAATAATATTTCAACACATATTGAAATGAAGGAATGACCATCTTTAAATAACTTAGAAATAATTTCATGAAATAATTATACAATGATTAAAACATTTAGAACATCATTAACAGTCATTTTATCATATTTTGATAAAACAAAAGTCATTTAGAAAGTTATTTGCTTACCTACATCGCCTTAGCTTTCTGTATCGCTTATCTCTTTGCCTTTGCCTATACATATAAGAATGACATTGCATTCATAACATTTTTATTTATTTGTTTAGTTTTCCAACCCATAATCCATTAACATACATAACCCACTTGAATTCCAAGTCGGGTATACATACATCACTCTTACTTGTGCATCATACCATCCATTACACATTGTGTTTTAAACTCATATTTAAGGTAAACACATAATTATCATTCATAAATCAACATATGGGGATCTATATCTCCCATGAACCATTTTTCATCTATTTTTCACTTTTTCTATGTCCATGCTCATTTTAAGCACATAAGTGATGTTTTAATTTTCATAAATAAATCTGAACATTTGAGATAATTCAATAATCATCCATGCAACAACATCCTTATGCATTTCATTACATATTCATGCATATTTTGCATTTTTATCAATTCATATAAGTCATGTACCACTTATCCATGCCTAGCCTTCCACATACACCAATCTTACAACATATATATTATGTGCTTCTTAAAATTTCTCAAGTTAGCAACTTGTGTCCTTATTCAACATGATTAAACCCCTTAATTAACATTTAATTTAGGGTCTAATTTTGTATTTTCAATCCAATCATCATAGGGTTCCAAAACAGCAACATTATGACCCATTTTTAATCCTTTCAACGCCTCTTCCATGACTTAAATCTTAACAGATTTTTAAGTCATAAGTTCCAGCAATTAAACATGCTCTTCTTAACCCAAAATTTTGGATATTATCACATATTTAAAATTCATAATTCATTTGCTTCCATAACAGTAACATCATAAGCATGTAAGGTATCCATTTTCACCCTGAAATTGCTTCTATAACAGCAACATCATAAGCATATAAGGTATCCATTTTCACCCCGAAATTGCTTCTATAACAGCAACATCATAAGCATATAAGGTATCCATTTTCACCCCATTTTGACATGTCTATCCATATGTCCTTAAAATCAGATTTAGGAAAAATCTGTCTGAGCCCTTTTGGACACTCAAAATAATTTAAACGTAGAGTATTTTACCCTCCATAACATCCATAAATCATTTCATTATAAGCAACAACAAAAAATCACCTGTTTTGGCCCCCATTTGGAAGTTCCATACATGTACCCTAAAAAGTCAGATTTATGGCAAACTCATCTAGCCCACTTAGGCCATCCAAAGGGTCCTTAATTTAGGTTACTTTATCCTAAAATTATCCATAAACAATTTAAGCAATTCCTTGTATCATTTTTAACCTAAAAATTAAAAAAAAATCGGGCATTTCTTGAAACCCTAAGTTCCATATTTGCTAAAATCATTAACAAATGCTTAAATCATCATATGTAATTCAAAATAAAATGAATTACATCCAAATCAACATGCTTAAAGTATACAACAACTTGGTTTAGGGTTTTTAGAATTTTCAAGTTAGCTTTCATCTCAAAATCTTATTTTGAACTCTCTTGAACTCTTAATCTTATTTAAATCTTTCAAAAATCATTCATTACTCTTATCAAGGAATCATAACTCATCCTTTAAGAGTTATTTATAAACCACATTCATGGCTCATGATTTGAGAAAAGAAACTTAGGTTTAAAGTTACTTACTTGAATCTAAGCAACTTTGATTCTAAACTTTCCCTAGTTGGAGTCCTTTTTTTCTTCCCTTTTTTTTCTTCTCTTTTTATCCTCTTTTTTCCTTCTCTTCCTTGCTGGATTGGGGAAGTCCTTTGCTGCCTTTGTTTGGTGGTTTTTCCCTCCTTAAACTCTCTCTTTCTCCAAATGGACATGCACATGTGATGCCCCCTTTTTATAATTTTTTTCATCTTGTGGGGCCCATTTTAACACATCATAGATAGGGCATTTTAATGCCTTCTTATCCCTTTGTTGTGGTGGCACAATATTACCTTAGTAAACTAGGTAATTATCTTATAGAAAATTCATCAAAATACACTCATTTATGGAGTGCATTGTTGTCCACTATTTGCAATATCTATGAAGCTTCCTTTTCAATAATTTTTTTCATGAAATTTAACATATTTAATTGCCCCTTTACTTCACCTAGGTGTTAGTCTATTTAGATATGCATTTTAGGATTTTTAAAAATCCAAATTTTATGCCATTCTTGCCCTTGGACGTCCCTTGGTGTGCCACCTTGGCTAAGCTCCATTTGAGTTATATATTAGGTTTTAAAACCAAGCATTTAAGCCTTCGATTTTTCCATGAATTTTACCCTTAAAAAAATTCATAAAATCCACCTCTATTCACCTCCATTTGACACCTCGCAAGCATTAAATCAAGTCATCTAACTCACTTGCTTTAATATAAATGTTATAGTAGTCTAGGGTGCACAAAGTCAATGCTAGGCACCTTTTTGCAATTAAGAACTTTCCCATGATAATATATTAATTCAATCCATTCATACCATAGATTTCATAATTTTATTCAATCGTTTCAAATTTCATCTCAAATCGACGTTTCTACATCAAGTTATGAACATTTAAAAATAACCTTAGAGTGTGAGATTAAAATCAAATAATTATCACCTTAATCTCATTTTTTGACTTAATCCAATTCACTCATAAGGTTGAGCCCAAAGTTATGAGCTTACCTTTCAAATTTCATCTCATTTCGCTTTATAAGCATCAAGTTATGAATTTTCTATGATTTCCAACATAATTCCATAATTTTCATTTTGATCTCCATTAATTATATCACGAAAATTAAAATAAATATTCATACCTCATTAGCAATGAACCTCATTAATGGCACAGCTCTAGAGTGGAACATTGACGGCTAACATTAATGAGGACTTTGATAACTGTGAGAGGCGAAGTTGGTTTAATCATCATAAGTCAACTGTGTTGGGCCTAGTTTGGCACTCAGCAAATGAAAGATGGACATATCAACTTATAAAAGATCTAATAAGATGGTTATAAATCTCCTTCTGACACTAAGCATGTGCCACAATCGATCTAGTTATGTGTAAAAGCAACTCTAGACCCCATGGTCAACGGGTTCAAGCCACCAAAGGGGAACCACTGAAGTGGGAACCCTCGAGGTTGGATCTCCATGGTTGTAGAGGGCATAATTCAACCAACTCTCTAGGGAAGATCTATCATTGGAGAGGGAGAGAGCTTGGATTTAGCAGCCCTTTTTTAGAACCCTTCCTAGGAGAGTTTGACACTAACGGAAAAATTAGCCAAACTTGCAACTCCAATTTCATATATTATAAAATTCTAAATTGTGGAACTTTTACCATAATCCGTCAGATACATTTTTAGGTAATCTTCTATTCATAGGTCACCCTTTTTTAACGTAAAATCCTATATTTGCACTAACTACTCAATTAAATGAGTCTAACTTGTTTTTGATAAGTTAAGTCTTTAATTTGGTACAGCCGAGCCTTAGTTCAAATTTCAACTTATCAGCCTAGATATAAGCTTTTTTAAAAAATATGTGAAGGTATTTCTTAAAAATATTTTCTTTATCTTTGCATGTGATCATGCAAATGAAGTCTTGATATTATCTCTTTTTAATTACTAATTTTATATGCAATGATAATAAAATAGTAGATGTTAAATTTTATTGTCAATAATTTAATAACCTCGTTTATAACTTGAAAGTAACATGATTTTCATATGGTTTCTATTTGGGTTTAAGCATATCGAATAACATTATAATTAAGATAAGGTTGAATTTGTATAAGCAGTCTTATAGTAAAAAAAGATCTCAAGCCCAGTCAACCCAACCAAATTTATTAATATGAAGAATATTTTTAAAAGGACCCTATTTAGATGTAATCCAAGGTGCATCAGAGGTTTTTTTTTTTTTTGTAACCATGTAGATGAAGCTCATCTCGATGATGGAATCAAAAACAAATAGTTCACATTATTCAATATTATTAGTTTTATTATGAGAACAAAAATTATTTTGATGAGAGGTGAGGTTGGCTAGATTTGTGTAAAAATATATATTCATGTATAATAAAAAATGCATAAATCTATTCCAAGTCATATAGGTTTAAGATCCAAATGAAGCAAATTCTACCAATGAGTGGGCAATCTTATGGCCCTAATTTAAAGCATGATGAAATGATACTTCATTTACTTGTAAAAATATTTGTTCAATTTCATTTCCTAGATCAATGAACTAACAAGTGATATTATTGGTCTATCCTCCAAAAATTAATCAAAATTAATGAGTCCCTTTCTAGTTCTAGTTGCAACACCTACAATCGTGTGCTCTATTGTATTTCACATTAAATGGCCGCTACTTCTATAATTAGGAATCTTATATCCCCAAGATCCACCACCATTTTGCTGCTAAGAATGTGCCCTCTGAATTTCTTAATATAACATCCAACCTTATGTAGTTGCCATGAAATTGCTCCCATCGATATTCATTTTTTGTCTTTCAACATGTGATCGAACGCATCTTAGAATAATCTCCATTAGCCTCATGCCCAGTAATAGGTCTGCACTTTGAAAATTATCAACCTTCTTCTTAAATCAGCAGCACACTTACAAAAAATAAGAGAGGCGCTTCATATCCTTCCTTCCCATTTTGGAGAACAAGCGGCGTAGATCAAGGGAAATACCTAGGTTGAGCAAGTTTGTCTTTGTTAGTGAAGAATTGAGGAAAAACCTCTAGCCAAAGATCTTAACTTTCGAAGGGAGCTAAGTCCTCTGGATTTCTTTAAATACTACTCGATCGTTCCTTTCACCCAATTGATTTTTCTTTCTATTTGATCTTGCATCACAAAAAAATTAGAAATTTTATAAACCTATATGCAATCTTCACTTTTAATTCATTATTTGGTTTGGGTTCCCAAAACCATTCACCTTTAGAGCTTTGGTTTGATATGATGGTTCCCTCAATATGCTCCCATGCGATCTCTCCAACTACAACAATAATTAATTCCCACTTTCATGTTCTAGTTCTTTGGTCAATAAGTGTACTTACTTTTTCTTCATTCGAAATGGCTTGTGAAAGGAGGCCAACCTTCTTCACCCTAGCTTTGGCCCACAAATCTCTGAAGAATAAAACCTTGTTACTGTCTCCCGCTTTCCATATTCTTCATCCTTCATCACTTCTCCTACTTCCATGATACACTTCCACATATATCAATTGCCTTCACCTTGCAGTCTCACAATTGCCTCTTGGGAATTATTTATCCTTAATCATTTTATAATAGAGGAAAATTCTATTCTCTAAGAAACATTACACCTTCTTTGCTAGCATTGCATAATTAAAAGCTATTAAATCGTTAAATCTCATGCAATATGAAGCTTTTGGTTTACACATCTTCATTCAAGACATCTAGCTAATTTTTTTGCCTATCTCGATTTTTTCTCATTGTCTTCTTTACGAAAACTCTTCAGAAGTAGGAAAAGACTCACTATATAGCAGAGAATAGACATGCAACTACTTTTATAAGAACTTCTTTCCATTTGATGACAACACTCTCCTCTTCAATCATTAAATTGTTTCTTCAATCATTAAATTGTTTCATTCCCCTCGTCATCTTCATCAAATAATTCCATTTCACCATATCATATGCTTTCAATATGTTTAGTTTCATAGATACATCTTACATATTCTTTTCTTCCTTTTTCCTGCCCCACAGATGGTGAATGACTTCAAATGCAATTAGCATATTATTCATGATTAGAGGGCCTAAGATAAAAGCATTCTATTAGCCTGATATGAGTCCTTATAGATTAGTCTTTAGCCTGTTCATTAGAACTTTTGCTATGATTTTGTGGCCATACGCATAGACTTATTAGTCTAAAGTTAGTAATCTTGCATGTTCCCGACTTTTTTAGGATCAACACAATCATGGTTGAATTGAGAACTTAAAGAGACTGCCACTGATATTCTCCAATTCTTTCTTTTATAAATGCCTTACAATACCAAAAAACATCCTGCCTCATTATTTCCTAATATTTTTGAAAAAACTTGCTAACGTACCATTGGGATTCATTACTTTAACAGCTATCACAACCTCATCATGTAACAGTGGCTTAGTCAATTGATACCTCTCTTCATTTGAAATTATTCTCCTAAGACTAATAGGAAGCCTCCCCTGATTTGGCATATTTAAGCACAATCACTTCTTTACCTCTTTGGTTATACCCATTTGCTTGTCATGTTTTGGAGGTTGTCAATAAAATTACTTCTTCTTCTAGCAAAGGCAACTTTGTAAAAGAACATCATATTTTTATTTCTAAATTAAAATCAATGGGCTTTGAAACTTCGCTTTCATAGTGTTTCCTTATCTTCCAAAAGATTATTTGCCCTCTTTTCTACTTTTGATACTCTTTCATCTCTTAAATAAATGGTATTTTTATATTTAGATTTTATAGCTCAGACTGCCCCCTCTGAATTGCTTTATGGTGATTTCCTCTTTTCTATTTGTTATAGTCCATTAACATCTATCTACAATTTTCTAATCTTTCTAAACATCAACTCCAATGAAGAAGCATCACACGGTTGTCATTATTCCATATTTGATACACCGCTTGACGTGCTTCTTTATTCCTGACTAGAATAACTCATATCTGAAACTTCTCGTTTGTTTTTTGTATCCTTATCTTGTATCTAGAATCATGTTTATAGGACAATGGTGTGATGCGGTCATGCATAGGTGATATAGTTTTTCATAGGGAAAGAGATCCAACTAACTACTATAATTATGCCCTTATCTAGCTTGACCTAAACTCGATCAAATCCTCTTTTGTTTTTTCTTCATGTCATGACAGGCCCTAAATAGCCAACATCTACTAGGCTGAAACTATCTGGTACCTCCCTAAATTGTGTCCTTTGTCTTTTAGGTCTAGATCTCTTACTAATCACTTCTATGTTACCAAGTACCTCATTGCAATCTCCCATAATGAGCCACAGATAGTCCTGTGGAATTAGGTTGTTGGAGAACACTCAAGGATTCCTCCCTCCTATTTACTTTAGGATTCTCAAAGACTCCAGTAAAACTTCACTTATTTGTACGAATATCCACTATTGCAACTATGTCATTATTCAAAAAGATTTTCACCTCAGCCTTCCATTCCTCTTGTCATAAGAGAGTTAAACCACCATTGTTGATGGTTCCTATCTATCCTTTCAATGCATCAGTAATTTTTGAGAATCAAGCAAACATTTCAGAAATATTTTCTGTATCTAATATTTTAAAACTCTCCAATTCTCTAATCAAGATATTCTTTCTCATCCCTTAGATTTAAGAAGTGCCCTCATATATTGAGGTTAAAGTATCCTATATCTGTTTAGCAGTTAAACAAGAGGATACTCGGTCATCCTCGGCTGCAATTACACGAAAGGAGAGTTCATTGCCTTGACATTACTCTTTACTATTCTAGCTTCCTCCTCAGTCCACTCGGAAGCTTTCGTACCTTTACGTCATCTTGGATAACAATCTTACAATTCATATTTATAGCCATGATAAGTTATTTTATTTTCAACTTTCAGTAACCAAAGTTACTACTATCAAATAGAGATGGCCTAGTAAAAAATTAGCCCTCAGCAAAGGCAGGTGTGGAAGTTGATTGGGATGCCATTAAACTAAGATCTCTTTAGAATAAACTCAAAGACCTGCTCTAATACCACTTGTTAGTCCCAAGTTTATGTCAAAACCTAAGAGATGAAGGGTGAATTGAGTTATTTAAAATTTTTTCGGTGTATTAGATGTTATCCCTTATGAACTAAGACATCTTGAATGAAAAACATGGACAATGGAAAAGTAAATAGAGCAAACATATCAACACAAGATATTATAGTGGTTCGAGATAATCCTCCCTACTCCACTTCTTCAAGAATACACTTTTGTGCCGTAGGTTCCAGCTTACAACTAGAGCTCTTGCTCTCTTCTAGATTCTAACTCTAGAGGACCTTTACAATTTTTACATAAGTAGGTGGTGAGTCACACTCCAACCACGCACTACTCGCCTTTACTTGATCTTGGTCTCTAATACCAAACCAAGTGGAATCACAAAGAGAATAAATAGAAAATGAAAATCTATACTTTACAGATGGGTAGGAATATTTTCAGCACTGAGAAGAACGTGTAAAATTTGTTGATGAGAGATCATTTCAGCACTTGTAAATAAGTCACCCAGGTTTTCCTATTGAAGGTTTAATGAGCACTTGAATGCTTGTTGGATGGAAGATGGAAGCTCAATCAATGCTTTAAATAATCTTCTCCCTTCTAATTTGACGTGTATTAAATAGAGAAGGAGAAAGTTCGAATGTTTGGTGGTAGGTGTTGCGCATTTAATGCGCCAACATTCGAATTTTTCTACCATTACAACTCAAGTTGCACTTGGAGTTGACTTTGCGTGCAACTCCACCTAAGTCGTAGACTAGAGTCGACTTAGATTATGACTTCGGTCTTCAGCTCTTCAATGTCAAGTTCCATGCGGGGTAAACTTGGCTTCAGACTTGACCCAAGTTTCAAGTAAAGCCGACTTGGGTTGCGATTTCATTCTCCACTTAGCTCTTGGAGCTTTGTTATATCATTAACTTGATCCTTTACATAGATGTCTTTATTTCTTCATATTCAACACCAAAAAAAAAAACTTCATTTGTGTATGTAGGCCTTTGAATTTCTTATTTATCAAGCCTAGTTATGTCCATTTGAAAGCACTTGGTTTGGCTTGTGTGTTGCGCCTTGAATCACATTCATAATGTCACTTGAGCCAATCTTGTCACCCTTGGACTTAAAATTTCTTGACTTAATCTTCTTGTACTCAAGTAAAATATTTGGGTCGACTTGGTTTGCAACTGCACTCAAGTCGCATGTCTAAGTCAACTTCATCTATGACTTCACCCAAGTCGCATGTCGAAGTCAACTTAGGTTGTGACTTGACTTGACCAAACTTGAGCTTCGGAAATCATAAGTCCACTCAAGTCATTGACGGAGTTGACATGGGTTGCGACTTGACCCAATTCACATGCAAAGTTGACTTCGGTTGCGACTTCGCTTACTCACACATCCGCATTGTCAGCTTTGTCAAAAAAATAGCCCTTTGAAGTTGATGCTGGAGTTGATTTTGGTATCAACTTGACCTAAGTCGATGCCTAAGTTGACTTGGCATGCAACTTGACCTACCATGCTTTGAATCTTGAAATTTCTTAGCCTTAAAACATGCCAACACACATATTAGTGTCTTAAAACCTCTCAAATTGAGTTGTTAATTATCAAAATATGGATTGTGCATGATTTTTCACCCATTTACGACAACATTTTCCCTTCTTTGTACTCCTTTTCTCCCTCCTCCATATTCTTTGAAATCCTCATCATCTAATTCTTCTCAACTATTCCTTCTCTGTTCCCCCACTTCTAGTAAGATTATCCTATCTCCCCTATTCTCCTTACTTTTTCCCTTCTCTTCCTTCATTTTGGTTGTATCACACTTTCCCATCAATTAAATCCATATTAATTATGAAATCTTCATTAGCTTGTTTGTATACCACATTCGTTAGGTAAGCTTTTGGTATCACTCTACTTCTTTTCCTTTTTCTCCCCTCAGACCTAAAGTTTTAAACTCTACTCAGGTTAATGCCATACTAGAAGTTGGTTTCTCTACGCTCATCATCCCCTGTATATCCCTCACATTCCTTGATCCATGTCCCATCTTCTACATATGTAGCAAAAGACGAGTAATCTCTCATATTGGAATGAGACTCACCTCCTTGCTGCTGATCCGCACTTCGCAAAGACATCCCTTTGGATGGGGTCCCAGGCATCAACCTCTACTCTTACTTTGACACCTGCTCACTTGGAATGATCTCACAAAATGAGCTAAAAGATTTTTCTATTATTATCCCCAAAGTCGTCTGGTTGATGAGAAATGGGATTTTCTTAATGAAAGATAGGGGTAGTGAGGAGATCAACCTTTTCACGCTTCAAGGGTGTATTTATCTTTGTTATCAGAAGAAGCTTACAGTTGTCTAGCCAAGGTCTACCTTGTAATGTCTGTTGCCTATCTCCTCCATGCTGAAGGAAACTCTGTACAAAGTATCATCTATCTTTGAGAACGATATTGCAGTCTTCATCTTCTAGATTCTCCTCATTTGATTGGACCACAGTAAGCAGAGGATTGAAGGCTGTCCTTCAAGATTGAGTTTTAGGAGTTTGCTTGTCAATTGCGAATGTTTGGATTTCTTATACTAATAGATCTTCCTCATGGAGGGCAGTGTCATCTAACCTCATGAGGGCGAATTTAGAAACCCTAACCAAGCTCTTTACCTGACACCATGCATGGAAATTTTTACCTTTGTGGAACCCCTTAGGGGTACCTTTCAATTGATCATGTATTATATTTATGAAAAACATGCTCATATAAATGCAAATATAGGTTTTTTAGGCTTTTAAGAGGTTATGTTATTACTTTTCAAAATCAAAGAAACATAAAAATTGTTGATTTTTTTTTAAAAAAAAAACTAAATACTATTCAAGACTTCTTGTGGGCTGTATTTGGATAGCCATAAAATTTCTCAAATTAAAAATTTTTAATCTAAAATTTTTCTCTCCACAACTACCTTACTTTTTAATCATTTTTCACAATCATTTTTACACAACTACCCATATACACTCGTATTATCCAATTATCCTTACCCACAAGGGAAACTGCAGAAATTTAGAGATTGAAGATCAAAATAACATTTTCTTGAGTTACAAAAATTTCAATTCACCACTATGTGAGCAAATGATCATCTAATAGAAGCAGTAAGATAGAGCTAAATTGTCAAGATCTAAAATTTTAAGTCGAACGATATGATCAAGGATTGATCTTTCTTCAATGAAGACTTAGGATAAAAGAAAACACTCACAAACATCACATGTTAGAATTAAAGTCATTGAAGAAAATTTCAAAAGCAAAGAAGTTACAATTGCAACTAAGCATGAGTGCCACAAAAACGAAATGTATTGCTACTTATGCATCTTCATTCCTCATTTGTACGAGGTTAACAAAGGCCACTGGATGAGAAAAATGAAGGTAGTGTTTTGGTTATGGAAGGATATGGATGTTTGTTAAAAGTATAAAAGAAAGCCTTAACTCTTTGGTTAATTTTTGAGGTTGAAAAGGCCCATAACTTAGGAGTGCAACTCGGTTTGGTTATCCATAGGTTGATATGCTAGGTACCTAAATCAGGTATGTTCGGTTCTAAGGAACTTACCCACAAGGTCAATTTAGTTGAATAGGTAAATTACCTGTTCAAATTTAGTTAGGGTCAATTACGAAAGCCAGGTATTCAGATCAACCTGGATTGCATATTAGTATTGTTATATCATTATCATATAAATAATTATAGACTATTTTTATGGGAATATATAAATTGTTTACACTTAACAGTCCTAAATCAAGTTCCCAATCTTCTAACCCTCCATCGACTCCCCTCTCTCACTCCCAAACCCTAGCAGCTACTGTAGCCTCACAAGAGCAATCTGTCAAAGAAGAAAAGTATTGTCGTCGCCCATCACCCACATAGCCCCACTCCTAGTCACATTCCTCTCTCCTCTGACTCCAATCTATGACGTTCACTAGCTTGTCCTCCCATTCCGGCATTCGACCCACTTCTGCTCCTCCTTCTTTACCTTCTATCAACACCAAAATATCTAACTTCTTCACCTTATGTCGACGCCATCGTCTTTGCCTTCTCTGTCGTTCACTAGCAGTTTTTAAACATTTTAGTGGCTTGATAAGGCTTGCCCTTTTCTATTTTTGAATCTTGAAATTTCAATTGCGCTTTCCTTAGTCCCCATCTTTGCATTTGTGCTATTTTACATCTTATAGTGAGATTGTGCATGTGTTTGGCTTAAGCTGCATCCTTGTTTCAGCCAATTTATTGGTACTAGCTTTGTTATTATATGTTTATAGTTGCTGTGTTGATAGTTAATTTTATCCATTTTATTATGTGTTCAATTGGTGAAAGCTCGAACATTAATCATAAGGGGTGTGTTTGGTTGGAGGTAAAACTTTTGATGAAAATTTTTAGAGGTAGAAGTTGTCAAATTGATAGAAAATGATGTGATATAATAAGGGTAATGATAATGAGTAAAGAGAATAAAGTTAAAATAGATAGGTTAGTTGTATGGGTAGTTGTGTAAAAATGATTGAAAAGTAGGGTAGTTTGTATAGAAAAATGTGAAAAAATAATTAAAAAATAGAGTAGTTATGAAGAGTGAAAGGTTTTGGGTTGAAATAATTGACAAGTTTTTGCTCCAAACAAACATACCCTAAGTCATCAGTCATGCTTGCATGATTATCCATCTAATTTTTTATTGTTTTTTTTATCTCTGTCTCCGATCAAAAATTTTTTAAATGTCATCATTTGCCAAACTTTCTAAGATGTTGTCGTATGGAGAATGGACTTTATGGGATGAAAGTTGAAACAAATTTTGAAAAGTGAGAGAATAATACAATACAATGAAACTAAAATAAGAAAAAATAAGATGGTAATGTGAAAAGATATGAGAAAATTATTAAAAAATAATAAAAATAAAAAATTGGGATATAAGTTCATTAATGACTTTAAAATTTCCTCTACATTGTATTTCATTCATTACTATTTTATCAGGCACTTTCGTTTGTTTGACCCTTTTCTCTTACATGCGGATCAGGCCCTGATAAAATAGCATTAATCAATTTATCCCATAATTCAATAAATTTATCGTGCTAACGTCATGCTTTTTATCTTCACTAATTTGAATTTCTATTACGTTTGCCGCATCTAAACATGACCCATCTCATTTTTCCTTTTTTTAAAAAATATTTGGACACAAAAATTTAAAAATCCCAGCCATGGGCCGCTTCGCTTTCTCTCTCTGCCGCATACTCCCTCTGACACATATGCAGAAGGCCTGATGTGAATTGCGTAAGCTTGATGCCGGATTTTGCAAGCAAAGCAAAGCACTCACGCACACCCTCTTAGCTTTTTTTTTTTTTTGCCCCCTCCATCTCTTGCTTACACGGGCTCTCTCTTCCCCTTTGTCCGTAAAAAGAACTCTCTTTGTATTCTCTCTCCCTCTCATTGCTGCTGCTGCTCCCTCTAACCACTATTTTAATGCATTTACCTGCAAAATCCAGCCACGAAAATCTCTCCAGTTTTTTCTCCCTTCCGAACAACACCTCTCTCTCCCTCCCTCCCTCTCCCTCTCTCTCTCTCTCTCCCCGTTAAGCAGACATGTTTATGAGTAAGAAAATGCCCATGCTGTTTTTGATTTTGTCCATGCCGTTTTCTTCCTACATACTCCAATTTTAAAGCACCAGAAACGAAGACCAGTACTCGGGTTCTTGTTTCACTTCCCCATCACCCCTCTCTCTCTCTCTCCACACCCCCCCAAATCAAGAAGGTAGACATCAGAAGAAGAATTTCTTTGGTTGGAGGTGGGAGATACGTTATGATTGAGGAAACTACCCACACTGTTTTGCTGTTATCCATGCCATTTTCTTCCACCATACTCCAAATCTGAAGCACCAGAAAAAAAGAAGACGAGTTTGCTTCTTTTTTTCCCCTTCTCATCACCAGTTCTCTCTCCCTCTCTCTGGACAACTCCTGTTAGCCACCCACCACCATTCTGCATTGTTTCAAATCTCAGGCATTAGAAATAGCCGAGTCTCTTAACTGGGTTTCTTAGACAACGGCTCTGCAGCAAAGGTCAGTCCCAACCCAACTCCTACCTTCTAAGTTTTTCTTTCTCTTGCGTTTTTCTCTCTCGCACGGTTTACCAGGGGAACAAGGAATGATCATTTAGCTTAAAAGAGTCTTCGAAATGCAATGACTCTTCTGGGTCTGCTAGTAATAGTCAGTTTGATTGACAAAATGGGTTTACAGAAAAAGTCTCTCGTGAATCTGAATTTTTCCAGCTACAGATTTTTTTGTGGCAGTCTTTCCAGTAGGCAAGGTGTGTGCTTCTGCTTGTGCCTGTGAAGTCGCATCTTTGTTAAATAGTTTCAAGAATCTCAGACCCCAGAACAATACCTAATTTATTCATTTGGGCCTCGTTCTCTACTTCTCTCTCTCTCTCTATCTCTCTCTTCTCATCATCTCTTTTGGTCTTTGTCTTCCACCTAAAACTCCAAAAGGCTAAAAGAAAAGAGAAATGGATATCTCCAGTCATGAAGTAGAGATCCCAATCCCCATAAGCAGCGCCTACGCAGGTGGCCATGGGCCTCATCATGTCCATGGGCACATGATCCCCGACCACCCACACCACATGATCGCATCATCAGCTCCTCCCCCAGTGCTCCTCCCCTCAAATGGCCAAATTCCTGCTCCCACTCTAGTAGTAGATCATGATCACTCGCCCTACAAGAAGGTGATCAAGTACAAGGAATGCCTGAAGAACCATGCAGCAGCCATGGGTGGGAATGCCACAGATGGGTGTGGTGAGTTCATGCCAAGTGGGGAGGAAGGCAGCCTTGAAGCCCTCAAATGCTCGGCCTGCGGCTGCCACAGGAACTTCCACAGGAAAGAAATAGAAGGCGATCCCTCTTATGACTTGTTCCATCACCTCAAGGTGGGTCCCAGGAAGGTAGTGGGCCAGAAAGGTGTTCTGATTGCTGGCTCTGATGCATTTGGGTACCACCAACAAACACCTGCTGCAGCCGGCTTCATGCCAAGGCCTCCACATCCCATGATAATGGCATACAACTTGGGTAGTGGGTTGCCATCGGAATCCGATGAACAGGAGGGTGGCGGGAATGGCGATGGGACCCATCCTAGGCAGCCTGTGGTGAAGAAGAGGTTCAGGACCAAGTTCACGCCAGAGCAGAAGGAGAAAATGCTGAGCTTTGCTGAGAAGGTTGGGTGGAAGATTCAGAAGCAAGAGGAAGGAGTGGTACAGCAGTTCTGTCAAGAGATTGGTGTGAAGAGAAGAGTTCTCAAGGTGTGGATGCACAATAATAAACACAACCTGGCGAAGAAGGCTTCTACTCCTACTTCCAATGAAGGCTAATTTCTTTACTCTCTCTCTCTCTCTCTCTCTCTCGTTGTAATGATCAACTTACGCTGCTGGTAGAGAGGTTGGTCTGCTCTTTTACTATTTTTTCTCCTCTTTCTTTTCTTTGTTTTGTTTTTCCAATAGGGACGATGAATGATGTGGCTTATAGGGTTTGGTAGGTTTTTAGCTGAGAGATCGTGTGTATGTGTGTGTTGCTGTGAGCTCACTGTAGAAAATTAATTGAACAATTTAATTTAGAATGATTTCTGGGTCTTACTTAAATCCTAGCCTGAAGTGATTCTTTTCTAGTTTTATGGGTTGAAGCAAGACCTTCTTCTTGTTTTATCTTTTGGGTATCTTAGACTTCTGCTGCTGAAGTAAATTTTCCTGCTCCTTGGCGATTCTTGCTGATTCTCTTATCTTTTAGATGATAAGGATCAGCCATCTTCTTAGTTGGTTTAATTATGGTCAGTTTTTTAGGCTTGAAAAATTGAGGTGGCTTGAGGATCAGCATTTTCCAGAAAATGGAACAAAGGCCTGGGGTGCAATCATGACAAAGGGAATCTAGATCTTGTTATTATTCTCTTGGAAGTTTCTTATATCTGCTTAGAACTTAGATTAGATTCAAAGACAACCTATGACATCTCCACGTTAATTAAATATATGCGCAAACAGACAAACGACTTTGTGAACTGTCTCTTTTGTAACAGCCCATCTGCCATTCTGGAATTTAAGAGAAGGTGGGCCGAAAAATGACTGGGCAGTTTTTTCCCCTAATGTGGACAGCTGAATGGATCAATGTTTTCTTACACCTCCTCACCATTGCAATAGCACGTGGCCATAGACAGTACAGTACCTACCACAAGTGGTAGAGGAAAAGAAATAGACAAAATCCTCCTCATTTTTCTGACCAAACATCACTTTCTTTTTGCTACAGCCTTTATTTTCGCCATCTTGGCTGGCAGCAATAGCAATTCGCTATTGCCATTTCAGAGACAAGCTGACCCAAACTCATTGCTATTATTCCTCCATCCACCCAACAAGATTGCTGAGTCCATCCCCACTACTAGCACTTCCAACAAGCAGGTGTGGAGATAGCAGCAAAGCAGCGGCTGGAATTAAGATTCATAATGCTAATGCTGGTAGAGAGCTGTGTATGAAAAAAGAAAGCATTTTGCAGTTGGAATGAGTCTTATCTCGAGGATTGCAATTACTTCAGTAATCTTTCAAATGATTGCAGCAGTAATTTGAATTCGTGGGACCCTACTTGGAGTTGATGGCCCTAGTAATGGAGTAAGGAGATCCGGGGAATGTGTGAAATTTAGGTGGATCCAATCCAACGAGCATAAAAGAGCCTTTACAAAGAGAAGCCCTTGTGCTTGTACGGTCTCGTATAGATCGTATTTCCGTTCTTAATAATAAGGGAGTGGCGTAGAATCTCTGAATCAACGTAAATCGTATTTCCGTTTTTTTTTTTGCTTCTGATGGGGGATCGTATTTCGGCTCTTAACATTATTGGAATGGAGTAGAATCTCTGAATCGAAGTATGCTTTTATTTATAAAACCAACGCGAGATATTCAGAGACAAATTTCGTTCTTTGAACTCGTTCGTTCTTGATAGCCTTTGTCAAGGATGGGCATCAAGATACAACCAAGTCATCTAATGTCCTTTTCTTACATAGCACTACATCAAATTAAATTTGCAATTTTATAAGTTGCGGATGAATTTCCACCCATGAATCAGGTGGGCATCAGCAGAATTGTTACTAGATGCACGTAGGTTACTGGATGGACGCATGCTATTCATTACACCACAAATACATTGCAGTCCACTGCAAATGAGTCTCAATCAATCGTCAAAATTGACATATATCCGCTCATTATATTTAAAATTAATTATTTTAGTAACATATTAATTTTCATAAACTATTAATGCATTTTAATCTATATATGGGGCCTATTTTTATCCTCCTGCACCATAATTATAATGCACTCTAACTGCATTGTAACATGTGTCATGTATATAGTCCATTTTTATACATCCATCCATCCAATGTAGTTTGATGCAAATAAGCCCTACATATATTAAAATACATTTATACTTTATATAATTATTTTTTCATGTATAAATCATGTTTTGATTGTTTATATGTTAAAAACTAACTTTAAAATTGACATTTGTATCAAACTATTTTGTTATATTAATTTTGTATAGCTCATATACATCAAATTTGAATGAAAATTATTATGACATTTAAGTAAATAATTTTAAATATAATGGGTAGAGTAGATATCAATTTGATAATTAATTAATTTCTTTCCTCGCGGATTGCACCATAGGTATAATACAATCTGACAACACTTAATAGTCCTCCATATATATATAAATGGAAAAATATTATATTCAAATTGAATCATAATTATAATACAATCTACTGCAAATAAGCTAAAATTAATCAATAAAATTAACATCTATACACCAATTATATTTATAATTATTTACTTTAATGACATCTTAATTTTCATCTAAATTGAATATGTGCAGACTCGTCTAAAAATAGTAGCAAATCAACGTACTAAAATAATATGACGTGAATATCTTTGAGTTATTTTTTCAACATTTAAACCATCCAAAAATAATATATACATCCGTCAAAAATATATAATATATACATGAATAAATGATTGTATAAAATATTATTATATTGTAATACATATAAAGTCTATTTTGCAGCAGGTTGCACTATGTTCTAATTACACTTCAAAGGTTCTCATATTGCATGAGATAATTGAGAATATAATTGATATTTTGAAAATCTCATAATAATTGGATATTGTTTTTCTTGTTTTATTATTGTATTTTGTCAATAACTAGTGTATGATTGGAAGAAAAAAAAAGACTTTGTCAATATTACATTAAAGTGAGAAAATATTGACATTCCACCATTAAGGACTTAATTAAATGAGTCTGTCAATACTTTGACGCATGGAAAAAAATGTGTTATATATTGCATAAGCTATTATGATCTCAACATATTTTTTAAAATATTAAGTATGAAGGTAGAATTGAATGTACACTTACTAACTAGGAATGTTTTAAAAATTGAGTGCAATCATCGAGTAATTTTTTAATAATAGGATCGTGTTTTATATAAAAATTTTCTTACTATTTTGTATTACATTAGGTGGAAGAATGTTAAAATTAATCCCAAAAGGTGAAAGTAATTAAGACGAAGGCATGTCTATAATTCTAATAAGGTGAAAGTATTTTTATAATAGGAATCTCATGAACAGATCTATAATAAAGAGGAGTTATACTACCTCTCTTTCACGTCAGAGACATCCGGAGGTTCCCATCTGTGGCCGCATCTCACAAGGAGAAGAATAGAAAGTTAGAAAATCTTGCACTCGCATAATCTTTTGTAGAACCTTTAATATTTTTTTTGGCTATAAAAACATTCTTATTGTGACATTTTTGTGGGATATTTGAAATGGATTCAGATAAGTTTGTATTCTATGAAATCCAACAAACTGTTCACACCTAAACCAACTGTTGATATGGAGCGAAATGCTGGGGTCTCAGACACTTGCAATTGTTTCTGCACCGGGCTCATGTAAAAAGATTTAGTAAATTTCCAGCCGCATGAAAAGAAAATTTACAAATAAGAAAAATGGGAAACTCTTCTTTCTATAGATGATTGATTAAAAAAAAAATTACTCTATTTATTATATTTAACATCATTTATGTTATCGTGAAAATTCTTTTATTTGTCTAATATCAATATATATAGGCCCCCCGTCTACAAATATATAACATCAACATCATAAAATGATTTAATACTAAATATCAATTTCAAATAATATTTTCAACATCTAAATTACCTAAAATATCACTACTACGAAAATAAACAATTTAATAAATATATGTGAATGTATATGAGCATTTTTCTTTATTTACACTTAAATATATCTCTTTTTAAGATGTACCCTGTGCGCATATTGAATTTGGATAAAATTCAATCTTCTAACTAAATAAATAATGTTAAATATAATAAATATATTGAATTTTGTATCAATTATCATACATATCAAAATAAAAAAGTTTCAATAAAAGCATTCTCGATATAAAAAAGTTTCAATAAAAGCATTCTCGTGAGAGGGAGGAGACAGACAATTTCAATTTGGTGGGAGTTGTAACAGACATTTATACCGTTGGTCCCATTCAGCATTTAGTACTGGCAAGGAACGTGGACTCGCGGGCGCAGTAACTAGTAACTAATAGTCAGTTAACAGCGTGCGGTAAAAGATTGGATAATTTTGGTGGAAGATAATCGCCATTCACCACACACCACGCGTGTGGCCAGCAAAGATACGATACGTGGGGGCACCATTTCGGCAGCCAATTTGGAAAATAATCAGCTAGAAATAGAATAGATTTAATCATACGAATTTTGACATTGGTTAGCTTAATCAAGATTTGTCATCATTAACCTTCGTCAATCCCTAATACTTTAAGCTGAAGACACTTTAATTTAGCGGCCGAATCTATGATTCTAGACTGTCTTAGTCGGCCAAAAAAAGGGGCGTGCTTTTAACGGCAGATATTTCCATAAGATAGGCCGTCTGTGTAAGATGGGAATTAAATAAAAAAACAATGTTTTCTAATGCATCCCCCGTTTGGGCGTTCGTTAGTATCATGATGGAATATGAGAGATGGAGACAAATGACTAGAAAAGGCAACCAAAAATATGTGGCTCATAATGTCCAAAGTCCGTACCTGAGTTTTATAAATACTCCTGATCCAACCGTAACGAGTTTGAAACAAGGAAGTCAGTCCTGTCGCAAAGTATCTCAGCCTTCCTTCCATAATTTTTTTTTTTTTTTTTTTTGGAAAAAAAAAAAGTATTTCAGCCTTCCACCAAAGCAAAAAGTTGTGTATGGGATTGGGAAAATGGTTTTGAATATGGAAAAAATAAGATAGTTATGTATTTTCTTTTATTGTTACAATTGAAATCTTTACTTATAATATTATATTTTTTTCATTTTATATTATACATCTAGTCTATGAAAACTTATAAATTTACTTACATCATTAAGAAAGAGACGAAAGCTCCTCAAGTAAGAGATTCACGGCTCTCATACGTCCACATGGAGCAAAACACCCCCATGAGGTATGAAGTAGAGATCAAACCCTAACGGAGATGTTCTATGACATTGTCTCAACCAAGGAGCAACCCTTGGTTGGTGATAATTATGTATCGAGAAATGAGAAGTCTATTAAAAATGAAAGAAGAGTAGTTTGTTTGCATCAAAAACATTTTAACCTAAAATCTTCGCTCTCCCAAGCTATCTTATTTTTAATGATTTTTTCATTTTTTCTTGTATAACTATCATATTTTTCAATTATTTTTGCACAACTACCTGTACATCTTACTTGTTTATTTTAACTTTATTCTTTTTACTTCTCATCATTACCCCCATTATGTCAAATCATTTTCTCTCATTTAAAAATATTTTTACACTTCATCAAAAGTTTTATCACTCCTTAGATACTCATTTTAAGAAATGAGAAACTTCATTTCATTCAAGCTTCTTCGGCAGTATGGTATTTGTTGGACTAGTATAATGCAGCCTGACTTGAATCCGTGAGACCAGAAATAAATACCCATTTGTCTCATGGTGCTTCCTAGCACGCAGCAGATGTCCAGCCAAATTCCTGACATGTTTTATAGGCGTTGTCTATTATGGTAAAAACCTGACGTCTTGATAAATAAGACTCTCACAATTTACAGAATAATCCATGTGCTAACATCAGTATATAATACAGACTCAATCCATGTGGGATTAGGTTTTTGACCCAATAAAAGTATTTCACGCAAATTTCCTCAAATCACTCCATTTATCCCGAAATTCTACTAAACACGGCTCGCATGTGAAACAAATATTGTACACTGATGATAACAAATGTTAGCTAAGGGCCTACCAGGTTCTTTTCGGGCAGAGTATTCAGAAGCGGCAGTTGGCTGGTTGGCTCATTAAAGCATGAATCAGGCATTTGCCACGAGTTGTGCGTTATAATGGCCTGTTTCATGCATGGAGACGTTAAGCAGGAGCGTGATGATTGTCGATGAGAGCGCTTTCTTGTCAGGTTAAAGCCTACGAGGCCACCTCTTCTATTTCTCATTCACATCTTCAACCATCTCACGAAAAGCGCTAATCCCACGCATCATTCATGCGTTCATCTACCATGTAATATCATTATCATTATCATTTCACTTTCTGTTAGAGAAAGTCAAATGCGTGAAATCTGTGCTACCAATGCTGTTAACTAAACCAATCATCTTCGGATTTTTGGGTGCGGGGCCACGCACTTGTTCATCGAGATAAATATCAATGCGGATGTGGAACGGGCAAAAATTTGGTTATTTTTTCGTGCAATGTTGCGAGATTGTACATCGATCATAACTATTCATGATGCGGACATGCCATCGAGATCTGGTGCGTGAAAAAGAAAAAGAACACATATTGCCGACCAAGCCTAGCCATGGTACGGTAAAGACAGCAGAAGCAACACTGCCAAGGGACTTTTTCAAATGCCATTTCCACGCCCTCTTGTTGGGGCTCGGGCAAAATGCTCATCATTTTGACTCGACATATCCATATCCACGGGCTCTTCGCGTGTGTGTGTACATACCTCGCCATTTTTATTTGCATGCTGCAACGGAACCACTTCTGCAATCAGTAATCAAGCTTTTGTTAGGTTGTTTTAGTCGCAGTGGCACACAACTGGGATGCAAGAAGCAAGGTTGCAGTAACAAAAAACTTCAAGGCTTCAGAGAGGGGGAACCCGGGACTTTCAGGACTTTCAGGCCGTTCAGGCCACACGATTTGGAATTACGCAGCTGAATGTTTCCTGATAATAATAAACACACATGGGTAGATACGAATGAAAAGATACTATAGAACTGCAAAAGGAAATGGCTCACGTGAAATGTGTACAACACTCGGATAATAAGATCCAAATCATACAAACATAGTGGAAACTGTTGAAAACCCTCAAGGCGACTAAATAACAAAAAATGTGCCGCAAGCAAATTTTGCCTGGAGTCACCATACATGAGATGATGGAACATTGTGACCTAGGCTTCCTATACACCAAAAGATAAAAACTGAATTTGCGGTGCAATTTACAGCGTTTGTGGGGGGAAAATTTTTTTAACAAACGGAGAATGGGCATGGCAGTAGGCAGGAGTGAAGATCAAGAATGTGAGACGCCCCGCTTGATTGCAGCAAGGAAAATAGACCACCAGCATTATTACATTGGATCAACAATATCCAAGGTGGATCCATCCAAGAGTGGGCATCAAATATGTACACTCTCCTCTCTCACGTGTTTGCATGCAGGCCTTCAACACCTCAGCTCAGGAGGGCAAGGCAACAACATTGTTCCAAGGAGTTCCTGTCTGCAGCTAACACAACCGAGCTCGCCCAGGGTTAAGCAATGATTCTGACATAATCCATCCCTGCAACAACAACAACAACAACAAAAGTTTCGAATGCATCGACTTTAGGAACGTTGCAATCAAATAAAGGAAAGAAAATTACTTAATTTCTCTTCAATCACTGGTTCAAAAACTTGAAAATTTGAATCATTGCGAGATTTTGTCAGGATGTTTCAACTTGCAAAGCTCAATCAATTCATTTGGCAAGTTCATCTTAACATTGACAAATCAAAGCACTCAGGATATCTTGCGAGATGCGAGAAAAACTTAGCATTGTGAGTTTCATCTTTCTATATGACCATTCACAGTCTTTGTTGCCAAAGAACAAGCTATTTTTGGGACTAATTTTAAAATGATGTCCACATCTCAATATTCTTTGGCAATTGTCTCGTTACTGTGCTATGATGCCCATCTTGTTTACCAAACATGGTATCCTCTCACTTTCCCTATGGAATTTTATCCTCGTGCTGAATCTGAGAATGTCGCCAAGGCATATCTCGCGCCTTAAAACATATGATGTCTGGCATACTGCACAACTGTCCAGTGTCCAACCCTACAACTAGCATTTCAAAAATGGGCTGGTTGGGGAAAGAGCACACCTGTTCTGCAGCTTTCCACTTAAAGATTCCATAAGAATTTGAAACCATGTTGTAGGATTCTTGAATTTGAGCCTCAAAATCAACAGCTGTCAGCATGAGATTAGTTGACAACAATCTTTCAGAATCTAGTTGGCCAGAAACATCCTTCTCTGGCAAAGAATGCTTTCCAGATGAAGCACGGATGAAATGCAGAAGTACATGCGCCTGCAAGAAAAATAGCTTTAGTGCAAATAAAAAATAGCAGATGCCAATTTCAGGGCAAGAAACATACAGGAGCTAAACTCACATGGAAAGCTGCTTTTAGAATATCATCAGACTTTGCTTGATCTTTCAGCAATGCATAAACTTTATCTTTTGAAGGATTATAAGTGACTATGTATTTTTCTTTCTGCGGTATAATAGCATAATTGTCAGAACATGCAAATACACATTTGCTTCTTTAATTGAAGTATTGACAAAAATTAACCAGATAGAAAACATCGTGCACCTCAAACAAGGGTTCAATTGCCAGGAATGAAGATGGCTCTTGAAAGGCATCTCTAAATCTTGATCCTGCAGAGAAGAGATGATGTCAGAATGGACACCTGTAAACTCCCTAGGAAAGATAAAAAATGTACAACTGATGTACCTAAAACAATTGGTCGGTCTTCTGACCATGGAACACTGATGATGTTCTCCTCTAGATTCCCTTCTTTCAGTGATGGAACATGCCCTGCAGATAGATAGGAATGGCATCATTAGTCATCTTGAAACGTCAGTAACAAAGAAAAATTTCTACTCTGATTCAATGGAGAAACTGACTACTGATTCTGATGAATCATGAATGAGACTCTGAACTTACTTTACTAAGAATAATGTTTCACTATTTTTATTTTACTTCTCCAATAAGTTAGCTAAATTTAATCGCTTTCTTTTACCTATAAGTACAACTTTTGTAATCCTTAAAGAGGCATCAATGTTTTGTTATAAACAAAATTTCCTTTTCAGTGCTTGTCATCTCTTCTTCTCTATTCCTTCCTCTTTCTTCTATTTTCTTCCCTACTTAGGTCTTTCTCCGGCCTTGTTTCTTACTCCTAATCCATCTTATAGTTTCTCTCTTCCTTTTCTTCTTTCTCTATTGAGAGCATCTCCCCTCTTTCTTCCAAGTCTTCTTTTTTATGATTTAAGACTGCTTGTCCTACTGTCCTACATCACCAACTCTGCCTAATTTTGCCCAGTTTGTATAATCTAATTAACACAGATTTTGCACTACCTCCAACTACAGACATTTTTAATCAGAACATCCTCAATCATCTGAAAATACATGTGCCACACCGGCTGTGGCAATCTGACAACGTAGGAATATTGCTGCCTTGTCACTTTGGTAAAACCCAAAAATTTGACATACAATTTCTTGACCAGTAACTGAGACATACTATGCCCAACAGGATCTCAAATGAAAAAACAGGCCCCCCAGTTCAACAGTACCCAAGAGGCACGGGGGTGTGGGAAGGGAAGGGAAGAGTTCTGAAGTCATGAAATTTCAAAATGCACGTTGTTAGTTAGCAGACAGCACAACAGACAAACCTGTCTTCAGAAAGGATTCTACTGCCACAGTGAATCTTGGCTTGTTCAAACTATGCAATACAACAGATCTCACCTGTTCATGATGATGGAGACACGTGAGTACAAAAGTTTCAGCAGTCAAAAAAGAAAAAGAAAAAAATAAGTGTTTTCAGTAAAACTAACCTCTCGATAAGAGCTCATGAGGTATCCACATGAGAGCAAAGCAAAAGTGGCAATCAAGGATGGATTTCTTTTCGACAACATGATGCTCAGTCCAGTCCCCAGCTAGGGAAAACAAATTCAATACAAGATTACTCCATATGGAACTTGGTTGTTTGATAGAAAAAGATCTAAATATGGAACTTGGTTATTTGTTAGAAAAATATCTAAGTGTCGTTGATAAAGATATTCATGATGCAAACATCATAAAGTTGGTGGCAACTAACACAAATAATCCAACAGCCTAGAATCTGAAAAATATTTGGCGAGGAACTAGTGCTTTGCAGTTGCATGTAAAATTCGTAATGGCAAAGGATAGAGATAGTCATTGGTGTCACTTATTTTCTTGACCACGGGGAATTTTTGGATGACCTCCAGAATTCATTTGTTTGAAAACAGCATATGCACAACTGCCAACGCCACAAAAATCCCAACCAAAGGAAGCCACATAACTGAAATCCAAGCACAGCATGGACACATTCATATGCCACAATCAAGGGTTACTAGACTGCAGAGCAGAATTCGCAATAGCATGCTGCATACCAGATCTGCAATATTTCCAACACATTCTCCTTTGGCAGTGACATCTCCAATATTTTCACCTTTCGCAAAAGCTTTATAAATTGGAGTACGAGTTGATGTTGACGTCACAGCAGCAACATTCTTCCAAGATGGAGTACGAAATGAGTCAGATTATCAGATAAAAATAACATAACTACTTATATATTCAGACTTCATTCTTATTTTATTCAAAGAAACTTGTTATCACAGGCCCTACCTTCACCACATTGGCTATACATGCTAATGGTAAGAAAAGGTGTGGTGCTGCAGCAGTGGCCAACTCAATGCCAGCACCTAACTCCAGCAAAAGATCACCTGTAAAGCGAAGCTGAAATATGTGCAACATGAGTTATCTATTTTAGTTTTGATATTCAGGAGTATGCTCTCAACTTGATAAAAATGAAGTTATAAAACAGTGCTAAACACCATGCAACTGCTCTACCTGTTTTAGATCATAGTCAAATTTCTTGCCTTGCCTTGCAAACAGCATTTTTCCAACGCGACCTGCTCCATCCTATAACAAAAAATTTAAGTTCTAAGAACCCAGAGAACCTGTAACTTGGAGCTCATCATCAAAAACAACACTGCAAGACATTATCATTGTAAAATGAATAAAAAAATAAAATCATTGCATTTAAAACGACCTGGAATATATATATACATAGATTTGATAACATCAAATAGACAAATTTATGTTATTGAAAATTTCAGAGGAAACTATGGTGGATAAAATCTGAGTGGGAAGCTTCCAGCCATACTAAAGCCTAGGCTTAAATCGTTTGTGTTAGCCAAGGTAAAATCTGACTGGGAGCTTTTAGACATATACAGGAACTACTGCTGTTCCCATTACCAAAACCCTGTGAAACCATGCATATGTCACCATAATTCCTTAAATCAGTGATATCAAAAACTGGATTGAACTAGATAATTCGACCAGTCCAACCAGGCAGTGGACTCTGCACCAGCCCCCCCTGACCCAGTTCAACCCACCAAAAAGAACAGTGTTGAACCAATGAGAACAGCAGTTGGACCACTGGAACTGGTTCATCAATTTTCTCAAAGAAAGATTATGGGCTTAAATATATTTTTAAAAAACAAAATAGCCACACTGCTTCAATTGATCTTTGACCTTTGAAGCATTGTTGCTGAGAAAGAAGATAAGAGATCAGAAAGAAGCCCTTGGAGAAATAAAAATTGAAATTGAATACCAAATGTGGAAAGAAGATTTGAGAATTGTTTCTGCATTTTTCAGTGTTGAAAGAGGAAGAGAATGAGCACCAATAGCCATGTGCATTGATTTGGAAGATGGCACTACATCCTTCTAAAATAATAGAAAAAAGTAAGGTTTCTTCATCAAAAGGAATTGGTAGCAAATATGACACCATGAGGAGTATTTGTATATCAACACCTGCATGGGGCAAGTGTACCCACTGGCACTCTAAGAGAAACTATAAGGAGTATTTGCGTATGCACACGTGCTTGGTCCACATGAGCCCATTGGGCCACTCCAAGTGATACTAGGAATCTACTCCATTGATTAGATTTGAAACTATCAAAGAAATATTAGAGTTTACCCAGTTCTAAAATTAGCAATTGAACCAGTTCAAACCAACAATAAATGTGCTAGTTCAATTACCAGTTTGATTTTTAAAAAAAGAATGTAGTTGCAAGGGACACAAAGGCACAAAGGACTCTAGGAGTTTATGCACAAGGCTGAGGGTCAAGCAAAGCAAGACACATTACTGAATTGAGAACACAGGGAAATTGGAATTGTCATGACTTTCTTTGAATGTTGAAAGACTTCTTTGTTAGATATTTAAAAGCAAGTTCAAGTAGGTGCATCAAACACACACCTAGCACCTAGCTGTTTAGGATGGTGGAATAAGATGAGGATGAGTCCAAAAGATTTGATGAAAAAGTGTTGTTTTGTCTTAAGATGTGGGAAATTATATTGGGATGGAAAAGTAGTATTGGAAATTGAAAATCCCATCCACTCATCTTGAACAGGCCAAAAAAATGCAAAATGTATGCACTTTAGCGAAGGAGGCTCACCTGGCCTTTATCAAGATGCAAGAGATGCATCTAAATAAACCTTGAGCCTAGGGCAGGACCAGGGGAACCTTTGACATTTTCGGATTTGAAAACACTGGTTTAACCAATCTCTTTTTCCACGTCCAATAGTTAAATGGGTCCAGAATCAAGATAAGTACTCCCAAAGATCAAAGAAAAATGCCCATGATAAGCACAAAAAGGAAATAATCCAAAATGGACATTGTTTGAAATTCTCTTCTATAATTGTTCTCAAAAAACTTCATCTAAAAAAATTTTTTGAGGGAAAACAAAGAAATTATTTACATTGAAAGAGGTTAAATACCTTCAGAAAAATAAATTCTTAGCTGCCAGTGCTCTATAAAGAATAGTATGAGACCCACTCATGGAAAAATATGAGAGAAGTGTGATTACCTTGAGAATCCAGTTGATAGCAACAGCGCCAGGGGTGACTGTATTTCTAGACACGCCAACTGAAGCCAAGAGAGTCCGTGTTGTGAAAACTCCCATTGCTCCACCAAAGAAGTGCTACAGAGGCCATAATAGGCTTTAAAATAGTGCTACAAGTAATAAGAGGAGAAAAATGGTAGCACAGGAAATCAGCAAGATCATGCCCATTTACCAGATGTAATTCCAATTTTATTCATTTTAAAAATGACCCACTTATCCTTCAAGAACTTGGCATGTTGGATATAGAATGTTATGACAAATAGATACCTTCAAAGCTCTCCAAGTCATGTATGGAACATATGAAGGGACAACACTATCTGGGAAGCCCTCCGGTACAACATAAGATCTTACAAATGCCAACAAATCCTGCAAAACCATCAACACAATATTCATTTGCACCTTTGGATTGGGAAAACTGTTAATTATATTTTAGTCACACGAGAATCAAATGCGTAAACATCATTCAGGCACAACTTTGAGATCAATCAATATATCTAAAAAGGAGTTTTCTGGGAAAGAAGTTTTTACCAAATTTCTTCCTACAAAGCTCCTTCTCAAAAAGCATCTCTCTCTCTCTCTCTCTCTCTCTCTCTCTCTCTGTGTTTAACATGGATATATAAAGAAAAGCAACAGCTAGTTCACCACGAACCAATAAGTAAAAACAGAAAGGTTTGCAGCGGAAAACAGAATAAAATGCGGGAAAGAATGCTATCGAAGCTTGAATTTGGGGCCATATGTGAACTTGAAGTCCAACTTCAGGCCATAACATTGCGTTTGACAAGTAGGTACTCATTTCTATCTGATGGCCATGTTTTAAAGATTTGTAAGAAGACCACCTTCCTTCTCCCTGCCTCCAAATCCACGTTGCCAAAAACTTTCTCCAGATGCCACAGATTGAAAATCCGGATCACAGGTCACTAAAAAGTAAAATGCATGATGAAAATTTTCTGAAATTTCGAATCCTTTATTCAGATGCTTCGACGTTTCTCGAATCCAAAGATCGATCCAGGTTGACAAACACAGTTCACAGTAAGAAATTTCAAATTCTCAATCTGGATTCCTAAGCTGAAAAACTAAACCCAGGCGGACAGAAAAAACCCTCGACAATCGATAAATTCACAGACACCAGAAATGAAACAAAAAAGAACAAAAACAAATAAAAACCATAAACAACAAGAAGCTGAACTTTTAAATGAAATCCCACTTTGCATCCAAAAGCCGGAAAAGTAGAAATGGATAACTAACTCACATTCACTGGAGCCTCAGGGGCATGCAACCCAACAGCACGGATCGATCCCTTCCTGAACTGCCCATGTCCGTCTCTCTCGGCGACATAGCTCCAACGCCGGCCATCGATCTCCTCAGAGCACAAAAGTCTCAAGCTAGAATCGATGAAATCCTCCTGGGCGAGACCAAACTGCAAACCCGACCTGGCGACGTGGCTGTCGGCCTCAACCAGGGAAGGAGGTGCCGAAGCGAGATTCGCGCTTAGCCGCATCGTCTCGCGGACAAGGAGACGAGCATCTTGAGAAGTGGCGGGAGATTGCTGGATTCGCAGAGGCGCCATAGGAGCAGAGGAATGAATAGAAGCGCGAGAAATTCCGGGAAGAAATCTCTAGAAATTAGGTCTCTGGAGGGGATGATATTTATAGAGGAAGAGAGACGAAGAAGAGCATCTTCGAAAATGTCGCCGCATGGAGTCGAGCGCAGGTGTCGTGTGGAGAAACGGAGATAAAGAGGTGGGTTGGGTTGGGTTTTGGGAAGGTTGGGAGCGTGGAGTGCTGTGCGGCGAAAATAACTGCTTGGTGGTTCGCAGCCGCAGGAGAGAGAGAGACAGAGAGGCCAGCGGGCACGAGCTACGTTTGAGAAAGCGCACCGAAAGAGAGCCACAAAGGCAAGCTGCGGGTGGGGACAATCTGACCGGTGGAGCCGTAAAACAATTGTTGCCTCTGCGGCTCTCCCCTCGTCTTTTTATCCCTGCACCAGCCTAGCGATTTCACTGCACCCTGAAATGATGGGGAATGATCAAAACTAATATTTATGTTAATTGAAAATAACCAAACATACCTTTCATCTAAGCATCAAAATTAATATCTATAAGTCTGAAAGTTGGATGAACAAAAATGAATATTACGAGAATCATGTTTTTTTTTGAAAGAGATGAGAATCATGTTTTGTCATATATTAAGAGTATCATTTGAATAAATTCCTATAAAAGAAATGAATTCTGAAATAGTAAATTTTTAATTTTTATGAAATGTGACTTAGCCTAATTATATATATTCGTATCGAGTTCCCCAAATTTGAATTATGAAAGAAAAATTTCACTATAATGCTTATTACATTATTGATTTTGTCTGCTGTGTTTGGTAAATGTAAATCGTATCTTGCCTTTATGTGGAACTTAATAGGATGTTGAATTTAAGCACAAAACCTCTAGACAATGATAAGTTTTTGATCTTGGGAATTGATCGAAAGAAATTTGAGGCGCTGGTTGCCGAAGGAGTAAAATGCAAGGGTGTGTTCGAAAACTCTTTTTTCACGTGGATAAACTTTAATTTGCTCAAGGCAACTTTGGAGTTATAAGTTTAGCTGCACAGAGACAAAATTCCAGTCGGTCCAACTCATTTGGTGGTTCTTGAAGTCAAGCTCGGAATTTGAACGGAGGGGTATATCGGAAAATATGATGAGTTAATGACTTTTTATGAGTATATGGTTATTTCTGAAGGGTTTGGGGGTTGGTCGGTCGTCTCAGCTCTACTGGGAACTGGGAAGACGGAACTGCCTGCGGCAGTGCTACCCAGATCCAGATGGGCGGTCGGAGAAAAGCGAGTCCAGTGACCGGCCATTTAGTTGGAGAGTCGCGCTTTTTGGCTGGCCGTTGCGTTGGAGAGAAATTTGGCTTTGCTGCTGCCCATGTCGATTTGTCACAGCGTGCCACTGCCACCCTCACATGGGCCGATGAACGCCTGCCACCTATTAATGCAACGTAGGTCAAGCCACGATACCAGACCTTCCTAAAATTAAAGAGTTTTTGCGTGGACGTGCAAGGGTCTAGTTGGCTGTAAATGGGGCCTTCTTGGGGTGAAGCAAAATCCTAACCATTCATTGTACGACTTCTATTCAATTAGGACATCAATTATCGTTGAATTAAGTATATACATATTTTCTTCTAAAATAGGTACACATTTAACATAATCAAATTATTTGATTTATATATTAATTTCAAAGTCGTTAATTCAACGTCTAAAAAGTTCAAAACATTAGCAGAATAAACGATTTTAGAAAATATTTTAATACACGCAGATGAATCTAAGTGTTTTTTTACATATGAATAAATTCGTACTTCTAGCATTAATTTGGCATTTGGTTAAACAAGGAGGGGAAGGAACTGTAGAAGAAATTTTTTTAAAAAGTAACGTGATACGATATAACAAGATTAACGATTAAGAGTAAATAAAATAAAATTTAAATAACTAGAAAATAGTCCCCTCTAGAAGCCAGGTTTAAGTCTTATGCACCCGGGTATACTTCATTCATTTTTTATTTTTTTTAAAAAAAATTTACATAGCTGTTAATCTAAGTGTATTTAATATGTGCATAAATTTTTACCATTTTTTGAGTTTTTTACTTACTATTTGGATTTTTGAAAATGAGTGTCATTTTTAAAATATTTAGAATGCCACTGAATTTTGAAATTTTGAAAAAAATATGTGAAAATATCCAAAAATTGTAAAAATTGATGCACATGTTAAATAAACTTAAATTAACAATTATGCAAAAAAAAATTCAAAAAATTTTTAAAAAATAGGAATATGCGCTCAAATGCACAGTACTGGAGTCCTTTGAACGCCATAAGGGATCATTTCCTCATCAGCCAAAAATTTTAGAGAGTGAGACTTTACATGTAAGTGGGGCATTACTAGCGCATTTGTCATGATGATTCTCATAGTGTGCCATGAATTTTAAATCACGGAAATAACGTGGCTATAGGAAAAAGATGAGAGAGACTGAATTTTAGGAATCAGTATGGGTCATTGCATTAATCATGCCCCTATCCAAAGAAATAACATTTCCGCCCCACCAAGCGCAACGGTCGGCTTAATTACATGTAGCAATAGACAACAGTCTCCAAGCCAGCAGCTTAGACCATCGAGAACATTAATTTCCCAGTTGGAAAACTGTCTGGATATTATGGGATTTTTTTTTTTCCTGAAAATCAATCAGATATGTAGTCTTCCCTAGAAAACATCGAATCCTCCTCCTTTTACGGCGGATCCTCCATTTAATCGAAAATGGTGCGAGCATGATGATATTAACATGGTAATCGTGAACCCAATGTCAGTGGCTAGCTGCAGATATAAGCAGATCACCAACTCCGGAAGAGGAAACCGATCAAGAGTTCAAGAAAGCTCAACTGGCAAATTTTTGGAGACTCGTCGTCCTGCACGTTTTTCCACTATTTTGGAATATAAATATGATTCACGTGCCTTTCACTTGCTTCGTATATCCGCTCGCTAGAATAAGTTATCCATTCCAAAAATAAAATTAAAAACAAAAACAAAGCGGCAGTTTATGTCCAGCAACCCATTTTTTGTTGGAGTTATCTCACGTGCAGACGTAGAGAGGACATCGAGCGCAAATGAAAATATGTGCATATGTGTATGTATATATATATTTTTTGGAAGTCATGTTAATTAATTCCTACATGGTTGGAGATATGATTCAATTTAGGGTGTGTCTGGTAAAGAATAAAACTTTTGATGAAAAGTTTTGAGGAGTAAAAGTTGTCAAATGATGTGATATGATAGGGGTAGTGATAAGTAGTAAAGAGGATAAAGTTAAAATAGATAGGTTAGTTGTGTGGATAGTTGTGTAGAAATGATTGAAAAGTAAGGTAATTGTATTGGAAAATGTGAACAAATTGATTAAAAAATATGATAGTGATGGAGAGTGAAAAGTTTTAGATTGAAAAGTTTTAAGTTGATATTTTTTATGGATTGTCAAACGCACCCTTAATGTTAATTGTTGCAAAAGCGCTTATAATAAAATAATATCAAATAAATAACCAAAACATAAAGCATATAGGACCCAAAGGTCTGTGAAAGACAATTTGAAGCATATTCCAAATCATACAAGATTCTTAAGTGAATATAATAATATATTGGGAATCACTAAAGTCATATTAGAAATTGAAAAAGTTGTCTTGAAAATTGGAAAGCTATACTAGAAATGATAATAAAGATTTAATTAAAGAATCTTGTAGATTGAAACATGCCCTTATTCAAGAAGAGAAAATGTGTTTATGCTTCTATCAAATTATTTTTATATGTAACTCTCTTTATTTCTAATATTTTAATAATTAATGTAAAATTTACTCTATCGATTATATTTAATATTATTTATATTATCATATAAATCCTTTCATTTATTTAGTTTCACTATAGATTGACTCAGTCTATAAATGTGTAAAATCAACATAATAAAACAGTTTAATGCTAAAATATTAACTTTAAAGTAATTTATTAATATCTAAACCATCTAAAACATCACTACTACATATATAAATAATTTTATACAGTATTATTACACTCTAACACATGTGTGAATGAATTTAAATATTTTTCGTAATTTACATATGAATATATACATATATTGTTAAGCAAATGTTACTCATGCACATGCTTTATTTTGATGAAACTTTGTCTTCTAGTTAAATAAGCGACATTAAATATAATTAATACATTAAATTTAGTCTTAAATAGCCAAAAATAATGCAACAAAATCCATGTAGCTAACCTACCTAGGTGGAAAATAGTTTATGATGATAGTGATGATTAATATCTTAAAAATTAAAGAGGTAACATAAGACCACTTTTTGCAACCTAATTACATAGAAGTGGAACCCGAGAAAATATGGAAGAGATAGTTGCATATCTTTAGGGTACATGGATTACAAAAATATAGCCACCATGCCTCACCCTTATTTTCCAAATGTTTGACACATATCCTTGGTCATTGCACTTTAACAAAACACTCTCTTATTCCTCATTGACATATTTTAGAAATTAGGGGTGTGTTTGGCAATTTGCAAAAGTTGTCAAGTTAAAATTTTTCAATATAAAACTTTTCATTCTCCATAACTACTCTTTTTTAATTATTTTTTACACATCTTTTTATATAACAACCCTACTTTTTCAATCATTTCTACACAACTACAAATACAATTAACCTATTTATTTTAAATTTATTCTCTTTACTCCTCATCATTTGACAACTTTTATTCTTCAAAAGTTTTCATCAAAATTGTATTTATTACCAAACGCACCCTAGATAATGACTCTTTCTATATTGTGGCTCTTTCTTCTCTTTCTAATATTCTCTATGGGACTCTATTAAATAAGATTCTTATAGATTAATAGTTATTTGGTAATGTGAGAATGAGAATAGAAAATAAATAATTGAATGAATATAATAGAGGTAAAGTAGATAAAGTATTTGTAGAAAAAATATGACAAAATAATTAAAATGTAAGGACAAAAATAGACTCTCAAGTAGGATAGTTCGCTAATTAATGTGTTGATTTTTGCATTCTCATTCTCGCATCATAAAAAAACAAAATGAATGCGAACTCGAATGCATTCATCACTTACATGCAAACTCTTATGCAAATAATACATGAAAAAATACATACTACAAAATCCCATTATGTTAGATTTAAGTTAATTCATATTTCAAACATTGTCATGTAAGGTATATCCGTTATAAGAGAACAAAAAAGATTGATAAAAATCATTTCTTTTCTCTTTTCCATTCCCATATCACAAAATGAATGACACGAAGAGTCATAACTTTCCTCTTTCTTATTATCATTTATATTTTAAATTATTCAACTTCTATTTAATCAAATAACATGCATAAATTCTGTAAAAAAATAAAATGTGTATATTTATCATTGTTTAATTTGTTTTCAAATATTATCTCATATCAGTATTACACCGTCATCTTCTTTTTTCTATAATTTTCTGTATTTTATTTTTTACTCCTTATTTTCCGCGTCTTCTTAGAATTTCTAAACGGACCCTTGATTAATGTCAGTTTCTTGTAGGTAGGACGAAGTGTTGTTAATCCCGTTCAATGCCGGTGGCTGCGCCAGATGTGGGGCTCGATTTGGAGACGCTAGCGTCGTGTTCAGTATTCCTGTTGGGTCATTTCAATATTCATATATTATTGGGTCATCCTTGTGCTCACTGCCGCCGACTGCAGATAATTAGTCATGTCATCTCGATTTCGCATAATCCCACCAATATCGGTACAACTCTGTTTTTGATGAGCGTATTTAGGGTGGGTAGAGGATTCGTATAATTTTTTATGAAATTTTTTTTATATAAAAGTTATTAAATTAGTAGAAAATGATGTGATATTACAAGGATAATAATAAGGAGTAAAGATAATAAATTTAAAATAAATAAGTTAGTTGTATCGGTAGTTGTGTAAAAATAAGTGAAAAGTACAGCTGTTATATAAAAATATATGTAAAAAAATTTAAAAATGAGTAGTTATGAAAAGCGTAAAATTTTAAATTAAAAAATTTTAACTTGATAATTTTTACAAATTGCCAAACACACCATTATTATTAGGATCATTTCATCTTTGATAATAGATCATACATTCATACCGACGAAAATGCTCTAAAGTACAAAAGACTATTTTTGTTTTCACTAAAAGAATACAAATGGGGACTTCTTTATTTATTACAGATAAATTTTATATTTTTAATTTTCGTCGAGATTATGAGTTTCTGAGTATTTGTTTTGCTGTCTGTTCACGTTACTTTTAACATCATTCTGGCACCTGCTAACTAAACGTAATTTTCTCAGTAAATGCGAATTTACGGGCATTTTCAATGAAAAATGGGACGGATTTGGGAGGTGCGTTGTGCATAGTTAAGGCGGCCGGGCAATACGTATCCATTCCATAGTCACAGGTAGTAATATGCACAGTGGGAAATACTTGATCACTTCTATCCATTTCATCGGAGATCGATCTACCTAATCCATTCAGAATTATTTATTTAATAACAAAACTAAATTCCATCTAATCATATATATAGGTGATGGTCATTTATTAAAGAATTATTTTGCTTTTTTGTTTGTAATGGGATTGCATAAGGGTTGTCTTATATAATTTTTTTTATTTTTAATATATTAACAGTTGATAAAAAATGGATTTCATTCCTTGTATTCAGTATTATTTATTTATCTAAGAGACAAATTTTATTAAAATCAAAGATGTGCAGAGCCCTATTTTCTTTAAAATATATATATTCATATATAAATTATGAAAAATATTTAAATCCGTTTATGTATATTATAATATAATGGTATTTGATAAAATTGTTTATCTGCATAAGAATTATATTTTAAATGGTTTAGATTTTGAAAATACAACTTTAATTCGATAAATAATGAATTTTCATGATAATATAAATGATGTTAACTACAATATATAGAATCAATTTTCTTCCAATCGTCAAAGATGTAAAAATAAATAGAGTTACAAAGAAAAATGGTGTGATGGAAGTATTCCCCATTAAAGAATGCATAAGTTAATATAGTTAAATAATTATAAAAGTCTCATGGCTGGATGTAACCCCATGCAAGTTTTTTTTTAAAAAAAAAATCTAATATCTAATATTATTTGTTTATCAGGCAAAATTTCGTTTAAATCAAATATATGCACAGCCATATTTGTTGAAATATATATTCAAGTGAAAATTATAAAAAATATTAATATTTGTGTACGTATGTATTGAAATATAATAATATTTTGTAAAATCATTTATCATGTTTAAAAATTTATTAAAATATAATAATACTTGATAAAATAATTCATCTCTATAGAAATGATAGCTTAGACATTTCAAATGTAAAAACTACAATATTCGAACTAGTATCTATTATTAAACAATTATATTACATTGATTTTATACATTTTTAAATGAAACTCGTACATAATATTACCAAATAAATAAAAAAGTTTTAATAACAATATAAATTATCTTAAATATACTAAATAGGGTGAATTTTCTTCTAGTGTCGGTATATTAAAAATAGAAGAGGTTAAATATAATATGAGTTTCATAAAAAAAAAAGTTTGAGTTAAATTTATATATCAATTTTAAAGGTAAATTATTTATAATATCACTCATATATAAATAAAAGATAATATGCTATATAATGGGTTGTTACTCAGCTAAGTAACAACCTCATATATTTTATATTTTTAATATATTTTTTAGTTGTTTAATGTGAGCCCTAGTGTATTTAGTTTTATATAAAATTTTAATATGTTTGAATTTTCGTATATATCTTTTATAAAATTTAGACAATAGAATATTTTGATTCATCCCATGCTCCTCCACACATTAAAAAGATAAAAATTTTATTTAAAATTTTTATACAAATCATATATAAGAACCTAAAAATGGTAAATTTAGTATTTTAACTGAATGTACTTAGGTTCATATAAAAAATATAAAAATGAAGTAAAAATTAAAAATATATGAGATTTTACTTAGTTAGCAAAACAATCATCGTATAGCCTTATCATCCAAGAATACATATTTTCTTAAATTATTATTACATTTTAATTCATCGAAGAATATATTAAGCAATTACCGTAATGTACGCCTGATCATGCATATTTTCAAATAATATGCGGATCCAATAATTTAATTGAAATGATTTTTTTATCATGCTAAAACAAACAATATCAAACGAATGGATAAGATGGTGAATTAATCACAAGGTTGGCCTAAAATGGAGGTGGTACACATGATATCAGAACCATTAAAGTATGTCCCATTTGAAAATTGCCAAAAACCGAAACAGGAGTTTTTGGAATTATTAAATCATTTTTCCCGATGCATGCATGCGTGACAACAATCTTGAGGTCCATTCGCAAGTCGATTTTTGCAAGAACAAGTGGGGATTTAAGCTCGAATGTGAGTACAAATGTTTGGATATTAACGAGCCGCAACCTTGCTTTAGGCAGCGATACCGATTGCTAATTTTGTTGCCTTCCGGAGCTCTCCAAGGGAAATACCGGATGAAAATATTCCAAAAGCCTTTTCAATTTTCACCCAGTATTAGGCCGGAAAGGGCGCAGGTTTTTTAAAATGTTATATCCACGCTTATATTTCGGGGTGCAACTTGTGCCGGGCTCAAAAACCCAAATTGAAATCATTTTAAAACTGCCTAATGTAAAACTCTAGCTCGACTTGAAAAGAACTTAAACTTGGGTCGAGCAAAATCCGAACTGAATTATATATTTTATATTTATTTTATACTCCATATAAATCTAGTTTCATTCCCCTTATATATATATTATATTTATTTCATACCATATATAAACATTATTCTTCCTTCTTTTTTTTTTGATGGGCCGAGCACGGCTGCTCAAGGCCGAGACTATGCGGGACAAGGCTGCTGCGTCAGACGGGATTCGAGTCCCTGACCAGGGAAACGCCAGCCATCATGTGACGCCAACTGCGCTAGCAGGGCTCACAACATTATTCTTCCTTAAGTTCGATTATAAAATATAATATTTTTATATTTTATTTTTAAAAAAAAAGTTTGGTTTAGCGGTAGTTTCAAAATAAAAAATTGAAAATTATTTTTAGAATTTAAGATGTTTTATTTAGTGTTTTAACTTAACTACTTATGTAGGATGTTATCATTTGGTTGTTTCAATATGATATTAATAGTTAGATATTTATTCTACTCGAAATAAATTTGTCGTAATTTATTTGACTTGATACTATGATTGTTGAATTTTTTATTATTATGATTGACATTATAAAGTTTTTCTTATAATTAGATATTATTGTTTATGTATATGGTTATAATATTAATATTAAATTATATAATAGGAAAACAATGTACTTTTTCATTTTCTAAAACAGGTTACTAGCCTACTATTTTTTTCGAGAAATAACTATTAGTTTACTTAATATAAAAGAATGTTTAGATGATGTTTTTTTTTTTACATTCTTAAACACTTTTGAATTTTTGCTTGAAAAGAAAAAAAATTATCATTTTTGTTTTTTTAATGATAGATTTAAAGTTAAATAAGTATAAAATGGATAACAAATATATAGAATAATTTCAACCCAAATTCTAGTATGAAACTCAACCCAAGCCCGAATTTCAAGAATAGGGTTTAGGTTTATAAATAGAGTTAAGAGTTAAAGTTTTAGAAATAGGATTAGAAATAGGGTTAAGGCGAACCCAAGTTTCATGAGCCCGAGTTGTACCCTTAATTATATTTAACAACTGACTGCAGCCACTTAGGCTGGAGAGTGCAAAACTTTATTTTTTAATATATTTTTTATAAGATTGTTAATCTACCCATATTTAATCTATAAGCTAAATTTTATCATTTTTGGATATGTATATATATTTTTGATTTTTTAAAAACAATAGTACATTGGCCTTTTTAAGCAACCAAAATATTCTTTTTTAAAAAATCAAAAATACATTTATGTATCTCTAAAATTGGCACAGGCCACAAATCATATGTATGTATAGATATTTAGTTTTTCATAAATGCATTAATTTAGATATATTTAATTTATAATCCAAAATATATCATTTTTATACGCTTAAATATTTTTAAAAATTCATTTTCACTAATGAAAATGAGTACAATACTCATTTGTTTAGATGTAAAATTCATATAAAATAAAAAATGGTAAAATTGTTTTGAGAAAAAATGATAAAATTTGATTATAAATTAAATATACGTAAATTAATATGTTTATAAAAAGCAAAAATAAGAAAAATACCCAACTCCATTTGCTTATAGAGTTTTAGTCCTCCTTATATTTATACATAACTCTACTTCTATGGGTCTTGTCCAAACCTCCCATTAGTCTCGGCTCCATAATTCATGTTGAAAATGCTTATAAAGTGTGATAGTTTTAAAATTATGTATATTTACAGAATATAAAGTTACATGTATGCTAAATCCATAAGTCGAATACTTCAACAAATCTCTAATTAATAAAAGTAAAATATCATCAATTCTCGTAAAGTTTATTAAATATAAATAATATAACAAATTTATTAGGACTTTCTCTAAATATACCTACAATGTATAACTTTAATTTCAAATATATCTATAACATTTTCAAAATTTTAAATATATCAATTACGTTTGTATTTAATCTCAAACCGCTCAAACTATGAATTAACACATTGGTTAACATGTGAAATTACAAATGTGTTCATCAAATTTATGATGAACTTCAAATATTGAATGTCATAACTCACCGATGCCCTAATTGCTCACGAGTTCTGAATTTATAGGGCCATAAATTTATTTTATTTTATTTTATTATTTTATAATAGGAATATTTTGGACATTTACAAAAAATTAACTAACATTTTTTAACAAAATGAATGTTTGTGAAATTGACTGCAACATAGTAGGTCTATTTGATATTTCGAAAACATAGTTAATATATTTGTAATTAGGCTAAACATAGTAAGTATATTTAGAAAAAACCCAATTTATTAAAACAAGTAACAAAGCATGCTTCATTGAAATTTTCACTGGCAACTCTATCCTGCAAAATTTAGGTTGAAAATTCAAGTCATTTTTAAAATTTTTTGTATTTTGAAATGCTTATTTAATCTAATAGCTCATTATATCAAACTTATCATGCTATTTATTACATGATATAGTTTTAAAAATTAAATTAGAGTACATATGCTGATAAATAATGCAAAAGAATTTTTAGAATGACAATAAGATAAAAAAAAATAGGGTGAGTATGGAAATAGCCATCCTACCCTAACTTAATAGGGTGAGTAACTTTATTTTTTTGAATTTTTTTTTATAAACTTATTAGCCCAAGTGTATTTAATCTGTGTATAAATTTTTACTATTTTTTTAATATTTTAAATATTTATTTTTGATTTTTGAAAATCAGTGGCATTTTAGGTAATTTTAAATTACTAAAATGTTACTAATTTTCAAAAATTAAAATTAAATATCTAAAAATATCCAAAAATGGTAAAAATTGATGCATACGTTAAATACACTTTGACTAATAAGTTTATGAAAAAATAAAAAATAAAATAAAAAAATTGTGAGGTCAAACTTAATAGTACAAACCACTCGTATCCCGAGTAATAAGAATACTGGTTTAACTTAAGTTTAAAACAAGTTGGATGAAAGGCAGGTAATCAACAGCTACGCAATCGATAGTACAGATCTCCATGAGTTATATTACACCTTGTGTTCCAACCGAACATAGCAATACCCATCATATTCATATGTCTTTTGAATCATATTTTCGTCATATAACATGCACATATGTTCTAATCACAGCCTTGATGTGAACGGGTTTCGCCAAGGCAGCAACCATATGTACCCGAGAGGCTGCATCTAAAAGCTAAAGAAACAAGCTTGCACCATGCAATCCACCACATCAACGTGCCTTAATGAACTGTTTCCAAGTTGTTCGAATTGAATAAAAAAAAAAACTTAGAAGAATGGAAATTCTCTTATTTTGGAATGTAAATAAACCTTAGCATTTTATCTTTTATTCAAAATTACGCGTCAATATCCTTTGTCAAAATGACTATAATTATTCTCGTCGTTTAATAAAATATTTGATTAAAAAAAATATACACATGATAGAGATTCCAAAACCAAGCGCGTTCAACTCAAATTGGAATTATACTTCTTTGGCACTAGTGGGTATATTTAGACTTAATATCGGAGAGTACTTCAAGTCACTGGGCGCCGTGAGCGATAGAATGCTTAAGAACTTACAAACCCGATTCTTTGAGATGTGACTTGAGAAAAAGCGACTACTCTCGTTGTAGTCGAGATTGGGTATCTCGATAAGTGTAATTGGTTCTATCAATTACTTATGAAAGCATAGAACAAGCGAGACTGAAGTAATCGAGCTTGAACAAAATGAGTGATTCAGTAAGCAAACTCAATTTTTAAAATTTTTCATATGAAAATGTCTTAAGCTGAGGCCATGTTTGTTTTTAATGAAAACTTTTTAAACTATAATTTTTCATCTTTCATACATGACTGCTATATTTAAAAAATATTTCTTTACATTTTTTTATATAATTATCTTATTTTTAATTATTTATTCATAACTAGCATATCTATTTTAATTTTATTTTCTTTACAACTCATCATTATCTCTATCATATTACATCAATTTTTTTTTTTACAAATTTAATAACTTTTTATTCGATTTTTTTTTTCACCATCCAAACTCACGTTAAAAATAAATCTACATGTGCTCTGAGAACAGACAGTACCAGTCATTGCCAGCATTTTCCAAGACGGGAGTTTGCTGACATATGCACGGATGGAACCAATTGGGGGCCATCCCAGCAGGTGATTATGGTCATTGCACATATGATCTTCAGTTTGACTCTTCACTCAAGTGAATTTGAACCTGAAATAATCGGAGCAATATATCTTCCTAAAATATAAAGATGGAATAGCTCGTCTCCACAAAAAATAAATGGGAGCCGTTGATATTCCTGAGCATTTGTAAGAATGTCTCAAGTGCTCACATAAAATAAAAATTTGATAATTGTAAATATATATATTAAAAAAAAGACGTATGCACGGATGGCAGAAGCACGAATTATTTAACGCGCTGTGGTGTTAAATCTGTTGATTATTTAAAACGCTAGTGCGTTAAAAGCCTGCTGACATCAATTAATAGAGCTAAAAAAATAAAAAGCAAAAACGGAAATGCGCACCGCGTCCTTGTTCCTTGATCCTCGTGCTGCTGCTTATGATCCTAATGACGTGCAGCTTCGGTGGAGTCCCCGCGGATGATGCCGATAGAACGAATACGGCGAGAACTGGGTCATCAGCTCCGGCATCCCTTCCACTCCATGCTCTCGTTTCACATGGAATTACTAGTTGATGCAGCAGGATTAACTGCGGCGTAGGAGGGCAAGTCGATGCAAATGATGGGTAGCCGGAGAGAGTGAGAGAAATGGAGAAAATTAAGGCCTCGACGTCGTTGATCAGAAGAAAAAGTACAGACCTAGCTTCTTTCTTGCATTTTCTTTCGTTATCTTCTAATGATTTGCTTCGGTCATGCAAATCCCCCAGTTAGCTATGGGTATGGGCTCATTAAGAATACTTTCTCGAAGATGGATGATGATGATGAGCTCATGGAACATAGTCCGAGTCGCGGGCTCGGGATGGTACCCGAACCAGCCTAGAGAATGACCATTAGGGGACGTTTGGTAGCATAAGAGTATGAGAATCATGGTTTTTATATGGCATTTGATTTTCTAAGACTAATTATTACTCTATCAATTATATTATTTTTTTACTTTTACCTTTACTTTTTAATTATTTTTCCTACAAACTATATACAACAAATTTATTTATTCCAACCATATATCTATCATTTCTTATCGATCATACATTTTTTAAAATATATATATTTTTCATTTTCCACTATTTTCCACAATCACGGAATTTTACACTTTACCAAACTTCACCTTAGTGTCATTGGCGTGCATTCGTGAAGTCAATTTTTGCCGGTCACTTAACGAAAAAAGCAAATCAAAGGCAAGTACACATGATAATCCTTTCGCTAATTCATCAATCAATTTATTTATCTATCATATTTCAAGCCAAGCCTGACTCATGGCTTGAAAAGGATGTGTAACTAATGACTTAATCTGGGCCTGCATTAGCACATGCATGCATCTCTTTTATTGGCTCATTGCTGATTGAAATGGGTGACTATTAATTACGTTAGTCACTGCTCCACTATCATACTAAGCAAATTTAGCATAAACAAATTTAGCACCAATATTAATCATCAAGGCCATACTTGAAATTTGAGAGAGTTTACAAAAGAGAGAGAATAAAATTAAATGATGAAGCCTGAGGAAAGGCTGAGATTAAATAATTAAAAAATAAAATTGATAAACTTTGGCACACATTCGTTGGGTGGATAACAGGTAGCATTAGAAATAGGAAAAATATACTTATCAATGTTCCCACTTACGTACCGAAAATGATTTCGTCATTCAGAAGTATGAGTAAATCTTGTACGCAGATCTTGATTATGTATTTATTATAAATAACGAAATCCGCGCAATTCTATGTACAGGTCCATTATTGAAAATTATTTATTTATTTATTTTATTTTTATGCATGCGTTCTCCATACAATTTAACATTTTTGAATTAATTCTTTATTTGTTTAGGTTTTTAAAAATAATAAGACGACCCACGTGAGGACCCGTAATGAAATACAGATATACATGTCTGGATCGAACGAACAAGCCTAGATGATGGAGGAGCTTTTTATTCTTCGGATGTGTTTGGCAACGTTATTTTTTATTATCGTTTGTTTTTCAAATAATATTATTATTTGTCTTTTTTATCAAGTTCCAACTTCCAATTGATAGGCTCGGCTTTCAAAAAAAAAAAAAAGCTCTGAGGCTCGAAGCTGAGACTTCGGACGGACAAGCTCAGGCTCGGGACGCTGACCATAAAGCCACTGGAGTTGGTCGCATTATTAATTTATTATTTGTTTTTTTATCGTAGTGTTTGGCAACGTTATTGAAAAAGAAAAAAAGGAGAAATTTTTTTGAAATGACTAGAATGATATAATGTAATAGAAGTAGGATGAAAATAAATCAAGTAATTATGTAAAAAAATTAGAATATAAGAATAAAAATTTAAAACTAAAATAATTAAACAACTAAATTGATTAAAATAACGGAGAAACGAATTTTTCATTTTCCATCTTACCAATGACGTTACCAAGAGCAAACTTGAAAGCGCAGCAGTCACGGCAAGGCGCAAAGCTTGCCAACCCTGATAAGCTTATGGCGCTGTCTGTACGCGGAACGCGTGATCATTTCGGACAAATGGCACGGCCTCCTCGTCTCAAGACCAGACCGTCGTCGTCTTAAGGTGGAAGAAGCTTGAATGTGCTTGAGAAATAAAACGAAAATATAACAATGTGTAGTGAAAATGAAGAAGAGAAATTAAAAGTACAGAAAGTGTATTGAAAATTAAACAAAAGTTATAAATGCGGATATGCATTCCATAATCCATACCAGCATTCCACATAATTTAGATCATCTAAAACTTACTTCTGCTCCATTTGACGGTAAAAAAGCAGGAAACTCTTAAACGCTTGCCACGGCTTCTAACGCTTGTCAGGTTTGCTCTACGCCTCGAAACCACACATCCATGTCAAAGAGGACGAACATCATTCTTGTCCTTAAGGCAGTAAGTGGACCCCACCTGACGAAAGGGCCAGAGTTGATCGATGGTATTCCAGTGCAATCGCGGCCTTTGATTACTCCCCAGCCGGGAAGAGTTGGGAGTCGTGATGGCTGGATCCAGCGTTGATATTCGCGTCCGATCGGATCGGATCGCATCGCCCACTTCGTCCCGCTCGTACGTATAAACAAACCGAGAAAAAACCTTCAGTTTCAACAGAAACCGAATTCCATCTCTTTCTGAGATCCGTAAATTCTTCTACTCTATTTTTTCTCCCATTTCTCTCTCTATTTCTTCGTCCATCTTATCGGTTTGGCTATCTGTTGTTTTCGAGCAATCTATGTATTGAATTTCGGAAGAAACCCTCAAGAACATGTCTGGAATTCTCCGCTGGAAGAAGCTTCGACAAACATCAAACCGAATAGCTCGATTCTCCGCTCCCACCGTCCCGACCAGTAGCACCACTGCCACAGCTGCAGGCCGTTCCAATCTCCGCTTCTTCTCCCACCAATCACCGATTGCTAACCGACTGAATTGCCTCCTCCACGTCGGCCCCTACCGCCGGCGCGAGTGCCTTGGTTCGCAGGAACGCCAGAAATGGGATGGTGGAAGCGGCGGAACTGGCAATGACGAATCCCAACCAACGCGCAAGATCAAGGCCGAGGCCAATTGCCCACGCTGCTCTAAGCAGATGGGCATCCTCTTCACCAATCAGCCCCCGCCGCTCCCGTCTCATTTGCCGCCATCCGATCGCGGGAATTACCGCGCTGTCAACCTCTGCCCCAGTTGCAAGACTGCTTATTACTTCCAGCCATATAAGATGATTCCGCTGCAGGGAAGCTTCATCGAGATTGGAAGGGTTAATAAAGGCAGGGACTCGGAGAAAAAGAAGGAGAAAGATGCTGAAGGGAGTGGCAATATTGGCAATGGCAATGGCGGGGAAGAGGATTATGGGCACCGGTTTCGGATTTCGTTCTGGGAGACGTTGAGATCGTTTTCTGGGGAGCCACCAGAGTCGTGGCCACCAGCCCCGCCGCCAGGGACCGGGAATGGATTGGCTGTACAGTCGCCACCTGGGCCGCCTTTCACACCGAATGTGAACGTGGTGCGGAAGCAGGGTTCTAATGGAGGTGCTGCTGGTGCTGGTTTTGGTGGGAAGGAAGGATGGGGCGGGGCGAACTTGGGAAAGGATTTTCCAACACCCAAAGAGATTTGCAAGGGACTTGACAAGTTTGTTATTGGGCAGGAGCGTGCGAAAAAGGTAATTTTTTCCCTTTAATTTTTCTGTCTTTTCTCATATCGACTTTGCAGTTTCATATAGTGGCATCGAAAGAAGAACGAATTTATGGATCTCGATCCCTGTTCGTTTTGTTTAAAAAAATTATTTTTTAATGTTTTATTAGCCTATTAGGTTTACATGGGACTGGGAAGCTGTAAAATGCCCTTGTTTAAATTGCAGGTGCTCTCATTTGGGATGAATTCTGCATGGGCTGGTCTTATCTTTTGTAGGAACCCCATCATCGGAGATGGCGGTTCCCATTTTTGGAATGGAGATGCTTCCGCAAACTTACCACCAAACACCAGGCGGCTAATAATTGGTCTGCAAATTGATGGTAGAAATAAAAATATATTAGATAATATGAAGATAGTATTTTCCTTGGATTGTTCAAAAACTAGGGTGTTCATCTGTTGTAGCTCGTTTAATCTGATTGCATAACGCCTTGCCCTACCTATATGTAATTTTTGGACCGATTGATAACGTCTGTTATATAGCCAAGCGCTAGCATAGTTAATGTCATGCAGGAGGAACCTTGACCATTCCAATTGAGGGAATCCGTCTTGTATTTCTTGAGTATTAGGTGTTCTTTTCCTCCACTTTTACGTGTCTTCTTAAAATTAAGGACTCATTTTGTGCCACGTACTTGATTCAACAATTCTGAAGAAATTTACCTTGATGGTTTTTGATATATTTTCTTTATAATTAGGTGCTCTCTGTGGCTGTTTATAACCACTACAAAAGGATCTACCATGCATCGTTGAGAGGGTTAGTTCTTATCAGTCTGCTTTTTATTCCTGGAGTTGGAAATTATCTTAAAACCATTGATAAATGGTGTTTGGACATTCTGCTAACGTGAATGTTGTAACTTAAATCCCAGGTCTGGTGCAGAATCAGGGAATCCGGAAGGAGAATTTGATGAGAATGATTCAGTTGAGCTTGAGAAAAGCAATGTCCTTTTAATGGGTCCAACTGGTTCAGGTATGTTGTTTATTCTCTGTCCTCAGGCTTCTATGATGGAGTGTAGAGAAAATGTGTCTGCTTACTGCTTAGTTTGATAGCATGGAAATGATCATGGACTTTGTCCTCTTAAATGTGCCGGTTATGTCTAGATTGCTGATCTAGATTACATATGTTAACATTGACTGCAAGGACAGGGAAGACACTTCTGGCAAAGACATTGGCTCGTTTGGTGAACATTCCTTTCGTCATTGCAGATGCAACAACATTGACACAGGCAAGTTCTTCCTTTATTATTTTGTTTCTCTAATTTAGGATAAAATAACAATTCTCCCAATTGTTTTCACAATGTAAACAAATGTAGAAATTAAACTGCTGAATTTTTGCCTTTTTCATTCATTCTCCTCCCTCTTCTTATTGAGAGTGTAAGAACTAATCAGTTGTTTCATGAAGTTGCTTTGAATTTCAACTACCTGTAATTAGTATTCAATCAGGAATCAGGACTCTGTTGACAAAAAAAACTGAAGAAGTATAGATTGGTTCATGCAGGCTGGTTACGTTGGAGAAGATGTGGAGTCTATATTGTACAAGCTACTTACGGTGTGTCTCCTAATCATCATCTCATACAATTCATGAGAGCTTCTTGCTGTCATTTCATCTTTATATAATGTAGATTAATTTTTCACTCAATCCTGGGGCTTTGAGATTGGACATAAACTTTGATTTGTCTGGATCATATTATAGGGGGTTTTTGTGTTTCTGCTTTAAGCATCTTCCCAAATGCTGGATGATGTCTTAATTCTGCCAATCTAGATGCAGATGCACTTCCTTTTTCAAAACACCTATGTTATTTTAGAGGCATATCCTTATGCTTCCCCTCCCATTATATTTTTCCTGACAGTATTTAGTTTGAATGTTTGTACTTTGCCATGTTTTCAGGTTGCTGATTTCAACGTAGCTGCAGCTCAACAAGGGATGGTGTATATAGATGAAGTTGACAAGATAACTAAGAAGGTGTTTTGAAGTTTCCTGCCCACTGCAAGACATTTGCACATGAATGTGAGCATCAGTGTTTATTATTGCTCTGGTGTGCAGGCTGAGAGTGTAAACATCAGTAGAGATGTATCTGGAGAGGGGGTTCAGCAGGCATTGCTGAAAATGCTGGAAGGAACTGTGAGTTGACTTTTCATGTCGACTGCTTTGATTCATTAGTTTATACATTCACTAGTCTTTGGCAACAAAGTTTGGTATTTGGATCTCTTATTTTTCAATTCCCTTCAGAGATGTCTCTTTCTTCATTGATCAACTGTAAACAGAAGAAATTGGATAGGTTTTCTTGAATTTACTATCATATCAGTGTTGCAAAGATTTCATAAAATGTTTATCTTAGGAGTTCCCAGCATTCATAGAGTTGTGTGAAGGCTCTCATTTTTCTGTTCTGACAACTGAATATCCATATTATAATCATGCTGCTGAAATTTCACTCTCAAACTCTTGAGTGGGAACTGGGTTGTCTTTGCCCTTAATAGAAGCGGACTCGATAGAATTTTTAAGTGAAAGTTGGTCTCTGAATGCACACCGTCAAATTTCTGGCCGCTGTTCATCCTATTGCTCTTTTCTCTTTCTATAATCAAATCATTTTATATTTTTTTTCTTTTCTTTGTGCATGTTTACAATACTGAAGTCAATTGCTCGATTTTGGATTTGAGAAAGTGTCTATTGATGCTAACTGGGCATCTTCTTAGTCCTGAATGGTGTTTTTGCTGCTGTAACTGAAAATTATTATTTGATAAATGAACCATCTTCTTGCATAGATAGTGAATGTTCCTGAGAAGCGCGCTCGAAAGCATCCTCGCAGTGATAATATTCAGGTAAATTATTTTGGCTATTTCTTTGTGCAGTTATAATTACTTACGTGAAGGTTACTCTTATGGGCATGGCCTTTCTTGTCTCCTGCTATTGTGCTGATGTGATGTTTTTTAATATTAGTGTGAGTTGACTTTGATCAGTTCCTGGGCAAATCCTGACCATCAGTTTGATCTTTGAAGAAAATATTTTAATGCAACAGATCACACAGTAATTTTCTTGTAACCTTATCGTTTGAGCCTACCATGATTTCTTGATTACATCAAAACCAACCATATTACTCATTTTTTTTATATATTTAACTATATATGTAAAAAAAAAAACAACTTGGTTCAAGATCATTTTTATACACCGTTAAACATACAAAAATTAGCCATATAGTTGGTGTTGAGCGAATCTAAATATCATGATGAGGTCATTGGTGAGGTCACAGAAATTTCAGTGTAATCAGTTGCATTGAAATATTCCCATTTGAATCAACAATTACGATGTCAAGATGCACATTTAGTTCTCATCTGCTCGAAGCATGCAAAATTCATAGTTTTAAGTCTAAATTTTCCTTGATCGTAGCTGTTAGGGGTGCAAGGTGCACACAAGTGCCAAGGACCCTTGGGGCCTAGGCATGAGGTGAGGGCCTAAGTGAAGCAAGATGCATATTACATAAAATTAAATAAATGTAATAATATATGTAATTTATAATGAAATATTCAATATATTCTTGAATCATAACTGGTACGAATAAAAACCTCAAATTCCATTAATCTAGCATTTAATTGAAAAAGAAAGGCGAAATTAAAGAAATCAATTCTATTTTCATGTTTTCAAGCAAGTTACATTGGGCACACTAGGCGCATCTCAAGGCTCGTGGTATGCCTGAGTGAGCCGTGAGCCTAGGTGCACCTTTAACAACTATGGATGGGACTTATGAATGACTAACTGGAACCAGGTTCTGCATGGCAGGCTCTTAAATTACTTGAAATCATCCTTCAGTATTTTTTGTCCCTGTCAAACCAGAAAAATTAGCGGCTGTGAAGAAGCATTTAGAAGTAACAAGAGGTGAACAATTGAAATTAAAATGACTCAGAAATGTTATTTCTTGTATCTATAGCTAATTAAGGAGCAGGAGATGAAACCTGGTTCTGAGATAAAAGAAATCTTTCAATGACTGTGGGACTGCACTGCAGTAAGGTTACCCTACAGCGCTACTTGCTGAAAGGGCTAATGCTTCTCTGTGCCTTGTCCATGAGACAACAACCCAAGTGTGCAAGTGAAGGATTTTGTTTCCATATAATTGGTTGAATTCTCTGCACTTCTGCATGAACCCTGGCCACTTAAGAGAATTAGAATGTGATAATTTTTTGGGCTAGTTTTACCTTTTTATGTAGTCGTTTTGTGAGTTTTGGTTTTCCTAATTTATGTTCATTTTACACGCAGATAGATACAAAAGATATTCTTTTTATATGCGGAGGTGCTTTCATTGATTTGGAAAAAACAATATCAGAAAGGTAGGAAATCCCTTTTTATATTATTTGCATTACTACTATCTCAAAATTGTTTCATTGTCACTTAAAAGAGTTTGGGGTTCCAATTATTTGTTCCTCACTAGACGGCAAGATTCATCAATTGGGTTTGGGGCACCAGTACGTGCAAACATGAAGACTGGTGGACTAACAAATGCTGTAGTGGCATCAACATTATTAGAATCAGTAAGTAATGCAAAAAACTTGAATTCTGAAATAAAAAAATATCTTAGCTTTTTCTTTTTTAGGTAAAATGTTCAAGGATCCATATCCAATTTCCTTACTAAATCCATTCGTTATGAACTCAATGGCTTTGGCATATTTACTGTATATGCAGGTTGAGAGTAGCGATTTAATTTCATATGGGCTCATACCAGAATTTATTGGACGCTTTCCTATATTAGTTAGTTTATCTGCTCTCAATGAAGACCAACTTGTTCAGGTGACTCTTAATTTAGTTAGTTGTGTGCGTGCGTGCGTGCGTGTGTGTTGTTGCTTTTCTGTTGTTTTCGAGTCATTCAACATTCTCATTTTTCCTGAATAGACTTGGGTTGGGTATTCTTTTTTCTTTTAGTACTTTGCTTGAGCATTTAAAGGTCTTTATCTTTTATTGTAGGAAACAATTCCTCCTATTTTCTTTTCCGTTTTTCCTTTTCCAGGCAATTATTTTCACCATAGGTTTATTCATGTAAAGGGAAGTGCTTACACAATTGCAATGGAAACGGGCACACATTCACACATTCTACAAAAAAAAAAAAAAACACAAAAACACAAAAAGTTGACCTGGTGCACCAAGCTCTAACACATTGTAGGGTCTGGGAAGAGGTGTCACGCATGCAACCTTTTCCTTTGTCACAAAGATTCGATGACTTGAACCCACAACCATTAGCTGCAAAGGCATCAACTTCTACTGTTGAGCCAAAGGCTTGCAATGCAAATGTAAGCAATAAATTGATGTGACATTTTGATGTTTCGCCTACTCCTAACAATCCTATTTTTTGTTGTCTTACCTATATTTCTTAGGAGCAGCCTCTATCCAGTTTATGCTCACTTGATGACTCTTATCGTCTCTATTCTGCTAATCTCAATTATATTTCCATTTTCTTTACTAGATTGTTATACTGATTTTTCTAATGGTTCGATTTTACAACAGGTCCTTACAGAGCCGAAAAATGCTCTTGGTAAACAGTACAGAAAACTGTTTAGAATTAACAATGTGAGAAAGTTCATTACTGGACTCAAGTTGTCACTTTTAGATTCAAACATGTTTCATTGAAAAGTGTGTTGTGTTTTCTAGGTCAAGTTACATTTTACTGATCATGCATTAAGATTGATAGCAAAAAAGGCAATGGCTAAAAATACTGGTGCTCGAGGTCTGCGGGCTATACTAGAAAACCTTCTTACTGAAGCCATGTATGAGGTATGTACACTTGTTCATACACCCAGATCTTGCATTTAGCAAGAAATTCACAAATGAAGATTCCTGTAATTTTCTGGGAAATTGGTATTGAAAATTCTCTAGCTCTTCATTAGTTAAGAGTTAATGGTCTTAATAGGCTAAGATGTCAACATTTTCGCTGGGCTCATATCAAATTAAAGGTGAAATTTTAAAGAACGGTTGTTGACTGGCTATGCTTTATAAAAAAATGAATTCAGCAGAAATGTTGATGTTGAGGTTGATGAATGGAAAAATAAGAAATGGAGTAATTTGAAATAATTTAAGTGTAAAGCAAGAAGTATTAAAAGGAAGGAAAACGGACTTAGGCAACAGCTTGGAGATGATGGTGGTGGATTTTCAAGTTGGGATCTATTTCAGATTTGTCGCTTGTTAAAAAAGCTGAGAAAGTTGGAGGTTGTGGCAGTCGTGGTTTGAGCGGTTTTATAACTGGTTGACAGTCTACCACAGAATCAATCAACGGGAGATTCCATGATCAAGTGTCAAAAATAGCATGAGTTATAATTCAATTAATTATGACACCAAATTTGCAAATGATCAAGTCGTTAGGCTTCTTTAGCAAGTGTCTTGATCTTTGCTTTTGTGCCCTGTATGCTCCAGTAGTCCAATCTCCGCAGTTCCTTTGGCGTCCTGCACTCCACACGCTAAGAATGGCCAACAGCTTCTTATGAGAATACAGATTGGTCCCTCATCTTTTCTTTTGTGCATAGGAATTTATTATTCAAATAATGAATTCCTTTCTTTGATCTTGACCTTCTTTTTGAATTTTTATTTCCACTATTTCTACTTTTCTGTTTTCATCACTGGGGAGATCAGATATAGCCTTCTGTATACACAATAATGTGGAAATGAAAATAATAATAATAATAATATGCTGCAGGATTTGATTACATACAATCAACATGTAGCATGAATGCATATGCATGTTGGTGGTGGTGATTTTATTGCCAACAGCACAGCATGTGCAAACGGTGACAATTCTTTCATGCATCCACAGGTTCCAGATGCAAAAATAGGACATGAAAGGGTAGATGCAGTTGTGGTCGATGAAGAGTCTGTTGGGTCTGTGAATTCCAACGGATGCGGAGCTAAAATTCTCCATGGTGATGGTGCATTTGAGTGTTACCTTTCAAAAACCAAATCAAAGGATCAACTGGTACTGTATATTCTCTCACCTTTATTTTATTCTAGTTCACCAATAATTGATTTTTTGCATGTTTGTCTGCTTTCTATATTGTTTGCCAAACTGAAACTGTTGAAACACGTTTAAGGGTCCATTTTGAGTGGGGTTGGATGGATAGCTTTTGCTTAAGAGAAATTCGTTGAGTTCTTATTGCGGAAGCAATGTTTTGCATTTATGCAATTTACGCTTCTTAGACCTAGTTCTCATTAGAAAATAGGGAAACACAGTTTAGATTTCCACCCTAATTCTAACTAGTGGAATTAGGAGATATTGATGAGAGGAAGATCTACGACAACACTGATCAACAGTGTTGCTGTCAATTAAGTTGATTAGAGTCCTTGTGAGTTTGAGTTGTCTTTCGCTGTTCTTGAATAAATTGACATGTCTTAGTAATGGGCAAGTACTATCAATGGCCAATAAATTGACGTGTCTTAGTAACGGGCAAGTACTATCAATGGCCGTTGAATCGTAGAAGCCCATAACTAGAAAGAATCAACCTAACACTGATGAACACGAGAGTTATTAAACTGGGTAATTGCACACTTCTTGGCGGGTGAAGTTGATGTTTTAAGTTTGTTTTCCAGGTCAATATTGAAGGTGGAGAGGCTGAGGTGGAAGGAGAATCTGAGCTCTCTTCAAGAGCCATGAGCATGTAACTTTACGACAACAAATTACTGTAAAATTTTATATTAATTGATGTAACTATCCCTTGTAATCAGGGCTTCTGGTCCAATGAAAATGTAACATGTTAATTGATCATGTAATCTCTCATTTGAGTTTAGGAAAACTCCACATCCCATTCATATTTTAAGGAAAAAAAAATTACCCCCACTTTTCTTCAAGTTATTGGATTTCCTTGATTGGATAAGAATTGATGGATGGTATACATCCCACTTATGTTTCTGCCTTTTTATGGCTCTCAATCCAGGATCGGCTGTGCGGTTGGTACCCTTCTCCTGCGTTGCCAGCTGAAGAAAATATCTTCTTTACTTGTCAAATAGCATGGCCTGCAAATCTAGTCTTTTAAGATTGTTTTTCTATAGTTTACTGCATAAAAGATCAAGTAGAAACAGTTTAAAACATTGTTTATTTCTTAAATAAAAGGCTAACTTAAAATTTATGTAAGCTGAAATCCACAAGAACAGATGACATTGCTTTTCACTTGGACTTTGCAATGAGCTCCATTGCCGTTGAAGTGTCTGTAAGGGCGGGGATAGCTCCTTTCCGGGTTGTAGCGAGTGCACCGCATGCATTGGCCATTGTCAAAGCTTCCCTCAGCTTACGTTCATCCTGTGAATTAATCAATCATGTTACACCATAAATAGAGGTGTTAAGGCTGTGTTTGCTGAAACCAGTGAGACTTCGAGGTATGAGTAACCTGATAAAGAGTATCATCCCGGGCCAGAGAAACAAGAAGAGAACCAACAAAAGCATCACCCGCACCAGTGGTATCCACTGTCTTCACAGAAAATCCGCCCACTTTTCCCCCGAAGTCCTGGAAACCACACACAGGTATCACCATCTCAGACTTGAAAGGGGTAACTAGAGATGAATAAAACAATTCCCAATTCAGCTGGACATAGCACAAACAAGATATTGTAGTCACCACCTTTGTGAAGTATCTGCATCCTTTCTCTCCATCAGTGACTACAAGCAGCTTCAATCCGTCAAAGCACAAAGATAGCACCGTCTCTTCATCTTGAGGATCCCCATTCGTTAGGAAAGCCACTTCGTCGACGCTAACCTGTCATTGGGCACATGCAATCTTATGTGTAGCTTTGAGGTATTGGATTTGGAAGAAATGGAACGAAGATTGGGATGACCTTGATAAGGTCGGCTTCAGTCCAAATGCTCATAATTCCTTGGCGAGCGGCAGCAGGCGAGGGCCAGAGCGGCAGCCTGACGTTGGGATCATAGGAGAGCAGGAGGCCAGCTTGCCTGGCGGCCCGCATCGCAGCCAAATGGGCGGCCCTGCATGGCTCGGAAATCAAGCTTATGGATCCGTAGTGAAAGATTTTGGCCCCACGAATGAGGTCGAGGTTCAGCTCGGATTCCTGCAACAGCGTGTCTGCGCTGGGATTCCGATAAAACAAGAATTCTGGCTCTCCGTTGCTCTTCAGAGTCACAAATGCAAGCGCAGTCCTGGCATCGGTATCAAAGCACACGCCCTCGTCATTCACCCCATTCTTTCTCAAGATGTCCACCAGCATTCTCCCAAATTCATCGTCTCCAAGCTGTGGAAAACCCAGACAAAACCATTTTTCAGTTCAATTAATCGGTACGAATTAAAGAAATAGAGAGACGAGAAAAGGCAGGCAAGGCAATGGAGAATGACGACGACGACGACGACGACCTTTCCGATGAAGGCTGACCGCCCACCGAGCTTGGCTATAGCGACAGCCACGTTGGCGGGAGCCCCCCCAGGAGCTTTCAAGAACCCGAGCGAGTCTGCTAGAGAAATGCCAGCGACGTCCGGAACGAAATCGATCAGCATTTCGCCGAAGGAAACAATCAACGGTTCGTGTCCGATGGCAAGTGAGCCATCCGCCGCCTCCTCTGCTACTAACATCCAAAGAAATTTAATTTTAAACAGTTTCTATTTACACGGGACGCTTTTATAAAATTTCTTTTCTTTTAAGTTTACTCAATTTTAAAAATCTCAGTGGTTGGTAGAAAGTTCACTCGATCTTTTGATAAACATTACACTCTATCTATTGCATTTAGCATTATTTATAATATCTTGAAATTTTAT
>JAXCLR010000001.1:69846226-69922985 GCA_035584095.1 Annona squamosa
TTTTTTAAATTTCACTTTTTATATGTCCCATCTAAAATTAACATAATAAAATAATTTAATATTAAAATATCAACTTTAAAGTAGTTTTTTCAACATCTAAACTAGCCAAAATATCAATAATATGTAGATAAATAATTTAGCATTATTTATAATATCTTGAAATTTTTTTTTAAATTTCACTTTTTATATGTCCCATCTAAAATTAACATAATAAAATAATTTAATATTAAAATATCAACTTTCAAGTAGTTTTTTCAACATCTAAACTAACCAAAATATCAATAATATGTAGATAAATAATTTTATAAAGTGTTGTTATATTATAATACATGTGCGAATAGATCTAGATGTTTTTCATAATTTATACATGACGTCGCTTATTTTTAGCAAATGTAGCCTATGCATATATTGAATTGGGATGAAACTTGGTTTTCTAGCTAAAGAAATAATGTTAAATACATGAATGAATTAGATTTTACATCAATAATCAATATTTCAAAAATAATTTTTTTTTACAAAATTACTTCTATAAAACCCGATTTCATTGAAGTATTCCTGTTATTTATAATCATACAAATTGAAGAGAGCCAAGTAATATAGCCCTCTCAATTTCTAATATATTGGTAATTGATGAAAAATCTAATTCATTCATCATATTTAACAACAATTGTTTAGTTAAGAAATCAAGTTTCATCAAATCGAGTATGTATAGATCATATTTGCTCAAAAATATATATATGTATGTGTATAAAATGTGAAAATGCTTAGTTCTATTTACACATATATTAGAATGTAATAATACTTTATAGAATCATTTATCTACTTCATAATAATATTTTAAATTATTTAGATGTTGAAAAAACTATTTTAATATTAAACTATTTAATTGTGTTAATTTTTCATATTTATTGATAAAGCCTATATACAGTGAAACTAAACAAATAAAAAGATTTTCAATTTGCTATAAATGATAATAGACACAATTGACGAAGTGAATTTTCTAACAACTATCTAGATTTTAAATATAAAGTAGTTCCCTAGAAAGGTGGCTCCAAAAAAATGACCATTATTTTAAATAATTCAATTGGCAAACATGTCAAATGCTAATTAGTTTTAATTTCTACGCGGTAACAGTATTCATAATCTTATAATTTAGTAGCAAATCTCAAAATCATGGAATGACTAATTAATTAGCGATATTCGATTAAAAAAATAATAATTAGCGATGTACCTCGAGATGGGCTATTCTCATGATCGGAATGTTTTTGCACCGTAGCGTTGCCCCAATCAATAAGATATCTCACGTATTTCATGACGACGTAGACAACGGCCGAGATGGAAAGAAATTTTTGAAGCACGAAAAGATAATCCATGCATGCAATAGTTGAACTTGAATGAAAGTGGATGTACGAGCAAGAAGATAGACAGAAAGATCCACCCATCAAAGCATATAAATAAAGATATATGCACGTTGCGCGCAAGCATTTCCATTGAAGCAGGTCAAGCAATCCGATTCTTTAAATTAATTTATGTACGGCGTAGAATTCATTAGCTAGGAAAGGAACTCATGCCATCTCCTTCTTTCTAAATGACTTCGTCCTAAAGGGGAGCAGATCCAACGAATGAGGCTGCCTATCAACACGCCTTCCTACGTAGACAGGAATCTTTTTCTTTTTTTTTTTTTGGGAGGGGGCCCGAGCCCAACTATTCAAAAGGCCATACATTGGGGGACTTGAGTCCCAGACATGGGCGCACTGCTGCCCCATGAGCAACTAACTGCGTTAACCAGCTTCTTAACAGGAATGTTGACTAAGAGAATGTTTGTTAATTTGAATTTTGTGAGGATCGAATTCTTTGAAAATTGGGTTATTAATATGAAATGATGAGAGAAAAGTCAGAATAAATATATTTATTATAGGATAATATTTAAGAAAAATAATTGAAATATATGAGTAAAAGTGAAAAATATAGATATTAATTAATTAATTAATTAATGACCTTAGAAACTGTGCCCCCACATCTCCTCGTCCCACCCCATGTAAGCTATTTCCAAATATCCACTAATTTACAGCACCTGTATGCATATTAATAAAACTCAAGTTATTAATTGATATGTGCCTTCTTAAAGTGGGAATATGCTAATGACTGGGTTTGTCTTGATTGATTCCTCAATTAATTTGAGCTTACTCCCAATCAGTGGGTAAAAAGATAATTAACGTGGTAAAATACATGGTAATTGTAAATAGAATGAATAAAGGTAACAAAATCAACATTGTTAGATGAAATAGAAAGTAAAGTAATACATTTTTACTTGTCTTTAATTTACAGCTAGCTACCCCATGCAGTGCAAGTAGGCCCGGGAGAGTTGGAATTTCAAAAAGGAATTGTGCTGAAAAAGAAAGAAAGAAAGAAACAACGAAAGGAAAAAAACGAAAAAAAAGGAAATGAAATACACAAGTTGCTCCGGACGACTTGCATGCGGTTAGTGTACGATGGAAACATGTATTTGGGCACCATTTTTTGCGACGTGTGGTTACACTTGGAATCATTAATAAAGCAAAGACATTTAAAGTGTGTTGGTATTCAGCAGAACTTTTTTCTTTAAAAATTCTTTCATCCCAAATTTTTCTACCTTTACAGTCATCATATTTTTCATTTCTCTATACAATCGCTTTACTTTTTCAATCATTTATTTACAACTTTTAATATAATTATCTTGTGTATCTTAACTTTATTTTCTTAACTTCTTATGATTATCTTTACCATATTACATCATTTTATCATAATTTAAAAACTTTTCCACCAAGACAAATATCAATTACACGCCCTTAATCAAGTTCATAGATTATCCAATATTTTCACAAGGATAGTATTCCAATGCACTTGCTGAAATATCAGGTCATTTATGGAAATATGTTTTGAGCTTAATTATAAATGAATGTTGTATTTTGGCTTAAAATACATCATTAAAATACATTATGATCATGCTTCAATATTTTTTAATCATCCTCCATTATTAGGAATAGTAAATTAATTTCGTCAAGAAAAATTTGAAGCATAGATGTGGATAGATATCTAATGAATGGATCAGATGTACACTAATATATATCATCATAGTCTTGTACAATTAGTTGTAACTTAGATAGTAACAAGCAGATGTGTTTTATATTTTTTTATTACTTTTTTTGTTTTTCTTTTCAATTTTTATGCAGTTCCAAATATATGCAGTTTATTTATAGAATTTAAAATTTGAAATTTTTACAATTTTTCATGTAAGGAGCGAGTAGGATTGGTCAAATTTTTTAGTTTTCAAAATTTATAAAAATATCTAAATTCAATAATAGTAAAATTAAGTATATGAACTAAATATGCTTAGGCCGGCATAAAAATAAATAGAAAATTCAACGTGTCAATAAAATACAATCAGTTGTTATTTATCTAAGTTACAACTAATGTTGCAGGATTATTATCTGTATATAAATATAAATATAAATGTAAGTCCATACGTTGTCACTTGTTGACAACAGGATAGGGCCTTACTGCGTGGCATTGGAAGTTGTGCTTATCCCCTGCGTACGTAATGAAACGGCCCGGTCGATTGCGTTCCTAAAAAATCGATCGAGTTAACTGCGTGCATGATCCATTAATGAGGCTGGATGCGAACTACTAAAAAAAAAAAATTATAATTAACTTGGTATAAACAATTCCACGCAATGACTCTTATCATAGCTAATTACGAGATCACTTAGAAGAAGAAATAATTGTCACATTGCACCGTCGTAGTTACAGTAGTAATTTGCTACTAAAAATAAAGAAGTGGTAAGATATTGGATACATATAAATTTAGAAACCGTCCTCAATAAATACCCACTGCAGGCAGACTTTTTGGAGATCAGCAAACCCATTGCGGCATTAATTAAGCCACTGTTCTCCTTTAATTCTCTAGTTCTTTCAGCAACCTCTTCCAAAGTCTTGTCAACTTTCATCGAATTAATGGCAATGCCAGCTTCTCGCTCTATAATACTGATAGCTTTCCTCGTGGCTAACTATTTTGGGATTGTGATGGTAATGTTTGCAGGAGGTGCCGCCCATGTGCATGCACGTCGTCTTTTAGAATTAAAGGGTAGTGCAAGTAATGATGATGCAGAGAAGAAGATGCAGGGGGTTAACATTGTTATGAAGAAAGAACGTTATATCAAATATCCTCCGGTGGCGAGGGGAGATGGGATCCCATGCAACGGCGAAAACAAGGACAACTGTCGCAAAGATAAGCCAGTGCGTCCGCCAGTAAGGGGCTGTAATCGCATCACACAGTGCAGAGACGATCCTCCAGCCGCCGTCGCTGCTGCACAACGTAAACCCTCGGTCCAGGCCCCCCCACCATCGAAGTGAAACATCTTCAATTCAAATTATATGTATATATAGGCCAGATGCATGGCCTTGTTTGTTTTCAAAGCAGTCCATGATTGCTGTCGCTTACTTAGACTGGCTAGTCTTTCTATTATATTTCAGTAGGAGTATTTGTGCAGTGTTCTTTTTCTTTTGCTGATTATGTTGCATTTAGTTGCTCTGATTAGTAATATCTGTGTAGTATTTTTCTTTTTCTTTTGCTGATTAGGTTGCTTGTAGTTGCTTTAATTGGATTTTAATGAATAAATTACCCATTTCCATGCTTCTACAAGATATATACATATATATATATATATAATTATTAAGCAGGTCTAAGTGCTTTCATACATATCCCATGAATTAATTTCTTTTTTTTATTATACGTTGGATATTTACGATGGGGACAACGCTTCCATCCCCAAGTGACATACTACCGACTTATATCACCAATTAATTTATAAGTTTGAGTTTATATGCCAAAAATGGAAATGTTGTGCTTGGCAACCAATTTACCCTTTTCTAATAACAAGATCGAATTTTTGTGTGCTTGATTACCACTTTAGCTCTGTTCGATAAATGATAAGAGCTTAGTTAGGAACTTATCTTTATTTCCTAAAAAGCTTGTTAACTAAGTTACATTTACTCGTACCTACCGAGGTTAGAAAGTTTATACGCTATATATATTTTTAGCAATTATTCAATATTTACAAGAGCATTGAAGCTTCCATGCTTTTTCTTGATTTTTTTAATTTTGAAATATATTTTTAAATATAAACCATTAATATAACACAAAAAGTGCTCAATTTTTTTTGTTTTAAAGTATTACTTCATATATCATATAATTATTAAATATTAGACCATTTGTATTTTGCACAGATACTTTTAATATCTTTCATTAATTAGGCATAGTACGATTAATTTTCATTAAAGACAATTCACATCGTACGTGTTGAAATCTATTTGATGAATGCATCGGATCCTTTTATAATGCGTGCATATCCATGTCATATGAAATTATGATCACATGAGGACATGGCGTTACTAGGTTTTGCATCAAGTGCATTAAGGTTTTGACGCATCCAGCCTCGAATCATTTCCCCAAAACAAGGACATGGAAGATACTTGTACCGCCCCGCATTGTGGTGATTGGCAATGCTACAGGTTGAAATATTTTTTTTCAATCTAAAATAATAATAATAATGGTTTTTAATCTAAGATAATAATAAAAAAGAGCACTGGCATCGGATTGTGGTCCACGTAACTGCTGTAATAAAAAGGGCTAATGTAAATGTTATTAGTATACTAATATTTCAAATATATATGAAAATACAAAAAGGTTAAAAAATAAAAAAAGGAGTGATCATCTCGCCATTATTTTCCCTCCCCATGGACGTACATCGCATCATCAATACCCCACGCACTGCTGTAATCCACGTTACTTGGGTCGTTGGGTAGTTTATTCTTTATTTGCTGCTTGGAGTTCTTCGATTGCTTGGACTCCAAGAAACTGCGCTGCTGGTTATCTTGCTGAGTTGAAACAACTTTGGTGAGTTGCATCGAATGTTGAAACGTCAGTTTGGATAAAGCCAGACGGGCGTGCTTTGATTTTTGCTGCCATTTGGATTCTCCCTACCGTCCGATCGTCAAGCAGAATCATTGCTGCTGCCGCATTGACGGGGAAGAAGATAACAAGGTGGAGCTCACGGATTGGGCAGGAAATCTGGCAGGGGCGAGCGGACTCCGTAGACTAGGGGGACTGTTGGTGCTGGTCGATGCTGCTACCGCCGAAGTCGACGGAGGAGAAGAGCTCGTCCATCAGCCTGGGAATTTGGGAAGAAGATGGCTTCCGGATAGGTTACTCCGACGGTGCAACGGGCCGTTATTCGTACGTTCATGCTTCGTATGATTTTAGCAGTTGGATTCATGTGATGATATCATTAATTCTTGTAATGATCCTTCTACCGAGCAGCTAGCCCTGTCAAACGTAGTGAGCCCAAAATATAAAATTTCAAGCTGTTCAAAATAGGTTTAAAATGGATTAAAAAGGGTCTAAAAAAGTTTTTAAATGAGATAAAAATGGGTTCAAATGGTTTTAAAAATAGGCTAGATGGTATAAAAGCAGTTTTAAAAATAGGATAAAATAGGTGAAAATGTGGTGTCTACAATGTTTTGTGTATACAAGATGTGTTTGAAATAAAAATTTTGTATGCAAATTTTTTGATATCCAAGTTGTTAAATTGATAAAAGATGATGTTATATGAGATAAGTAATAATGAGGTGTAAAGAAAATAAAATTAAAATAAATACGTTAGTTGTATGAGTAATTATATAAAATTAATTAAAAAATATGATAATTGTATAAAATATGTGAAAAATAAGTTTAAAATATGATTCTTATAAGTCGTGAAAAGTTTTTATTAAAAGCAAACAGTAATTTAGAAACTGCCCTAAATAAATACATACCTTAGGCAAATATTGGCCAGCAAACTCATTGATAAGTTAAGCCATTATTCTCCCTTAATTCTATTGTTCTTTTAACCACCTCTTCAAAAATCGTGTTCCACTTCTATCGAATTAATGGCAATGTCAGCTACTTGTCGTACAACATTAATAGCTCTTCTCATGGCTAATTATTTTATAGTTATAGTGGCAATGTTTACAAGAGGTGCCGCCCATGCACATGCACATCGTCATCTAGAATCAAAGGGTAGTGAAAGTAACAGGACGAGAAGAAGATGCAGGGGGTTAACATTATTATGGAAGGCAGGTAGTGTAATCATGCATCCTCCGATTGGGTAGGGAAATTGGATCCCATGCAATGGAAAAGACGTGAAAAAAAAAATTGTCATAGAGACGGGCCAGTGAATCCGCCAACAGTGGGCTTTAGTCACATCACAAAGTGCAGAGGCGATCCTCAGCCGACGTTGCTATTTGTACAACACAAACTCTCAATCTCTGCCCCAGCAGTTAGGTGAAGCCTCTCCAATTCAAATGGCATGGTTAAATGCTTCTTTAGTGTAATTTTTTCTTTTTTTTAATATTTTTATGTTATTAATAAAAATATTTTAATGTTTATTGTGAAATCTACTTTATCTATTATATTTAATATTATTTATATTATACAAAAACACATATGTAAAAATGTATGCATCCAAAGGTTGAATGTTACATATGCAGCATGATTATATATATTATAATTTTTTTAAGCTAAATATAATATTTATTTATTTTATTTTTGTTTAATTTTTTCTTCATAAACATGTTTTCCTAATTTTATTTAATCTATGTATCAAGTTTTGTCATTTTATAATACTTTTACATTTTTTTATTTTTAAAAAATACCAATTTCAGGGGCATTTAAGTCATTTTTGACCCTTCAAAAATTTGATTTAAAAAATCAAAAATAAATATATAAAAGTATTGTAAAATGAAAAAACTTTGTATATAGATTGAATACACTTAGAAAAATATATTTATTAAGAAAAACTCGAAAAATAAAAGTAATTATAAAAAAATGCATATTGTATTTTAGCCTGAAATACATCATTATGTATATAATCAAGCTTTGTTATATATTAAGTTGCATCTACGATGATAGTTGTGATTCGTATACCCTATAGATGTAGGACATAATCTGCTTGTTCAAGGATACAACAAGACATCTATCCAAATGAGCAGTTGAGGGTTGCTTGCATTGTTTCTAATTAATGGCAAACTAAGGTTTTAAATTGACATTGACTTACCAAAATTTTTGATTAATTTGCCAAAAACGGTCATCTGATCGACTTGTGGTGCAATTTTAGCGTGTTTGACTCTAGGTGATGAGGTTGCTTATTTGAATATTCATGTCGGGCTCAAATTCAGATTCAAAAATTGTTGCATTTTTTGTAGGAAGTACAGGGCCTACATGGCTGCATCCCGATGCTGCTGAAGAGTTATATTCATCTTCATAGAATTGTTCACTTACCATACAAGAGCTCTATTTGTCCAGCATATGATTAACAACAGAGTATTATTGAACAAATTGATCCAATTTCATGGTGCAATGGCTTTCACACACCTCTTGTTAGTTGTTACTTATTTCGTAACTTGAAATTAATCAGGTCAATCATCTCATGGCGTGGACCTCGTGCTTTATGAGTATATTCATTTGACTCAATTGTATGATACAACTCATATTTGATTAAAAAGCAATTACCATGTTTTTCAAAGTTCCATGATTTTAATTTATGTACTTGTCCCATTGTATGTTTAAGTGGGTGGGGTGCCTTCCTCTCAATTTCTCATAGATATATGACGCTAGGAAGACTTCCTATCCCTCGGAGGGTAAGGCGAAGGTCTTCCATGCTAGATATAAGGAGATCGTGGAGCTTGGAACCGTTGATTTGGTTTGAATTTTCCAAAGAAATGAAGCGCACTTGGGAGGTCTCTCAAGCCGTGGACAAGAATTACAAGTGTGAATATATAGCTCAGTCATGCCCCCATGAAATATTGATGCTTTTAAGACTATGAAATGCATCTTTTATTTTTATCATTTAACAAAAAATCAATGCAAGTACGTAGAATATTGCTGGACAACCACTACCTTGACCTACCTATGGCATATGGTAAGGATGATGGGCTTATTTTTTTAAATCACATTTCAACTTTGTATTATAAGAATACAACACTCCTATCGGACTTGAAGCCAGAACCTCACACTTAAGCTCCTGATGTGATATGATTGAGGTAGGTCTTGTTTCACAACAATAGGCTACTTTTTTTTTAACAACTAGAAGTATTGGACATGGCATATGCATATGGGAGGGAAGGGAATCAAAGCCCCAATGTAGGGCATATGTGCTTACATGCGACACCAACTAGTCTACGGCCAGGTCCACACTACACAGGCTGATTTTAAATTTTGTTATTAGTGAGTTGCCATGCATATTGCATGTTTTCATAATCAACATCTTACACTCAATGCTAGATCTAGTTTAACATTACAAAACTGACAAACTAGAATTCAAGGTAAAGACTAAAAAATTTAGTATAAAATGGATCAACGATTCATGGGGAAAAAATTAAACTAATTAGTCTCGATATCTCAAAAAGAAAATTCAAAGGAAGGGAAATATGAATTAAATGTCTAAAATGTGGATTAAATGCTCTGGTTCAAACTAATTTATGATTTCTCTAGATTGCTTTGAATTCTTAGATCAACATTACATGTTTTTTGTGTATTAAACATATTTTATACATACAATCAAAGAAATATTGTATATCTTAAAATGATTATAGACTTAGTGAATATATTGGACCTTTAAATCTATTTCAAATATTCATTGATTATTTACGATTCCTTTGAAATACGAATTAAATGTCCAAAATGTGGATTAAATGGTTAGGTTCAAAATGATTTAATGATTTCTCTAGATCACTTTGAATTGCTAGATCAACATTATATGTTTTTTTTGGTGTATTAAACATATTTTTATACATATAATCAAAGATATATTGTATATCTTAAATTGATTATAGACTTAATGAATACATTGGATCTTTAAATTTCAAATATTCATTGATTATTTATGAACATACACACTATTCCATAATATGGAATATGGATAATAGTATGATAACATATACCCAATTATGAATACAATTTACAAGATTTGCAACCCAAACAGCTATTATCACTTTAGCTTGGGGATTCACAGGACAATTAAAAGTTTGTTGGAAAATTCAATTAACTCATGAAGAATAAATGACTATAGTAAACAATGAATAATTTGTAAATATTTTTATTAGTACAATAATATATCAATTCTTAGGAATAGTAGAAGATTATCAAACAATTATTAGAGAAAGATTATTCAAACTAAAATGCAAATAAATATCTAATTTTAAATGATACAAAGATGTATTTTTAACTGATGTACAATTATTAGACGATAGATCTAAACCAATAAATAAAGAAATTTTTCTACAAGAATTACCTTCAGTTATAGAAAATAAAATAAAAATGTCAATAAAACAACAGAATGAAGGAAAATTAGTACATAAAACTACACTTGGGGAATCCTATTTTTAAAAGTAAGATAAGTAAAAACAGAATTACGTCATCAAAAGAAAAAGAAAGAAACTTATTTTTTAAAATTCTAAGATTTTTCTCAATTTTACACCCAGCATAGTATAGAGAAATTGCGATTCTAAAAGAATCTTATCAGAAAATCAAGATTTTCTAAACCCAAATCTTATAAAAGAAATAATTATCAAAATAATAATTACCCCATATATTCAAGAAGACCTCTCGAAAGACTTATAAAAAATATCATAAATCAAAATCTAAATTATCTAAGACTAAAAAGGACGTTAAATGTTATTAGTACAGAAAACCAAAACATTATGCTTCTAAGTGTTATAAAAGGCAAGTAAAAGAATTGCTAGCTAGACAAGATTTAAGTTTTAAAGTTGTTACTAAAAAACTAAATGAATTAGCCACCACATCAAGTGATGAAACTGATAGTACTGATGATGAATGATTAAATTATATTCCAAACTTTCATAAAAAAAATATCCCAAACCAAAATTTTTCATAATCTAAAAACTTATTTAATTGCTCTTATTCTCCCGATGAATATCAAACCTCGTCCAACTCATATTATTATTTAATAAACATGTTAAATTCTACCGATAAAACCTCACTAGATTTAATAAATCAAATTCAAGATCCAAATTAAAGAGCTAATCTCCTTAGTAGATTTTTAAATATTTCTAGACAAAAATCTTTAGAAGAGGAAGTACTATATATAAAAGACTTTACACCATTATTTAATATTATAAAACACCACAAAAATATTTTAAAAATGTACCTAAACCACTAACCATTCCTGAATTATATTAAGAAATAAAGAAAATAAAAACAAAAATATCTGAGCTTAAAAATAAAATTCAAATTTTAGAATCACAAAACTTAAATGAAGATGAAATGAATGAGGAACAAACTCAAGAAGATTTGAACAACATCTAAATGAAATAATAAAAGAAAAGAAATCAAATAATCCATAATCATCCCCACATACTTTATACCAAATCTAAAAGATTATATCCTAAACATGATATTCAGAAATCACTTTAAAAACTATAACTTGTCCTGAAGATTTTTCTATAGAATTGATAGCTTTAATAAATTTCGAAACAGATTTAAATAGTATAAAAGAATGAATAATATTACCAAAATATTTTGAGGCAACAAACTCGTCCATTGCCACTGCAAATAGTACAGACATAAATGTTAAATATAAATTATCAAAAGTTCATATTTGTAACATAAATATATATTTTCGAACCCCATTCATATTAATTAAAAATATGCAATAAAAAATTATTTTACAAACTCTATTTTTGCAAACGATTAAATCTTTTACTGTAACAAATGAATGATTACATACCACAATTCAAAATAGGAAAATTATATTTTTATTTATAAAACCTCTCGAAATGTCACTATTATCATAATTAAAAGAAACTTTGCTATATAAGAAGAATTTATTATGTTATTTTAAAAAATAAAATGCTATTAAGCATATTGAATAACAAATACAAGGTCATCTTAAAATTCCAATTGAAAATTTTCGTAAAAAAATTAGTCATAGAAATATGCACCGAGCTTCATAATGCCTTTTGTAATAAAAAAAACATATAGTTAAATTACCCTGAATAGATGAATTTAACAAAAATAATATCTCTACAAAAACCAGACCTATTTCAATAAATCTAAAATTATTAAAATATTGTAAACAAAAAATTCATACTCTATTAGACAAAAAATTAATACGATCAAACAAGTTTCTTTAGAGTTGTTCTGCTTGTTATGTTAATAACGCTGCAAAAAATAGAAAGAGGAGTCTCGGGACTAATAATAAATTATAAACCATTAAATAAAATTCTAAAATAGATAAGGTATTTTCTTTCAAATAAAAAGGGCGTATTATAAAGAATAATAAAAGCAAAAGTATTTTCAAAGTTGTATCTAAAATCTGAATATTGGCAAATACAAATAGTAGAAGACAATAAGTATAAAACAACTTTTACTGCACATTTTGGACATTATGAATGGAACAATATGCCTTTTAGATTAAAAAATGATCCGTCCAAATTTCAAAATATAATAAATGCTATATGCAACCCCTATTTCAAATTTATTATAGTTTATATTGATAATGTTCTGCTATATTCCAATTTTATTCAACAATATTGGAAATATCTAAAGAATTTTAGGAACATAATTCGTCATGATTGGCTAGGTTTATCTGATCGGAAAATAAAATTATTTCAAACATAAATATCATTTTTAGAATTTAATATAAAAAATAATATTATCCAACCTATAAATAAAGCTATTAGTTTTGTAGATAAATTTCCTAATGAAATAAAAGAAAAAAATTATAAAAATTTCTAGGTTGTTTAAATTATGTTTCAGAAATTATGAAAAATTGCCCAAGATAGAAGATTATTATTACAACAATTAAAGAAAAATTTACCTCTTTAGACAGAAGAGCACACTAGAGCCGTACAAAATATTAAAAACAAAGTTAAATATCTTCCATATTTACACTCAACCAATCCAAAATTATTTGAAATTGTTGAAACTGATACATCTGATATAAGATATGAAGATATACTAAAACAAAAAGACAAAAATATAAAATACTTGATCGAATATACTTTTGGATTATGGAATGAAACAAGACAAAAATATTCAACTATTAAAAAAGAAATGCTATCTATTGTTCTCTGCATTGATAAATTTTAGGGAAATTTATTAAAAAAGAAATTTTTGTTACGAATAGATTATCGAGTAACGTAAGATATTATCCAAAGGGATGTTAAAAATTTCATCTTGAAACACAAGTCTGCTCGATAGCAAGCTATACTATCTCCCTTCGATTTTCAAATAAAATATATTAAAAAAAAATTAATGCACTACTTGACTATTTGTCTAGAGAATTTCTATAGGAAAAACATTTAGCTTCCGCGACCGACTGCTGTTTCAAAAAACCTCAAGGATAAAGCATCCTCGTCATCGTCAGCTATACCACAAAATTATAATATTTTATTCTATACAAATAAATTTATCCTTAATCTAAAAAAATAAGATATTGAAATTATTAAGTCCAAACAACTCCCTTGTCAAATTTCATCTGGAGAAAAGGGAGAAAAGACAATTCAAGAAATAACTACTTTATTATATAGAAATTATTTTCTGCGAAATGAATGGTTTATTTCTTACACTCTTGAAAAAGATATTGACTTTTATGAAAGAATCCTTTTGCAGACTTATTCTATTTCTATAAAGCATGTTACTAAACCATTTGAGGATGATTGAATTTTATATTCAAATTTGCCTATTAAGATAATTATTTTCCTAGAACAATGGTTCTCTCATAATTCTAATACATTATTTTCTTTCCCTCAACCGGTGAGCATAGCTGAAAAATTGAAATTCCGACCAACTATGATAAAATATAAATATTAGAACTATTAAGAAGCCCGAATAAAATATTTTTGAGATACAATTATTTTGTTTCCCACTGTTGATGGGTCAAATTTATTTTAGAAAAGCCAAATCAACCAATCCCAAATTTGTTCATTGAAATTTTTTTGGGATTTATGGGGATTTAATCCTGATATCATACCAAACGATTTATTGAGAGTCCTCTCCCCAAAGATTTTATTAGATAATATATTCGCATTACTACAATTCATAATAGAAGAAAATATCCCTTAGATTATTAGATGAGACTTCTCATTTTGTATTAAACTTACCGCCTAACCATATATGGCTTATACATCCTATATGAAATGGTGGCTGAAGTTTTTCTATGAAGATATTCTAGACAAATGTCATTAGCAAAGAAAGTAGAGAGACAATAAAAGGATAAATTCAAATCTTCCTCTCAAGTGCCAGCTAAATTGAATGCCACAAAAGCAGCTCTCAAGATAGCTATGTCTCCTATTAAAATAGATTTTACATAATTATAATATAATAATCAACAGGTAAAAGCCTTCGAACAACTATTCTTCAGTCAAGTGGAACCCGATCAAATAGATTCTTCGTCCCAGTCCTTGTCCAACTAATAGGTTGAGATTACTAAAGCCATTGTTATCCTCCTATTCCAAGATTCCAAAGGATAAAAGCACCAATCAAAACATTATCGTTGCACTATTATAGGACTCCAAAGGACAACATTCACTATTCTAAAATGCTAAAGTAAACATCTTTAAAAAAATACGCTCACTGGGCCACTCGACTCCCTCCATATCCAGAACATGTTACCCACATAAGAAGACAGCGAATTTATACTAGTATCAAGTTTTAGTCCCGAGTTTATGCAAAACCCAAGAGGGGGAGGGGTGAATTGGGTTCTTAGAAAATTGTAAATTCTTTGCGTAATTAGAAACTTAGCCCCTTGTAAATTTAACCCTGTTGATGAAACGTTCAGCGAGTTAAAATGAAAGGGTGCAGTTGGAATATAAAATACAAACAATCAAACCATGCAAAAAGACAACAATATATAGTAGTTCGAGCAAACTTTCCTACTCCACTTTTCTAAGCACATACCCATTGTGTTTTGGGTTTCACTATTATATAATCAATACAGTCTAGAACACCTGCTCTCTTTTATATTTTAGCTCTAAGGGGAATATACAATCTCAGCACAAGTAGGTGACGAATTCAGCTCCCATCACTCAATACTTTGCCTTCACTTGGTTTCAGTCTCCAATACTAAACTAAATGAGAAAATTAAATAATTAAATAATAAACAAAAATTCTACACGTTATAGATGTGTAGGCTGGTTCAAGTGTGTAGAAGAACTTATAGAAGTAGTTGAGGATGAGACAGTTCAACTTTCAACAATTGAATGCAATATTCTTCTTGAAAAATTTATTGTAAATTACTTAAACACTAAAGGAAGTGGAAGACAAGCTTAATCAATGTTGTTTTCAATTCTTTTCTTGTTCACTTGAAACTCCTCAAATAAATTAAAGTAAATTCGAATGTTTGATAGTAGGTGACGTGCGTTTAATAGCCAATGTTTGAATTTTTCTTACTGTTGCAAGTTAAATCACATTTTGAGTCGACTTTAGATGCGACTTCGTCCAAGTCGCAAAGTGAAGTCGACTTCGGGTGCGATTTCACCTAAGTCGCAGACTGGAGTCGACTTTGGAAATGACTTTGACCTTCAGCTTTCAACTTAAGTTTCATGCCTAGGTTGATCGGGTTTCGGACTTGACCCAAGTCCTAGGTAAAGTTAATTTCGGATACAACTTTACTAGTCATATGTCTTGTTGGAACTTCGAAAACTTTGTTTGTGATCTACTTATTGTACATTATCTTCCTTTCTTTTTTTTTCGAATGCTTGGATCCTCATTTGGTATTATAGCCCTGTACATGTATCACGATGCTTAGGTTATAGAATACCTTGGTCCCAAAAGAAATTCCTTCGATGGCCTTGACTCAAGGTTATTATTGCCTCTTGATTTTGACTTTCATCTTGTAATAAGAAGTTGTAGAAGCAATTTGATGTTGATTTATACTTAAATTGCGAGCTTGAGTCGACTTAAAGTGCTACTTCACATAAGTCGTATATTGGGGTTGACTTGATATGCGACTTCACCCAAGTCGCATAATGAAGTTGACTTGATGTGCGACTTAATTTTGATATTTTCAAAGTTTGTAGTCAAGGCTCACCCAAGTCGTAGGTGAAGTCGGTTTGGGGTTGCGACTTAACCTAAGTTGCAAGCGGAGTTGACTTTGGTTGCGATTTTGTCTATCTTGGAGTCCCAATTTCAGCGCTGTTAATTTCGGGGCGTTTGAAGTAGATTCTGGAGTCGACTTTGGTATCAACTTGACCTAAGTCGACTTGGCATGCGACTTGACTTGCTATCCTTTTGAACTTTAATTATATGACCCTTCGCATCACTTAGCACTACATCAATACTTAAATAATTCTCAATTTGAGTTGTTAATCATCAAAACATGAATTGCGCTTAATTTGCCTCAAGTTTCAACATCAAGTCCGCTTTGGATTCCAACTATTGTAAAATCCGTTGTCTATAATCTTATAAAGGCATCGTAGAGTTTGCAAGTCTCTTGAGTATATCAAGTATGCGAGTGTTCTTCGAGTGTAAGTGTTCTCTGAAGCTTTCTTTATTTCTTGTAAGCTTGATGTCTATTTTCATACAAGTTCTACTTAACTTTTAAATGTCTATGATTCCTTTCTCGTATGATGAATGGATAGAATATAAGTTTTTTAGCTATTATTATGGCATGTTGATTACTGGATAAACCATGATGTTATTCTATTTGAAACAAAAACATAATGAGAAGAACATCGAAATCATATTACGCATGTTATTAATCATGAGACTGCATTTTGTGCACAATTAGATTAGGGATATATTGACGAAAATTAATTAAGTAAAATTATGCCTTTACCATTTCAGATAGGATATTTAAGCAAACGATTAAAAGATCTGAAATAAGAGAGAACGTTGTTATGTTATATTAAACAACTTAAACAATCTAAGCTTCCCCATAACCTTCATGATTTTATTACTTACAATAAAGCTATTCAAAGGCTATGTCCAGTACAATTTTCAAGTAAGCAAATAGGCGAACAAATTTCTTGTTTAATACCATGAATCCTCATATAAGAAATTTACAACAAGATCTGATATTAGCCAAAGGAGAAAGAGATACCCTTAGAAGAAATATTAATCAAATTAGGATTGACTATAGAAATGATCATAATGCTCTTAGAATTTTCTATATGTTAGAACACTCTCTTAATCACATAGAAGCCTGTATTGGCGAACTAGAAAGACAAATTCAATTCTTATTAGGATAAAACTTAGGTCTAAACATATTTTATATATACAATTAAAAAATTTTGTATATCTTAAAATGATTACAGACTTAATGAATATATTAGATCTTTAAATCTATTTCAAATATTTATTGATTATTTATGAATGTACATGCTATTCCATAACCAATTAACCATCAAGCTATTAAAATACCATATATAAAAGTGGAGAATAACCTAAGTCTACGTGCATGAAAGTAACTATATGCTCAACGTGCTAGGGGATGGAAAAATGATTCACGCAAGGGAATTAGACATAGATGTGATGGGATAAGGTTAGAGGTGCAACTCAGGCTCATGAAACTTGGGTTATCTTAACCCTAATCATAGCCCTGTTTATAAAACACTAACCCTAATTATAATCCTAACCCTCTGTGTAAAATCTAAATCCTAATCTTATTTTTGAAAATCAGATTTGGGTTGAATTTAGGGTTGAAATTTAGGTTGATAAATTTATATTTTATTTAAATGTGATAGGCTTAAAATTTTATATGAATGTTAATAATAACAAATCATATAACTAAACATAATAGTATATAGTTAAACCACATATTTTAAAAAAATATAACTATATAAAGAAGATAAGTGATCTTATTAGTTCAGGCTAAGCAAATGCCCTGCTTAATTCACCTCGAAAAACTCATTTACAACAATTTATTTTTATTTTTCTCTTTATATACTTCCTTATTTAAATATATTTAACATATAAACCAAGTTTTAACATTTTTGAATATGTGTATATATTTTTTTTTGAAATTTTTAAACATCTATATATATATGTATTTAAAATACCCTTATCTTTAAAAACCTAAAAAAATATATACGCATATCCGAAAATTGTAAAACTTATTTAATATGTTAAATACACTTAGATAAATAAGTGTACGAAGAAAAAACAAAAAAATATTGTAAATGAGTTTTTTGAAGTGAGTTAAGTGAGATATTTGCTTAGTTTGGGCTAATAGAATCATTCATCTACAAAGAATATTTTAAAAAAAATTAATATAAAAAATAAGATAAACAAAGAAGATTATAGAAATAAAAGATAAATATAAATGAAAATAATATACTTTATTTGTAATATAATTACAATATGTCAAACATGTATTTAAATATAAATATAAATAACATAAAATATAAAAAATATAAAGAAATATTGTTTACTTTTTAAAGAATATCTTCTACCACCTAGAGGAGATATTCGATTATTCAGTATCAAACTATCTATAACAGTCATATCCATTCTACTAAGTTATTTAGCAATTCCTTTTGGCTATCATTTTGTTATGGTCGACCTTAGTATATGTGTTTTTTTTTTTTATAAATCTCTATGTCCAGTGTTGCTTCTATTGGACTTCTTATGTCAGGATATGGATTGAACAATAAATATTCTTTTTCAGGTGGTCTACGAGTCACCGCTCAATCTATCAATTACGAAATACCGTTAACTCAGTGTGTATTATCAATATCTCTATGCGTGATTCGCTGGAACATGAACTTTTACCTCTTTCATTTCTCTATAGGAAAGGGTTGAATGTATTAAATAGATATTTTATTTTTTATTCATTATTTGGGTCAACGAATTAAACCATAAAATATATTTTATAATAAATATAAAATAATAATCGGGTTCGGGTTCATTTAAACCCCTACCCTATCACATTTACAAATTGGATTTACTGGGTTTGGATTGTAGAAAAGCAAGTTCTAACATCAATAGAAAACAAGTTTTGGCTCAATTCAACCCAAGTTGCACCCCTAGATAGGGATGATTGTTATCAATAAAGTGAATAAATTTAAAATGTATAAGGTAATTTTGTTGATGTATAATATATAAGGTCATTTTAAATTAAAAAAAAGGGTCATTGCATGCAACAATGTAAATAAATAATTATAAAATAAGACATCTGCATATAAAAGTGCATAAAAACGATAGTGGAAAAAGATAATCTTCTTCTTTTTTCAAAATTTTTACATTCACAAACATGGCCATAGTAAATTACTTAACATATGATGTACGAGCAGTGCACACTGGTCCAATACAACGCATATGTTGAACTAGGCCAAGTGTGCTCCATTTCCACGGATAATATCATGATATGTGAAGTTTTCAACTCTTCTTTTAAAGGGTAGTGATCTCTTAGCCCAAATTAAGCAAATCACTACTTAGCCAAAAAATTATCTTTTAGTATCTTTTGAAATTTTTTATAATAAAGTTATTAATTTAAATGTATTTAATTTATAAACTAAAATTTACAATTACTAAAAATATGTATATAATTGTTTTTGATTTTTAAACATAGTTGTGTTTTATGCATCTTTGTTATAAAAATTGACTAAAGCATCCTTGTGTTTTAAAATATAAAAAATATATACACATTTTAAAATGGTAAAACTTAATTTATTAATTAGACTTAATTTTAAAAATACCCACTACATTTGCCCTTAAGTACATAAGTACGAGTGAAATTTCAAATATATCTATTACGACAATTATAAATGTTTAATAATTTAAAAATCCCAAAATATCCTTAATTAATCTAATATTTATTGTGATTTGTGCATATCCAAACCGTTAAACTTACTCTGTCTAACTTTTCTCTTATATTACATCTATTTTTATTATATTATTTAACTTCTATTATAGTTGAATGATTATTATTATTAAATAAAAAGGACATGCTGGACATTTCATATGATGGATGGATACAATTTTTAATTATGCCCAAATGAATGAATATATTTGAGATTTCACTCATACTTAGTGGGTATATATAAAAGTTTTCAAACCTAATGAGTATATTTATAATTAAAGGCAAATGTAGTGGGTATATTTGAAATTAATTCTATTAATTAAATGCAGTTGGATTAGTAATTTTATTAAAAAAATTAATATCAAAAGTAAAATTTTTCCCAAATTAAATAGTCATTTGTTTAGCTCAAATTGATAGGATGATTACTCTTTTCTAAATGATGAGCATTGTCTTTTCTTGTAAATAAACAATTATACAATATTTTGTACGTGTCAAGACTCAAATAACTCAATTATCACCAAGTCAAGAACAAAAGTGTCAATATTTGTCCAGGTATGCTGGTCTATTTTTGGTGAAAGTCGAATGTAGGTATTATGTTTAGTCTTTTAAGGGTTTAGGGAGTGTTTGGCAATAACAAAAACTTTTTATCTAAAACTTTTCAATCTAAAACTTTTCATTTTCTACGACTTTTCTATTTTTTAATTATTCTTTTACATCTTCTAACACAAACTACCATACTTTTCAATTATTTTTACACAATTACCTATACAACTAACCTATCCTATCTATTTTAACTTTATCCTCTTTACTCCTCATCGTTACCTCTATCATATCACATCATGTGACAACTTTTATTCTTTAAAACTTTTCATCAAAAGTTTTATTCATTCCCAAACACATCCTTAATTTGCTTTAATGAGAGTTTTATAATTTCTCTATGACTACAAGGATTAAGGAAAAAATTTTCTCTTACCGTGTGAGGGTAGGAATGTGCTCCATTATAATATTTGGATGTCACGGTGCATATAAAAATATAAAAAAACTCAGTCTAACTCAATGGAGATAAATCTGTCAGTAAAATGGTAATAATCGTACCATAAATGATTTATTTCATATATATGGAGATAAATCTGTCAGTAAAATGGTAATAATCGCACCATAAATGATTTATTTCACATAGAGCCAAAGTGCCTGACGCTTTCATTTCGTAGCTTAAGAAAATCTATGGTTTATGACTCTTACACTGGTGATATAATTTTAACCAAAAATATAAATTATATTATCGTCGCGGAATGGGAATTTGGGATCCGCATGAAAATGTGGGGGATGATAAATTCCGTTCCGAATTGGTTAATTTCGCACCGACCATTGAATCGGGTGGATGCTTCCGTACCTTCCTGGATCCTAATCCGAACGGGAAAGAGAGCCGCACAAGCAGTAAGCAGGCGTGCCAGTCCTCCTTGGCCAGCCCAACCTCGCGGGAATCGCCCAAAGAGCCCTGCCCACCGGTTCATGCTTCTTCCCCCAACGCGCATGCCCGGCTGAAAATCGATAACCTCCCTCCTCTCTTTCCCTCTTCCCCGCTCTCCAATTCCCGCGTTTCATTAGATATCTCTTTCACGTTCCTACCCAATCCGGTTTCTCGTATCGGCGGCCCCAATCATCACTTGCGATTGCCACCTCACTCCTTCCCAACCCTGGAATCGCCACCCAGGAAATCTTTCCTCCTCGCAAACCCAAAACCCTAAACAGTTGAAACATTTTGGTCACATTCCTCTCCCTTATCTATGTCTGTTCTATCGACGGAGTATAAATACCTCACGGAGGACTGCATCCGAGAATGGAAAAATCCAAGCTCCAATTTCAAGCTGCCCAACCCTGTCCCAACACCTCGCCTCCTCTACGAGCTCTGCGCATGCGTCGTGCGTCTCTATCTCTCACAACCACTTGCCTTTTTCTGTTATCCATTGCTGAATTCAAGCTGGGAATTGATGTCTCCCCTTCTAGTTGACTTCTTAATGTTGCTTTTTTATTATTTTTTATTTTTATAGAACTGATGTAGCTTTCTTTGTAAGTAGCTAGAAGTTGATTCTGTTGCAGCGGTTGTAGGTTTTTGAAATTATTTTTTTTTTTAAAATTGATTTTTCAGGTTCGTGGGGAATTACCACCTCACAAGTGCAAAGCAATAGTGGAATCAGTTGAATTCTCGGATAAGCAGTCCAAAGAGGAGATGGCATCACTATTTGCAGATATCATTGCTCAAATGGGGCTAGATGTGAGTGTTCTATACTTGTTGGCCAGTTCTTAATTTTTTTTTGTTTTTTCCTGTTTTTAGTTGGTGTAAGAGGTTTAAGGGTTTGCTTGGGAGGAAGTGCTGAGTAGTATGGATCTTCCCTGTTGATTTCCTAGTGATGCTTCAGCTGGAAATGATTCCAGTATGTGAGATTTGGTAGCACTTTACACACCATGCTTTAATCCGTGGCATCTGTGTGGTGGCCAATCAATTCGTGAGACTACCTGATGTCTTACATCTTGCATGCTTATTCTCTCACTTTCTGCCTCATTTACAGCTGTCATTCCACTTCTTGAGTTCTTAAACGTGTAGGTAATCACAGTAACATTTAATGAGCAAAAACTCATGTACAAAGTTCAAATCTCCAGATGTTGCTTGCCAGCATCTTTGAGGTTACCTTTAACTGAGCGAGCAAAGGAATTAGGCCCTGCAGCCATCGATAGTTTAATTACCGAAAATGGTAGCCCATTTCAATGGTGAATTGATGGAAAAAAGTAGTAGCATTCGCTTCATCATTTACATGGATCAAGTCTGTCAATCTCCAGCTCTATGCTGATACCTGTTTTTTCTAACCTCTATTCTATCAGTCTTCAGCTGTGTGCTGATACCTACTCTTGAGTAAATCAGCTGTGTGCTGATACCTATTCTATCAGTCTTTCCTTGGTTTGTTGAGGTGTGGCCAATGTGAATATTACACTAACTGATGCTTGAAGCGTGCCCCACATTTATCCATCTCAAAAATTTTGTAAATTTTGTATGGTTGCTGTATACTGTAACTGTTACCGTCTATTTGTTTTTCATCTGAATAAATTCCAATCATTCATAAGAATTATTATCCAATTGGAAATTTCCAGCTAGTGGAGTCCATTTGGGAAGCCACCGTGGTTTGTATATTTTTCTGGGTTGAGGTTTATAAATCCTGTCATAGTCGTTTTATGAGCCCATATTGGAGAAAGATGGATATAATGACAATGAATACAGACGGCTTGTTATGTTTTTTGCATTTTAGTGTAAACTTGCTCTTCTTTTTACATTTGAACAAATACTTTGCCAGTTGCTCATCTCTGTGGTTAATGCTTTTGTAAGGGTCCTTTTTATGGAAAGAAAACCGATACATGAGATTATCTGAAACAGGAACTTTATTTTTACCTTTTCCCATCAATTTCCATTCACCATAGCAAAAGGCATACACATGTCTTCTTTTTCATTTTTGTCGGCTGAATATCCTTCTGAATATGGTTTTATGTGATATATATATTTTTTGCAGCTAACAATGCCGGTTGAGTGTCGTGCTCGTCTTGTGAAATTGGTAAATTTTCATTCATTTTTACCTATTCCTGTTAAAAGTTCACTGTTAATCTAGTTAATGATAACTTTTCGCTTGCCTGATGCCTTTTTATCTAGTCCAAATAGGTTTGCCTTGTCTTGACATTTTTCTTACTTTACTAAGCAGTGGACATTTAATGCAGTGACTATAATAGCCTTTTTGGGAGTTATTCTTTTGTACATTGATGATAGAAAGGTTATTAACACATGAAGAGCAAAAAGGAAACAAACTTAGCCTTATGCAAGCAGTTCAGCATTCTAAAATAGTCTTTAGCTTATGTTTCATGTTCAAGGCTATGCAATTTTCTTGATATTCAAATGTCACAGACTCGCAGTTTATTGTTAGAAGGCAAAATAATTTCAGTTCCATGCTAAACCAAATCCTATTTAGCTGGCATGGCTTGTGGAGAATAATGCTCGGTTTTAATGGAGTTATGTGCTTTCTGGGAAAATATCAATTTTTTTTACGAAGTTGGTTGAGCTATTCATGAATTATGACCAGAGGAAATCAAACGGTGCTTAGAAGTCATTCACAACATCTACATCCTGGACATTGTATTTTTTTAATAGGAATTTAAAAAAATTGTTGAGCTGATTTCCATTGCAAGAATTTCTTTTATTGTAACAAATGTGTTGATGGCTTAATTGATAGTATGGGTTGGTCCTTGATCTATTTTGGTTCCTCCTCCTAAGCTATTTCCTCGTGGTTTTACCCCATAGTTGTTAAAGGTGTGCATAGGCTCTTTACTTGGGCCATGCCTTGCCTGTGCATCATGAACCTAATCCTAGGCCCAAGAGCCCTTTGCACCCTAACTATGGTTTTGCCCACATTTCTTTGATTTACTTTATTCATTATTCCTGCCTCCCCATGAGAAGGCACTTGGAAAGGTTGCATTCTTATGCTTCATTGTGGGCAAAGGGAGGTTGGCCACTTGGCCTTACAGCATGTCCTGACGTTAGTGATTGGTTCAGTTTTTCTTTTTTTTGGGATGGTTATTTACAATCATCTCAACAGATATTTCCAACTAAGATCTGAGACATTAGAATAAATTTCTTATAATATATTGACAAACAACTAACAATATTTTTGGATTTATCCCAATGGTGGACATTCCTGCGCCACTTGGGGGAGACTACTGCCATCACTCACCATTTTCTCCTGCTGCTGTTCACTTCTTTTTTCCACACCCATATGCCGCTGCCACAAATTGAACCCAACAGCTATCGTACTTGAGGCTAGCTGGGTTACCACTACACCAAATGCATGGTGGTGTGATTTGTTCACTTTTATGTGCATTGTTTATATATATTGTGTATGTACAGTTTATAAACTGTGAACATGTTGAATTACTGGTTTGTGTCACTTGGGAAGTACAATGGCAATGTTCTGGTCTGGCTTTTGCTTTCTCTGCAACTATTGCTAAGTTTTGGCTTAACTACTCATCAGGTAACTTATGCCATGCAAAACAATGAATAAACCTCCATTGTGTCAAACCATTACCGTGTCCATACTGCATCTGAACCATCCACGACATGGTCAACATAGTGAATCTAGCCTTCTCTTATGGGGGGTTGTTTTCTATTTTACCAACTTGTATTCTTCTGTTTCCATATTGTTACTTGTATTTTACCAACAGGCGTGCTAGCCTGTTAGGTTCCACTAGTTGTTTGGCCAAACAGGCCCTAAGTCCATTAGCAAGTCTCGGAAGTACTGTTGGATTTTTAGTAGTATTCTAAAAGAGTTACGCATTGGAGAGTGTTTGGAATTTTTGTTAAAGCTTGTTGAGAAGAAATAGGGATTAGTTCCACCTCATTTAATATGATTCGCTATTTAACTACCATAAAATCCTTAAAAACCTGCCCTTTACCTTTATTTTCAATAATTATCCCCTATTTTTCATCCCACAAGCTTATCAAAATTTTGTTATCTATCATATCACAGAATTCCTTTTTGCCACTTTTCACCTTTTCATTTATCCAGACATGCTTTCAAAGAATCTCTGAAGAAAAAATCATGATGAGGTGTGTACTCTTCAAATGTTTGAGAGAAACATTATTTTCTGGAACTCACTTAAACATGCTCAAATTGTGGGATGTACAATCCTCAAGAAGGTTCTTTTGAGAGAATTGTTATAGGAAGTTTGAGCTTCCAATTTGCAAAACCCAAGAGGTGCTTTAGATTGCCTTTGTAGTCTGTATTCCTTCTATGTTTATCTGCTTGTTCTGTTTGTTTTTATTTCCTCATTTCTGCTTGTAAATGTTTGACAAACGTCATCTCCGAGCATTCTTATGTCTTTTCTGAACATAGGCGAAGTGGCTTGTGGACTCTGCGATGGTTCCAGTGAGACTTTTCCATGAGCGCTGTGAGGTAAATGCAGAATGTCTTCAGCGTCGAATATTTTTTTTTGAACTTCCTTTTTTTGGGGTCGTTACTTCCAATTGTATATCAAAGTTTGTTCTTGGAATTTGATGTGGCAGGAAGAATTCTTGTGGGAGTCTGAAATGTGTAAGCTGAAAGCACAAGAGCTTAAAGGAAAAGAGGTAGGTTGGATGTCACTATTTTGTTTAAAAGCATTCCCCTTCATTAAATCCAAACCCAATTTGGTATTACTTTATTTACTATGTCGTATGCATTAATGTGTCAAAACACACCTACTTGTGCAAAATGAATTTAGCATACTCTTGTAAGTGCCCAAAAAACACTTTTTGGGGGGTTTCAACTGAAAAGAAAGCTGCATGACAACATGAGGAATTTGATAGAATGGGCTTTGCTTCTATGAAATCCCTTTTCCGTGTAACCTCTTCCATTTTTAATATCTTGATACTTGATTTAAAATCTATTCCGTTTATTGTATTTAGTATCACTTATATTATCATGGAAACTCTTTCATTTAGCTAGCGTCAATGTGTATAGCTCTATGCGCAAAATGTGTAAAATCAACATAAGAGAATGATTTAATTCTAAATATTAATTCTAAAGTTATATTTTCAACATCTAAATCATCTATAATGTTACTATTTTGTGGATAAATTGATTTTATCAAGTATTTGTACATTTTAATATATGTGCAAATGTATCTAAGATTTTCATAATTTACACTTGAATAGACACACACACACACACACACACACACATTTTCCAGAAAATGTGGCCATTTGCATATTTGATTTGGATGAAACTTGATCTTTTAGTTAAGGAAATGATGTTAAATATAATGAATGGAGTAGATTTCCCATCAAATATTAAGATATTAAAAATAGGAGTTACATGGAACCACTTCTATATAACATGGAACCAACTGATCTTTTACGACCGGACGCACAGCCTGCTCCGTGCGTCTGGCCCAAAAACCTATTTTTAAATTTTTTTTTCATGGGTAATTAAATCTAGGTGTATTAAATCTATAAACCAAATTTTACCATTTTTGGATGTTTTTAAGTTTTTTTTTTGGATTTTTAAACACAGTGGCATTTCCGTAATTTTCCATAATTAACGAATTATAAAAATTCCATTGATTTTAAAAAATCAAAAATAAATATCTAAAAGTCCAAAAATGGTAAAAATTGATACACATGTTAAATACACTTATATTAACAGTTGTATAAAAAAAATTCAAATTTTTTTTTAAAAATAGGTGAAATGCACCCGGGTGCACCAAGTGCATTCAATCACGTCCGTACATATTCACATTGAATTAGTATTAAATAAACTTAACTTTGTTTAGCACTTATTTAGATCATAATCATTAAATCTGATTCCCACCCTTTTGGGGTTAACCGCATGGATCTTATTGCACTGTTCTTTATGATCATGAACTATGTTCTCAATAATTTCTAATGCCTTCATTTCTTTCTTAATTACTGGTATCTATTTTTTTTTGGTGCATCCTCTTGTTCTCTTATGACCTTTCGTTTGAATAAACTCATTTTTCTTAATAAGCATTATTTAACACGCCTAGACCATCTTAAGGCGTGTTTGGGAAGATGGAAAAGCGGGAAATGAGAATGGGAATCATTCGAAAAAGTTTGAGTGGGTGATATGATAGGGTAATGATTAGTAGTGAAAGAAATAAAGTTAAAATAGATTGGGTAGTTGTAAGGGAAGATGTGAAAAAATGATTGAAATATAAAGGTAATAATAGAAAAAGTAGGATAATTAAGTAATTAAGATGTCAAATCATATCAAAAGATGTGTGGGAAGAAGTGGGGAGTTTTTCCCCCCTTTTACATGTGTTCCCAAATGGACCCTTAGTCTACTTTCTCTCATTTTTATTAACTATTGGTTTCACCTTTAGGTCGTCTCAGATTATTTTATTTTTAAAATTTATATTACCTTGTTTTTATCACTCATCAACCTTAACATTCTAATTTCTGTTATACTCATTCTATATACATGCTATTCATCGACCGCCCAACATTTTGCCCCATAAATCATTGTTGGTCTCATTGTTTTTTTATAAGATTTTTTTTTAAAAAAATTAATTGGAATGACAGTCACATCAAATTCTTCAAGCACCCAGTTATTTCTTCCATTTTGCTTGAATTCTATTTATAGTGTCTTGTCCAAATTTTCACTTTCATGAACTTGATCCTGATGCCTGAAGTGATGAGTTGCTGGTACTACTTGGTCTAAAATCTTAGTTTGTTCCTCATCTATATCCTCACCATATTATTCAAGTTGCATTTCATATTTGTTTGACTAATTCTAAAATAAGTAGATTCTAGGTTGTGACACCATCTTTCATGCCATTGATTTTGGTGTTGTTGACATTTTCTTTTTCTTTGCCATTTTCTGTAATCGATGGTATTCTGCAGGTTAGAGCAAACACACGGCTTCTTTATCAGCAAACGAAATTCAATCTTCTTCGGGAAGAAAGTGAGGGTTATGCCAAACTGGTAAGTTCAAATTCTATATTTTTTCGTAGTACTTGCCTATATTTCTGCCATAGTGATTTTATTGAAGGTTTAGTTTGTTTTTGTGGCAACTGGAAATAGATTCTTTATTCATCAAATTCAGATTTTGTGTAGGAACTCACGAGATGCTAACCACCTGTGATTAGATTCTTCCTTTTCCTTTGCTTTATGTTTTCATTCTATTATTTCCTTTCTTTACAAGTTATCTTCTGGTGATTGCGTTTAGTTATTTGCATTTCCTCTTTACTTGAAAATTAGCAATTACTTATTGTTGGTAATGATTAATGTTTGCTTTATTGATAAGTCAGAAATTATGGGTATAAAAAAGCTGTTATTGATTTTTGTTGGTAAAACAGTGCCAACCTCTGGAAAGATTTTATGACCAATATTACTGGCGATAAAATTGATTTGTCTATGCTTAGGGCTAGTAATTTGATTTGGAAGAGTTTGTGGGGTAAACTGTTTTCTTTGGTTGGCTGGGACTTTATGCCTGCAATTTTGGTCTCAACATTGTGTTTCTTATGAATGGTGAAATTGCATTTCATTATGCTATAGAAGTCTACTCAATTCCTTTAATTTGTGGCTCTTGCAGCTTAGCCTTCTTTGCCAAAGTGGTTCAGAAGTTACTACTCGGAACACATCAATAGCAAAGATCAGTATCATTAAGGTTTTATTGCACGTTGCTAAATTTTCCTTTGGATTTCTTTTATATGCTTCTGGATTTGTTCCTCATTGTGTTTTGACGTTTGCAGTCGTTAATTGGCCACTTCGATCTTGATCCCAATCGTGCTTTTGATATCGTGAGTTTCTCCCATTCTGCTCTTCTATACATATCCTTTTATATTTAATTTGAATTCTTTTAAAATCTTTATTTAGGATCATGAGGGCTAGGGTGAAATGAGAGACTATGAGGAAGCATGATATTAACCTTGAGGTCGATGAAGACCAAACCAAAAGATATCATCATTAACAGAAATTATAAATTATGATCTGGGAAATAGTTTGTTTGGTGTAGGTAAACATCTCTTCATATTAAATGGGAGTTTGTATTTTTCAATTTTTTCCTATTGGTTTGAAAGTTATGGTCATTCTCCATGAAGTAAATGAAAGCACATATTTCATGGAAAATGTTGATATTGAAATTATAGGTTATGGATTGGAAGTTGGGAAAGTGAGATAGTTATCCAGCGTGCAAAACTAGATTGAACATGCTGATTTGATGAGTGATCTTTTTATTTTAATCACACTGGTTAAAAAACTGATACTTAATTTGCTGATTGTCAATTGCTTTAGATATGCTCATTTATTTCTTCAGTAACTGTGTTAGCTTTAGCTGGTGTCCACTTTGGCACTGTGATATGTATCTTATGCGTGATGTTTCTATCTTCTTCTGATGTGCTTCAGGTTCTTGAGTGTTTTGAACTGCAGCCTGACAATAATATTTTCCTTGACCTTATACCTATTTTCCCAAAGGTAAAGTGGTGCTTGTATGGACTTTGGAGTTTCATCTTGTTATAGGTATGCTGTACATTGTTTGTCTTACGTGGATATTATTTGGCCCATTTGGGTTTTTTGCAGTCTCATGCATCTCAAATTCTGGGGTTCAAATTCCAGTATTATCAGCGTATGGAAGTGAACAGCCCTGTTCCTTTTGGGCTGTACCGCCTGACAGCTATGCTGGTCAAATTGGGTTTTATTGATCTTGATGACATGTGAGTTATCTATCATAATTTGTTTTCCCAGGCTGCATCATAGGGATTTCTTTCTTTTCCTTTTCTACAAAGATATTTATTTGAGTTACAGATTGTTTCATCCATTGCCAATTTGATGCTAAGATGATTTAGTTCATGCATAGTGCTTAATTCATTTGATCATGTCAGATAAATGTTTTTTTACTTCCTGTGTTCTTTACAAATTGCATGGTGTTTGATTCTTCATCCAATGATTCTTATACCACAGAACTGTGAATTTCTGTACTGCCACAGTGTGTGCCTGCTCAATGAGGGAGTTTTCTTTTTAGCCAAGTTTCTGTATAATATGGTCTCATCAAATGGTAATATCTCGCATCTGGTCTGTTGCAAGTGATACCTGAATAATGGAGGGGCTTCTGGATTGCTAAATCTGTGTTTGCTACTGACCCGATGGTTCAGACTGATTAAGTTATGACCTGGTTATGGCTTATTCTTACTTATTTGGGGCTCCTGACATGCTAGATTATGTTCAACTGAAGCGTGGAACTGACTGGTGTTTCTTTCTTTGCTTTTTTTTTTTTTTTTTTGGTGTGTTTGGCTGTTTAATTGGTGTCCTTGATGGAAATGGTGTTAAGAAGATTCATGCAGCTGAACCCACTTAGGTTTGAAACACTTTGTGATGATGATGATAAAATGGTCATGATTGCAAGGCAAAAGATTAACGATAAGCTGCCTATCTTGCGTCTATCATCTCTGAACTGGGCTGGGAGTGGCTCCTATTTGGAGTAGTGTCCTTTTACCAAGGCTAGAGCTGGTCCTCACGGGTAGCAGGGACACACTAAGATAATGCCCAGTTGACAATTTTGCTGAAGATGTGAGACTAAGTTTAGTCTTGCTGACAAGTGGAATTTCTAATGGTTGAGTGAAGATTTGATGCTTGCTAAATGTGCTCTTTGCAGAAGTATGTCATTCCTGTGGTTATAAGTTAATGTTGGCACCTAAGAAGTTGATGGCAGCCATTCAAATTGAGTTGTAATGGAACTATATCCATTTCAATTTCTGGCTAGATTTGTACAGTTCATGGGAAATGGATAGCGCAGTATTTTTTAAATGAAGACTTAGGAGGAATGCACAACTTTCAGCTCACTGGTGGATAAGAAGACTTGATTGGCTGGCACTAGGACCTCGTGGGAAGATTGTATCAAGATGAATTAATTCTGTTTTGTCATGAGGAGGATTGGTTCTTGTTCAGATAATCCATGTCTTCTTGGTTGGTGAAGAACTGGTGGAATTTAGGGAAGTGAAATGGATGCTGACTTGATGCCCATTTGAATAAAAGGAGTTTAATGCTGTGCTGTCTCAAAGCAAGTTTCTAGATTGTAGACATTAATGCGGGATGGGTATTTCCTTGGACCATTTACTTTGAAGACAGATCCTAACTTGCCAAACTGGAACCCTCTTTAACTGTTGGAACTTTCACCTTTGGGCACTCTTCGTCACCTTGAGACTATCAGAAAGCTATGGATAAATGGGCTATGAGAGACTGCATGGGAAATTGCAATCCTGACTCTCAATTACTAGATGAAGCATTGTTTGGAAAACATCTGCTGAGCACCAGCAGCTCTCTGGAAATGGCAACTGTTTCTGTCATGTGTTACATTTGATGAGGCTGATTACCGGAAGTGTTTTGGCATTGAAGGCAAGCTCTGTATGTTTTGATGATGAAGTTATTGCAGCTTTTTTATTGGTTGCTTGCCATTTCAGGGGTTTTTACGGTAGATATTCACCATGTTTGGTGGTACATTTCAAAATATTTTAGACTTTTTTGTTTTCCGTATGTTATATTGATTCCTTGCCTGCAAATATGATATTGAACTGCATGGATTTGTTTCCCTGGTCTTATCTCGTTGCAAAGAATCAAGTCCAAATTGAATTGTAATTGCTATTGCTTGCAAGTTTAAAAATGCAACTTATTGCTACTTGTCGGAAATAAAGAGGTCCCGAACTTGAAGATTTCAAGGTGCACTTATATATTATGGTACCAAATGAAGGTTTCAAGGTGCATTTCATTTTTGTTTTTGATATTTTAGCAGTTATTTCGATAGGTGTTTGGTTGTGATTTGTCTCCCTATACAGACATAACAACAATCAACAGATATATAAGAAAGAGAGTTCCTATGTAGAAATAATTGGAACTACGACTTGGTAGCTTCTCCTTGTGTTTTGCACTGCATTTATGAAAGTTTACTGAAAAGAGTAGTCAGTTTCATAGAATCTTTTTCTGCATAGAAGCAAGCATGATTGACTGGCTTGGGAAGATTTAGTGAAAATAATATGAGGAGAATAAACATATTAAAAGAAGTTCCACCATAGGAGAAGAAAAATGTTAAGAGAAGTTCCATTCTGGTTAAAAGAAAATCTATAAACATCAAGATAAAGTGATGAATATTTAACCAAAGCTGCTCAAGGAAGATCGGTAATCTGTTAATTTCAATTTCTCTAAATTGCAACGCAAAATCCTCTCTCTGTGATGTTATGTTTCCCTTCAATTATGTTATTTATGCAATGTGGAGGAATACATCTTTCCAAAGAGTGATAATGGTCACAGGAAATTACTACAGAGTTGTGTTTTAATCAATTGGACAGTATGATCTTATGAGGGCCTGGATCTAGATTCTAGAGTTAATTATTAATAAACTATATGACCTCTCTAAAGTCACCTCACCTTTTGCTTCATGGACCGTATGGAGCTTATAGTATTTTTTTTTTGAATTAATTCTTGAATTAATTACTGATAAACTGTATGCCCTCTCCAAACACACCTCATCTCTTGCTTTGTGGACTGTATGGAGCCTGTAGTATTTTTTTTTCATTAATTATAGAATTAATTACTAATAAACTATATGCCCTCTCCAAACACACCTCATCTCTTGCTTCATGGACCATATGGAGCATATAGTATTCAGTCTATATGAATTATCTTGGATTTAACATGCATGTTAGATGACATTTATAGAGTCAAAAGAGTTTAGTATGTTTGTAGGCGTTGGGTGCAAATGTTTTCTTTCAGATGGCTCTTTTGAGATAGAGAACCGAACTAAGGGTGCGTTCGGTAATGGGTAAAGGGGAAGTGGGGAGTGGGAAACACATTGCCATATGATTTGACCTCTTAACTAACTACCCCAATTTTTCATTATTATCCCTATATTTCATTCATTCACATTCATTCACATCTTTCCGTGTAATTGTCATATCTATTGCACTTTAATCCTATGTTACCACAATCATATCACATAACTTGAGCTTTTCAAAAAATTTCCCATTCCCACGCTTTACATCTCTTCCCAAATGAACCATATCGAAGGTGGTTTTTTTTTTTTTTTTTTTTTTTCATTTTTGCCAAAATGATCAGTCACGTGGAATAAATGGTCTGGAATAAAGTTTGTTCCTGCCCAATATTAGTCATGTGGAAATATCTTTCTGTTACCAGTCTTGCCTGAAAAGATTCTTGGTGTAGAAATGACAATATATGTTTCCCAGTCTAATTTGCTTCTCGCATGGAATGTGGAATTTTATCCTATCCATTGAACATAGTGTCACCTGTACAATGTGGACTTGTTTTTCTGTTTTCATGTAAAATTTATCAATTCACTAAATAGTGACTTAGGTGGTCTGTTTCTCTGATAACACCCATTTCCTTTGTCGTAGATGGGCTCATTTACTCCCTAAGGATGATGAAGCATTTGAGCATTATAATACATATTCAGCAAAGCGGTTTGATGAGGTAAATTCATCAATTTTTATTATATTATTTAACTAAGATAGTTAGCTGCACTATTTAAATTGGCTCAATTCTCACACATCTTTGTAGGCTAACAAAATTGGAAAAATAAATCTTGCTGCTACTGGAAAAGATCTGATGGATGATGAGAAGCAAGGAGATGTTACAATTGATTTTTATGCTGCATTGGACATGGAGAATGAAGCAGTGGCAGAGCGTGCTCCAGAGCTTGCAAATAACCAAAGCTTGGGTTTGCTTAATGGATTTCTGTGCGTTGGTGATTGGTGAGTATGCTTCTTTATAAATTTTGTTTAATAGCATATCCAAGTTAAAGTTGCCCCTTCTTTTTTCTTTATGTGAAGTTTCACTATAGAAAGTTGAGATTAAACTAAATTGATTTTTGGAAAAAATTGTTTCTTGTCTCAACTGGAAGTTCTTATTGCGAATAACAGTCTTTGAGGATAAGAAGTTGGGATTGGCATGTCTAAATGGCGGCCTATGCTATAAGACTTCTCGCTCCATCTTTCCCATGAAAGATGGAAGGCAATGATTAAAAAAAAAACAAAAAACAACTAAGTATTAAGGAGGACAAAGTAGGATAGTTGGATTGTTGAATTTCACATTGATTAAGGGTGGTGAGGAAAAGGACGAAAAGAGTTTTTCTTCCTTGAAAGATGGAAGGTAATGAAATACAGGAAATAAGGAGGACTAAGTAGGTTCTTGGGGTTTGTGAATTTGTCATCAACCAGAGGTGGTGGGGAAAAGGAGAATTGATTTCTTCCTTGTTCCTCATTGCCAAGTCTCAACTTGGGAGGAGATTAGGACGTAACAATGTTGTCTGAAGTAAAAATCTTGTTAGTCATGAAATAATATCTACAGGAACAAAAATAATGTTAAGAAAGTGGGGAATAAAATGGGCTAGATATGTTTTCTTGGAGAAGATACTATTAATTATGGAAGTTGATTTCATGCACCTGAGTGCGCTTAGCTTTGGCGCACCTGGGTGCAAATACTCATTTAAATTTTTTTTGAAATATTTTTTATATGATTATTAATCTAAGGGCATTTAACATGCGCATCTATGTTTACCATTTTTAGAGATTTTTAGGTATTTGTTTTTGATTTTTTAAAATCATTGGCATTTTCAGTAATTTTATGTTAAATACTCTTAGATTAATAATCTTGTAAAAAAATTTCAAAAAAAATAAAAAAAGGTTAAATGCACTTAGATGCATTAAAGCTAAGTACATGTGAATATATGAAATCGGTTTCCATTAATTATAGAAAAAGTTGGTTTGGTGAAAGGCATTTTTAGCTAGGGGAAGGAAAAGGAATTTTTATTCCCCTTTTCCACTTGATGGCTTGATGTAAGAACTATGTTGGGCATGAACAGGATATTTCAAAAGATGCCTTTATCGTTAAACTTACATTCCCTCCAGCTATCTCATTTCAGGATTTTAATTTCTTAATTAATTTTTTTTATTAGAGGTTGAAATTCTATTGAAACCAGCCTAGCCAGAATGTGGGGCATTGTATATGGTGGGAATTTTGTGATTGATACAACGGATGCCCTTTGAGATTTTACATGGGATTTCCTTTTTTTTTTTTTTTTTGGTAGGGTCTGATACAAAAGGTTAGAGGAAATGTCTTTCATTTATTTTGTTTGTCTGCTCGTTTTATTTGTTTATTTTTTTTTCTGGTGTTGGTTTTTGATGGGTGGGCTGTGTACTTGCATATTTGTGGCGCATCTTATCACCTCCTTCAAAAGCTGTTAGTCATTAATGCAAAGAATGTCCTTTAAACTGGCGGATGCGATTCCCAGTTGCTTTTTATGCAGAACCAGCTATGAATACAAATGGAGAAAATGAATAAAGAAAGATTTCCTATTAGGTGTCTCGATCTAGAAGTTTCTAATCCAAGTAATTTTGGTAGCAAGAATAAATAAATATAGTTAGTATTATGATTGATTTGGATGCATTTGAAACATTATTTTGATCCAAAATTAACTAGTTGCGTGAAGTGAGTCTGTGGAACCAGTTGTATTGAATAATTTTCCGATACATTTATGGTTTCCTGTTTGATGGAACCCGTTCCACCGAAGTAATCTGGGGTAATGACGTCGTTTGAGCCATCTTGATGATCAAATGAAAATCTGACCCGTTCTTCATATTAAAATTATTTTTAAAATGATAATACCCAAAATCATTTTAATCAAAGTCTTGTACAGATTGTATTGTTCAAAAAGATAGAAAAATGTGTGCCAAATAGGCAAATTACATAGATCCATTTGTACGGCCATGAAAATATTATAATAATGTATTGATTCATTCCTCTATACATGTTAAACATTTTAGAAAGTATAGATGTTTAATTAAAAACTTTAAAATTGATGTAACAAGAAAGAATTTTAATATGTCTATATCGATTATCCACTAACAATGAACTATATAAATCTGTGATTTAGACGAATTTATTTTCTTAACCAAATAAATGATATTAAATATAATGAATGTGAATTTTTTGTTCAATCGTTAAAATAACCAAACTAGAGCACCATTACTCAAATGACTCTGGTGGAGTAGGTTCCATCAAATTGGAACCCTACATATATAAAAAAAATTTCTTTGTAGGAATCTTACATGCTTCAAAAAATAAAAACCATTTTAGAGTGAATATACAAGCATTAAAATTGGGAGGGAATATATGGCCTCCATAAACTTTCGAATTTCAATTCTGGGAATCATAAAAGACATTGATTGATATTACCATTTGATTTGTATCTAATCAATATTATTTTAAATCCAAACTAAAAAGTTTCGTGGAATTACTCTCTGCAATGGGTTGTATGGAATCACTTCCCCATATATGCATGACTGTACATATATGGGTTGTGATTCCATTCAACTCAGTGCAATTGAGTTTACATATACTGGAAACTGTTATAAGTTTTTATTTATTTTTAGAATTCAATAGTCACATATTCACTCAATTGATTTTAAATTTGCAGAAAGTATATGTTTCCAGTCAAAAGTAACTTTTGGAATTGTAAATAGATGCATACTGGTGAGTGTGAGTAGCGGTTTGGATTTCATTAAAAAAAATACAATCTGTGCATCTTCCATGGAATCATAACCCTACAAACACAACTTTATGCATGGTCATGCCACTGAGTGGTGATGCCTTTTATTATAATTGAGGAGGAGAGGATCTAAATAGGTTTTCCAATTCATGTATATTTAAAATGCATGAGGAAAAAAATTTATTTATTGAAAAGTGAAACAACATCGTCCCTTTTTCTCTGTTTCCTTCTATACTATTTTTTCTTTATCCCTTCCGTGCTCTAGATTGTACATGGTTATGAGGTTATCTGTTTTTTGTATGTTTTGGGATTTTCGCTGTGGATTTCTCATGATGATCAAGGATCTGAGATGCTGTAGATACGCTATCAATTGCCCTTAAATTTGCTCTCTTCCTATTCAAACGAAATGTGCTGGCTCTCAACTAAACATGTGCTCCCTACCTCAATGGGAAACATGCTAATTCTCTTCCTAATGTCATGATTTTAAGTGAAAGTCTCTGAACTACATCGACAGAGGTCTTTGTTATCTGGTGACCTGTATAAGTGAAATTATCTGTCCCTTTTGAGGTATCCCCCCAGATATCTTGTTCACAATAGAACTTTCTAAGGCAGGCTAACCAAAGAGACATTTTTTAGGGTCTCCTTTCAAATTGTGCTACACTATCTTAGGGGGACTTTATTAGATTGATAAGTGGGGGGCTGGTCCAAAGAGTTTGTTTCGAACGTTTTCAGGAACTATAAAGAGGTTGTATGTGGGGGCAAGAGTGTGAGTCTGAAGTATCTCTGGAAAGATGGATTACATCTAGTGCTAATCATGCTATGATATAGTTAAATCCACTTTAATCATGATTCCTACACAATTATATCCAAGAAGGCCATGGAAAAATCTGAAAGGATGGCATATTGTTGGTTGTGCCCACAATGCACTCGAACAACCTGTTCATACATATTTAAATATGACTGATGGTAGATCTTCTGAAGTCTTGTCATTCTTGAAACATAAACTGCGGGCTTTTGAATTTGTTAGCTACTCTACTTTAACCATGGTCTCCAAGCTCTGAAACCTAGGGAAATTTGTTTCTGGTGAGATGGGAGCTGACAATCTGTGTTATCATATCCAGTCAACTTACAGTTCTAGTAACAAATATGTGTAGATGAAGCAAACTAGTTGCATTATGCTACATAATATAAAGATTTCTTTTTAATTTTTTAATTATTATTTTTTGTCTTTGGCATGCTCACGGGGTCAGCATTTCGTTGATATTCAGTTAACTGTTAGTTCTTATTTTCTTTTTTCATAAATAGATGAATGTAAATTATGTTGCAGTTTATTCTTTTTCGACAGCTTGAAACTTCATTTTTGTTTATGTTGGTATTACAATTCCAAGACATGAATTATCTACTGACCGATGGTACTGGGAGAAACAAAACAGTATTAAGTATCGTTAATATTTTAGAGGGATGCTTCTATGAAACCCTTTTTCTGTGTAACCCCTTCCATTTCAACATCTAGATGATTGATGAAAAATCCACTCCATCTATTGCTTTTAGCATCACTTATATTATTACGGAAACTCTTTCATTTGTCCAATATTACTTTATATGGGCTCCATCTACAAACATGTAAAATAAACGTAATAAATGATTTAATGCTAAATATGAATTTTTAAGTAGTAGTTTTAACATTTAAATCATCTAAAATATCATTACTACATGGATAAATGATTTTATAAAGTATTGCTACATTGTAATACGTATGTGAATAGATCTAAGCATTTTTCCTAATTTACACATGAATGTACCTGTTTTTGAGCAAATGTGGCCTATGCGCATGTTAGATTTGTATGAAACTTGGTCTCATAATTAACTAAATGATGCTAAATGAAATGAATGGATTAGATTTTTTTTTATCAAATATCAAAATCTTAAAATTTGAAGGGGTTACAAGGAATTGCTTCTATGTAACCCAATTACATAGAAGTGGGCCCGAATATCTTATACTGTCTGCTTTTGTGACTTCATCTTTTGTCACTAGTGCTGATAAGTTTGGTACTTCATGGTGCATATGCCAACAACCATATTACTTGTGTTTCCACGGCTTTGTACTCTGTAGAACCATATTTCTGGGAATATGGATAATGGTTTCTCTACAGGAACAAATCACTTTCTTCAATGGCAGGGACATACCCCTGTCTCCTGCTTTATTTAATGCTTATGTAAAGGCATTCACTGTTTTAGTGTCAGCAGGTGATGATTACCTGCACTCACTGCCCGTACATTTTTTTCAGTTATATTAATACCTTCATTTTGAATATCACATGGGATTGCTGCCTGCAGCTATGATTTTATAATGGTGGTGTTGTATGATTCAAATATTTATGTTCTTTAAGATTGCAGACTAATAATTCCATCTTTTTGTTTGAAATCTGTTTTGCTACTATCACACCTGTTTATTGGCTTTTCAGGTATCATGCACACATTATGTTTGACCGTCTTGCTCCACTTAATCCAGTGGCACATGTTCCTATTTGTGAAGGCTTATTTAGGTATTATCTCAGCCTTTATGTTGTGTTTTGATCTGTTGTTAAGGTTTTATTCTCCTCTTTGTAATTACATTTATCTGTATTAGCTTCTAATTAAAAGAAAATGATAAAGAAAAAGGAAACAATGTATCTAAAGAGGTGAAAGGTTTAAAATGTAGAGGCTTAATAACATGTTTTTTGATTTGGGTTGTTGTCAAGTCAGGGCCATATTTGTTACAAGTTAAAGGGGAGGAAGTCCTATTTTCTTATTTTATTGTTCACTTGATATTTATTGTCCTTCACCTGCACCTTCTCTAATAAATCCACATTTTACTAATCCTTGTCTATAATCTATATAGCAGTCCTTGATTCCTATATTTCTATTTTAAACACTTGTTTTTATTATCGTTGGTTAATTTATTTTCAGTCATTACCCTCATCCTGTTGCATTATTTCCCCTTAGGGTGAGCTTTGGAAAGGGGGATTTTCATAGAGGTCCCTCAGGTTTGTTAACTTTGTGCTTTTTAACCTCTAAGGTTCCTGTTTCCAGCTGATGACTTCAAGTTTCAGAAATGTGCAGTTTTGATCCTTTCAGTTATGTGAAGCCCTAATACTGTTAATTTTTGACATGAAATGACTAACATGCGTTTCTAATTTCCTAAATATCTTGAACGATCTAATGAAAATAGAAATTATTTTTTTATAACAATAAATTCCATAAAAGCCCTGAAAAATTCAACATAACGGGGCAATGTATTTAAGCTTTGGATGAAACATGTTAAAAAGTTGATGATGCTCAATTAGAGGGCCAAAACTCCATATTTTTGAAATTGGAGGAACCACGACTGTATATTTATGAAACTTTAAGCCATCTGCTGTAAATATGAAAATTTGTTTTTTGAGGGGGGTAGAAAATGCAAATTTTACAGATTTGAGGGACATATTTTCAAATCTCTCCTTTTGGAAATGGTAAAAAAGGTGGAAAAAGGAGTAAAAAAGGAATTTGGTAGCGGAAAAGAGTGTGAATAATATGATGCGGTAGGTGATAATAGTTTAAAGCAAAGTGAACAAAGATAAAATTGATAGGTTTTTGTAGAAAAATGTATGGTATAACGATGGGTGATGTGTGTAATAATGAGAAACAAGAAAGATGATTAGGTAATCCATATGTCTCATGACATTGGAAGGTTTGAAACAAAGGGTGAAAAAGGTGGCATACTTTCTTCCTGTTCTTGGAACGGACTCTGATTGCCAAGGTGACCCTTTGCACTCATCTTATCCAATAGGAAACTTGGATGGGTCATTGACCATAAAAGAGATGGTTATTGGTAACAACAATTTTATTGGGAAAGGTTGATGGGAAAGAGAGAGAGAGAGAGAGAGAGAGAGAGAGAGAGAGAGATCATTGATCCAGTGCTTGAAAATACTGGCAGACCACTTTGATGACCAAGTGGTTGATAGGAATGAGTTAAGGGTGTGTAGGGTGGGAGGTCCAGGGTTCGAAATTGAGTTGAGGCATTTGCCTGTTTACCTCTTTCCTGAAGTTGTCCTCTATCAATTGCCTAGTCATCTGAGGCAGGTGACATGTTTTTTTTTTAAATTTAAAAGAAGAGAAAATACTGACAGAGCCTATTTCTCTTTTTGATGTTTTCAATGGAAATAAATAATTTGGGTGTAAGTCATCATGCTACCTTTCTTTGTTTCTCCTTGGAGGTAAAAACATGATACAGGACTTGTGTCTTCTACAGTGGCAAAAAGTCCACCTAGTTTCGTTCTAAATGCTGCATTAATGAAAATCCCATTAAACATTTTAAGCTCTTAAGCTATGTTACTACTAACCCTTTCTGCACGGTACTTTATTTCCCTGTAGGCTTATTGAGGAGTCCATCTCTTCTGCATATGCTACATTTTGTGGAATGCATCTTCAAAGCTCTGGATCATCCTTAGGGTCAAGTTCTGATGCCTTGGAATCAAGAACTTTGTTTTCATCCCAGAGCTCTTTCATTGATCTTCCAAGAGAACTTTTCCAGATGCTTACTTCTGCTGGACCTTATCTTTACCGCAATACTGTACTTCTGCAGAAGGTTTGTTGGTTTCTCCTCTATCCCTGAAATTCAATACATTCAGATATTTTACTCAGATGCCTAATGGTTTTGGCTGCCATCTTTTCGAATGTGCAGGTTTGTCGTGTGTTGAGAGGATATTATCTTTCTGCTCTGGAACTTTACAGTACATCTGGTACTATTTTACCTGATTCGGGTGATTTTTGGAGTCGGGATCCTCGTGTTCAGTTGAGGGAAGCTCGGCCAAGGGTTGAGGAGGCTCTAGGGACTTGTTTACTTCCTTCGTTGCAATTAATTCCTGCAAACCCTGCAGTTGGACAGGAGATGTGGGAATTGATGAGTCTTCTCCCATATGAGGTTGAATTTCATTTATGGTCTTTATTTCTTTGTTGCATGATTCATTGTACGTGCTGCTTACATGTTTATCGGGTGCATCTGGCAGACAAGGTACCGCTTATATGGCGAATGGGAAAAAGATGATGAGCGAATTCCAATGGTTTTGGCAGCAAGGCAGACTGCAAAGGTAATGCTTACAATTCATGGTGTTGTATGGTTGTGGATGTGGAGAGATGTACTTACTAAATTATTTCTTTATTATTTTGCAGCTGGATACCAGAAGGATCTTGAAAAGACTGGCAAAGGAAAATTTGAAGCAGCTTGGTCGGATGGTGGCAAAACTAGCTCATGCTAATCCAATGACCGTACTTCACACCATTGTTCATCAGGTCTTATATTTTCCACGGATCATCTTGATTTCTGATTCTTTTTACATTGCTAATATATTTTTGGTCCAGAAGAAGTGATACAATGGATTATGGTCTTTGATGTGTAGATTGAGGCGTACAGGGATATGATAACACCTGTTGTTGATGCCTTCAAGTATCTGACTCAGGTTTTATTATTTCTTTTTTCATCTGTGAAATACTTTTTATTATTCTGGAGAAATTTTTATATTGGCATATAAATTCGTTTCTGTATTGCAGATATACCTGTGTTGAACTGTTGCTAATTAATGACATTAATGTCCATTGGATGACTAACGGCCAGCTGAGTACTGGTTCCATGAGGTCAACCACATGGGGCAGCCTTTCAAGAAAGAACAAGGGAAGACTTTGAGAAGAAGAGGAAACAGTTAAAAGAGAACTTGAGAGATTTAGCTTTGATTTAGGAGCATGTAAGAAAAAAATCTAAATATAACAACAACAACAATGAAAAAACCATCTACCGACCTGGTATTTTATCATGATTAACTGATACTTGTACCAAACCCTAAGTTATGTAATTAAATATTCAAAAGTCATAACAAATAAAATAAATCCTGACAGTCTTCATCACACCCAGTTAAGTGTACAATTGTGTTCATCACTCTTCTCAGTTTGTAGGAAACTGTTCAGTATTTTAATGTTAATTTAATCAATAAATTCTTCTTATAGTTTGGTGGCAATTGATAATTTGATCTAACAAGTATAATTTTCTATAGTAGAGTTTATAGTTCTACAATCAAAAAAAGAATTTATAGTTTCGTTCTTTTTGTTCTAGGCTCTACCGACGAAACATCTGATGGTAGGAACTTAACTATCAAATGTTAATTTCAAGGGTGAATAGCTGCAGCCCGTATGTTCAACAAGTTTTGGGAAGAGTCTGATGGAGCTTATGAAGACATCGAAATTTACTAACCTAATAATCTGGCATCTTCCTAGATCATTCGAGATCATTTGTTTGATTTCAGTAAACTTTACGGTTGTTTGACTCAGTTGTCCCTTCACTAAAGTCATCGTGGTTGATGCTTATTTTAGAACGCTTGCATTTGTGTTTCAAAAGATTCTAATCATTTTTCTTAGTTTTTGGATGAAGTTGTGTAACTTTCGGATAAGAATCTAATATAAAAGTCATTTAAGCTCTACTGTGATTTTTTTTAAAATAAAGAAAAGGAGTTTTTTTATTTAATAAAAGAATTTGTGAAATACAAAGCTTTCTGTAATTTGAGAAACTATTGGTTTTTTGGAAATTTATGAAATCTAGAGCTGTTTTATAATATCAGAAAGTGTAGAAAACTGATGTATTTTTTAAAATTTCAGTCAGAAATTGTTGGAAAGATTCAAGGATAGGATCAAATTGCAAATTTTAAAAATTTAAGAAATTTTTTATTGTACAATTGGAAAAGTGACCTTTTCCAAGGGAAGCTCTGTTGAGCAAGTGTGCTGTATTTTGCAATAAAAAACTCCTGCCTTATAGTTGAAAATCCTTTCATGTCTATGTTTAGATTGAACATGCTGACCATGGCAGGAGTGATGCATGGATGGTAGAGCATGAGAAAATGAAATAACGCAGCATCTTCTTTCTCTTTTCTCCTCATCTTTCACCAGGGGAAATCTAATTGAGGCTTCAATGAAGTTTTACCAGTGACATGGAAGTTTGTCCTTTACTTTCTTACTTGAATATCATGCACGCAGAAATATGGTCTCTTATATCATATTTGATATCCCATTTACTGCCAGCTGGCAAGCACGAGTAGATTGGATCTGTTCTTCCATTCCAGTGTGTCATGTTTCATATCAGACTTGGAACTATGAAGAATCTTAAATGGTTCTAGGCTTCTGCTATTATATTGCATGCCACTTGGGGTGTGTTTGGTAACCTGGAAAAAAATGTGGAGAAAAGTTGTGGAATATTTTTTGAAATAGATAGGGTACTGATTAGGAGTAAAGTGAATAAAGTTAAAAATAGATAGAATGGTGGTATAGAAAGATATGAAGAAATGATTGTAAAGTAAGGTGGTTGTATGGAAAAGTGTGGAAAAATTTAATACAATTTTCTTGGTTACCAAACATGCCCTTGGTTTAAGTGTCAAGCAACATCGTTCCTATTCTTGTGGACAACGTAAAAAAACCCACATCATTGCTTTAATTCTAGCAACCTCTCAAATTTCGAGAGGGCTTCTTGGGAAGAAGCTTATAGAAGTCAAATTATTATGTCATTACAAAAAATGGCGGGGAAACCACTGGTTACCTCCCAGAACAATCTTTTAGTTACTTGAGTACTACAATCTAATCTTTCTTCGCGCACACATGACCTTTTTGTTTATTTGCTACCTTTTTTCAACCACCAGCTTAGCTGCAGTGGTGAGTGGGAAACAATTAATTGTAGGAAAGTGAATCCTAATATTTCTATGAGATCAGATAGATTATGGATTCCAAGGCACCTTGCCATCAAGTAACCCTTTCCGAGTCCCACGTACACTACACGTATAAGAACCTTCAAGTTGTTTCAAATGAATGCTACCAGTGATACCTTGTTCTATGCATTAATTAGCCCAATCCTTATGAACTCTAATGCATCTCTGCTTTCTGCACGAGTTTTGTGTTTTCTTTGTATTTCTATTTTCCATATGTGTATTGCATTGCTTTCAGAGAGGGACGGACGGAAGGATATAAGCGAGAAGCAGCCAGTGTGTTTACTTTTTCCATGGACGAACATACACTTGATATAGACTTTCTTCAATAATGGCATTAAGACATTTTTTGACTTTGTGGACACAACATGCCATCTGAAATGTCTCGCACTCTGGCTTCACAAATTACATATTCTTGCTTGTGCTGGGTTTTACTGAAAATATCATCTTATTTGCAGTTGGAATATGATATTTTGGAATATGTTGTCATCGAACGCTTGGCTCAAGGAGGGCGCGATAAACTCAAGGATGATGGCCTTAATTTGTCTGATTGGCTCCAGTCACTTGCTTCCTTTTGGGGTCACTTGTATGTCCTGCAAACTCAGTATAAAATATTTTTGTCCTGATAAATTAGATGTTCAGCATTAGTTCCTGGAGGATGACTTATAATTACATGACTGCTGCCTCAAAATGTGGCTTGGCATAATCTTTTCATGGAAGTGGTTCATAACTTCGTTGGACTGGCGTATCTTCAACACTCTTTCGTTGCCTCCATTCTGAAGTATCCATGCATCCTCATAACATGCAAACATGGTAGTTGACTCAAAAACCAAGTGGTCTGTTACACGTGTGGGTGCAAACTGTGACTCCATTTGGACAAACATATGCAGATGTGTCACATGTTCTTAGAAAATGGCTTTTCTAGTGGAAAATGCAACGAATCATTTTACCACATCTGACCCTTGTTTCTGATGAGGAGAATATGATCCTTGAAATGCTTATATGTGACTTGTGGAGCTGGAGCCAGCAAGTTTTCACCAAATCATGATTCAAGATCCATTTTCATGGCTGAGTTGCTGTCTGTTGTAGGTGTAAAAAGTATCCTTCAATGGAGCTCAGAGGCCTTTTCCAGTACCTTGTTAATCAGTTGAAGAAGGGAACCGGAATCGAGCTTGTTCTCTTGCAGGTATGTGGAGAGCTTGAGAACTGTTAGGATATTGCTATCTGCTATTTTGCAATGTTATGATTCCTGACTGGTAAATGATGTCAGGAGCTGATTCAACAAATGGCAAATGTTCAGTATACGGAGAACATGACTGAGGAACAGTTGGATGCAATGGCAGGGAGTGAGACCCTCCGGTATCAAGCTACTTCATTTGGTATAACTAGAAATAACAAGGTTTGTCCTGAAAATTTTGCAATTATTGATAATTTCACCTTGCTCAACACAAATCATATATTGGACGTGCTGCAATAATTGATGCCATTCCAATTCTTGTCAACCACTCTTTTGCTCTTTGCTTCACTCTAAAACTCTAGTTTGTGGTAATCTGAAGGATTGCTATTAAAATTTTTGATTGGCTGCTCATTCACTCCAGTTTTTGGAATGGCAGAAATTTTAATCCTGGCACACCATGAAGAAAATTTCTTGATGCAATGGCTGCTGGAAACCCCTTTTTAACCACTGTGTTATTGAATGAACAACCTTGCAATACTTGTTTGTTGATGCTACTTGCCTTATAGTTGCAAAATTTCCCTGGTGAATTGTGTTTTCCTTAACAGTATATAATAGTGTCATTTGTGCAAGTTGACTGGTCTTGAGGACCAGACAAGGTCACTATTACTCAAATCATTAATTTACATAGATGGTTAATCGAATTAGTTTAGATGGTGTATAAATTAGTGGGCTAAGATGTGGCTAAGATGATAATCAGTTACGTTTTGACTAGGGACATAAATTGGGTTAGTCATGTAAGGATGGGGTCAACTCAACCATAGCTCTATTTGGAAAGCTTCTTGCCCAACCCTACATATTATAAGGGTTGGGTCAAGGCCAATCCAAGCCTAACCATACTGTTTAAAAAATCAGGTCAAGACTCCGCTGAGTGCTTGGAGTCTTGCGATAGGTTTCCTTTTATATCTGGGAAAGATTAACAACTGCTTCAACTTTCAGGTATATGGTGCGGTCGAGATTCCATTATGGGATCTATGTGATGATGGTTGATTGGGCTTGTCAAAGATTTGGGGCCTTATGCTTAAGTTGGGAATCGGGGTGGGTCATTCCGAGTAAGGGCTTGCCCAACCCTAACCCTATATTTTAAAAATTGTTTAATCCTATTTTTTAATACCAAGTTAGGACAAGGCTAGTTTGGCCCTTACCTTTTTAAATAGGCCTTGGGACATTTCAAGTTGGTCTCCGGATGACGGGTCAGGTAGGAATGATTTTAAGAATTTATACACCTATCAAACATAGAGATACATCTATACTAATTAATAGAAGTAAACATCATTATTAAGACCAACCATGAGTAGATATAGTGTATCTTTATTAAAATAGATTAATAAAACATATTTTGTTTAGGATGTGTTTGACATTTGATAAAATGTTTCAAAGAAAAGCTTTGGTTTATAAGTTTTTAGAATTGGAGAAGTGATATGATATGGTTAGGTAATGATGAAGAGTAAATATAGGGTGTGTTTGGTAATGAATAAAATTTTTGATAAAAAGTTTTGGAGAGTAACAATTGTCAAATAATGTGATATGATAGGGATAATGATGAGTAGTAAAGATGATAAAGTTAAAATAGATATGTTAGTTATGTGGATAGCCGTGTAGAAATGATTGAAAAGTAGGGTAGTTGTATAGGAAAGTGTGAAAAAATAATAAAAAAATATGATAGTTGTGGAGAGAGAAGTTTTAGATTGAAAAGTTTTAACTTGACATTTTATATCAATTGCCAAACACATTCATAATAAAGTAAAAATAGATAGGGTAGTTATATGAGTAATTGTGGAGAAATGATTTAAAAGTAGAATAGTTGTATAGAAAGATGTGAATAAATGATTACAAAATAAGATAGTTCTGGAGAGTGAAAGGTTTTAGATTGATTACTTATCATGATTTCCGAACACACCCTTAGAAAGGATTTTGACATTTATAAATATATTTTCCTAAAATATTACTGTTTTTCTGCTTTGTGTTTCCCAAATTATGAAAAACTACAATTATTCATATAAGTTATATGCGGATATGGAAATGCATTTTGATTTTTATGTTGTTGATATAGTTAATCATAAACAATGTAAAGATTTTGAAAGAAAATAAGAATATTAAAATATGCCTATGCTTTTTAGCATAGTAGGTCATGATTTTTTAGGTTGGGACATGGTTGACCCAATTTTTAAAATTGAGTCAACACCCATCTGTATGTTGGGTTATAAAATGATTGTTTTAGCTGGTGAAGGCTAGTCAGGTCAGGGGTTGACCCACCTCAATTTCTATCCCTAGTTACCCATGTGATCTGCTGGCTTTGACACCCTTGGAGAGGGTGCAATCTGGTTGTTGGGATGACAGATGGAGGTAGTATGTGCGGCATTTGTCTTGTGTGTGCCTAGGGGTAGGCTAACATGTCACTTATTGCTTGCACATGTGGTTTGGTTGACACTCAGTTTCTGGGTGAGTGACTATCCCTTTGTTTGGCATGCAACCTAGTGTCAGCCTTTAGAGTTTAGTGAGTTCGTCTTTAGGTTCATCGGCAGAAGGCTCAACCTCTGTAGGAGATGGCGTTTGGGTCCTGACTAATGCTATTCCTTCATCAGTTAAATACTCATGTATTAACATACATCATTTATGGGGTTCCAATACAATGGAATTGGTTCCGTAGGATTGAATGTGTGGCCCATGTTGATCATGGAGTCAAAATCCAGCTAGTACCTTATTTAATATTTATTTGTTTTTATCATGGCACTGAGAATTATTCTAATTGGGGTCTTGGGTGGTTCGCATCTGCTTAAAAATATTTATCATTGTGAATTATGGAAATATATTTTTTGATGAAAATTAAGAAAAATATTTATATCCATTCACAAATGCTTTAAAACGTTATAATGTTTATAATTCACTCATCTACATTGACTGAATATTGTGGACAACTGAGATGTTGAATTTAGAACTTTGAAATTAGTAAATAAGTTAAGCAATTATGTTACTTTGATTTTGCACTTTAAATAGATGGCCCATGCAGTAATTTTAATTTGGGTGGAAACTAGTGACCTAATTGATCAAAGAATTCTAAATGTAATGGATGGAACAGATTTCAGGTGAACTACAAGGTGGGCCGCAAGTGGAAAGGCTCTAGGACTTCAATCTTATGGAACTGTTTCCATAGGATTGGACCCTTGTTTATATGAAAAAATATTTATTTATATAAGTATATGCTTAGTTAATATTGTATTAAATTTGTTGAGACTATATGCATCTCAGTATGTATTTTCATCTGTCATAAATATTGATAGTTAAAGCAACATTTTTGTTTTAATTTTGTATCATTATACACCATAGGTTATCAGAGATGTACATTTTTTAAAGTATTTTTAATTTTATAATTTTTGATAAAATTCTCTAATAAGACGATGTTATCTACAATGTTGTGACCACCAATATATCCTTGATAACCAACAAAGAAAATTGTGCAAAAATATATTAAAATCTTTAAAATTGATAATGACACTTTGCTGGCCTGAGTTATATATATTATACGTCTGAATTCAGGGTTAGTCTGGTAAGGTTGTTAAGAATCCTTGAATTCTTAGTCTCACCGTACTAGTGTAGAAAGTAGACTTCACTTGTTAATATTGTTTCAAGCATGTCTTCCGATTTACTATCTAAAGCCATGACTTCTTGCTTTTCTTTTGCAGGCATTGATTAAATCCACAAACAGGCTAAGGGATTCATTGCTTCCAAAGGAGGAACCTAAGCTGGCAATTCCTCTTTTATTGCTGATAGCCCAACACCGCTCCATGTGAGATGCTGAACAATTCTGTTTTGCAAGATTACCGAAAGAATCATTTTTTCAATTTCACTTAATCTCATTCCCTGTTGTTTCTCATGGGAAGGTTGAGGTTGTGGATTCTAGATTTAATTAAATGGAATTCACACATTAGACATTCTGTACCACAACAATGTTCTTACTGTACCTCTAGCATGAGCCTAGAAAATGATGGTTATATGTACTTCAGGGTTGTCACAAATGCAGATGCACCTTATATTAAGATGGTTAGTGAGCAGTTTGATCGATGCCACGGCACGCTTCTTCAATATGTGGAATTCCTTTATAGTGCAGTCACTCCTGCTACAGCTTATGCGCAGCTGATTCCACCACTAGATGACCTCATTCACAAGTACCATCTTGATCCAGAGGTATGTCTTTCATTGGCACCATCTTCTATGGCTGTTGTGTTTGGTTTAGGTTCTTTTTGGTTGCTAGCTATGGAGAAACAGCCTTTTCATCTGCAGGCATCAATGCCAAGCTTCCTTGTTGATTTTCTTGGGTTTTGGAGATTTAATTAAAAATCTAAGAAAATGTGAATGTAATCTAGGAAAAATGCCATTTTCAATCTTCAGTGAATATTAATAAAAGCCCATTTGTCTTTATTCGAGAGTGATATTCAAATACTGTTGTCGGCACATTTTCAATTTGCTGCCGAATAGTCTGGCTTCCTGGTCAATGCATCATTGAAACCACTTACTCTTTATCACGTCTATCTTATGAGCTAGGTCTCTTTGTTTTGCATCATTCAGCACTTTGATTTTTCTTTTCCCTTTGTCAGTTGAGCATTGCTAAATCATCAACATAAGCTATTTCCATCAAAGCACATTTGGCTACATAAAGCCTGTTGTGCTATTGTTGTTGATCTTGAGCTATTTACTAAGTCAGCCCATTTTCATATATTTTCTAATGAACTCTAAGCATGTTCCTTTTGGCACTACTCCCATAACATTTTATTAAATACAAATTCTGGTCTCCATTTTCCATGACCAAGTGAAAAGTCCACTTTTCCCTCATTTTATTGCCTATTGATTCTGCCATTTGATTTTCTTGAACTGGTTCATGTTTAATTTTATCTTTCCTTGTTTTGCTGGCCATCATGAGCATGTAGAAATTTGTGTTTTAAATTGGCATCTTATGTATTGATCTCATCTCTTGAATGATTCCATTGGCTTCCTTATGGAGAACGTGAGTGGGGTTTCTTAGATTTTGTAGTCTGTCTTATTTGGGATTTTTGTTGTTTTTAGGGTTTGATCCCTTTAATTTGGCAGATGTTTCAACTTATTGTTTTACTTGTTTTGTTTAGGGTTTTAGGTTACTCTCTCTCTCTCTCTCTCTCTCTTTTTTTTCCTAAAGGTTTTCCTATTGCTCAAGGATTTGGATTTTCAAACTGTTTGTTGCCTAAATTTTTGGTGTTGAGATTTTTCTTATAAATAGAGTTGCTTGGTTCAGTTTAAGATTGAAGCTTATGAGAGTTTGTGAATGAGTTGTTGAGATTTTTGTAGTTTCTTTCTCAGGCTTTGTTTCCTTCATCCCATTCATCCGCAGTTTCTCTCATTTATTCTCTTTTTCCCTGTTGAAAGGATCTTTACTCTTTCTTCCGATGCCTTACCTTTTTTTATTGATTTAGGGCTTGTTTGGGATGATGCAAATAAAAGTGGGAATGTGAAAAAATTTTTAGAAAGTGGAAGAATGATGCGATATGATAGAGGTAATGATTAGAAATAAAGCTAAAATAAATAGGGTAGTTGTATGAAAAGATATGAAACAGTGATTGAAATGTGAAGGTAATAATAGAAAAGAAGAGTCTTTAGGTGGTTAAGATGTCAAATCATATCAAAAGGTATGCGAGGAGTTGGAAAATGTTTCTTTTTTGTTATTTTAAATACACTTTTGCATGGTTTCGAACAGATCCTAAGTGCAAAGATGGAGAATGTGATATGTATATATATGTTTGTTATTTTAGAGTTTGATATCTTTAGTTTGAAGAATAGTTCGAAATTGTTTTTTGTTAGATTTTGCTTTTATGTTACTTTTGTTTTGGTTGTTTAATTTAACAAGGATTTACTTATTACTTTTTGCTTCAGTATAGGATTTAGAAAATTTCTAGAAAATGTGGTTGCTTGGTTTAATTGTATGATAGAATTTTATGAGAATTTATGAGTTGAGATTTCTTTGGTTTGTTTCTATCTGGCCTTGTTTCCTGTTTCTAATTCAACTGTGGTTCATCTTCTCTCTCCCTTCTTTCCCTGCCAAGAGGATCTTTTCTCATTCTTCCAAAATCCAAAGTATTCCATTCTTATTGATTGAGGGCAATATGTCCTGCATCGCTTCCAAGTGTAGTCAAATTTTAGTACTTACTACTGAGTAATCTAAGTGGCTGTTGATGGTTAGTTCGTTTGCTGCCCCACAGAAAAACTTACAAAATCCAATAGTTAGAATGGTCCAATCCATACTGCTTTGTTTGTGTGCCTTGCACATTCATTACCTGCTATATGCTGCACACATACACCTTGGTTTCAAGTTATTATGATTCCTTTACTAGCATCTACGATCCACCTGTGACTGTGCTGATGCCATCGTGTTATTTTGGATGGGATGCAAATTAAATGCAATTTCATGCATAATGTGTGCATACAGTTACAAATTTTATAGTTGCATGGCATATCACAAATTTCCAATTGGCCGGCGATATCAGGTTTCATTTACTATTTTTTCTCATTCAGGTGGCTTTCTTAATATATCGGCCTGTGATGAGGCTCTTCAAGTGTTCAAATCTTCCTGAAATTTTTTGGCCATCTGATGTTAGTGATGAGGCTCTTATGTCAAATCCTGACAAGGATTCTGAATCTTCAATTTCAAATTCTCCATTGGTTTTGGATCTTGGTTCTCCTCTGAAGCCTATAACGTAAGTTTTCTTGCAAATGTCTGATTATTTATCATCTAATTGTTTTGCATCAGTTGAGCTATTCACCATGAGGTGGCTTTTGGGTGTAAGCATATGTTCTGGTCATGCACATAAATGTGTTTATTACTATGTCATGCTTGCATGTGTTTTACATGGATGTAATTTGCTTATGAATTTACTGATCTTCTATGTCTGCAGGTGGTCAGATCTTCTTGATACAGTTCGATCGATACTGCCTTTAAAAGCTTGGAACAGCCTGTCTCCTGATCTCTATGCTACATTCTGGGGGCTTACATTGTATGATCTTTATGTTCCCAGAAATAGGTATGAATCAGAAATTGCAAAGCAACATGCTGCTCTTAAAGCCCTAGAAGAGCTTTCCGATAACTCAAATTCAGCAATTACTAAGCGAAAGAAAGAGAAGGAAAGAATTCAAGAATTACTAGATCGATTGACTGGTGAACTCCAGAAGCATGAAGAAAATGTTGCATCTGTTCGTCAGAGACTTGCTCGTGAGAAGGACAAGTGGCTAAGTTCTTGCCCTGATACGTTAAAAATCAACATGGAGTTCCTTCAGCGATGTATTTTTCCACGATGCATTTTCAGCATGCCAGATGCTGTTTACTGTGCAATGTTTGTGCATACTCTACATGCTCTTGGCACACCATTTTTCAATACTGTCAACCATATTGATGTTCTTATATGTAAGACATTACAACCAATGATCTGCTGCTGCACTGAATATGAGGCGGGCAGGCTTGGAAGGTTCTTATATGAGACCTTAAAGATGGCTTACCATTGGAAGGTATCGTATTCAATCCTTATTCGTTTTGATGATCATCAATTCTCACTTTTGAAGATACTTTTCACATACTGATATGTTTCTGAAACTTGGAAATTATTTCACGCAAATAGCATATGAATCTAATAGAGTATTTGGAATGCTATTTCTTTTCAGAGTGATGAATCCATATATGAACGGGAGTGTGGGAACATGCCAGGTTTCGCTGTTTACTACCGATACCCAAATAGTCAACGAGTTGCATTCAGCCAATTTATTAGAGTGAGTTTCTTTTTTCATCAGTGTCGTACAAATTGGTTTTCCAAAATTTTATGTATTATGGGTGCCTCTGGACCAGAGTTCAAAGTTATCATGCCATTTTTACTTCATCTTGGAAAAAAGTAGTTATCCTTTCAATTGTATGCAACCATTTATGACAGTTGGGTGATGTCATGCAGCATGTTGTCCTTATATTAGCATTTGTAACATATTTGAGTTTGTGCAATACTACTCGAATTTGTATTTATCTAGTGTTCATGCATTCATTCTAGTTTGTAAAAATCATTATGTAACATAAAGTAAGTTTGAGGCATTTATTCTAACTGATGAGAACCATTTCATGCCTATAGGCCAAAAGCCTCAGCAACTCATATCCCAAAATCCCAGGTCTAGAACATTCCTATCAACAAATTAGTCTGTGTGTGTGTGTGTGCGTGCGTGCGTGTGCGCATACGAAGAATAAATGCCACAGTACAACCTCATCTTATATGAACAGAAAAATCCCAATTGTCGTTATAAATACTTCATTAGGTTTGTTTTGAAAAGGGCTAATGTGCCTCTAGATATTTAAAACTTAGCCATTGCTGGCATCCCTGCCCAAGAGATGATGATCGTCAAGTACGACACATGTCAAGAAAGATGCATGGCTCTAAGTTTTGTTTTGTACTTGCTACTTGGTTGGGAATTTTTTCTCCCTTCTGATTTGAAGGGGCTGTTTGGCGACAGCAAAAACTCTTGTTATTTTGCAAAACTTTTCATCATAGGGATGGCATGAGAAAACCGGTCATTTCATTGGCTTGTTAGATTTAATTTCTGCCATATGGTGTCTGGCAGCTGTGCTTGCAGCTTCTGCGTGCCTGGAAATTGATGCCATGGAAAGGGAAAATGGGGAATGTGACTAGCTTCACCATTGGATGGTCACCGTTAGACCTGGACACATTCTAAGTACGTCAAGTGGGGCCATTTAAAGCATATGCTCACAGCTGTACGATGCCATACATGCGATGGGTGCAGTTTTGGTCAAAGCTCATTTAATACATGGGCTATTTCACCATAAAAAAATGTCAAGAAGTTTTATTGTTATCCAAACAGCCCCGAAATCATCATTTTCTTTTCAATTGAAATTAATGCATCGATACTAGTATGCCTTGTTCCCTCTTACTTAGAAAGTTGACTGTTTATATTGTTGAGCATTCAAATTCATTGAAAATTTGTTAGATTCCCTGCTTTTTGACATGCCTTATTTTGGTAGCTATATCCTGATCAATTGTGTCAGTAGCCATGGGCTCATATTAACAATTTTTCATTTTCCTGGAAGGTCCACTGGAAATGGAGTCAAAGAATTACTCGGTTGCTTATTCAGTGTTTGGAATCAACTGAGTACATGGAGATAAGGAATGCTTTAATATTGCTGACAAAAATATCTGGAGTTTTTCCTGTTACCAGGAAGAGTGGGATCAACCTTGAAAAAAGGGTGAGAAAAAAAAGCTATATCAAAATATCTTGGGTTATCTGGTATATGCTCCCCCGTTATATCATCACTGTTTAGTCTGTTCACATAACCATCTATTGCAGGTAGCTAAAATTAAAGGGGATGAGAGAGAGGATTTGAAGGTCTTGGCTACAGGCGTTGCTGCTGCATTGGCTGCTCGTAAGGTGACATTTTGAAGCCCTATAGTCTTTTATTCATTTGGGTGTCTCAATTCTCATCTTGGCATGTGACAATGGTACAGATGTGGTCGCTCTTCTCTGTAGATTATTCACATGGCACTGGGTTTTAATTCCTTATCTGATGCAATCTGTATTTTTGCAAAAAATTTCAGAGCTCTTGGATATCTGAAGAGGAATTTGGCATGGGCCATCTTGATTTGAAGCCTGCACCATCTCCTGCAAAATCGTTGGCTAGTATTGTACCAATGTCAAATGGTTCTGTTATTAGTTCTCAGATTGAGAATGCTGGGTCTCGTAACATGGCCCTCGGAAACCAGCTTTCTGATTCAGCAACTTCTGCGAAGGAAATAGCACGAGCTAAAGCTGCAGATGGACGGTCTGAAAGTGTCACACATGTGAAAGTTGATTCTGCACAACTAAAACAGCGGAGTGGGCAATCAGCAAATGGGCCTGACTTGCATTCGACGACACCTGCTATTCAACCTGGAAGTTCAAGACCTGTCGGAATTCAAAAGACAGTAGATGAACATCTGAAAGGCCTTCCAGATGAAAATATGGTCAAGATCACCTCAAAGGCTTCTATAGAATCTGAGGTATGGTTTCTGTATGTGATCATGATATAGTACAACAGGCCAGTGTTTTTGCTGGAACTTTTCGATTGAAGAAGGGCTGCACTTCTTCCTTAGGCGCAGTTGCACGCTCATGAAGTTTTAAAAAGTTTTCATTGCTATTCTCCTTATGAATATCCAATCAAGATGATTGTTACTAGCTATACATACAAAAGGGGAATAGCATGGTTGGTTTTAATCTAATTAAAACATCACAATGAACTTAAATGGTGAAGTTAAAGGTTTCGCTTCAATGCAGGTGCAAGCTTTACCATTTTTTTTATACATTTTTAAAAAAGTTTTTTAATGGACATGTTGGTCCAAGGAAGGTCATTGTTATTGACCAAAATTTACCTTTTCTTATTTTTTTAAAAATATATTTTTTGAACTTCAAAAATGAAAAAAAAATAAAAAAATCAAGCATCTTCCGTTTGCCACTGGCCGTATGCTACAAGATGATTGTTAAGTATGTTGTTAAACGTAAAAAATGAATATTATGATTGTTTTAATCTAATCAAAACATCATGATTAGCTTAAAGATTCTGATCTAATGCAATTTTTTTTTTTTTATATAAAAAAAATCTAAACAATTTAGGATATGCAATCCAAACATCATATTTAATACTATTCATTTAGTCTAAATATAAAAAAATAACTTGACGTATACTACAATTTTAAAAAAAGCGGTTTCAGCAATCTCATGAATATGCATTTGTTGTGCTTCACCTAAAACATCCAAATTAAAATGATTTTTGGTATAAAAAAATGTGCATAAGGCACAAAATGAGAGTTTGCTCTGTGTAACTGTATACAAACCCATGGGGAGATGTATGACATGCACCTCATCTATTGTTTGGTCTAATTTTATTGCAAGCTTAAGATAGTATCATATTTAGCATTTACGCACATTGTGACCTTCCCCATGCTTTTAGCAGGCAAGATCTCAGACCAAACGTTCAACACAGACAGGTTCTCTTGTGAAACAAAAGCAGGATGTACCAAAAGATGATGCTAGAACTGGAAAGTCTGTTGCCCGGGCTGCTGTTCCTTTTCCTTCTTCTGCCACTGACAAAGATATTCCTGCCCATGCATCTGAAGCTAGACAAAGTGGAAATACCAATGGAGGTGCAGCTTCAGCTTCTGCTAGAGTTCCAACTGCAAGAGCGGAGAGTGGAGCTGTCAAAGCTGGTGAACATAGAAGTTATTCTGGAAAAGATATGGATGATGCTGAGTTTGAGTCATCACTGCTACCATCTTCTAGGTCTGTTCATTCTCCTCTTAGTGACGACTCTTCTTATGTGCTGAAGCCTGTGGATAAGCAGCAAAAGAGAACTAGTCCAGCTGGAGAGCAAGAGCGGCTGAACAAACGAAGAAAGGGAGACACTGATACAAGTAATGTGGAAGGTATGGAGATAAGATTATCTAGTAGAGAACGAGCTGACCCACGGCAGATAGAAAAATCACATCTTGTGGATATTGAAAAGTCTGGAATTGATGATCATAATCCCAACAGGCTCCTGGATAATAGTTTGGATAGATCAAAGGACAAGTGTATTGAAAGATATGATAGAGACCATAAAGAAAGATTAGAGCGTGTAGAAAAGCCTCGGGTTGATGACATGCTTGCTGAGAAGATAAGGGACAGATCAATAGAAAGGTATGGAAGAGAACGTTCCATTGAAAGAATGCAAGATAGGGGGACTGAGAGGAGTTTTGACAGGGCTACTGACAAGGTTAAAGACGATCGAAATAGAGAAGACAGGAATAAATTGCGCTCAAGCGAGAACTCAGATGATCGTTTCCATGGGCAGAATTTGCCACCCCCACCACCTATACCTCCCAATGTGGTTCCTCAGTCAGTACCTGGTGGTCGAAGAGATGAGGAAGATGATAGGAGGGCAGGCAGCAGCAGACATATTCAGCGGCTGTCTCCTAGGCATGTAGAGAAGGAACGAAGGCGATCAGAGGAGAGTTTAGTTTTACAGGATGATGCAAAGCGCAGAAGAGAGGATGACTTTAGAGATAGGAAGCGTGATGAACGGGATGCAATGTCATCAAAGGTATTTTCATCCAGAGTTTCCGTAGACTTAGTCACTTTGATTGATGCTGGAAGTTAAATCGCAAATGTAACTTAGAAGCCATGCCTTTATCTGGATCTGATATAGTCATTTGTATTGCTCACCACATGTGATAATAACTAGAATCCTATATTTGGATTTGTTACTTGCATGGTGGGGCCATTGTGTTAGGTCATGTTCAATGAGACATCAGTGGGGTTTTTCAAATTTTGGTATTGAATGCATATATATAGTATATACGTGATAATGATTGTAGATAAATCTCCAATGGAGCTGATGGAAATGTTCTGTATCATCCTTACTGTGATTCTTGACTGAAATCTGTCCTAGCCATTGTACTTATCGTACCAAGTTGGCAAAAAGTATTATGATTAGAAATCATGTGCCATATCATTTTAAAAACCTTACATAATGTAGAGGCAGTGAAATCACTTAGTTAAGTGTAGTTCTCAAAATGATCTAAAAAATCCTTTTTCGGTGCCTAAGTGGATACAATACATGCTTGAAAACTAGAGATTCTGGTGGCTGTTGTGTGTATGTGCGTGCGCAACATTCTGTAGAGAGAACAGGAGGATAAGGATTTCTGACTTCAATGGAGTATTGCTGAAAAAATGAGCTAGATTCACTCATGGTATCATTCTGGATGATAGTAAAATTCTCTTGCACAGTTCGGTTTCAATTTCAAATGCTTCTCGTCCAAGATTTGTGTATCCTGTCTTTGACTGGAATTAAAGCATTCAGTTTGGATGGAATTTTTAGATGACCAGTTTCAGTGTTTTCCTAACATTGTTGTAGGTGGAGGAGAGGGAACGAGAAAAAGGGAGCATATCAAAGGAGGACGCAGATGCTGCTGCTGCATCCAAGAGGAGGAAACTTAAAAGAGACCACCAGTCCCCAGCAGATTCTGGTGGTGAGTATCAGTTAGCTGCACCACCTCCTCTACCCCATACAATGGTCACCTCTCCGCAACAATATGATGGCAGAGAAAGTGGAGACAGAAAAGGAGCTATGGCACAGCGTGCAGCTTACATGGATGATCCTGTTTTGAGGATGCATGGCAAGGAAGCTGTTAACAAGATTGCTCGTCGCGACAGTGACCAGTATCCTTGACATTATTTGTCTGACAATTAAAAAAATCTGTTTACAAACACACAATGCTCATATCAAAGTACAAAACATGTTGCGGAGTCAAATTACGTGCATGCAGTTGCGACATGATCACTGGCTGTGAGTGGAGAATGGCCTTAAAAGTTGAACAGAATATGGTGAGCAGGCGAAGGCTTTTATCATCAGATGGTCAGATCATACATTATAATTATAATAAAAATCAAAGGTTGTTGGTTTTTGATTCAAAACAGTTGGCTGTTTTGAATCAGAACGCAATTTAAATAATAAATTGACTTTGCATTTTAGAGTGTGTTTGCTAATTGCAATTTAGAGAGGATTTTGTATTTGCACATTGGACTTTGTTTCTTGTTTGTAGCATTTTAGTCCTTACCGTTAATGACAAGGTGTAAAATGCAAATATGAAGATATCAGGATTTAGAATTCAAATGTGCAACTTCTCATGGTTTTTCTGCATTTTACCACATGTTAATTGAAAATTTTCTGTTTTGTCCACGTTTCTTCACTTCCATACTGCCATCTTGTTATGGAAAGAAAATTTACACTCAAAGCTCACGAGTGCGAGCTTTGAGACTAAAGATGTTAGTGTCTCAGTGCGTGGGTGCAATATATATTTTGCTCTGAGGTGGATTGTTTCCTAAAGCCAAGAATATCCAACTGTACGGCCCACTTATTTGAGTTCCACTTGAGCATGGCATTGTTGCGTATGCATGGGTTGGCCTTGAACTGCTTTGCAGCAGTTTGGAGCTGCCTCACCTTCTAGCATTCTTGACACATCTTATTCCAAATAATGCAACCTTGACAAGCTCAATTCAGGCCATATGAACGAGATTGGGAAGAAGAGAAGCGGCAGAGAGTGGAACCAAAACGCAGACATCGGAAGGAGGCCCGATGATTCTGGGAGCAGAATAGTACAGAACTTACGATACAGGATACAGAGATAAACCCAAGAATTGTTTAAGCATCAGAACTCCACAATTTTTTGGTGAACCCCTGGCAATTCTGCTTGTCATTCGTGGAGACCATGGAGCATTATTACCTGTCCAGCTACCATCCCAGGGAGTTGGGAATTTTGTAATGACTCTAATGGCAGGGGGGGGGGGGGCTACATTTTTGCTGTTTTTGTGTCTCATAGGTTTTTTCTAGCGCTGCACTTGATGTAACTAGAGTGGTTGGGTGGTTCTTTTGTTTAGAAGTATTTCCATGTATCTGTCAGCTGGTTTTCTTTGCAATTGTTTGTCTTGATAACCCCAGCTGGGACTGATTCCATGGTCAATCTGTACTAGTAATTTGTAGTGGAAACTTGTAAATGACAATCAAATGAATCGAAGTTGCAGTTCTGGATTTACGAGCTTGAAATCTGCTTATTCTACTTGCGTGGAAGGTGTTGTAGTTCTGGATCTTGTTGATGCTGCCAGATATCGCAGGGTATGAATTTGTCAAGCTGCCCCATGCAGTATGGTTTTCGCATCACAAAAACAAGCAGGTCTCGTCAGAAAAGAAGGAAAAAAAAAAAAAGGAGAGGCAGATCTATTAAGCTTTCCGCTATATGTGGCAAAAAAATTTATATATATAATTGATTGCAAAGCACTAAAGATTCCCATGATAGGAAGTTATGGAACTCGCGAGAAAGTTAATTTTTTCTTTTCAGGCCGAAAAGAGAAGGTAAACGAGTGTAGTAAACGGGTTTCTCTGAAGTGTAAAGGTTTCAAGTCTAGAACTTTTTACTCTTATGGCTACGAGGTGGTCTATAAGCTTGTTCATAATGGAGTTTTACGGCTTCCATGGCCGGAAAGGGCTAACTGTGACCTCTTGGATATCTCTACTTGACTCTTGTTTTGGGAGTTATCAGCATGCTTATAGGAATGTAATCTTATGCACCTGGGCACATTTGGCTTCAGTGCATTGGAGTGTAAATATTCATTTTTTTATATTTTTAAAAACTTTTAACTTAACTGTTAAGCTAAGTGTATATAACATGTGTATTGATTTTTATGATTTTAAAATATTTTTAGGTTTTTTTTAATGTTTTAAAATAAATGGTATGGTTTTAAAAAATTCAAAAAATATTTAAAAATTGTAAAAATTGATGCACATGTTAAATATATTTAGATTAACATTTCTATAAAATAATTTTTAAAAAAGTATAAAAAATAGGTTAAATGCACCCGAGTCTATCGAAGATAAGTGCACTTGGTTGCACATGATCAAGTTTCATGCTTACATAGACACGATGCAAACGACAATGAATATTGGCATTCTTCATGACACTTTTTTTCCGATTTCAACAGGGATTCTTTTTTGCTGAGAACATTGGAAGTGCAAGTTCGGATATATTAAAGGCGCTCCAATGGTTAGTTCATTTACCCATGTAACAAAACCCCATTACCAACAAAACACCCAAGATTTTGGTTCTCCTCCAAATAGATTCATCACGAATCCCCTTATGTATGCACTTGTGATCCCAGGCAACTTTTCCAAGAATACTTATCTCAGTTGCTACTCGAAAAATGGGTCATTGTCAAATCCAAAATCCTTCAAAACTCATCCTCTAACAGAACCTATTTCTCACCTTCCATTCTTAGCTCGTCAGGAATCATCATCATTGCCTTGGCTCCACTCCTCCAGTGGGCCAACTTACAGGAGCCCTAATTTCCACTTTCGATGAAAACGACACTCCAATTGTCTTGGGAAAGCTCGATAATGGTCATCTTTAGCATGACCTCGTCACTTGCGCGTGCATGGGCTGCCTATTTCCGGATGATCCCGATGAAGACTATCATTCTTCCAGATGATGAAGATTTCTCTTCCTCTGAGGACTCCTCAATCTGTCATTGATCCATCTTTGACTCAAGCCTGGGTCAACTTCAGTTGTAAATGGCATTATCTATTCATAAAAGTATGCAAAATCAATAGAAGTTCGTGCTCGTTTTCATACTTTCATTAATGGATTCCAACAATTCCTCAAGGATTGGTGGTTGAAACTCTGGAAATACCGGTAATTAATGTTCAACTAAGAGCCCACTCTTGAAAGGTCCTAGACAAACTTTATGTTGAGTTTCTTTGCTCTCTGCTCATTTCAAGGACACAGCCAGAGAACAGCAAAACATTTTGCTAATATGTCACATACGTACTATCTGATTGGAGGGCCTAACAATGAAAACCTCCGTTAAAGATGTTTCCCTTGGAGAACTCGATGCACAGAGTCTAATTATCACCCTGGAACGGCTTTGCAATCGAAAAGAATTCATCATTGCAATTCAGACATATGGCAAACAGCTTGGCAAAAGTTGCCAATGGATGGATTTATCCATTAAATGTTATGAGAAGACCTGTACATGTTCCTTTGCCTCCCATTGGAAGTAGCAACAAGTTCCTGCTCTTGTTGACACTGATTTGCTGCTTCCAATGCTAGCTCATCCACCCTTGAAAACTGTTGATAGGGATTCAAGCCGGCTAATGGAGAATTCTCTGAAGTGAATTTCATTAGCAAGCTTGTGGTAATCCTTGATAGCAATGCCCAGGCGATATGGATTCATGAATTTTAAGTTTGCAAAGATTATCAGATTAACAGGGTTTTGATTATTATAAGAAGACTCTTTGAATAGAGTAACGTGAGTTTAATGGAGTATGAAAGACCTAGTTGCATGATTGATGATGTTTGATGATAGATTTTTCACCACCAGTGGCAATGAAATCGTAGTTCGTTGGCGCTGTGGAAGATGTTCTTTCCCTCGGCAATGCGGAGGTCGGATCAGAGGAAGAACGGGCAGAGACCTCCTTTTCATTTTTAGTTTAATTTTTGATGGCCGGAAGGGCAGTGAGTGCAGCGTCAGTGGCTTTGCGGTTGAAATGACGTTACTGTTCTTGGTGGTCGGAGCAGATCCCTCAACTCATTGGCAAGCAGCTGTCCAAATTGTTGATCAACATTCTGTTTCTGCTTCCATTATTTTAATAGCCCAACATCTGTAATGTTCTTGCTTTAAAATCGCATTAGTGAGACAATCTAAAAAGAGAAAATAACAAAGTTATAGAATATCAAACAAACACATTTTCTATATAAGGAGAGTGCGGGGGAAAAACAATTTCGATCCAAATTCACATTGACCACAATGTAAAGATTGTCTTCTTCACCCCCCACAAGTTAACAATCGACTATCATGGTGGCGTGTTTTCTCGCGGAATGATAATGTTCGTTTTCACTTTTTTCTAGAAACTTTGCTTAGGCAATCACTAATCTTTGAGCGACCAGCACTCAGCAGAGCTATGAGAAAATCGATGAATGGACTTTAAATCAACAAGTAGTGCACCTATTTACTAAATTTCAATCGATTTAGTTTCAGGAGTGTTGAGTCTTCTGCGTGGATTAATTAACGCGGTGTTTGACTTGTGTGTTTATTTCTGATATTGCCATTCTGTTAGTACATGAAACGAAGCAATCATGGTAAATCCTATTTCAATAGCACTGACCAACTGATTCTAATAACCAACAAGTTAATATAAAAGTTTGTAAATGACATTTTCACTTCTTTGATGTTGTGTTTATATGCTAGTACATTAATCAAGCCTTGAACTTACTTGCTTCCGAAATTCGATAGAATTGTGGATACACAAAGCAGGGCAAAACAAGGCCCGAATTTCTTTTGTTCTATGCCACTGAAAAGTTGGCATGGATCCTATCGCACCAAATCATACACTTGTTCATGCAAAAGCAGCTCTTGGTTAGTTGACTTTCATTTAGAATCTTACCAAGGAGAAGGAACCCCTGCTTATGCTGAAGCATCGGCATTCACTCGACTCTAATGTGGTTGGATGAGTGCTCTTTGCTTTGGTAATTGCAACGGCATTTGTGGCCATTCCGATGATATTCCAACAGAAGAGTGTAGCTATCGCACTGAAGTGGTAAGTGTTATTTTCTGTTCTAGTATTACAACTTATAATTCAGTTGATTCAGAATACATTACCTGGATCCGTGGCGCAATGGTAGCGCGTCTGACTCCAGATCAGAAGGTTGCGTGTTCGATTCACGTCGGGTTCAAATCCTGTTTGAAAATTTTTTCCACTTTGTTGATCCGTAAGGCACACTACGAAGGGAATTTTATGTAAATACCCCTTAATACGTTAAGGGGTGTACTTGCTGGCCTTTTTATTTAATGACTGAAATGAGCAATCTGGGGCCCGCATTATCATCTTTTAATGTACTGCAATGTGCAAATTAGGGCCTGAATTCTCAAGCTGAAAAGAAAGATATGAGATAACTCGTGGATGCATTTTCAGTCGAATTCATCCAATTTCATCGTGCAGTTTCTTTTACCTCATCTCCTCTTACTTCTTTTAGTGCTTCAATTGATTTTTAGTCCAATTCCGTTTGTAAGATACAGCTCCCAGCGTACTGACGCTACTGTATCATTTCCACTTTAAAATGTCTTTAATTTTATATACACTATTAGTTTATGGATGATTATCCCGGATAATTTATCACCTTTCAATCAAGTTATCATAAGACATCATGATCATGCAGATAATGAGGCCCATGTGGAGCATTTCACAGCTTAAAATCAGGGCGATTATCGACACTGAGGCAATTGTGGTAAGGGCATTTCACCAGTTCAGTTGTGACGCCCTTTCAAATCTCCGTGACCGCATTTTTAGCAGCAGCTTTCGCAGTGACATTTCATCAGTTACGTGGAAGTGGTGGCGTATTCTCGTCGTCAATTCCGTGAGTGTGTCCATTGTTTGAGATATTAAAAATATTAAGATGGTTGTAGATTGATCATTGATGTTTGAATATCGTAAGAATGTCTCAAGAGTCTTACTGTAATATTAATTAACATGATATAAGATATGAATATCGGGAAAAAAAAAATCAGGGCGATAATCCCATTGCATGGACCTTATGGTCCCATTTTAAATTTTTTTTATTTATTCCATAAATGTATTAATCTAAGTGTATTTAATATGTAAATTAAACTTTATCACTTTTGAAATCGTGCATATATCTTTTTAGAAATTCGAACGCAAGTTTATTTTATTAACTCTCAACCATTAAAAATCGCTAAAATATCCATGTGTAAAAATTCAAAAAATATATATCTGAAAAATGATAAAACCTAATTTATATATTAAACGCATGTAAATTAACAAGTTTATGGGATAACAAAAAATTAAAAATAAGTTCGTTGATCTAGACTCCAGGCTAACAGGATAATGTCCCGTTTATAAATTCGTGCATGCACGTGGTTTAAGTCCCAACAATTAGGAACTGTAAGAAATGAAAAAAGGAGACGAGGGACAGGCATATCCGACATCCTTCAATAAACCATGGAGATGGGATCCCATGTAATAAGGAAGATAAGGGCAACTGCCAAAAGGAGAAGCCTTAGGGGATTTAGTCCTATCACTCGGCTCCTCGAACTATTATTCGTTTCAGATGTAAATTATGCATGGGCCATGACAGAGGCAGGCAGACAAGTACTGATTATCCTCCAACTATTATTCTTTTTAGATTATATAATGCGTGGATGCAGTCCATCTATTAATAAATAATCTTTGTTCAAAGCTGAACTCTCTCTCCCTCTCTTTCTCAATATACTATTGTGGCCCCTCAATGCGGTAACTTCTGTAATAAACACATAAAGTACTAAACGATATTTAGGAACCGGCAATATTTAGATGAATCACTTTCGACACGCAAATTCTATAAATTCCCCAGCGACTAAGGCCTCAAATTCCATTTATTTTCATCCTATAGCAATGATGCCTCATCAACTAGTTCTACATGTCATAGGTATCAGCCAGTGAATCTGCCACCAAGGGTCTGTAACCCAGCAACAAGATGCAGAGGAAATCTTCTTAGTAGCATTAAACATTAAAACATAGCATAAAATTAATGACTAAAAAAAGAGAAGATGCTCATCCTAGAAAGTTTGGGGTTGGTGTTGAGGGGGATCTCTCTCACACAAAGATTAGACTCATATGCATGCAGTAAACAATAGCATGGATAAACTTATAACTACTCACTTACAGCAACAAATCACTTTATTTCTTTATTTTTCTTCTGAACTTCTTTTTGAGGTATTGAAATTAATTCACAGGGTTATTAGTTTCCCATTTTTGCAATGTCAAACTAAAGCATTCAGTCTAAGATAAGGGATATCGATTATGAAAATATGCAATAGGTATGGTGACCCACTAAGAATGCAACTTAAAATCAGATCATTATTCTTTGCATCGCCATATAGTAAGTTAAGGTAGTGGCCATCCTATAACTTCTAGATGCATGAAAAATTAATAATAGTAAAGATGCATTCGATGGCGTAAAAAGCATAAATATTTCATGCATAAGGAAACTGCTAAGCTATTCAAACTTGTAATGCTTGTCCACGGCTTGAGAGACCTCCCAAGTGCACTTCATTCCTTTAGGAAACTCAACCAAGTCACCACCTCCAAACTCCACAAACTCCTTGTGTCCATCAGGAAAGACTTTCACCTTACCCTCCAACAGATAGCATGTCTCCTTGGCATCATATGTCCATGGGAATTTGCTAGGAGGGCATCCCCACCTAAACATGCAATGAGATAAATGCATCAATTAACATCGTGGAACTTAGAAAAATAAGGCTAATTGCTTCATTATGTAAGCTGCATCACATTCGAGTCAAATGAATGCATTTAGAAACGATAAGGTCAATGCCACAAGTTGATCCACCTGATTTCAAGTTGTGAACTGCTCCACAAAGGTCTGAGCCATTCTTCATGGCCATGATGTCTTAGATACCTTGATTAAGTTACCCAGCGATAATCATCCATAAAATCATAGTGTACATACTAAGACCATATTTTAAAGTGAATATGGTATATATGCATACAGTGAACTGAGAGCTGTATCCTACAAGTGAAATTTGACTAATTAAGAGAAGTAACAAGAGATGAGGAGGTGAAAGCTACTGCACCATAAAATTGGGTTAATAATGGGTATTCTTCTATACATAACCAGATAGAAGTGACACGAAAAATCCAACTTGTCAATCTACATACATGTAGCCATTATTTTAACAATAATCTTATTTACCTTTTAATTGGGTCCGTAAATTATGTTTGGAATACAATTTATGTTGGAATTTAAAAATTTTATAATAATATGATTTTCTCACGAAGAAAATCGAGTCAATAATAGATATTTTAGTGGTTCTTATTCTTGCAACTTTTATTAAACTATCAACGTTCTCGATTTTTACTTTTTGATCATTTAATTTATGCCTATATTAGAGATACAATAAAAAACAAAGTTCCCATTCAACTCTACTTGAACCTCTCTTCTTCAACAATTCCAGGAAGAAAACTCTAATGAAATTTTGGAAAAGCAATCTATCTTCGCGGGAATGTATTCGAAGGTCCTCACTTCCAAAGCTTCAGGTACGATGACAAAATTCCGGGGCATGACGATTCCGTGATATTTTTAAGGATTATGCGAAGTAAAAGCCCTAATACTGGAATCGGCAACATGGGTTTTCTCAGAAATCCATCACTAAAACAATAGGAACTTCGATAGATATAGAAACAGAGTTGCAGCAAATGTGCTTGGAGATGATTTGAAAGGCACTATTTACAGTTGCTTCAAATCCAAGATGGATGCGGCAATTCATGAACATAATAAACAGATTTTACAACTATAAACCATCAAAACTAGGAAAATCATAAACTCCTAATCAACCAAAAGAAGAAGAAAATCAGAGTAAAGGAAAAGCTGGAATTGTAAGTTCTTACTTAGGCCAGTTTCTAACTCCCAGCTCCTGAAGCTTGGACTCAGGAGGATTCTTCACTATCTTTATCCCCATTTTCTCAGTCATGACTTCCGCTCTGATTCCCAAACAGAATCGCCTTGATTTTGGAAGAGAACTGGGGTATACTGCTGAGAATGGTCTAACAGCTACGCTGTTTTGTTGAGATATCGTTGGAATAGCCAGAGATGCCATTGCAGTTACCCAGGCGCTAGCACTCTAGTCTGCTCCGGAACAAGTGGGAAAAAATAGTATTAAAAAAACATGTTTCAATATTAAAAAAAAAAAAGAAATATTTTTTATTACGTTATATCCACACATTTTTACGTCCATTCGATCGGGGAATTTGCAAATAAACCCTGCAACTTTACATCATTTTATACTAGCAATATGTGTTTGAGTGTTACAGCAGTAAACCTTTTTAAGTTTAGAGTTTTTCTCAAATATACCATTATATTTTTAAATTGTCAAATATATATACTATATTTGTAATTAATCCTAAAAATATCCATGCCTTTCAAAATTGATGGTTAAATTTCCATAAATGTCTAAAATACCCTTATTATAAACCAATAAAAATTAAAATAAAATAGAAAAACAATGAAATTAGGGATTTTCAAATTTAGAACTCATGTGCAATTAAGTACTAGTTAGTTATGACATTTAATGTTTCAATTATATTCAAAATCTTATGAATATAGTAATGCTGTTAACTCACGAAATTAGATGCAAATGAGTGAACATATATGGAATTATGGCTAAACAAAATGAGTACATTTAGAATTAAGGTCAAACATACTTAATAAATTTGGAAAAAACCCTTTAAAATAGTACAAATTAACCCTATTAACTAACAAAGTTCTAATCTCATAAAAAATAATAATAATAACTCAGTTCTCAAAAAATGATGGTAGAATTGTCATTCATAGAACTTGTACAGTTGCACCTTTTGCACAATAGTCCCTTAGTTTTCTATTTGCATTTAAACGCCAACCATTGGCTTCGATTCCGTCAGACAAGTCGTCTTTTTACAATATTGAGAAACTCGATAGCATATTCTTATACAAAATCATGGGGGATCAAGTGCTACCAATTTACTGGTCCCAACACCGAATCGGTAAGTATATTAGCTCGTATTGAATCACCAATACAATGGTCAGTAATCGATTTAAATATCCATCTAAATCAATAGAAAGTCATACAAGTTATGCAAAAGGATTTTTTTTGTTTCTTTTTTCAGCATAATAAGATCACAAGAAGCTGCTGATAATAACAATTTAGGCAGCTAGAGATTTACTGCCCTCTATTTGCAATAATTAGGGTTCCGTGGAGCATCGGAACAGTCCCAGCTTGGGTTCGCATCCAATGTTTTTGTCTTGTATTTCACACACAAGCATCATCAGCTTTCCTCGAACAGTAGCTGCATGATCCAACGATAAAATCAGCTTCGGGTGACGGGGAAAAATCAGAAAGTGAACGGCCAGTGGGAGACAGTTCCCACAGCCGGCCGGGGAACCAATCCAAATTATTAATTCTACCGGTTTTTTTTTTTTTTTTTAAATATCTCACCGTACATCATATTTTAAAATAATTTTGACCGTGTAAAGTCATGCAAGTCATGTATCAATAAGATTCTTAATAAGTAAAAATTATAAAAGAATGTACACTTATCACATGAAAATGATATTTGATAATTTTAACAATATAAAAAAATTTTAGATTCATCTAGTTAAAACATATACAGATATATAGCATTTCAGATTCTGTAAATTCTATTATAAAAGCATATTCCCCATTAAAATATTTGTATTATAGTTTTTTTTTAAACGTTCTTTGATTTGTGTGCTTTTTGCTGTGAATGATCAAAATTATATTTAAAAGATAATGTGCAGAAAAACAACCAAAAAAATAAATAATTTGGATTAGTTCCCGTGGTAGCTCGCAGGAATTGGTTCCTAATGAAGCCGTTCTTGTGAAAGATTCGGGCTACCTTCTCCACCCTCCAGCTACAGCAGCCGCATGCAGTTGTGCATGCATGCCATAAAGCACGGAGAGACGGCGCGATGATCAACTTCAAATGCTTTTGGATGGAAATGGGATCAAATGCCGTCCCCATCATATGCTTTCCACCTCTCTATCACAACCTTGAACTTATCATCCCTCTTTCTCACCTGCGAAAACAAGCATTCTTAGCTTCTCACAAGCGATAAAGCACGCAGAGATGCCACGTGCACAATTAAACTATGAACAAAATCTACTATTGCCAAAACCATTGATGCTGTTGGTTAACCCATCATTAAATTAGAGAAAAGAACAAAAAATCATAATTTCCTCATCATAGAGTGTAAATGCACCGTGACTTATGATGCATTTGACTAAGTATGGACCCCACATGATGCGATCAGCCATATGGGAAATCCCATATCCTCACAAAACCCACGTATTTTCTGGTCTGTCTAATGACTTCTAACTACATTCTTTTTTGCCTTCCGAAAACACTTATAACATTTTACCATCAAATCATCAGACTTGATTGACTGAATGAAGTGAATAGCTTGTCTCTGATCTGCATGATAACCAACCAGAACTATGTTCCCTAGCATTGGACGCAGCTCCCCATCTGCAGTTTGTCCAAAATTCAACCTGTCTGATCCAGATTGTTGGTTTGATAAGCCCCATTATTGAATATGTACAGCTTAAGGCTTATGTCTCAAGTAAACACTTAAGTGTAAGAAAAGTGGCAGTAGTAACAACAACAACAACAACAACAACAACAACAACAACAATTAATAAATAAGTAAATTTCTACCAACAAAGGCATTGATATGATTACCTCAACAAATGGTTTTTTACCATGTAGCAGCATATCAACACTCCTTTCAGTCTGCATGGATTAAAACTTCCATGAGTGAGAAGCATTGTTCATGATCATGTTGTGCAAGATTCTGTAGAGAATCTGCAAATCTTTTATTTCGGTAGCACCAGGGCCATGGATGATGCAATAAACCATCCACAGGAAGCAAGAACCAATCACATAGAGGCAATGGAACCACAATCATCTCAATCTTGGGCATTGGTAATGATCAAAAGGGTAAGTGCACCATGGGTATCAATATTTTGGAAAGTAAATTAACCCACTAGCTAGGGTTTTATGTGCAATTGGTTGTGTAGTAAACCAATCCAAATGATCTCACATTCAGTTCTGCAACAACTAACAACTCAGTTCCTCCCAGTCAGTCTTTGCAGTTGCAGCCAAGTCAGTCGACCAGTTTGATAGTGTGATGACTCATTTTGTCCTAATTAACTAATTAATCTGTCAAAATTCGAGAACCATAAATTTCCCTACTTTTGAGTATTGTGATTGCAAACACAAGTGGCATCTAGTGGGATGATCCAATGCCCAGGTTGCAGGACTATATGATTGATGTTGTGAATGTGAATTCAAGCAGCCTGAATTTTGCTACAACTGCCAACATACCCAATGGGTGACCCAATAGTTCCTATCTCTCATTTCAATCAGAAAAGGGAAGGTCGGAGGAGCTTCTCTCTCTAGAACGCTTTTCTGACAGCGTCTTGCTCGGGCTTCATCATCTCCAAGGGTCACTGTCTCAACCCCTCCAACCTGCACATCATAAATGAATATCAAATGGTCACGAGCCAAGGGCCACGCTACAATAAGCAGACTGTTGTTGACCTGATGAACTTAGATACTGGCTGTTGCAATAGTCTACCCAAGTAAGGAGATCCTGAACTGAAAATTATTGAGGGTTGCAGTATTTCAGTTGACCATCCACCTACAAGTTAAAGGTCAACATGTTCAGAGTTTCATCAGATCAAAGGTCTCCATAACCAAATCATGGAACACCGCATCTCTATTCAGCGAACTCCAAGTTGGATGAGGATAATCCTTGAGTCCTTCACTAAGTACAAGAACAAAATAGTCAACAACAGGAAAAAAAAAAAAAGAGAGAACCAGATCAGCAAGTGTGGGGTTCTTTATTATATTCTCGAGTCGTTCTCCATGAGCTGTGCCAATTAGCATAACCCCTCTTTCTGCAATGGAGCGACAAGCAACAGCCTCTGCTTCCGTGCCAATCTCATCAACAATGACCACCTCAGGCATATGATTCTCAACAGCCTCAATCATAACTTTGTGCTGCATTGATGGTTTTGGGACTTGCATTCTCCTTGCACCTCCGATTGCAGAATGAGGAATATCTCCATCACCCCCAATTTCATTGCTAGTATCCACAATAACCTACCATCAACATTAAACCAATGAAGCATATCAGAGAATCAACAGTGACTAATGTGAGGCACAAAAAATAATAATAGCAAGAAACGTCACAACGAACCACTCGTCTGTGAAATTCATCTGCCAAGACACGTGCAATCTCACGCATGACAGTTGTCTTGCCTACACCGGGCCTAGTAATCAAAGAAAAAGACGCACGGTTTAATAACTTTTGTGCACAATAACAAAGACATTGTTGATTCATCAAAAAACAAATAATATGGAAGAGATGGAAGGTCACAGACAATAAAGCACAGTGAAAACAGTCCAGGTCTTTGAGCTACATTCTGAGACGCACACATTAACTTATCAAAAATTACAGCTTTCGACTGGCATTCAAATTCACTGAAGATTAACAATTTCCAAAACAGATATTAAGTGAAGAATTCTCTGACAGCCAAACCAAAGTACAATTAACTATACCTCCCAAGAAACAAGATGCTTTCCCCATAATCCAGAAGATCACGAACCATATCAACATGGCCAGTGACTGCTCGGCCCACTCGGCATGTCAAACCAACAATCATCCCTTTACGGCTCCGTATTGCAGATATCCGGTGCAAAGTTCCTTCAATACCTGCTCTGTTATCCCCTCCAAACTCTCCAACAGCTTTCTCAGCATACTCCAATTCTTTCAGGGACACCTAATCCAAGATAAACTCAAACTTCAACATGCTTTAGATGGCAAACGAAAAGCAGTTCGCGAAGACTATCCAATTTATAGAAAATTGTTTAGTTGGTTATGCGGGTCAAGGGTTTATGTTGGACAGGAAACTAGTGCAGGAAATCTGGAGAACAAAGTCCGCCAGTATAAGTACGTGAGTGCATTGGTTTCTCTAGCAATGGCATATATTGGTTATGTCAGCTTAATTAGAAACAGGTGTAGAGTGAATAGCAGCTGCTATTTTAGCAAAAAGGAAACAGCCAAATGTACCACACGATTCTAATTTGAAAAGCAACAGGGATCAAAATGCAGCTGGATAGAATTATTTCTCATTTTTCCTTTTCTTTTTTTTGCCCCCCCCGCCCAGAAAAAGGAAAGAAAGGCATAAGATAGCCAAAGATGATCAGGTCAAGGCCACAAATTAATTGACTTGAAATAATTACATCATCATTAGTAGAGTTAATGCATATAGCCAACCTATAGAGGAAACAGTAAACATCCAGAATGGTTCATAGGCAGAAGAAGCAGAGCTGCAATCTCTTAGTCCTCAAATGAAAACCTCGAGGAATATTATGGAAATCTGGTTATTTTAACCAAATTGAGCCAACTTGCATTGTTTAACTCAACATGTCATTCAAATAGAAAGCTGGTATGAATAGTTTGGCTTGAAGATCTTGATTCTTGAATTTTGTTTATTTATTTTTTACCTCTTTATTCCTCAGATATTGCCCTCCAGGTTCACCAAGAAAACGTGCTTCTGGGAAACGACCCAAATCCATTATTACCTGTTTACGCAGATGAAATACAAGAGCACATTACAGTTTTATAATTAAAGCCACCATCACAAAGGTGTGATGAAAACAAGACAAGCATCAAGTATATTAGACCTCTAGAATTTGAGCTTTTCTTGGTTCGTTCTGAATTGTCACTTGTAAATCTTGTGGCAGTATCTACACAAAGATGTAAAACAGGTTGAGAATTTGAAATAAGTTATGAATACCACATTAAAAAGTATAATATATCTGTAAGATACACAAGGAAGAGCTCACAAGTCAGAAGCATTCACTTCAATTGAAAGCTATAAATCAGCTGACTGAAAGTAAAATAAATAATCCTAATACATAAAGTTATTTAGTGTCCATTATCTTGACACAGGTATGTTTGGTAATCTTAAAAAAATGCGGAGAAGTTGTTGGTGCTGCGGCAAAATATATATATAAAAAAAAAAAATAAGGAAAAGTGAAAATAGAACCAAATTTCACTTCAGGCGTGTTACGATGTCTCTTTCCTTAAGACAATTTTGTTACCCTATTTGCTGCTTAAGATAATTTTGCAGTTGCCTTCAGGATACAAAAAGTCAAACCTGAACTAAAATAGAAAGCAACACCTTTTCTAGGCAAACAAACACTTCAAAACAGAATTTTTGGTTGAATAGAGAGAATTTCAAAACAATATAGTAAAACTGCAAAACTTGATTAAGAAAATAATGTCTAAATCAAGACAAGCTATGAACAAAAACAACAAAGCACTTGGGTTGGAATGATCTAGTTTTTTCAATTAATGCATCCGTTGCATCTCTTAGTGCAAATTGAAAATTCAAAAAAATAGCCAAATAGCATATTCAAATCCAAGACCTATTAATACTGCCAACGTCTCCTATGAACTTTGCTACTTTTCTTTTATTATTAATCTATTAAATTATATTGTACTTATAATAATTTTGAAAATCCCAACAGTTCAAGGAAAAAGTTTAGGAAAGGTGAGAAAGTAATATGATAAGATAAGGGTAATGAGCAGGATTAAAGGGTAGTTGTATAGAAAAACAGCAGAAATGATTGGAAAGTAGAGTAGTTGTATGAAAAGATTAAAAATAATTGAAAAGTAAGGTAATTATATAGAAAAGTGTGTGAATTTTTTTTTCTTTTTTTCTTTTTTTTTGATTTACCAAACACACCCAACTAAAACACAAAAGAAAAAAACATCAGCAAGGAAGGTGTGTTGGTGCCAGAATATAGGACATCTTTTTCCATACTCTACCTTCGATCTAATTATATGCAAAAGTTTGACATTTTCATAGTGTGTATCAAACACTAGTACATAGACATAGCACATTCAAAATGGTACATGATGCAATCAAACTTGAGAGGTTTGATAGATGGATTGGAGCTAGTCATATAAACTAACATTGCATCTGATGTCCACTAATGGCAAATCAAAGTGTCTGACTTTTTTATATCGATAGAGATCTTATTTGTCATGTATTCGTCAACAGAAAAGAATTATCCATACAAACCAAAATGGATGTCGCACTTTCCCTAAGAAGGGTACACTAACGAACTAACGCACAGATTGTAGCAATTAACAAACTAACACCCAACTTATAGCAATTAACAATTATTCACTGTCAGATCTAAAGCCAAAATATTCATGATAACAGCAATAACTGATAAAAGCACAACCAGCCTGCTGTGCATTGACAAAAAGTATGATCCTTGCACCCACTAAGTGTGTGTTCGGCAATTGACAAAAAATGTCAAGTTAAAACTTTTCCCTCTCTATAACTATCATATTTTTTAATCATTTTTTTTACATTTTCCTATACAACTACCCTACTTTTCAATTATTTCTACACAACTATCTACACAACTAACATATCTATTTTAACTTTATTCTCTTTACTACTCGTCATTACCCCTATCATATCATATTTTTGACAACTTTTATTCTCCAAAACTTTTCATCAAAAGTTTTATACATTACCAAACACACCCTAAATGTTCTTTCATCTGTATGACCTTAGACAATCATCCTTACCCTTGTATGACTAGAGAGACAAAAAAGAACCAAATCCTATGTGCCTGGGTGCATGGAGGCTCAATGCACATGGGTGTGCTACACTTATTTTTTTATTAAATTTTTTTTTTTTATATGACCGTTAACGAAGTGTATTTAACATGTGTATTAATTTTTACTATTTTTGGAGATTTTTAAATATTTTTTCAGATTTTAAAAAATCAATAGCATTTTCGTAATTTTAAATTACTAAAAATGCCACTGATTTTTAAAAATTCAAAAAAATATTTAAAAATCTCAAAAAATGATAAAAATTGATACACATGTTAAATACACTTAGATTAACAGTTCCATAAAAAATTTTAAAAAAGGTAATTTGCATATATATATATCCACATAGTTTGACGCTGATTGTAGATAAACCCACGTAGTTTCACAAATTGCATATTACCTCCACATAGTTTCAACAAAATTGCGTATTACCTTCATGCTGTTACCTGCAGTTAATATTTGACGTTATATTTAGAAAAATGACGAAAATACCCTCATTGGTATACATAGTTTTATGGGGGTAATATGCAATTTTGGTGAAACTATGAAGGGAGGATATGCAATTCGTGAAACTACAGATGAAGACATTTTTCAAAATATAACTTCAGATATTAACGATGTGGGTATATCTGCAATTAGTAAAACTACGTGGGGTCATATGCAATTTCGTAAAACTACGTGGGTATATCTGCAATTAGCATCAAACTATGTGGGTATATATACAGATTACCCAAAAATATTTTAAAAAAATGAATATATGCACTCAGGAGCATTGAGTCTCAACACTCGCGAGGGCGTAGAATCAAGTTCGGAGATAATTCCTACAGTGCAGATACTCTCAGCACATGTCAAAACAATTTAACATCCAGACAGACAGCGTATTTGTTTTCCTCAATGCTTCCTTTATTTTAAAAAGAGTAGGTTTGGCTGCATTTAGAAGGAAGTGAGTTTCGCCAATTGGGTGTAGCATGGTTGGTACCAACGTTTGGCAATGGTGCCG
>JAXCLR010000001.1:69938752-70018056 GCA_035584095.1 Annona squamosa
TTATTTAATTGTTAAAATTTTTTCAAGCATGTTTTGTACTTATATTGTGGTTTTTAAAATCTAACATATATATTTAGAATTTAATAAAAATATAATTTTATCAATATATTTATTTAAAATTTTAAAAATATAATATTTATGACATCATAAATATGTCATGCTGACGTCACCGGTTCGATTAACCGGTTAAACCGGTTCGAACCAGACCAGTTCCTTCACCGGTTCAATCACCGATTCGGTTATAATAACATTGGTTCAGAGGCTCCATCCCGACACCACTGTTTAACAATATTATGGTTTGGGTACTGAAGCTGTTCAAAGTCATTACCCCAATACTTTGGAACGTATAACATTAGGGCAAGCGCTCTAAATATTATATTCTATAAAATAAATTAATAATACTTAATAAATAAATAACACCAACACTACACTTTAGCAATTCAGAATCACGACACCACTGTTTAACATGTTAAAGCTGTTAAGTGAATCCATGTCGATGAGCTTAAGCTCATTTTACTTAGATAAGGTTCTCTTTGGCCAAGCTTCCAAATTTGAGTTTTTTTCCTAAAGTACGATTACAGATAAAACTTTTTTAAAATTTGCGATGCAAAAAGTTAATAATAAGTGTTTGGTTTTATAATTAAAAAGCACTTTTAATAATATTTTAGTGTTTGGCCTAAAGAAAAAATTAAAATGACTAAAAAGAAAAACATAAACATTTCTAAATTTGAATTATTTTATATTTTATAAAAGAATGGTAAATATTTATTTATTTTAATTATTAATCTTACACAAATAAAACAATAGTGTAAATCTTATGTAATTTTAAAATCATTCTAAAATATGTTAATGATTTTTCTCCGATATAAATTTTTACAATAACTATATGCACGAAATTTTCAATTAAAAAATCTTGTTGTAATAAAATAAATAATAAAAATATATGATGATATGAATCACCTTCTTTTATTATTATAATATAATTTTAAGTATGGCAGTAAAAAATTTGTCCATATGCAACAGTTTTGAAATTTCAAGTACTTTTCCATGCATATAAATTATTTTTCTAACAAAGAAAATGAGTAACTTTATTCGAAAATTGCTGGTTTATTAAAGTATGTGAGAGTTCTAGTGAGACTAAGAGATAAACAACAAAGTAAAAGGATAAAGTATGATACACTTTTAGAATTTTAATCATGTTGGTTAAGAGTAGTTTTGTTTTTTAATTTATGATAATTGCGATTGGTTTTTACGATACCAAAAAACTTGGAATTGGTGCTTATTTAGAATTTTTTTACTATTGCGATTCCCGGTTGTGGTTTAATGTTTTGGTCAACTCTACGATTTGCTGAATTTAAGCGTGATAACAACGGTGAAACACTCGGCCAAATGGAACTTAAGGCTTCATTTGAAATGCAGAGGTAATACTAAAAATATAATAATTAAGTAGTTAGGACATGGCTTCAGGTACTTCATATATAGGAAAAAAATGGAAAAATTGTAGGATAAAATTTTAAACAATAAAAGAGTAATGTAATCTAATAGGAATAAGAATTTCGAGTAAGGATAATAAAATAAAAATAAATAAGATTGTTACATAGAAAGATGTGAAAAATAATTAAAATATAATAATAAAATAGAATAAGTAGGATAACTATATAGGTAGAACATCACATCAAATGGGGTACATCAAATGAGGTGTAGAAAGTGAGTGAATTCCAAAGGAGAAAGAAGTAGATATTCCATTAGTTTTTGAGAGGAAGTACTGAGAAGCAGAAAGAATGTTAATAAAATAAATTATCTTAAATATAATAGATAAAATTAATAAATTATTATTTAATAATCCTATGAGGTCTATTTTAAACCAACTGTATCATAACTTATCGTGTGATTAGCTGCACTAGATTAACTCTATATATATATATATATATCAACAGGGAAATTAGAATTTTTTCTACAGTAATTTTCCATTACACGAGCACAGGATCTTGTTGATGTTTAAAAAAGGCTAGTTCCACCCAAAATTACTAGTAATCGAATCCTTAATTATCCATTGAGAGTTCGACGGTGTCTCGCTTAATTATTCCGATGCAAAAAAAGTTTTCTAAAAGAATTCTGGGTTGCGGATGAAAAGGGAGGCGATCGACATATTTCAGTTGCAGCAAATTAAATGAATATTTCTATGCATGTATTTCTATTCTAAAATTGTTTGCTGGCACATGGGAACTGGGCGAAAAAAAAGGGGATTGTTGTTCGTCAAATCCGCGTGGCTTGCTAGCACGGTTGCCCAAGCGACAGCGTTGCGTGCAGCAGTTCCTGGTTTAGAGAAATTCTCTCATGTATGATGTATCAGATAAGCATGGCCGCTTTTCTTTGATTTTCCTACCGATCACACAAACACAAGGCTCTCACGAATTAAACCAAAGAATGGTCTCTTCTATCTTAATTAGTTTACGTAACCATGTATTCTTCAGATTCTTTCCACAAAGCCAAAAACTTGCCAAACCCACAACGTAAGCACCAGCTGCATTCCATGCGTTGCCACCCATCACATCCATTAGCTACCAAATGGCTAATGACAACGTGCAACGTCATCACACAACCAAATTAAACAGGTGAAATTGGATTAGTTGGATCACCAATCTAATTAATTCCATGCATATTCAATGATGATTGGGTAGATGTCAGATCGAACTGATGAACGAATTGTAGCCAGCCTAGCCACATGTATATATAGCTATAAATATATCGATGGAGAAGGGAATAAATTAGAACTCTCTCTATTATATGTCCCTGCTCCCCCACAACAAATGGGGAGGATTTTACCATCTTTGGCCACACATGGGCCGTGCGCGTGTATCATTCACGCTTGACTGCACGGGAAACACCTCTTCAACTTTCAATTTCCATCCATCCATCCATCCGTAGTCGTAATCGTCGTCGTCGTCGTCGTCCTCCTCCTCCTGCTGCAGCTGCCCCCTCTCCCTCATCCCCATTTTCTACCGTCGATGCCGGTCGCCCCCCACCTTCATCCTTTCCACCTGCGCCACGTGGCTTGCCCTGCCGGGAACTGCCGCAGCAACGACTCGACTTGGGCTCATAGAAAATTCGCCCCGCGGCAGGTCCTCGGCGTGGGGTCGGAGATGCAGTGGGGGGAAGCTGCCACGTGTCGGACTGGGAAGATAGGGACGGCCTCCTTCCCGCCTTGACGCACTGCTGCGAATGGGCTGAACAGTGGGAAAGCGAGGGAGAGAGGTTGGAAGGGAGAGCTGACGATTTGCAGGACAGTGGTACTGGTGGGGGCGGATTCTTTTCTTTTCTTGGTAATTGATATTTGTTTGGAGACGGAAACGAAGCAAAAATAGTAGACTCTCCGGTTCTTATACTCGGCCTGCAAGATGTGACGGTAGTACAATCAGGCCGGCAAGTTGTGACTGGAATGTTCGCGCTGGTGTCGGATATAACACGAGAGAACGATGGCACGTGATGAGTACAGTAATTTAAAAAATAAATAGAATTGTCGGATGGAAAATTATAAATATTTATTACAATATAGAAATAATAATAATAAAAATAATATAATGAAGTAATTAATGTGTAAAATCACATTACAATGTGTAATTTTTTTCGCGTTTAATGCGGACAATGGACTGGAGTGTGCCTAGTGTTTCTTTTTTCCGCCCACAATTCCTTTCATCCTCCGCATCCTGCAGTGATATCATTACGCGATGCACCTTTTTGTCAGTGTGGCTTGAGGGGAAAAATAGTATAACAGAATTTTGTTTAATAATTTTGTACAATTTATGTAAAGTTTACTTTATATTTCCTCAATTTGATGATGTCCAACCTACAAAAGCATGGGAGAAGACCCATACTCTTCAAATAAGATACACAAAGCTCCTCAACCGTAATCGAAATCCTTGAATGTTGGGACTTGGCCAATGGATTTTTGAAAAATGAGATAGCAGTATAGAATAATAGTTTAGAATGAAAAGAATAAAGATATAATTTTTTTTTTATAAAATCTCTTTTCTATGTAACTTATTTTTTGATAACCTCTTTCATTTTTCTTCATTAATGATTTATAAAAAATTTATTTTATTTATTATATTTAGCACTATTTATATTGTCATGAATATCCTACTATTTGTCTAATGTCAGTGTGCATCTACTCTATTTACAAATGTATAAAATTAATACAATAAAATAATTTAATGTTAATATCAATATTAAAGTTATTTTTTTTGTTTTATCAAAAAAAAAGTTATTTTTTTGATAATTTTTAAAATTGTATGTTAAATATGTAAACTACGAATGTAAATAACGTTAGTCTCAACTCAAACCCACTTTACACAACTCAATTTATGATAAGTTGGGGTTAAGTATTTTGGAAAAAATAGACTATATAATCCACTTTGAATCAATCCAAATTAAAAAATGAGTTGATTTAGATTAGATGGTTGTCAACTTAACCAACACACTTTCACATGTAAAATATAATAAATTATTCAAGATTATTATACAAGGTCGATCATGTCAACTATTACTTTAAGATTGGCACAGAAAATCATTAACCAAATCATGTGATATGATATAGAAAATCATATGATATATAGGCATTAACCAAATATTATTGTTTTGAAATAAGATTACTTAAAAATTATATTACTATATGATTCATAAATTACAAGATATTTTCATGAAAACATTAATTTTTATGTTTTATTTTATATCTAAAAATTAATTTAATTAAGCAAAAGAATTTTAAAATTATAATATTTATTTACACAATGTGTAACTGAATCAAACCTATTTATATAAGTTTAATTTAAAGTTGATTTTACGTTTGAAAAATAAAGTAAATACTAATGGTGTGCTTGTTATTAAGGAAAAGTTGTCAAGTTAAAACTTTTCACTCTTCACAACTACCCTATGTTTTAATCATTTCTTCATATTTTTCTATACAACTATCATACTTTTTAATCATTTCTACATAACTACCAATACAATTAACTTATCTATTTCAACTTTACAATTAACTTATCTATTTCAACTTTATCTTATTTATTCATCATCATTATCCCTATCATATCACATTATTTGACAACTTCTACTTTCTACAACTTTTCATCAAAAGTTTTATCCATCCCCAAACACACCCTAAATAATTTTATCGTTATACAAGTAAAATTATACTTTCAGGTAATTAACACCTTACCTCTATGGTAATGTTAGGGGACGTATGGGAAAGTGGAAATTGTGGGAAATGTGGCATTGGATGAGAGCAAAAAATATAATATTTTGAAAATTGTGTAATTGAAATGAAATGATGAAGGTAAAGTTGAAATAAATAAGTTTGTTATATGGTAGTTGATAGGGAAAATAATTGAAATATAAGGATAAAAATAGAAAAATATAATAATTAATTAATTAATAAAGAACCTTGAAATCAACAATTCCGCTATATCTATAGAATGAGATGAAAGTAAAAGAATAAAATATTTTAAAAATTATATGATTGATATAAAATGACCGGAGATAAGTGAAAATAAATAATTTATTGAAATATAATTGATAGAGAAATAATTAAAATATAAATAAAAAATTAAAAATATGGTAATTAATTGATTAATGATCCCATAGAGTTTTAACCAATCATACCCTTACATCAAGAGGACAACAATTATTAAAGTAGCTCGTACTTGCTGCGCGAAGTCGTTGAAATGATCTCGTTGGTCTTTTTTCTGTAAACATGACCCATCAATTGTCTTTTCACGTATTCCAGCTCCACCCACCAGAAGTCCTGCAGGAAACTTTACATCCATCAGCCATGGAATAATGGAGAATGGATAAAGCATCATCTTCAGAAATTCCACCGCTCGCTCTTCCCATCCCATCCATCATGTCTTGCAGGGAGTAAAACATCCCAAAGTGAAGCGGCCCATAACGAATGCTAAAAAATCATCTATCTCCTTCCCATTAACAAACCGGACATATTTTTAAAAATAATTAAACATTTTACTTATTTAACAATTTTACTTTTATCAATTTAATCATTATATTTTAATTATTTTTTCTCGCAACTATCTTATTAATTCTAACTTTGCCCATATTATATGACATCACTTTAATACTTTTGAAATATTATTATTTCTTCATTTCTAGTAGATGGGCATAAAACTAGGCCTCCAGAATATACATGCAAGTGAAAAAAATTAGAATAATGCAATGACTATTCCAATGCAATAGTTTATGTTCATCATTATATCACATCAACCTTTATACACCCCTACGTTATTTTTATTCTATGCTGGCCCCCGCATGGTATTATACCAGCTTTGGACTATTGCCTTAGAACAATTCAAGGACTGTTATAACGTGCTTCTCATATAAGTAGAATTGGAATTATCTAATAATCTTATTTTTTAAAAAATAAAAATTATTGGATCTTATGTAATCTAATCAAATATATTATGATGTTATTATATTTGAAGAGATGTTATGCAATTGGCTACAAATGGGCTTTATGTTTAGAGGGTGTTTCGTAACATAAAAAACTTATCAAATTAAAATTTTTCACTATTCACAACGGTTGACACCCCACCCTTGAGCTCAAAAATGGATAAATTGGAATGAGATTCAAGCCCAAGCAAATTCAAGGCAAAAGAAGGTTCAAGCAAGCTAAGTAGCCCTTCTAAATTCAACCCACGGGAGCGAAGCTCCACCAAGCCTCGAAGCAAGCTTTTCAACAAACCAAATCCAGTTCACAAGAGCGAAGCTCCTCTAGGCCACCTCAACGGGCTCCACAAAACAGCCCACCAGACGCAGCAAATGGGCTTAGCCAAACTTTAGCCCACCAAATCCAGCCCACCAAACTTCAGAAGCAGGCTTCTCCATAGCTTTGGGCCTCTATAACGGCCCACCCAAAGTAATGGGTTTAGCCAAGCTCAAGCCCACAAAGCTCAAGCCTATGGACCAAGTCCAACACTTCGAATCGCCAAAGGCCCCTACTCTTACTTCAAGCTCTAGCCCATCAAGCTCAAGCCCATGGACCAAGTCCAATCCTTCAAGTGGCCCAAAGCCCACGATCCCACCTCAAGCTCAAGCCCAAGCCCAAGCCCAAGCCCATGGACCAAGTCCATGACCTCAAGTGGCCCAAAGCCCACTCCAACACCTATAAAAGGAGGTGCACCCCCTTCTCAAGACACACTTGGAGAGGCATTCCAGAGGGGAGGACAGAAGTCTGCAGCATATCCCCGACGTCCCGGTTTTTCTCACTCTACGTGCTCCACGCCTCTCTTCCCATTTTCCCCTTTCCATCTCTCCCATTCTCTTAAATCTTTCATTTTCTCCCTTCACGCCGTGTAAACCGCCTCGGATTGGCAGATTTCACTATGTTTGCTTCAATTTGAAGGCTGGAACCCAAACTCTGTACAACTAGTGCCTTATTTCATTAAACAGGGGTTGATCTCCCTTTAAAGATCAGTGGTGACTCCGTTTTTTTTATTTTTGTGTATACGTGTTTGAGTTAACGCCTCGGCAAGGCGGGTGCACACGGGTCCACCGATTCCAACATGATACGCTGCCGTTATGCTGCCGGATTTGTGATTAGATCCGTGTATGGAAAGTCCTATTTTAGCCGTTATGCTGTCGAACCCGCAAGAAAACACCCATACGCCAACTTTTCTGAAAAATATGAAGCCTAATGCGTTTTACCCTATGTGAATGCAGGAAATCTAAGCTCACGTTGCTGTCCAACACAATCCAGATTTTTAAGGCCCGGGAAACTATTCCAAGCCCATCGTAGTGCTCGCGACGGGTGCTACAACAATTTTCTTATTTTTAATTTTTCTTTCACTTATGCATATACAACTATCTTATTTTTCTATCATTTCTATACAATTACCTGTACATTTAACATATTTATTTTAACTTCATTTTTTTTTACCCCTCATTAGTACCTCAATCACATCACATCGTTTCTCCAATTTCATAAATTTTTATTTAAAAAACTTTTTATTAAAAGTTTTATCATTTCCCAAACACATCTCATATGAAATCAAAATTTCACTAATCATGTGATCTAAAATTCCATGTTTTTTAACTTTTTAAAGATGATTTTAATTCAAATCTTGAGTGGTCTATGCCTATATAAAGGTATTAATTTTTATATGTGAATGATGAATAACACTAATCCATTTACACATGCACCGAAATATTGCCATATTTTATATAACACTTATTCACATACGTATGATTAATGTTACGTTTTAAAAGGTTTAGATGTTAAGTTAACAACTTTAAAAATTCACAAATAAACTATTGATTTTGTACTTGTTTTAGTAATTGGTCTCATCCACATATATGATTTTATTGAAATTTAGAAAAATGACTATAGAAACAATGTATAGGTTGAATTTAATTTTGTAATCGAGTAAGCTCCATTTGCAGCCGACAGTTGGCTGTGCTCGAGCATAACATCCCATACTTGAAACAGCTCCTCAGAGAAAATATGACAACATTATACTTCCGTGCATTGTATAACATTTTGATAGTTGTTTTGCTCATAGCCTTTTTATTTGAAAACAACGGCTTACGCTTCATTAATGAAATTTCTGAATCCTATACCAAAAGAACCTCTTATTCGACAAATATAAATCAGAAAGATTCTAAATCTAATGGTGCCCATGACTCAATAGACCCCTTTATTTTAATAAAAAAAATAATATCTAAACCATTTACAACATTCATCTATTTATAATTGTTTAGGTTTTCAAAATTGCTTATATTAAAATTATTTTGTATTGTATATTTAATTTAAATTTATGGTTATCTATGGGGGTTAGGTTGAGCGTTCCTCAGGCGTCGTGGTATATGTTTGTCAAACACATGATTGGTCGTGCGTACGATTCCTGTTGACAGCAAGCATCATGTGTGATATTTTAGACTTCAGCCCCACTGTAATGGGGGGTTTTTATAATTTTCCTCTCGTTGGGTTCAAATTTTCCATTGTGGTGAGGGTTTAGAAAAAAAATTTTCTTCATATAATATCTAGATGTTAAAATGTACATAAAAATATTATATATATAAAAAAAAAGTTCAGCATTCCTCCACACCGCAGAAAGCAACAACAAATAAAAGAATCTTACGTGACAAATGAGGACTTGATGGGTCTAAGGCCTTTATAAAAAATTATGTAAAAATAGGTTCCCCGCCCGCATGGCCTCTTCTTTGAACATGTAAGGGAGAGGGCGAGTGGGAATGTGCCAGACGAGTGGCAGATCAACATGGTTAAGACTTGAATTTTCCGACCCAGAGCACGACAACCTCACAGCAAAGGGTCGTTGAGGTACTGACAAGAGACCTTGAATGGGATTGTTCACCATCTTGCGTACTTACATATTTATTCATTCAAATTGAAAAACTTGTAGGTTTCCAAAAAAATTATTTCTTAACATCGTGAATAAATACCTGTTGATAATTTCAAAACGAGAAAAATAGAAAAATTCTCCCCACTTGCGACACTCCTATGAGTAGATCCCCATCAAGGATATATGCTGATAGATGGACGGAACAGACCAAGCAATTCTCTATGCAACATGCGCTTTGGAGTTTGGAAGTGAAGTTGCACAGCAAGCACGGGGCTGCATGTGTACCGTTTTTAATATTCCCGTTTTGCTGGCTGGTGGGAGACTTTGCAGCAATATCATCTGTCCTTTGGAATATTGGCGTAGTCATTTGCTGCGTGTGTCAATATCAACCGTCCATTTGGTAGGCCAAATTAATGACTTGAACTGACTTTTAAGAAAGTCATGGCTATCAGATGGTCGTTATCATAATCCAATGACGCCGTTCATTGATGGATAGACTGTCAAGATCGAAGGATGTGATTGTCGTTTTCATTCCCGGTGAAGCTGTCGGGCGGCGGCGGCCCCATTGTGTCAGAAGAAAATACGCATGGAATGGAATGTGGATTCCATCGCTGACTGCGACGTGTCGATGGAATGGACGGCCATGATGTGCTGAAGCTGTTGGGTTTGGATGATGAGCTTTGCTAGGCCAAGCCCACACGCATTCAGAGACCTCTGCGTGTATGAGGGGTTAGCGTGTATGGCTAGGAATGTAAGATCGAAGTTCCCATCACGGAATATATCTTGATGGGTGTCGGGGCGAGCTGGCTGGCCCAACTAGACGGCTGGTAAAGACATGGCTGACACTACTCGATCTCTCCCGCAAATCCAACATCATTTCAAACCACCTGTAAACCACCTGAAACATTGGATCTTTTGTACCCACGTCCTTATTTGAGAATTAACAGAAACAAGATTAGAAATTTGGATTTCCATTAAAGAAGAGATTAATAATTGTAACCATGAAAGTATATCTTACTTGGGAATTAACGAGAAGGAGATTTAGAAATTGGAATTTCCATTAAAGAAGAGATTAATAATGTAATTGGTTACGTATTTTCATGGAATGGTCCACGTAGCTAAATAAAGCAATTGAAGCAATTGATTAATCAAACCAGTGTACTTGTACTTTTATAAAATTGGCAAAAATAGAAATTTCGATAATGTGATTTTCCGAGGCACTGGCATCAATAGAAAACAGGAGACCATAAACTAAGAAGGCATATTGCGGCATGAGTCGCGTGGATCGTTTGCACATGCATGTAAAATTCCCAACATGGAGGCGCAGCATCGCCGAACCACACCCTCGTGTACATGCGCGTGTACGTATGGAGAAAGCGATCAACTACCCTGGTTGACTTGGCCCGCAACGCGACAAAGCAGAAACAAAAGAGTGCTGGGCACCTGGGATTCGTCAAAGGGCATCGTGCCCTTTCCATACGAATACGGTACGTTGTCCCTTGTCACGTGTACGGTGTACCAAGATTAACACACCAGATCATGATGATCTCAACCGTTCATTTATCCCAACATACATAGAACCGGTTCCACGAAAGTCGAACCACCGGATAAATATCAATATACAACAAATCCAAGTTATCAAGTTTATGACCACATCTGGTAATTTATTTTATTGAGCAATAAGTCAATGCGTATACATATACACATTTGATTCAATGTTCCTAAATGTACTAAGCTTTGGTGAATCAGGGTAGAAAAATCCATGTTTTAAATTTTTTTATAAAATTATTAATATAAGTGTATTTAACATATATATATATGTATATATATACACACATATTAAGTTTTACTATTTTTTGAGATTTGCGCATATTCTTTAAAAATGGTAAAAATCAATATATGTTAAATAACTTAGATTAATAGTTTTATAAAAAATTTTAAAAAATAAAAAATAAATTTTGCACCTGGTGCACGAGGCTTACCGCACTCAGGTGCACTAAATAAGAACCCATGTATAAATACACTAAGTTTTAATAGATCTTGGTATTTTCCTCTTTTCATTTTTATTTCCATTTTATTTTTATATAGATCCACATGTTATATATATATATAAATTTATCCGTTTCGAATTTTTGTATGTACTACTTTTACTCTCATTTAAAGTTAAATTGGGTGAAAAGTGTTGAATTTTGAAATTATAAAAATATATAATAAAAATAAAAAAATTAATATATAAATTAAATACATATGGGTCTCCATACAAATTTTAAAAATAAAAGAGATAAAAACGCAAGGTGCATCCAAGATAAGTACATGTTTATACATTGCAGCGTACAAAATAATGAGATCTTCCCAACCGTTCAATTCACCGTCCAAGTGGCAACGCACGTGTAACTTGGCCCCTGTCATAATTTTAATATAAAAAATGCCTGCGAAAAAATCGACCACACGAGGCTTTGCCCAAAGTCCTTGATGACTCAACCTGTCCATTTTAAGGTTTAGCAGTCTTAGTTGGATCGAACAGGATAAAATTAATACACTAAACGATGAGTTTCAATGCCCTCTAGAAGCAAACTTTACCTTATAAAGGAAAATTTTTGCCAGTCAAAATCTTTTGAAAAATAGAACCATTCACTTAATGAGAAAATGCTTCAATAGTACCTATATTGCCTAAGATTTCAGTACGTTTCTCTCAAAATGACCCATACAACTTAAGTTTTCAATAATTACTCTCTGTCTAGTGTTGTTTCGATAACTGAGTAAAAATTTATTTTACTCATTGCATTTGTAATTACCTATTTAATCAGACAATTAAGTTTCATATCAATCAAATATATGCATGCATCTCATCAAATGAACATATAAAGCAACGTAATAAAATCATTAGATTATATATTGATTTTACAATTATTAATTTAAAATCTAAATCATCTACGAATGATTTTATGAAATATTATAAAATTAGATAATTTGTATATATATCTACATAATTTGATTGAAATTACAGATATATTTATGTAATTTTATGAATTGTATATTACCCCTATACAGTTTCACCAAAATTACATATAACCCTCATATTAACAGTTGTCGTCAAATGAAAGGCAATGAAACATTGGTGAATGATTTTATTTTTGAAAATAACCTCATGAACTCCTTCACACCTAAGTTGGATAGCAAAGAGCACAAGCGGGCACATTCAATTTTGTTGTGCATGATGGAGGAGGAGGAATTGGTCACGTTTGTGGCATAGGCAACGAGCTGCACTAGATTCTTGCGGTTTAGCTGGCTTATGATCTTCCCCTCAACAACATTCTCTTTCCTTCTACATCTTCTTTGTAATATGAAAATGGCCAAAACCCCACCGAGAATCAATAGAACAATGTTGACAAAGAGACCAGCCATGAACCCTGTTTTCTTTTTGTGCGTACTTCCTGCATCATCAATGTCACTGGAAGAAAATTGTCTTGTGTGAATTTGATGCAACTCAGCACAATCACCAGTTGTAGTAGAGAACCCCAAATTAACCCATTTAGGTAGAATTCTCATCAAATTAACAATGACATGGATAGTTGAGTTGCCACAGAAAATTACTTTTTGATCATAAGTCAAAATCACACTTTGATTTTGGGTAGTGGAGTTGTAACTACCCCATGCTTTTGCCAGTTGTCCATTCTTTCTGTTGGTGCTCTGTGCCAACCTCATCATAAAGACAAAGTCATTGATATTGACGGCGAAGAAGTTGTCATTGAGATCCTAGTTATTCATGTGGTTGTCAAGCTCGATGGCAATAGTCTTCCCAGTGGTGGGAAATAGAGGTTGAGTGCTTCCAAAAGCACAGGGAAGAAAATGAAAGATGATTATGATGAGTGGTGGAAAGAAAGGGAGGAGAAGTTTCAAATTTTGGAGTAAAGAACTTGTTTTGTTGAGGCCAGCCATGGCAGGTAGATTGAAAAATGAGGATGAGAATGGATCATATGCATGTCCAATAAACTTCTTATAGAAGTAAGTTCCTCCACCACCACTCCCTCGCCTACTACCACCATCATCCCAAACCCATTCGAACCACCATACACAACTAACTCGCATCGATATCTCTTCTCACTTCGCTGCCAAGCAGAAGAAGAAAAAGACATTGAAGAAGGATAGTTTCATCAAGACCAAATCAACGATAGCATCTAAGATCTACAATGAGCTGAAGAAGGCTTGCAAGTCTATCTCCCTAGGTGATTACATCACTAGCTTCCTCAACTCCATTTTCATTGCCAGCTAAGAAAATAAGGTTAAGATTCTGCCTTCTTCTTCCTTGATTAACGACCCCCTTGATTTGATCTATGATTGAAAATCTAAATCCTTGAAAGTCTCCACTTGCCCCTTAGCTTTTTCTTTTTCCAGAAGTGGATGTTGATCATGACAGTAGGTACATCTTGCTGGCTTTGATGGTGCGTAAGTTGAATCTTAATAATGTGGTTATTTTTTAGCAGGAAGAGGAGTTGGATACTGTCATCGACATTAGTCGCAAGATTGACAAATGTCCAATTATAGGCTTGCAAGAAAAGCTCCAGATCAAGCATTCCGGTCACTTCAGGTCCGCTTCAGGTGAGAAGCAAAAATTTGGATTGATGGCTTCATAAATCCTGAGCAAGGTGAAGAAGCTCGAGAAATTCCAAATGCTAAATTGCCTCCGACCCCTACATTTCCACATTGGAATCTCAGATACCTTCAATAGCACTCCATGCCAACAACGTGGTTGAGGCCACATAGATCTACTGCAAGCTTGAGCATCTTGGTGCAACAATGCATGCCATTGACATTGGCGGCGGGCTCGAGATTGTTTATGATGGAACCCATTCAGTAGCCTCAGACTCGTCGACGGGAATGGGCCAGAATTAGGGGTGCAACTTGGTATCGGGTTGGTCTAAACTTGCCTGACCCAACCCGGTACCAAAACCAAAAAAGGGTTTTATTTTTTAGATTTTTTTTTAAAAATAGACTCGGTTTCAACCCGGCTTGTAGAAATCCGAAACCAAAACTGGGTTCACACCAATCCAGTGCTAAAACCCGACCCCGGTCCGAACATGGTGTAATTTATATAATTTTTTCATAAATTATACATTTTTTTTGTAATATTAATATGTATACATGTTTCAGGCATTACTAACTCTAGTTCAGACAAATCACCTTTTCTTCCATTACCAAAGCATGCTTGAGGTAACTTAATTTTTAGGATAATTTTTTATGATTATTATCTTCTTATTGTTACCAGTTGCATGCATTTTTTTGTCTAGGTCGATGCATATTACTTTCAAAGATGTAAATTGAGGAAGAAGAACTTGACATTAGAAATGCAGATGGAAATCAAGAGAGAAATTACTTGGAAGTGTTTGAATAATTTTTTAATTTTTTTGAAAACTTTGGAGACATGAACTCATTTGAATTTTGAATTTGTTTAAAAGTGGATGTAAACTTATTTAAACTTAAGATTTGTTTATATTGTCATTTTAAATTTGAATTGCACTTAAATTAGATTGAAATGTTAAACCATTATGCTTAGTGTATTTAGATTTAGTTGCTTTGAATAACTGTTATGTAGATTATATTTGGATTTGAGTTAGTATGATAAATCTATTTCATATTATACTTTCTGTTAATATGAGAAATCTGTTAGTTTGAATTTCAGATTGTAGTATAAATTCGATTCATATTTTAAATTTATTGGTATGATAAGTGGTCAATTTCTATTTTAGCAATTTGTATAATAAATATTCAGTTTAAATTCAATTTCAGCAATTTGTATGATAATGTCTAGTTTCAACTACAATAGTTGGTATAATGTGTTCATTTTCTATTTGCTACACTTGAATCATTTCCATTAGCTATTAAATAGAAATGACCAACTAGTCATAAAACTAACTAATTTATCATTTGTTGGTGTCTATAGGGTGCTGAAAAATTGCTTGCAGAGTTCATTCAAAGAATATTACAGAATTCTTCTTTGAAAAGATGTTGCAGAATTCAGCATGAGGCTTGACTTTATAAACACAGGAATGTATATTCTAATAATTTTTTTTTAGATTACAATTAAATTTGAAAAAAAACAGTTTATTGGTAACCCGAATTCTAACCCGAAACCAAACCAAAACCGATGCGAACCCGGTCCAAATTCTTATGGTTCGGGTTTGGGTTTACTCCAACTCAATTGGCTTGAGGTTTGGGTTCATTCCAACCTGGTTGGCTTAGGGTTTGTGTTCACTCTAACCCGGTATAACCTGACCCGAGTTGCACCCCTAGTAATTGCAATGTGGATGAAAATTTTTATAAAGTATTATTAAATTTTAATTCATCACTGAATAGATTTAAGTGCTTTTCTAATTTATATCTATTTTTAAGTAAATATGGGCCAATGAAGAGTACAAATGAACTGATTTTTGGTGTCATGATAAATTTGCAATTGTGCAAAAAAAATATTTTTATAAATATATAGGTCTTATTGAGATCAGTTAGTATATGAAAATTTATGTTTTTTATGATATATTAAAATTTTAAAAATAAAAGGGCATGGACGTACATATATTCATGTCTATTTTATCTTTTAATAAATTAAAATATATAATAAAAATTTAAAGTTTGACATCATAGATATTGATGTCTTACTTATCCATGAATTTTTTAAAAAAAAATCGCCTGACATCATATCAACTTTTATGCATTGGTAAAACGTGTAAATGGATCGGGCCAATCCCATGAAACTGATTGTCTAATCTATTTATAAATGGAGTTAGTTGGATTTTTCGAATATATGAATTATAATCCATCAGCTCACCCACCCATGTAATAAAATAAATGGTCATGAATTACATATTTACAACCGTAAATTCGGTTAATGATCCTAAAGCTAGTAAATGAGCTTGAATTCTAGTACAAATTCCATTTTCCCTCTAGCTTCTCATTCTTTGTTTATGTGGTCAATAAATTTTTTTGGTTATAAGTTTATTTATATGCTAGTACTAAATAGGACTTAAAATTAACTTTTTTTAACCTATTTATAATCCATATAGACAATCCATTAACCTATTTCTTAAAGGGGATTATAAATTAAATAGGTTAGAACTTTTAACCTCTTTATAATACATATAGACAATCCATTAACTTATTTCTTAAATGGGATTATAAATTAAATAGTTTAGAACTTTTAACCTATTTATAATACATGTAGACAATCCATTAACCTATTTCTTAAATGGGATTATAAGTTAAATAGTTTAGAGCTTTTGAGCTATTTATAATACATATAGACAATCTATTAACCTGTTTATTAAATGGGATTATAAATTAAATAGTTTAGGGTTGAAATTTTCGAATAGATTAACAAACCAATCATCATAAGTCATTTTTTACCTAAGTAGGGTTAGCTACATGGATTCTATTTACCATTCTTGATTATTCGTAACTAAATTTTTAATATCTTCATATCTTGTTTAATTACTTTAATTGATATTTTTTGTTTTTTTTCTCATTCTCTTACCGACTTCTATTTGGATAGACTATGCCTTCTTAATTCGTGTCATTTTCAGCCTCGTTTAACACCACCAAATCATCTTAATTTGTTTTCCCTCATTTTATTATTTATTAGCCTGACTATGAGATTTTCTTGGATTACTTCATAGATTAACAAATAGATAAGAGTTGAAATTTTTAAAATAAATTAAGATAGTAATTGACTCTAACTGGCCCAGCTCGATCTACTGACAGCCGAATGTATACTATCGGCGTACAAATTTGAATGATGAGGTGAGCACACGCAAAGGATGACTCTAAAATGTATAGTTATAGCAACTTTAAAAACCTGATGAGGTGAGCGCGTGCATAGGATGACTCATATTGGCCCCAGAATATCTTGTTACCTTAGCAAGGAAGGAATTGAAAGTCCATGGGCAAAGAATAGAGTGCAAATCCACATTTATCAGTAAAAAACAATGATTTTTGCCATTTAATTCAGATGAAAGTTTTAGTCCGTGTGTGTACTCATTGTAACCTCATATATATATATTATATATATATATATATATATATAATAAGAGTTGTTCTGATGTAGTGTCACTGCGATATTAAAATAAAATGAAACGTTATACAATTATTTATCCATATATAAATCATACTTTAGATGGTTTAGGCATTGAAAAAATCACTTTTAAGTCGTTATTTACATTAAATTATTTTATTATGTTGAATTTGTGTCATTTTCAAATATAGACTATATACATATCTAATTGGATGAAAATTGGTATGATAATAGAATACATTATTCTAAATATAATGGGTGGAGTAAATTATGATTTGATAATCATGTGGGGCCCATTTCAGTAATGCTACACTTGAATATTCCTCATATCTATATATATATATGTGTGTGTGGGATGCTATAACTAATAGGAGGGATGAATACACTTAATTTCCTGGGCAGCACAGACCAAACAGTACGTACTTAATTAATTCAAAAGTATAAGCGCGAGTTATACTAATATATAAGAGAGCCAGGCCGGTGTGATGGAGTGGGAGTAGAGGTAGGCTTATACTGATAGGTGAGAGAATTGAAGAAGCCAGATACTCCATCCTCAATCTCTTACGTTTTCCTACAGTAGTGAATCTGAAACAAAGATGGTTTTGTCTTTGGAAGACAAACAAGTTGTGATTATTGGTGGGGGCATCTGCGGTCTCGCTACCGCCCTGGCTCTTCACAGGTATATCTTTATCTATATCTGCATACGTATACCGTTTTCATTTCTTAATACCATTCTCATGCACATGCATTTCTACTAGTGTTGATTTTCATTTTCAAAAATACTTTTCTTGTACTGCATTTCAATGCATCCCTTTGATGATCTTCTGTGTAGAGATATAAAATTAAAATTAATTCGTCATGCATGCTTGGTTATGGTTGAATTAAACAGGAAAGGGATTAGCAGTGTGGTGTTGGAGAGAGCAGAATCTCTGAGGGCCGAAGGAATAGGACTATCCATAAATACCAACGGCTGGCGGGCACTCGATGAGCTGGGAGTAGGCAACAAAATTCGTCAGAAAGCCATTCCCATCACAGCGTATAAATACTTCATTTCTCGTTGTCGATCCCATATAAGGGACATATATCCATATATCCCTGAAGAAGAACAATTCCGACTTCGTCAAACTACAAACGAATTGTTTTCTTCAGAGCATTGTTATGTCCGCTTGTTTTTATTTATTTGTATTTGTGTATATTTTCATTTTTCAGGGTGCGAGAGGTTTTCATGGACCGAGGAGTGACAAAAGCAACACCAGCAGGGTACGCAAATTCTCAATCTAGAAATCATTTAGGGTATGTTTGGGAATGAATAAAATTTTTGATAAAAAGTTGTAGAGATTAGAAGTTGTCAAATGATATGATATGATATGGGTAATGATAATGAATAAATAAGATGAAGTTGAAATATATAGGTTAGTTGTGTTGATAATTGTGTAGAAATGATTGAATAGTAAACTAGTTGTATAGAAAAATGTGAAGATATAATTAAAAAATTAGATAGTTGTGGAAAGTGAAAAATTTTATATTGAAAAATTTTAACTTGACAACTTTTTGCTGTTACCAATCACACCCTTAATTAATCTGCCCACGTATATATAATATGACTTATTGAATTTTTATTTTATTTTTTTAGCTAGCTAGGCCAGCTGATTGATTCAATAGATTAATCAATACATTGCCACACGACTTAACGTATTTATGTTGTATGCACTCATGCGTGCAGGAAAGATGAGCTACGGTGCCTATTGAGAATTGATATTGTCCAAGAGCTCCACGATGCGCTGCCTGCTGGAACTGTATGCTTCAGCTGCCGCGTTGTAGCTATCAAAACAGACCCAGCAACGTCCATCCACACCCTCCACTTCGATGATGGAAGTGTCGCCACCACCAAGGTGATCTTTCTTTATTATTATTATTATTTTTAAAAAAAAAAAAAGAATTTTAGCAGCTAGCTACAGATGCTTGTTAATTTCTACATTGAGCTTGGCAATGATGTGCATATATCCCGATTGACTGACAGGTTTTAATCGGATGCGATGGAATAAACTCCATTGTGGCAGAAACACTGGGGACCAAAGCCGTTAAAAAATACCATGTTTGTGCGACAAGAGGGCTTACGTTCTACCCCAGTGGCCATCTATTCGACCCTGAATTCCTTCGTACAAAGAAAGGGAAGGTTCTTTCAGGGCGACTCCCAGTCAACAACAAGCTCGTCTACTGGTTTGTGGCACGCCCACGTCTTGTTTCAGGTCCGTACATATGCATGTCATATTGCGACACACTGTAATCAAATAGGGCAATTGCAACGAAATTGTATTCACCTCCATTTCGGATATATCATTGCAACTAGTTAACTGCTTGTTGCTATTAGCAGGAACGTCCTCTACATCTGCAACAAAAAAATTTCACTGTTTAATTTGCAATTGCAACCAACTGTTCGTTAATATAAGTATGAACCGTTTCTTCTGCATTTGCAACGAAAAAATTTCATTTCAATATTTGGTTCCGTCGCAAATGCTTTGACATGGGCAGAAAGTAATGAATTAATTATATTAGTTAACGTCCATTGTGGGGTGGGGTGGGATGGGGTGCGTCTCATCCTCCCCATTTCCCTCCAAATCAATTAATACTTTAACAACTCTATTTTTTCAAATTTATTCTTACATTTCAATCATATTTTCATCTATACTCCAACAATCTTATTTATTCCAACTTTACATTTATTATTTCATATAAATCTCAAAATATTTCATTTTTCATTCTCCACCCCCATCTCATAATCCCACAAAAAACACATTAACAAACTTCCTCTTAAATTTTTTAATGTATTTTATACAAAAAAGACTCCCGTCACTAAGGGAAAATGTAACACCTCACCTTTTGAGGTGTTACGAATAAAGTCTACTATATCAAATCTAAGAATAAAATCTCTCAAGATGGAAATAGATACCAATATATAAAATCATAAAACTTTTAACTGTTACATCTTGAGTTTGCTCATTATAGAGTTATTATACGTGTTCAGTGTCTATAACACAACAAGTAAGCATTATAAGATAATTTCAATAAAAATCTAATCTTCATTGTCCTTTATTTTTGCCTTTTTCCCATGATGATGAAGGCTTTAATTTATTATTTTATCCCTGTGTTTTCACTGAAAAACAAAACTATGTGAGCTGAAAGCTTAATAAGTAAAAATATTTTCACAAAATTCATTTTTGCAATCACTTTGATTTTTCAAAAACAAACACAACATTTATATTGTCTTTCATGCATAACAAACTCTAATTAATGAAAATTTTAAAGCATCTTGATACATGCGCACACATATGTAAAATTTTAAACTATGCATGCACACTATGGTATTATCATCTGCTTATGCTCACGTGCAACCGTGCTACATATTTGTGAGTTAATTCATCTTTTTTAATAATCCTGAGATCGCTAACCAGGTACTACTATACTTCTTTACTTTTTGACGGCAAACACAATATGCAATTATGCATCATGCTCATGCACTGTAATTAATGAACCACTAGAATCCACTGTTTAACATGATTTTAAAATAATAATACATATATTTGAATAAATCAACTTGAAAGAAATTTTAATTTAAATAAATAATCACATTTCTTTGCAAATCAAAATATTCACAAAATATTTTTAAAGTCATACTTTGGTAAAATTTTACTTACCTTTAAGTAGACTTTAAAACTCCTCTTTTCCAATTTCCAGTATTAGCCTCAAGTCTTTTTGCCTAATTTTCATCATAATATGTTCATTATTTCACTCTGAACTTCATAAATATTATTTAATTTTTCATTTATGACTTTCTCAAAATTTCTCATAATTTTAATCAGTCAAAAATTCTATTTTCTCCTGTTTATTCTCATATTATTCCACTTTTAAATAACTTTATTTCTTATATATAAAAATAAATTTGGACTCTTACTTCTTTAAATACTTACTTTAAATTTTTCATTTTTTGGTAATTTTTCATAATTTATTTGTTTATTTTTATAGCATCACACCTTTTAAATAATTTCATTTTTTATAAAAATTATAAGTTTAAACTCATTTAAGCTTGTAAATATTGACTTTAATTTTATGAGTATTTTTCATAATTTTTTGTATTTTTTCTAATTTTTCTGTATTTATTTTGATTTGTTTTTCCTCTAGCCAGCCGGCTGGTCACTTACGCCAGCAGTTGGCCGCTAGTGGGTTGTTCCGGTGGGCAGGAAGTTAGGCTAGGCTAGTGGATTAAGCTAGTAGGCTGTGTGGGTTAGGCTTGGTTTCTGGGCTTAGTTTTTGTAGGCTTGGGACTAGTGGACTTGCTTCAGGGCTTTCTGATTCACTGGACTCGTTTAGATGGGCTTAGTCCACCAGTTCAAAATTTTTTTAATTATTGATTTGTTTATTTTCAACAGTTCGTATTCTCTGAATATAATGGCTTAAATCTCTTAATATAAGTATCTGTTCAATTTGAAATTTTAGGAGTAAGCTTTTAAATTATTTTTTATAATACAGATGGTCTATTTCTCAAAATAATATCTCTGTCATCAGATTTGACATAAAGGATTTAATAAAGGGTTAAAATTAAATATTACTTCAAATAGTTATGTAAACTAATTTTTAACAAAATTAATTCATCATATATACTGAAAAATATCTCAAATAATGTTTTTAATGGTTCATATTAATATTTTTGCATCTGTCTTTCTAAAATTATTTTTTTGTGTTTTATCCTTAGAATACATCTTCTACACACTAAATCTTGATAAAAATTACTATATCTAAAAATCTATAAGTCTAATCAAGTTAAAATTTTGCAAACAAGCTAAACATATAATTATCTCATTATTGTACGGTGAAAATTCTCTGATTATACCCAGAAATATGTTTATTTTATCATATAATATTGTCCACCCTTTATTTGCTACTTTTCATTGAAATAAGTGAAATTTCAAAATCAAATATTTAAGTAATACTCCTATGACCAATTAACCACACTAGAAGTATTATGAACAGATTAGATCTGAGAAATGAATTGCGCATAATATAAAATGAACAAGATTAATAGAAATCGCATTGCTAAACGGCTGAGATTAATTACCATAAATTTCACCGTTACCTGCATGGCCAATAAATCTCATCCGTTAAACGGACGGCTGTTACAGAAAATGACAACCCCGACACCACGGAGGGATAAATTTTCCTAAACTCTTGCGAAAGGGAAAAGTATTACATACTCCAACAAGTGAGATAGTTGAACGTAGATCGATCGGCAAGCTGCTACTGTCGATGACCAACAGAGCAAGCCCCTGTTGCAACTTTCCCTTAAAAATTTTTATTTATTTTATTTATTTCAAATTTCAAACCAACTAGAGCTCTTTGCAAAACAAGTGCATCGTATAATTTCGATTAGCGAATTACAACTAAAATCCTCTTGGGTATTTGTTGAATAGACCTATTTTAGCCCAAGATTCCTTTAATTGATATTCCTCAAAGAAAAACTGCTGCATGCTTCATGAGCTATCTTTCAAACCCACGATGTATACACCATAATAAATTGCTTTTCATATCGGTAATTGTTTAGTTGCATGTAAAACATATGTATGGGTTATGATTTAGTTAATCAAGGTAACATAAGCTTATTTAGTTCGGGCTAAAAGGTGTATTTTTTAATTTTCTTTTGAAATTTTTTTAAAGTGTATTTAACTTATGTACCAAATTTTATAATTTTTAAACATGTGCATATGTATTTTATTATTTTCAAAATTAGCATTTTTGGGAATGGAAATGGTTAAATGCCCCTCCTAAGCATTATTTTCTAGAAATAAAAATATATACAAATTTCGAAAATTATAATATCAAATATATGAGTTAAATGCTTGAAAAATATTTTTATAAAGAGTTAAAAAGATACACATTTTAATTCAAAATACATAAGCTTATGTAGCTCTAGCTAACAAGATCATAACTCAACATTTAAATATATTTTGGGTACAATTGATTATTTAGCTACAAATACTTTTGCTTTTTTGAGTATTGAAATTTGATTAGATGTAATTATTTTTATATCAAATGCAGTCAAAAGTAATAGTTGCTCGGATTGGTCATGGTGTGTAACTGAGTGCATCATGGTTGGGGGATCAAGTCCTTGTATGTAGGAGTTGTGGTCTCCCATATGAGGAATTTTGGTCTCTTCCCTAATAATGTAAGAAAATTATAAGAAAATTCGTAAGGATTCGTGGGCTTAATTTCTGAAAAATTATGAAAAAATTAAATATTATAAAGTAAGATTCGAGAAAAAACAAAAAAAAAGGTAATAATACTACGGTTATCAAAATTACAATAATATAACCTTTTGTTACAATTACTTAGCTGCATTTGTGTAGTCAAATTAAATATAATAAATTTTGATATTTCAAAAAATATATAAAATAAATTTTATTGTGGTGATATGACATGCGCGCCACCGATGCATGCAGATGATGGAATCTGCGAGAAGCCTGAGCTCATCAGACAAGCAACACTGGAAGCATTGAAGGAATTTCCACCTCAAATATACGAAATGGTTAAGAGCAGCGATTTGGACTCGTTTATCTTCACAAATGTAAGATATAGAGCTCCGTTGGACATACTACAGGAAAATTTCTATAGAGGAACAATGACGCTGGCAGGTGATGCCATGCACCCAATGGGCCCATTCCTTGGGCAAGGTGCTGCAGCTGCTCTAGAAGATGCTGTTGTGCTTGGAAGATGCCTGGCCAAAGTGAAAGAGATGCCGAGCATTGTTAACGAGAGGAAACTGCAGGTGATGGATAGAGTCGGGATGGCATTCGACGAATACGTGAGGGAAAGAAAGATGAGGCTGCTGAGGTTGGCTATACAGACATACCTCACTGGAAAGCTGGTGGATGCAACACTCCTTATGGGCATCTTGCTTGCCCTTTTCATCAAAATCATCTTCGGTGGTTCTTTTGGTCATGCTAAATATGACTGTGGCCGTCTCTGAAATCATCACACACATATATATAAATGGCCATATATGTATACATGCAGTCGTGGTGGAGGACCTTAATCCCACGCTCTGAGGGGAGGCATTATATTATGATAGTTACGTTACTGATATTAATAATTAGAGATGTTTCGATACTATAAAGTAGCAATACTGTGCTAGCAAGAGAATGGTTGTTTATGATTTCATGCGGAGAATATTCCAATTTCCATCTAATCTTGCACTTAAATATAAGCAGATATCACAAAAGAAAGCGATTGCACACTTGCACTTAGTTGAGTGTGTAAATCACAGAGACAAGAGCGACAGGACCTACCCTGAGGACATGTGCATAACAATATGAATACCAGGATCCAAACATTTTATCCAAGTTTACCATCTTAAATCCAGATTTGATGGGACAGTGTAATATTTAGACAAGGGAAATCATGCAGTCATGGCTGATAACAATGCCATGTAAATTACGAAATAAAGATAAACTACTTTCCAAAAAAAAAAGAACGTTGGTCTCCGCTCATGGCAGTGAGCTGCGGACTCGTGAATTTGAAACTCATAAATGGATTTTTCCTCCTTCATATGATGGGAGACTCGTCTCCTGTAGTGTGAGCCATGGTCTCTTGTGTGAGAAGGGCAATTCGGTCTCTTTCCTTAATAATAATAATAAATTGTAAAGAATATTTGAGAGCAGATTTGTAAGATGAAAAAAGAGGAAAAAAAGGTGCATGGACTTTTAAGTTTGATTGTAATACAAGTTAAGATGAAATGTAATACTAATAATAAAAAAAGATAACTACGAATAAAAATAAGATTAATTGAGGAAATGCATGTACAATGATGAAAAATTGGGAGAGATGACTAAAGAAACACTAAAGTTGATCAGGAGTGTTTTACCACGTTTGAATAGGCAAATATCATATATAGCTATCCTGATTCCATATTCAAATACATGTGCACTCATGACACAAAATTGCATATTCTTGCAGACGTAATTTTCTTTCTTTTTCTTTGGTTATTTTTCTTGTTTTCTTACCAGAAAATATAATGGATTAATTCCAAATATACTAAGTTTTAAAAACTTTTATTTTAACCGGATAATTTGCATATATACCAGCATAGTTAAACTAAAATTGCAAATATACTCATATAATTTTATAAATTGTATATTATTCTTATATAGTTTCACCAAAATTACATAAGCTGTCAGACGTTAGTAAATTTTGTGATTTTCCAAACAACCCTTTAAAACCACTACTGCGCATGCTGACAATTTTTGTGAGGGTTGGCTGCCAACTATGGATGAATGCCGTAAGGGAATTTCTGCAGATGAGAGGATGGTTGGTGCAATGCAGCTGCTGGATGGGAACGGGCCAAATGGCAGAGGACATGGACCACCATTGTCGATTTTACAGGCCGAATATGTGGCCATGGCTGATTTCCGTAGGTGCTTTAATGTGTTTTGATTTCCAGCAAAAAAGGAAAATTTACGAAACCAGTTTTGATGATAAAGATGACATGTTGCAGCTTGACAATCACTCGGTGGATTTTGCATCTCCGGCTTGAATGGAGGCTGCCGATTTTTGGGACGACAGAAGAATAGGGTCGTTGCTTAGAGAAGTAAGTTGTCGCAGGTGGGTGAAGACGATGGACAGATTGAGCTCGTCGTTAGAACACAGGGAGGCTACCAGAACCAACTGTTACTGGGGTCTTGTGGAGGCCAACAATAATGAAGATGAAGAGGACGATAGTAATAGGCCCCGAAGGATTTTCAACGTGTATGTAGTAATAAATAAGGGAAATATCCCTCTCTGTCAGTCATACAATAGCGGGAGGAATGATCCTATTAGCCCATACTAAGTAAATATCTTACTTAACCTACCTCAAAAATCTTATTTAAAACAACTGTTTTTTATTTTTTTCTTCGTATACATGTTTATCTAAGTGTATTAAAATATAAATCAAGTTTACCATTTTTGGATATGTATATATATTTTTTTAGATTTTTAAAAATAAGAGTTAAATATATATATACACAAATAGATTTTTTAAAATTTTAAAAAAAATAGATAAACATATTCACAAATAGTAAAACTTAATCTACATGTTAAATATACTTAGATAAATAAGTACATGAAGAAAAAAGTTAAAAAATTTATCGTAAATAAATTTTTTAAAGAAGACTAAATGAAACATTTCCTTAGCTCGGGCTAACAGTATTACTCCTTTAATAGCAGGTAGAGTATTTGTCTCTTCTCATTCATTTTTTCCAGCGAGGGAGACCCATAGGGAGAGAAAAGTGGTATCGGTTGCATTTGCAACAGCTATTCCCCCAAAAAACCACGTCCGCTTCTATGCTCTCTCCCGCCGACCCCCTTTACCACCCATCATCCTTTTACACCCCCACCGTGACTGGAAGAAGAAGCACAAACACCCACCTGCTTGCGTCACAGCTTTTCGCATCATTCGAAGAACGGCTTTCTCATTCTCCCCCATCTAAGAAGAATAACCCCATCCAACCCAATACACTAGCACCGATCTCTCCTTTTTTGCCACTGTTGCTGTTAGAAAATAATCCTACAAAACAACAGAATAATATAGAAAACAAGATAAAGAAATAAAGTATGAGCAGATTTTTTACATGGAAAATCCTTCAATATGAAGAGAAAAACTACGGGCAAAGAAGGAAAAAATCCACTGTAGAAAACAATATTACAAGAAATGGAGAACTCTCAAAAGAACAAAACCCTTAACCCAATGCACCACAAAAAACTCTTAGAAAGACCAAACTTCACTAAGGAGTATATAAGAAAGCTTTAAAAAAATTAATACAAAACATCTAAGAGCGAGCATCCTTTTCTAGGTTTAAAAGAAAGCTCTACGAAAAGACTTCTAGTATGAAAAGAATTGTATATGATAAAGATTACGTATTAGTTACGCAAAAGACTTCTAATAGAAAGAGGATTGTGCTGGTTTGCTTGAATATTAAGTCACCTCCAACAGCGGCTACTACAATCATGGATCCTTTCTTGCTATTCCGCAGGGTGTGTCTGGAGACGATCAGATTCTCAGGTGGTGGCACAGGAGCTTTGCTTGATAGCAGCTGCAGCTACGGCGCCAGTGGAGGAGGAAAAGAGGAAGTTACCGGTCCTGCTGCTGCAGCCGTTCAGGGAAGAAATGAAAGGCGAAACAAGGGAGAGATAAATGGTAACCAATGGAGTTATGTGGACTGGTTCTGTTGGATGAGTGGGTACGTATTCACAGCGTGGTGGGTTCTTCTCATTCTCTTCAATTTTCTGACTGCTGCTCCTCCTGGCTACCATTTACCGGAGCCGCCCAATGCCAAGCTTAGGAGAGAAGGGCTCAGGCCTCTCCACCCCATTGTTTTAGTCCCTAGGATTGTCAACGGCGGCCTCGAGCTTTGGGAAGGCCGACCTTATGCTAATGACCTCTTCTGCAAGCGCCTCTGGGTTGGTAGTTTCACTGATATATTCACGAGGTTCTTCCCATTCATCATCCAACTTCTTGAACTATAGCCATTGTCGGAATCCATTTGCCGCGATGTGTAGCAGTGGTTTTCGAGGGTTGTCGGGGAAGTTACAAAATTTGCAACTTCTAACTGCATTTACACGGGGATAATATGTAATTTGTGAAACTACGCGGTGTATCTTCAAATTTAGTCAAATTATGTAAGTATACGTGCAAACTACTCATTCTACCGACTAAGCATGCTATCATATCCAAATCTACTTATTTCTTTTCTGATATATCAAAGCAGGAAACCATAACGTATTTGAAATTAAGATCAAACTTAATTGGTATAATTGAAAATTATACTAGACATAGTAGGTATATTGAAATTAACTAGTATAATCCCAAAACGGGCCAATATTGCAACAGACGCCAACGTGGACACCGTTCAGGTTTCAGACTCGATGACTAACTGTCGAAGCATCTCAGATATGGGTGCTACTTCAGTAGCGCATGATGTAAGTTTTGAAATGTAATGCATTAAGAAATTAAATGTAAGCATATCTTTATGAAGTATAAATATCACAAATTGGAATTTAATACATTTTGCAAAAGATACAAAATTATAGAAAAGTACCTCATAAATATTTAAAAATATGTACTATAGGACTGTATAAGATGAATTGTGAGCTGCATAATATACTATTGAAGGAATTCCAATTAGGAATCCACGCAAAATATTTTCAGTTCAATCATATATATGTAGAGAGAGAGGTTTTGCAATTTAACCAAATGGCTTAAATGTGGACTTAATTATAAAAGCTTAATGCTTCCACGGCTTAGTCGTATGGTAAGCATGATTGGCACTGTTGGCAGGAGGTTGCCAATTTAAATCAGTCCCCCATTATGGTGGGGGTAATAATGGTGGCGGTATTAATTTCCTCCTAATGATGTGGGTAATATAGAATTTCCTTCATTTTGTCAAAATTGTGCATGTACTGATTTATAATATCATATGCCTGGCATACATAAATGAATAAAAAAAATTTAAAAGCCTAGTGGGATGCGTCGAGTCAACTTTAAAAAATCGTCATAAATCAAAAAAATTAATTACAATTACATAATACCTTGTTGAAAAGATCTTGAAATCAAGAATCTAGGGTAAAAAAAGATCAAATTAATCTAATGCCACATGATCAAGATATCATTTCAACAGTGACAATACTCAGAAAAATATACCTATCTCGAACTGATTTTTGCACATTATTTAAAAATCTATATCTTGATTATATGAGGGATTAAATTATGACAAATACATATAGGAATTTTCGCAAGGAATTGAATAATATATATACATATATTAACATACCTTATGTGGATAAATATAAAATGCCTGAGTACTCCGTGAGTTATACAAAATCTTGTGGCATGAAGGTTTTAGGAAATGTGATAAATAATTATAATCAGTGAATAGTGAATGCATGAATAGATAAATATTGCAAAGGTTAAGAAGGAATGATATGCAAAATCAGATTGATTGAAGAGGAATGATTCAATACTTATGTAAGCATGGAAGCTGATACACTTACATTTTTTTTTTTTAATTTTAAAATATTTATTGAAAAATCTATACTATCATCATGTTTATCATGTGTTTTTATTTATTATACCAAAACTACACACAATGCAAACTTTTATATACCATTTCTATATTATATATTTTTCAAAATTTTTACTGGTTGTATATATTCACTCTGATAAAATACTACTTTAACAATATATGAGTTTTCGATAATTTTTGGTGGTATGAAAAAACAAGATGCATAGAACACAGCTAACGGTTTAAATTTTAAAAATTAAAAATCGATAATAAGTGTGAAAGCTTCCACGTTTACATAAATATTGAATCATTCTTCTTCATTAAAGACAATGTCAAAAAAAAAAACACACACACACATTCTTCACATCATGAAGGCAAACCTGCAGACAGCCTTCACGTCGAGGCGCCACGCTGATCTAATCTATCATGTATATTGCTAGGAAGTAAAAAATAATCACAATCGGTACGACATTTCACAAATTTAAAATCAATTGAAGAGTGAATCTTAATCTATTAAAAGTGTTCCATTATTAGAAGCATCCGCAAATTGTGAATTAAATATCCAAACCTTCTAATGTATTTATTTCACCTAAACAATGATTGAATTAAATTTTATAACATTTCAAGACTTTTAGAATTTATTCACGTTTTTAAACATTCGTTGTAGGCGTGCCCCACATAAGACTTGGATCAAAATGACTTTTCGATATGTTGATTAAAAAGATAGAGCTAAACGTAATCATTGGATTATATCTATTATAAACTTTCATCAGCATGGGACAAAACCACCAGTTTATTTTTGTACATCATGCACCATCCAAGAATTTCCTCTCATATGGACATTCATCTTTCATAAAGCATAACTTTGATCGCATTATAAGCAAAAATGGCGTGCACGATACCCACTATAAGTGAGTTATATACTTACTTCGTCCTCTGGACGATATTTCACTCTTCTTGGTGCACTGATTTTTGCTCTCCGACCATCAAAATCCGGGAGCGATTAGTTGTACCAAGCTCAAATTAATGTCAGATGACGGTCTTTCCCAGCAGCAGCAAATGTATTAAGACGGATGGAAGCAAATTTCCTGTTTGGACCGCGTAAATGCTGTGTTTTCCTCGCATATTACAAGTACAGCGAACGACCGAAATAAATGAACAAATGACAAGACAAACGTGAAATCTCGGGAAACTAATGAAAATTGGGACGTTCTAGAGCAGTAAAAGCAGCGATGGAAATAGAGTATGAAATATTCAAATTCTGCACCATCAAAAAGATAAACATCGATAATAGGAGCTACGCAAAGTCCAATTTCATCTGCACTATGCAGCTGATCATCTGCTTTATAATAATTAGTAGGGTTATTTTTTGCAGCGGGCAACAGGTGCCATTACCCGGCTACAAACAAAAGTGTTACGGGTAATAATCTCATGCATCTAGGCTAGATGGACGCATCCATACACTCCCCACGTTTTCTTATTTTAAAATACTTTTATTCAAATCCAAGCCATTAATTATGTTCAAGTTGGCTTCTATGTATCCCAATTACACAGAAGTAGTTCTATACAACCTCTTTAAATTTTAAATTTTGTTATGCCCAATGAAAATTCAATCCATTCATTGTATTTAACATCATTTATTTATATAAGAAATCCAATTTCATCAAATCAAATAGTGCACAAGTTGTAGTTGCTTAGAAATAGATATAATTATATGTAAATTGGGAATGTAATAATACTTAATAAAATCATTTATCCACATAGAAATAATATTTTAAACGGTTTAGATGTTGAAAATACAACTTAAAAATTACTATTTAACATAAATTATTTTATTAAGTTGGTTTTCTACATTCATAAACAGAACCCATGCATAATGATACTAAACAAGTGACAAGGTTGTCAAGATGCTATAAATCATGCTAAATGTAATAAATGGAATAAATTAATGATCGAAAGAGGTTACATAGAAGAAAGGTTTCATTAAAGTATCCCGGAATTACGTTTATTAGTATGTATTTATTCATGATGCCAAAAATTTAATAACCATATATTTACTCTAAAAGAAGTTAAATTTATGCAAATTCCAAGTTTCCCATCAAAGTCATTTTTGGCATCGTGAACAAAAAAGTATTACTAAACATAATAAATGGTTTGGATGCCACGGATGTATGAATGTGCCCACGAAACTTGGGTGTATTTGGTCATTATCCAAGAATCACCAGAATTAAATCCTATCAGAAATGACTTGAATTAGTTAATAAAGAACCTGCCAAACGGTAATATTTACCCAAAGACACCTAAATTGCTTGCTATAAAATTTGCAAGAAAACCCATAGAAATATGATCTAATTAATGCTGCGGTGAAATCCAACCCATCCATTGTGTTGAGAAATACTTGTGTAGCAAGTAATCATTATCTTGATTAAATTTTTGATTAAAGTTTTGGCGGGCCACAATATTAAATTATTGTAAAGTAAATATTTGCTTTTAGGTGAAATAATTTTGTTACCCATTAAAACTTTCATCATGTTGATAATCACATTCTTAACTAAATCAGCACTTCTAAAAAGAATAGAAAGTATTTGATCATACTATCCATGAATTTTGATCTTTACCGACCTGTCGGTAAAACCAGGTGTTTCCTACCAACGCTCCCACCATTGGATCGTGCGGGCTCGCGTTGGACCTTTGGATGAAATGCCACAAATGTGGTGCAGGGGAGACGAATTAATGCTTGAGAATTTACAACACAGAACCCTATCAGGCCAAAATTTTCCGCGCAGCTCCCCCCCACCCCCCTCTGGTAACCTCCCACCATTCCGAAAGCGGCACCCTCTCTCTCTCTCTCCCGACCTCTCTTCCTTCCTCTCTTCTCGATCCCCAAGCCCGAAAGGAAAAAAAAGTAGAATGGGCAAAGAGCTAAAACTCTGCGTTTGTAAGATGTTGCGTGGGCCAAAGTTCCCACTCGTGGCGTCATCGTAGATCCAAAAAAACCATCTGGTACAGATGGTCGTATGATGTACCTAGTCATCTAGACTAGAAGAAGACAAGCAAATCACAAATTGATATATAAAAAATAAAATTAAAAATTAAAAAAAAATTTGCACAATCTCGTCAGTCTAGAAGAAAACCCACGAAAAAATCTGCCATAAACAACAGAAATCAACAAATGCTGACAAAAAAATTTGAAATGGAAGAAAATCTAAAACAGCAAGTCGTGGAGCTGAAATGGGCAAGCTGCTAAAATCTAAAATGGCAAAAATAATGCAGCTGGTTGGCGGTTTCCTTCATCAAATAATCTACGATGATCATGGAAAAAGATGCAAAAGGAATGGCCAAATATCTTTAACGTTGCCAAGATCAAAGCAGCGGTACTTGCAACGAGAACAAAGAAATGCAGTGACAGATCCAACGTGTAGAGTTATCGGCCAGTGATGAGGAGCAGGACAGAGGAGCGAGGGAGAGAAGAGGAGACACGAGAGAAAGAGAGAGACGTGAGTGAGGGACGGGACTGAAGCAGGCATGGCACCCACCTGACGAGGGCCTGCCCGCAGAAATCCAATAGCATTAATTACACTTCCAGGGGCTGCATTTTTTAATCTAATCGGACGGCTAAAAACACACCCGTGCGATCGAACGGTGAAGAGGCGTGGTTGAAAACAGCACCCATCCACTACTGGTCAAAGCAGATCACACTTCAGCATCCATAGGATCATAAAACAAAGAGTTCCCTTAGAAATTTCCAAGGAATGCGTTCCCTCATGTTTATTTCCTTCCAATCCTAAGTTTTACCCATTACATCTCACAATCAACACCACGACTGCTTTTTTGAATCAATAACAGTTCAACAATAGTGTGTTATCAATCACAAAAATTCACTTTCAAGCATCCACCAGTTCAACAATAGTGTGTTATCAATCTTAAGTAGTCATCACTTACCAGCGACAAAATATTTATGCGAGGATTATATCACAGTATATCATTTAAAAGTTGTTACTCACAAAGGGATTTCCTAAAGTATTACATGACCAAAAAGAAGAACCACAATTGGTTTCACAAATTGTTGTTCACTTCATCAGCAAAATTTGTCAATTCATTTCAGTCACCAAAATTTTCACTTCATTTCACCAAGTCCGAGGCCAACCTATCAATTTTCCTACCAAAGGACGTACCTGTGTGTTAAAAAGCAGCATCCTCAAGAACGGCAATAATCTTTCAGGACCTGCCTTGCAAGATCTAGAGCCCCACTCTTCTTGTAGATTAAATGAAGATTATATGCTGCTTCACGATGAAGATTACAGTAACCAGGATTTTTATTTTCTGGAAGGGTTAAATTCTCGTTAGGTAGACTTGGTATGGGGTAGTCCCTCTCATAAACTTCAAGGACCTTCTCGTAGTATGTGGCTGCCAAGGTGAAAAGACCAACATGATGATATGCCCGGGCCAGATTATAAAAGGCTTCCTGCACAATTGAGTTGAAAAATTTATAAATGGTACTACCTAAACTGAGTTTTATTAAATCAACAAAACCAATAGACCATAACCTCAACTGCCATATACTATTCTTAAAAGAACGATCATGATTTCCACAAGGGAAATTATGTGATCCTTGACCAAATGATACGCTGGCCACAGCATCCCTGATTCTGAGTTTGTCCAAACGTTTAGGGATTTTACATAGATAAGCACACATGGAACCTCCTAAACTAGATATTTCTGGCTATACCATAAAACCATTTTTCATTGAATGCAAATTTTAGGAGGCTACCATAACAACAGCTTGGTTCACTGCATCACAGTTCCACTCTTCAAGGATCTAAAGCCTTCATTATATTGTGCAAATCCTCAGGCAAGTCAATCAGACATTTCCTTGTGACCATTCCAATGAGCAGAAAACGCAAGCCACATCTTCTGGGCTTAACAATCCAGTGTTTCAGTAAACATCAGAATGAACACTGCACACTCATGCAACAGTCCTCATCAACTTCCAGAAATTGTAGTCTCCCAAAAGCTCTCACACATGGACATGAAAATTCACATGATAAGCATGTAAACACAGATGTGCAGACAGATGTACACAAAAACGTGCATCCAATACAGCACAAACTCCCATCCACTGTTTGTCACATTCATGGAATATGACAGCTTTAGAAGAGAATTGAGGCCAAATTTTTGGCAATAGAAGTAAATGTAAGTAAGCTATTGCACAGATCTTCAAACCTTACATGGTCTAGTTTGTTCATCATTATCAAAATCTATTAAAAATTTTCTGGCAAGCAAGGATTCAATTTCTATAGTAATTTAAAATGCACACAAAAAGGCACTGGACTTTTTTGTTCTCTTCTGTGGTTTTGCAAAATTCTCAAATCTCATTGGTCTAATAAGTGGTATGTTTAACTTGGACATCATCAGCAGAGTGCATCTAAAATTTTCTGTAGGCTAAGGTATTACTAATGACTCAAAATCTGAAAAACACAAAATAAAAAAGATGGAACAAGTCTTTGTAAAATTTATGTTCTTTCTAGTCTTGTGTATCATGTACAGGGTATAAACTAAGAACACTGTCATAAGTTCCACGCCATGAGAGTAAAGTCTATTCTGGTGCACGAAAAGACAATGTCTTGCAGAAAGATTCCTTCTTGGCAACAGAGGAAGAATATGAATGGTTTTCCCTAGGTGATGTGCATGGGGGTGGAAGGCAAGTCTCAAGTGAACAAGAGGAGCCACGCACACTTATTTACCAGCAGACAGAACATATTATTTTAACTAAATATCCTATTCATTTCGAAAAAATTTCAAACCTGACTGTTTTCACAGAGACGAAGATAATTGTAGAGGAAAGCAAAGCCCTGTGCAACACACTGATGTCGGTTCTGAATTCTAAATCCAAGGGCAAGGTTAATCAGACCAGTACCTGCAAATTGACAACAATTTAGTCTGCAAGGTTAGGAGTCCAGGGTGCAGTAGTCCACCCAGAAATCACGTACCAGCACAAAGATTGACTAGTGCATTATCTGGTTGCACTTTATATGCTTCCAGATACTCCCTTGCAGCTGACTGGTACTGACAAATCATGGTAAATTGATGCCCAGTGATAAGCATAGGGGGTACACAATCAGTGTGAGCCGTACGCATAGCATGCAAGAATTTAGCATGTTTTGATAGCCGACTCTCCAATCTGGGGAAAAACACACCAGAACAAAACATTTCAAGGTCTAAACACTTGGAATTGTATTTAACAGTCTAAATGAGGGTAATCGTCACAGCAGACTAGATAGACATTAATGCCAAGTCAAAATATAAGCCCAGAGAATCAATGACGATTCATTTCCATATTTGCATGGTGTTGTAATCACTTTTTTATGATGTCATGACCTTTTAAATAGCAATTCCAAGGATAATAGATTATTTGCTTCCAAATTTGCAAGGAGTTGAAATTTTATTTCCCGCTGCAATGATAGTGCAACTTATGCTCTTGGAGTTCAAAGGCAAGAAGAAGTTCACAACACAATATAGATACACCACCTAAAATGTTAGAGGCCCTACGTTGGATTAGTGCAAATTTTTCACTTGTTAAGAGTGAAGACTTGGGACCCCATGCATTTTGAAGAAATAAGAAAGTTGAACCCAATTTCAATTGGCCTTGTTAAACTAGCTCAATTCAACAAAAACATGAATTTTGTTCCCGCAGCCAATGCTATTAAATATCATATCATAACTTACGACAATAAAACCACCACTTATAGCAGTTATAGAGGAGAAAAGATTGGGTCTAGGAAATGTTTAGACTTTAGATATTATTCAATTATCAATCAAAGAAGTGAATGTCAACAAATTAAAGAATAATATATAAAGGGGTATACTTATGTGGCACAGGTACCACTAAAGATTTCAATGTTCCACCCCCCATTCGAGCCCAACTTGATGATTAAATCAAAATTTTATCTATTCACTTTATCACTTTGTTTAACAAGCCCGGACGTAGTGAAAAATGAGCACGGGTTGCCAGGGCGTTTTCCCAAAAACGACGTGCCACACCAACATCCTGTTGTGGTGAGAAGTAGGCAAAGGTTCTCACGCCTTTATGGATGTGGTTTAGGGAAGAAGGTAATACCACAACATAAGGCTCATTTTGCTTCATGGAATGTTGGAACTCTCTCAAAAAAAAGTACAGAAGAAAAAGTATGGAAGTTGTAGATGCTATGAGAAGGAGAATAATTAATGTAGCATGCCTTTAAGAGACTGGGCAGAAAAGAGAGAAGGCTAAAGAAGTAAATGGATTCAAATTATAGTATATAGGAAAGGATGGTAATAAAAATAGTGTAGGGATAATAGTAAAAAATAAATTCATAAATAAAATTATAGATGTCAATAGAGAAAATGATAAAATTATTCAAATAAAACTTGTATTAGGTGTAGAGGTCATAAATGTGATTAGTGCTTATGCACTACGGTAGGATTGGATGATAGAATCAAAAAGCACTTTTTGGATGACTTAGGTAGTATAATGCAAAGGATACCCAACCAAGAAAAGGTTGTGATATGTGGAGATTTAAATGGATATATAGGAAAAGAGAATGTAGGATATGAGAAAATTCATGTAGGTTTCGGCTTTGAAATAAGGAATGAAATAGGGTATGTAATTTTAGATTTTGCTATAGCATATGGCTATAGCAAATACCTTATTTCAAAAACAAGACGAGCGCTTGACAACCTTCAAGAATGGGACCAATTCTAGCCAAATAGATTTCTTCCTTATAAGAAAATTGGAGAGATCCCTTTGTATAAATTGTAAGTTTATCCCAGGTGAGAGTTTAGCTATGCAACATAGATCACTAGTGATTGATATAAATACACAAAAAGAGACAACAAAAACTAGAAGCAATATAATTCCAAAAATTAAATGGTAGAATTTGAAGTGAAACAACATGGAACTTTTTAGTAAAAGAATGATAAAAGAAGGAAAATGGGACCTACGTGAAGAGGAAGTAGAATCAATGTGGGATAAAATGTCAATTAGTATAAAAGAAGTTGGACCAAGTATTGTAGAGATATATAAAAATTGTAGATCCTTACATAGCGAAACTTGGTGGTGGAACGATGACGTTCAAAAAACTATAAATGATAAACAAGAAAAGTTTAAAAAATGGCTATGTAACAAAAATGCTACAAACTTACAACAATACAAGCTATCAAAAAAGGCTACTAAAAAATTACTAGCGACGCTAAACACAAAGTTTATGAAAACTTATATGACAGATTAGGAAAAATACAAGGTGAAAAGGATATCTTTAAGTTAGCTAAATTAAGAGAAAATAAAGGTAAATATTTAGCACATATTAGATGTATTAAAAGTGAAGACCAAAGAATTTTAGTTAAATATGATGAAATTAAAGAGAAACGAAAAACTTATTTTTATAGTCTACTAAATGATACCCCGCCAGAATATTTAACATTAGATGTTAGTTTAAATAGAGAAAAAAATAGAAACATTAGTTATTTCCCAAAAATTCAAATATCCGAAGTAAAGGAAGCTCTAAAAAAAATAAAATTAGGAAAAGCCTTAGGCACAAACAATATACCCATTGAGGCATGGAAGTGCATGGGAGAAGTAGGTGTAACGTGGTTAACCAATTTCTTTAATAAGATGATAAAAACAAAGTTAATGTCAAGTGAATGGAGAAAAAGCACTATAATCCCAATATATAAAAATAAATGAAATATTCAAAATTGTGCAAATTATCGGGGAATAAAACTAATGAGTCACATTATGAAGTTATGGAAAAGAGTAATTGAACATAGAGTAAGACTGGAAACTAATATATCTGAAAATTAATTTGGTTTTATGCCAGGAAAATCAACTGCTAAGGTCATTTTCTTACTTAGACAACTATTTGAGAAGTATAGAGAGAAGAAAAAGAACTTATACATGATCTTTATTAATTTTTAAAAAAAAAAGTATATAATCGAGTACCAAGAAAGTTAATATGACAAATGATGAAAAAGAAAGGAATTAGCAATAAATACATTGATGTTATTAAAGATATGTATGAGGAGACTGTAATAAATGTGAAAACCATTAGTGGAGATACTAATATTTTTTTCAGTTAAAATAGGTTTACATCAAGGCTCAACCTTGAGTCCTTATTTTTTTACTTTAGTAACAGATGAAATTACTAGACATCTACGAGAAGTGCCTTGGTGCATGTTATTTGCATATGACATTGTTCTAATAGATGAAAGTATAAAAGGACTAAAATTGAAATTGAATAGGAGGGTAGATGCCTCAGAATCTAATTGTTTTTGAATTAGTCGTACAAAAACTAAATATATGAAAAGCAATTTTAATAATAATGACAAGAACTAATCACTTCTGGTACTTAGGATCAATAGTTCAAAGAATAACGAATTTAAAAAAGATATAATACATAGAATTCAAGCAGGATTGAAGAAATAGCGAAGTGCATCAGGAATTTTATGTGTTCATCAAGTCCTGATTAAGTTAAAAGGAAAATTTTATAAAACTGTGATTAGACACATTATGCTTTATGGGACAGAATGTTGGGCAGTTAAATAACAACATACACAAAATGAACGTGGTGGAAATGAGAATGTTAAGGTTAATGAGTGGTAAAACAAGAAAAGATAAAATTATAAATGAAATAATTCGAAAAAATCTAAAAGCGAGACCAATAGGTGATAAAATGAGATAAAATAGATTAAAATGGTTTTGTCATGTTAAACGGAATCCTGAAATGACACCAGTTAGGAGAGCAAAGTCTATCCTAGTAAAAGGTGGTAGGAGTGAGAAAAATCCAAAAAAAAAATGGATTGAACTAATTAAACAAGATTTGAAAGTATTACCAAGAATGGGGCAACAGAATCCATGTAGCCGACCCCACCTAGGCGGGAAATGGCTTATGATGATAATGATGATGATTACTACGAATCATTTCAATCAAATTCTTAGGTGGGCCATACTTGCTAAAAACGTGTGTATAAACATGTGTCATTATGAAATGTGCTTAGATTCATACACAAATGCATTACAATGCAATAATAATATATGGTATCCTTTATCCACTAAGGAATGACGTTTTAGACGGTTTAAATGTTGAATGTATAGCTTTGAAATTTATATATAAATCAGATCATTTTATTGTATTGATTTTATACATTTTTCAGATGGGTCCATACACTTTTTTTATTTGATTGAAGCTTGATTTCCTAGTCAAATATGTATTCTAAATAGTTTAGGTGGATTGGATTTTGATTCATCGTCAAGAGGAGCCCAAAATGGGAGCATCACACCGAAATCTCCAATGGTACTTGGTGCCACTAAAGTATTTTACATATATGTGTGTATAGCATAGATCCAACCCATTTTGTGCCACTGAAGTATTTTCCATATATAAATGTGTATATACATATAGATACAATCTCATTCAATTAAAACTTCCACCAAATTACTTTCATGGAACCTATTCATCTGGCTCATCTTCATTTGCGCCACTGAAGTGAATTGGTGGTATCACGTCATTTCAACCCTACCTTGATGACTATGAGATCCAACATAGCATAGCTATTAGTCTTATCGTAATCTAGGCAAGGGACTCAAATATGACACCAATCAAATGCTTACATTGATCACAAAATCAAAATCAATTCAACAATGGATATTAATGTATTAAATTGTTTAATCATTAGAACCACCCACATACCTTTAATTCAACATTCAAACCTTCTAAACTATTCGTTCCATCTACAATCATGAATGCATATCATTTTGTAACATTAAAATACTCCAGTAAATGATATAAATGAATTTCAAACTTTAAACACATTTTAGTACTTTTTTCAGAGGTTTAGTCCGTACAAGATTTCAATTGAAATGACAGACTAGCATCTTAATCAGATGAATAAAATTAAATACAATGACCAAATTGGAATGGATTGCATGTAATAACATATAATAATCAGGATGAAGTCTAAATACAATGATCAAATTGGATGGCTACCATACACGGGAATGATTGGTAAAAGATGTAAATCGTGAAAATGAAATGTAATGGAATAGATATGATAGGGAATAAAATGGGAATAAAGTATAAATAAGTAGGATAATTATATGGAAAAATGTGAGAAAGTAATTGAAATATAGGGGTAATTAATGGGTCGATTTTTTGCATGTCATTTCATTCCACTCTACTTGCAAAGTACCAAACAGTTCACAGACAATACATAGTTATCCGATGGATGCAATATACATGAGAGAGAGAGAGAGAGAGGAATAGAGTCGTGCAATGGATGTATTTTATACGAGCACAATGCCAATACCTTGAAACTACTTTATAGTAGCAATTCCATGCAGCTGAGCTATAAGGATGGCGCTGAACCACATATCGTACATAATCATAACCATGCGCTGGATCAGTAGTGTTGTATGCTATTTCTGTGCATTATAACACAACAAACAAATTTAGAACATTATCGACTCGGGAGAATCATAACTTCTCAGAAGCAAAAAATGGAACTTTGCAATTTCATGCCCGTTCACAAATGGAATGGGATGAGATAAGGATGAAATGGAATGTCTCATTCCCAAAAGACACTTTTCTCATTCTTAAAAATAATAACCTACCTACCTATCTCATTTTTCATACAACTTTTTTTCCAATTCCTTTACAACTTTTCCATTCCAACACACAACAACATTTTTTTCATCTCATTCCATTTCTAAACAGGCCACTCGGATGACATTGAACTTCTAGACATCAATTTCTAAGATGCTGCCAGAGTTACATCCAAACCAAAAGAGAGTAACACAGAAGAAATTTCCTTTTTTGCACTTACGAGCACCAAGTGAGCGGAACTCTTCCTTCTTCTCAAAAGAGAACACATTGTGCGCTAATTTCAAAATGTGATTGATGATCTCTAATGCCTCCCAATACCGTCGCAGGGATGCCAATGCCTTGCACAACTATACATGAAAGAAGCCACAATTTGGTGTGTGTTCCACATCAAATTTCCAAATGAAGAAATAAAAACCAAAGTGTGTGTTCCACATCAAAATAATCAAATCCTCGACACATCCAGTCAGTCCTGGAATCCCATTCCAACATTCCAAGGCTACCCTAACTGAGATCAGCCGCAAAAACTAACTTCAATGAAGATAACATTTCTTCTGGACATTATGTTGATTTTTGTATCAGCATATATCTTGCAGCAAACTTAATCTGCAGGACTTACAGTTATTGAATTATCATCTGCTTAATTCTGGGAGGTACACAAATGTTGAATTGTCAGTTATTTTCAGGCCAGCCAAGAGTACATTGAACTGTCAGTTATTTTCAGGCCAGTCAAGTCTTACGGGCACCTGAAAGAAGTGTGCCTTATCAATAAAGGATTAATTTATCATGTAGCAACACATTATTTAGTGGAAGGCTATGTAATTAACAGCTCCATGAGCAACTAGGCACCTGAAAGAAATCCCAGGCTTCATTTCATTTTATCGTAAAATTAGTGCTAAAAATAAGTTTGATTAAAAATCAAAAAAAGTACGACTCAAAAATTGAAGGGAATACCATTCAACTCCACTAATAACATTCAATCACCAAAAGGAAGCTATGAATATTGTTATATACATCAGTTAGGCATATTAATATTAGACAATGCTACACTAACCAGAGACTGACTAGCAAGTGGCGAAATAATCAAACAACAGAACAACATTGCACAAATACACTCTTATTGACAAACAGTCCACTCACAAAGTAACACAAAAAATGAATTATCAAAGTAGGATTACATGAATCAGAAAAGAACTGGTAGTAAGAACCTCAAAATTCACAAAGTCGTAATGAAGTACTGAGCTCCAGTCAAGAAATAATACAGCAAAAAGACTAATCAAATGGACCAAAAAAAGAACATTTCAGAGTTAAAAAGAATACTGACATTCAAAGTAAGCTGATAATGTTCTTCATCTTTGAGGAGTTTTGGCAAGGGGGGTTCTCTCAAGGCCTTCAGCTATTAGTGCTCAAAGCAAATCACATACACGTGTTTTATCAATATGAAAATTAGTGCATGTAGGAAAAGACGCACATTGGAAGCTACAGATAAAATATGAAATATTTCTACCAGAGGTTCATCATCCGAATCATCACTCTGCCATTCCAACCCAGCAGCCAATGCCTCAGCTTTTTTAACTTTCCTTTCAGCTTCCAGCTTTTGAAGCAACTTTCTTGCTCTTGCTGCTTTGAGACTGGCACAAATAAAATCATGATTTCATAATTGTAGTAAGCTGATTTTGCAGTGTGTTCACCTTATTGGTAAAATCTAATTTATCGATCGTTTTTGAAAAAGATAAAATCTTCTTTATCAGACATATTATTGTTTTTATTAGAGAAATTCATTTGTAAAATTAAAAGAAAATAAAAATAGAAAAACAAAGACAATAATACATAATAAATATTAAAAAATACCACTAACCAATAAATGAATTTTCATATCAGTGAACTATACCAATCATATCACTTATCTTTTACGGATTTTATTTTCGATAATATTTTTTGTTTAAAGGTTTGAAGTTAAAAAGCTATAAATAAAAAAAATATTGCTAGTAGTGTAGATCTGATTAACATATTGTATTTCAATATGATCATTTGGAAAAAAAATTTCAAATTTGAATTTTTTACCTAAATTTAAAAATTGCAAAATAACTTTTAAATATGCAATAGTATCCATCGCTAACATATTAAAATTAAAACAGTGCTTATAAAACTCACTTCAAATGGAAATAACAAGATTTGAGTAGAATGAATGAGTTCATTTTCAAACCATGGCTCAGTATATAAAAAATTATTTATGGTTCTAAAGAATTGATTTTCATTTTATAAGTTAACAAAGGAGATGCCAAATCCTGTTCAATCAGTACCAAACAGAATGGAGGAGGAAAAAAGTGGATATCTGTCTGTCTATCTATCTATCTATCTATCTATCTATCTATCTATCTATATATATATATATATAGAGAGAGAGAGAGAGAGATTGGTTTAGCCATCTAAAAGGAGTATCTAATCTCCTCAACTACTATTTTTGTTATCATTAAAATCAATTTTATCACAATATCATCGATAATCTCACAACAGAATCTATTTTATCCTCCGAAAATTTCGATAAATACAAAATATTTAAGATATCATTTCTATATGCCAATGTATTTCTCACCATGTATAATGACAATGTCAGCAATTTTATCACCAATAAAATCAATTTGGAAAACACTGGTTTTGCAATAAAACAAATGTGGAACTACTGTTCAGTAAGTACAAGCATGTGGTGTGCTTTGGTTGGATGCACATATCATAGCTAATTCTACAATTTTTTTTATACATGAGATCCACAACGCATGCCTTTTCACACCAATCTTTTGACTTTAATTCAATGGTTAATCTTGTAGAGTCCACTACAGGACATTATCGTCACTTCACATAGCATGTTATCTAGATTCTCCAGCTCAGCCAGTGTGCAATAGGAAGTTGATAAGCATATTTGACATTGTTCATGACTAGTTTTATGACTTCACTTGAATTAATTAGTCTTAGATCCACTGCATACCCACAGATCTATGGTTTCAATTCAATTATAGTCTTCCATCCACCTGACTAGATTAACCATTAAATATATTATCCATAACACCTGAACAATACTTCTTCATGTTTATGTATTTTATATTATTTATATTTATATTTGAATACATGTTACCATGTTGAAATTATATTATAAATAAATTACATTATTTTCGTTTACATGTATGTTTATATCAACATTATTTACTTTTACATTTATTAATTTTCTTCTTTTTATCTTATTTTGAAAGGTTAAATTTTCTTCTAGAAATACATTATACAATTTTTTTTCATTTTGTTAGACTGTATTGTTATTTTTACTTACATGATTTGCTGTTATTCTTATGTTTAATTTTAAACTCGTCTTGTCATAACTCAAACGAAGACTGGTCAACCTGAATTTCAGCCCAACCTGATTTACATAAATAGGGTTAAAATTCAGGTTTTACAAATAGGATCAAGGTTGGGGTTTAGATTTTACAAATAGAGTTAGAATTAAGGCTGAGGTAAACCCAAGTTGCACCCCTAAATTTGATAATGGAATCATCACCATCTGTTGTTTCCCACCTCAGTAGGAACATGGGATCAGCTGACTAGATCCTATTGCACCATTCCTATCGATCTCAAGCAATGCCCACAGTAAAACGAGCATATTATCCACTCTTTCCTCATGACCCATGACCATTTTTCTTTTGCCTACCACTTCCTCTCTCCTGACCTTATGATTATAACCAAAAAACCTATAGACAGGTACTTCATTGCAGCCTTTAAATTAGATCTCATTTAAAAGATTGATTCCATCAATACCAAAAACCAAACTTCCTAAAAAGAATCAAAGACTATAATTTTGATCATTAGAGAATTATTGGCAACAGGACAGAGCCTATGAACCAGAGAGCATAATTTTCCTAATTTAATTACATCCCCAGTTGGTTGAATGGAAAGGAAATGATATCAGCATTCAGCAATACAAGCAAAGATGTCGATTATAGAATCAACGAGTTTAAAATGTATAGCAGGGAGTGAGATGAGGTCAACAATAAAGTGCATAAGGTTAAAATAGAAAAATGAATAAGATTTAAATAGATTTACATAGAAAAATAAATAAGATTTAAATAGATTTAAATAAATGGAAATTTAGTTAAAATGAATAAATGGATTTCCCTCCCTCTTCTTTCGTTCCCAATGGAAGTAACCAATGAGATCAATAATCCTTAAACAGCCAGGCCAAAGCTTGCGGTAAATACATAATAATGATAACTTGACCACATCCAGTTCTGATCAAATCCAATCTTATCAATGGTAAATAAATAAATAATAGTAATAATGACACTTGACCAGATCCAGTTCTAGTCGAATCCAATCTTATTAATGGTACTGTTCACTGAGAAGATATATTCGGTTGATCTTCTCAACAAAACACCAGTAGCATTCCATATTTTGTGACATTGAACATGTAACTATCCAAATAAACTTACAGAAACACCATCGCCTGTGAAGACTTCAAATTATGAAAAGTAGCTTCAAACGTAATAGATAAACAATGCAAAATAAGCTTCATTTAATATGGAAAAAATTAAGGAGAGAATCACCATCCTCATGTGCAGCAAACACTAAAAACTGCCCACCCAGTTATTACAAAGAAAAAGGAGAACTTACATTTCTACATTATTTCCAATTCGCCTAAATCCACAAAAGATGTTATCATCCGGTTGATCACTCACCACCTTTATTCTTTCATGAAGAACACTTCTTGGGAGCTTTTTCTTTGAGCGAACCTAATCCACGTAATGAAAAGAAAGTGAGGGTACAAGATTGCATATGTAATGAATACATCCAAAACAAAATCATGAAATTCACATTCCATGGGAAGAATCTGCAGTGCTGCACACATCCAACCGGCCTGATGATATTTGTTAAAGTTTTCATAAAACTGTTATGCTAAGTCTATTTAATCCACTTCATCAAAAAAAAGTTTATTTAATCCATATACAGAGTTTTACCATTTCTAGGGATATGTAAATGGGCCAGCATCATGGGAGCCCCATGAGGCTGGCCGTAGTATCATGTCAACAAGAATTTTATTCTGGCTTTTTAACTTTCAGATCCACACCCCACTGCTAGAAGTTGATAAATTTGGGTTATTAGAACGTGCTCCAAATGGAATCCTATATATCATACATAAAAAGCAACTTCTTCAAAAGCCTAGTGCCGGAAACTTACTATCAACTCATTGACATCATTACAAGCTATGGGGACGATCTGATAGACAACCTGAGATGCATTCATTCCATACAAGTGACAATTATTATAGCTGGGGAGATAAAAGCATTTGATCATCCTCATTTAGATAAGTACATCAATGATGGATGCGAGAGGCTTGCACCTATGCACTTCATAATTCATGAATGACAAAGACAAAGAACTGCACTTTGTCGGAATGATTTCATCCAAGTTGAAAGAGATAAGAAAAGAAGGGAAACACCAAGAAGAACTAGGGATTAGTATCTGGATTGAGGTACAAGCAGCCACACTCTTATTTACGCATGCCACAGATCATCTTGTGCCAGCAAAACATCAAACGTTGCAACCCTTCATTATATTACCAAAAAAACATGTAACTTAAATTACCCAATAATTCTCTGGAAAATGAGTAGTTAATGATCCTGGACTCAATAGAATTAGAAATTTAGGATTGCATCGACATGACGCATCTTAGTGAACAGCATCAAGAAGCTATCTGTTGTGCATCAGAGAGCTTCATCTGCCAAGTGGAAACACTAACATCCCACCATTTTTTCATATGAACATGACAGGCACCTATGCAAACAAATGTAGATGAGAGAGAGAGAGAGAGAGAGAGAGAGTTGCAAGATTACCTTTTGATTCATAGTTTCAATAAACAACGTTTCACGAATAGATGAAAAGATAGCCTCAACAAAGTCCTCATGCATTCCTTTTGCATGATAAATTTGGGCAAGTTGCATTCTTATTCTCCCATTAAGCCACCATGGGTCAGGGCCCACGGAATTCTCTGTCTCGCTTGCTGATTCCGGAAAATGCATCACAACAACTCTAACATCCTTGAGTATCCCAGAAAAAATAAAATGCAGGGATTGAAAAGAAATTACCGTGATTCTTTGGAGGTGATAACAAAGTAATGGCTTCATCTTCTTTCTCTTCTTCAAGAAGAAGGGAAGCTAAAGTAAGTCGAATATCAATATCATCCTCCATTGCAAGCAAAACTAAAACAAGAAGAACAAATAATAACATGATGTCAGCTTCCACATCACCCTAATTTCTCTATCTAACAGATGAGAAATTTCTGAAAGCTATTCCTGTATCACATCTTCGTCCGGGAAGCAGGGAGATGAAAAAGTGCCAAAAAGATACAGAGAGAAGTTTAAGCATCCAAGCAGAAACAACATACAAATTGATGAACATTCCCAAGAACAAGACATGCAAATTTATAATGTAACGAAATACTCATTATGCAGGGAACACAGCCTGTACTGAAAAGAATAACTAAGATAATTATAGTCACTTCCAAAGAACTTAAAAACAGGAAAGTACAGTATGCGCTTTCGGGATAGCTAATATCCAAAGGGATTTCAGTGTTCTTATCATGTACAATCAAACTTCAGCAACCATTCTGCAGTCAACATTCTCAGCAACCGTTTCAGTCCATACTTCTATTCCTGATCAATAATTATATTAAATCCTTTTTCATGATTTATGAACGATATCAGTTTTTTTAACATCCAAAATTGTACCTCTTCTGCCAAATTAATGAACGATCAAGGGCCCTGGACAAAGGAAAGTCATGATGCATCTTTCTTCACTCATATTTTGATTTCCTTGCTTATAACCATGTCTCTTTCAACTCTCAAAATGTAATCATGTTTCTTGAACAATGAGATGTTCTACAACATAAGCAACATTTCACATGTGAACCATTAGTATTCTCCATCCACAGATTGCCACTCTATCACAAATCAGTTAAGGAAGAACAAAAATAATCATTACAAGTATCCCACCTGTAAGCAATACTTGAACATGATTCAGATGATTGCCCTGGAGCAGATGTCATGCATACAGCAAGGTGGACCAAAACAAAATTATTTCAGTAGTAGTTTTCAGGGGAAATATTTTATGGAATCATTTACCTCTGAGGAAGAGAGACAATTTGCAGAGTTGAAGACAGTAAGAAACGGCTCAGGAAGTCCAGTTTAAAACATACAGTTAACTGAATTACATGAGCTAAGAATGCAATCAACACGAGTTACTGCTAGTAGTAAAAACACTATCACATAAGTTAAATCTAAGTTTCTTAGAACAACATTAGGAAACACAATACCATTGTATAATCTTGCAATTGCCTTTGTCCTTTCCTTTAAAGCTATGTAACATTGTGAAATTTTCTTATCCAAGTGAACCTGCCAAGCATCACACATTGAACATAAGTATGAAAGCTGAAGAAAATTAAATGGAACTCCAAGAAAGTTACTGTATAGCAGAGAAAGAAGAGGCATGGATGCTGGAGCTCGAGAAAAAAATCAAAAAAAGTGAACAAAAACCCGAACTCTAAAAGAATGACAACACGCCATTCAGTCCTGCTCTTTCTCTCAACTTTTTTATATTCTTTTTTTTTTTCCCACTTCTCCTCATTCCAACAGACCCTAAGGACAAATTTTTTAAGCCTCATCAAGTTCGAAAAGAATAAGACAACACTGCTTACTAATGAAAGCAGCATAAATATGTGTGATAGAGGATTTAAAGCAACTTAAAAATAAAGGTGTGAGAATTACATTTTCAAGACCAGTAGTCCCATCTAGCATAAGATAATACTTCAGTGCAGATTCATACTGCCGAAGGTTCACATATGCATCAGCAACTTCAATAATTAAATCTCCATTATCAGACATCTCCATTTGCAATTCCATAAAGAGAACCTGGAAAAAAACAAAAGCATTTCTTAACAAGGACTACTTGTAAAAGCTTGGCAATGCACTAATGTCTAATATATACCAACAAAACACTTCCGACCAGGATCCACAAGTTGCATAAGCTACCCTAACATACAAAAATGATAAAACGTTCAACCAACCATATGAAATGTAAGAAACTATTTTTTTAATAGGCAAGAATACCCTTCGAAATTATCTATCAGAAAGCAGAAGGCATCAAACCTCAGCCATCTCCATATTGCCAAGGTAAGCCATGCAAATCCCTTCCTTGATAGTTAGATGTAACGGAAATTTGTTGCTGGAGTGACTAGAGCGTGCATTCTGGATCAGTTGAACTGCTCTGGCATGTTGATTATTTTCCATATATATACTTGCAAGAAGATTAAGTATAGTCATATCAGCATCTGTTAGATGACACTTAACATAGTCATCAAGAGTACAGACAGCCTTGTCGACCTGCCCACACTTAAGGTACATCTGGAAGGAGCCAAAACATAATTGTCAGAGTCATAGTGGATCCTCTACGAACGCTTTTCCAGACAAACATTCTAGACATACTGATTCAAAGGCCATGTGGTATCTTGGAGTCAGATATGCCCAGACATGCTTATATACATACAATCAAATGTGACCATAACAGAAAGTAACATGGATATTGAAGAAGCAGACATATGCATATGAAATTATGAATACAGAAATATCCAAAGAAAATGTAATCAGATGCTTGTAAAACACAAAATGCCCCATGCAAAAGTTTGGCTTTATTTGGCCTTCTTTTTTAACGCTGACAAAGCACTTACACACTTGGAAAGTGCATGCTCTTCAGTGAAATGTGTTTGGAAATCTTACATAAAAGACCTATTGAGCTAATTTTTCTACTAAAAAACTGAAACTGGCCATTCAATGCTCACTCTATGATACTCTCAATTTTCCCAATAGGAAAAATGTATGACAAGCTACTGTTTCATAATACAACATTTTAATAGAAGTTATCAAGAGAAGCAAAAGAAAATCCTCAGTCTCTGCTAGAAAGATGGAACCAGAAAAAATATATATACTCGTTAACAGCAGTCTATTCATCCCTTGAAAAATTTCGTTTAAGCCAAAAAAGTAGAATTCAAAAAATAAAAGCATAATACCCTCCAAGTCCCGGCTAGATAGTTGGAACCATAAAAAGACATCCACAGTAATCTATTTATCCCTCCAAAAAAAAAAGTTTAAACCAAAAAGTATAGATTCGGGGTGTGTTTGGCAATTAATAAAAAATGTCAAGTTAAAACTTTTCAATCTAAAACTTTTCACTCTCCACACCTATCATACTTTTTAATCATTTTTTCACATTTTCCTATACAACTACCCTACTTTTCAATCATTTCTACACAATTATCCACACAACTAACCTATCTATTTTAACTTTATTCTCTTCACTACTCATCATTACCCTTATCATATCACATCATTTGACAACTTTTACTCTCTAAAACTTTTCATCAAAAGTTTTATTCATTACCAAACACACCCTCGAAAAAATCAAAGCATCATACCCCTCTTCTTATCATCCAGTATTAAGGAGCTATATAAAATACCAAAGAATCTATAACACTCATTCCCAATCTTCTCCTACATCCATCTCAACATCTTCGTGACAAATGAAAGAATTACCTTTCTTCAGATTTTCTTCTTATGTTTCAACGTCATCCAGTAGAGAAGTAAAATATGATAGATTAATCATGTCAATTTAATGCTTCAGTGAAGTGAAAATATAAAACACTCACATCCATATAGAAATTCAATCGTTGTCTTTAACCAAATTTCAAACCACTTCAAATCAACCAAAAACAAGAACCTGTAGATTTACAGAGCATGTCTCTGTAGAAAGTAAATTTCCCCTCCCAGAGAGAAAATGGCATTCATTGATTATTAATAGCAATTCACAAAAGAGAAAAAATATCAAGCAGGAGATACATCTGACTAAATTGAAGCAGCATAAATGACTCTGGTCAGCTTAATTTCAAAACATGAAATACTAAAGAACAGGACAAGGCACAGATATTTGCTTTTGATCCATTAAATAAATAAATAAAACCTTTGCTGCCATTCTTCGTGCTTCAATGTTCGCCGGGCATAGTGCTAATATTTGGTCATATGACTCTGCAGCCTTCTCATAATTCCCAAATTCATCGTACAAAGATGCACGATCAAACCTGAGACCCACGTCTTTTGGATCTGCAGTTATCGCTTTAGAAAGACAATACATAATCAGATCATTGTTTCCAGTATCTCTGCATTATTGGTTGATGGAAAAATGTCAGAAGCAGTATTTGTATGTTTTGGATAGAAAGTACACAAAAGAAATCATGATATTTCTGAACATCGTAAAAGACAAAGCTAGATCACTCTGTATACAAATTTTCGGCACGAGTTTTTGCAAACATAAATAAACAAGGAAAAAAAATATTACAATAAAATAATCGCTAGTTTGCTATAGTTTCCACCATGCAATGGTTATAGTAGGATGAAAATTCAAACGATATACAGTGTTTTAGATAATTTTATCAACACTACTGCAATTATCCAATTCATCATTTTACTTCCAAAAATTGTTATATCCATGAACTTCTGCCAGTCCCCTCAACCTGATCAACATACTAAAAGTCCCATTTGACAACAGAATTTCTTTGGTGAATTCACTTTCCAACAGAAAATACATGCATGAACATCTATGCAATAAACAACACAATGTACTGAATTGATCATCAGCATCCATGACTCAAAGTTAATTTTATAATCCCTATTCATTATAATTGCTTTCTACAACCCTCGTCATTGTTAGTAACTAAGTAACACCAAAGCAATTGAGCCAACTACATAACATTCAACTTCATCATGGACCATTTCAAAATTTAACCTAGGGTCCTAAAGCCAAAGCACAAATAAGGAAGGGGAAAAAGAGAGAGAGATAGAGAGAGAAGCAAGGGAGATCATTGAGCTCGAAAACTATAAACCACAAGTAAAATTTGCTGAAAAGATCAATAGTTTCAATTTTACACAAATTTCTGCTTTCAAAAGTCAAAAAAGGAAGAAATGGAGATTGCTAAAGCCTAAAAACAAAAATCAAAAAATGAGACATGTAGCAAGAATCCATAATTGCAGTTTACATGTACTTCTACTTCCAAAAGACCCCAAATCCAAACGTGAGAGAAAGAGAGAAGAAATGAATATGGATGATATTTTTTTTTTAAAATAAATTAAAAATGCAAGATGTAGAAATTTTTGTAATTTCACAGTCCTGTGTACATTTTTTGCAGCCCAAAAAAATAATAACAATAATAAACCAATTTCCAAACAAAAAATAGAGAACAAAATATGATAACGGATAAGCTAAAATAAAGATTATAGGTGAAATTTGTAGAAATAAGACCATAATTTTAATTTCGACTTCCAAGAGTACCTAAATCCAACAATGAACTGAAACACAAGATCTGTATAGGTTCGTTTGAGTTGAAACTTCATCAAAGAATATGAAATCTGAAGAAAGATTGGGGACAGTCCAAAGTTAGAATGACAGAAGAACGCTTACATGGACCAGGCTACAAGCAATTTCCATAGAGATGGATCTTTGGGCATCAGGTATGCTGCAATCATATAAAAGTTAAAAGCTCTTTTTTTATCACCATTTGCATTGTGCACTAGACCAAGTGTGTAATACGGATCAGCAAGATTTGGTGCAATCCTCACTACCTCATTCAGCACAGAAATTGCCTGTTCAATAAAGGATGAAAGTAAGCATCGTCCCTTTATGTCAATCTCAAATAAAGACCTGGAAACAACTGTTAAAGAATACAACCTGTGGAAACATAGTTGTTTAAAGACATAAAACAAAAACCCTAATACCAACTGCTACATACCCCCTAATACATACAGTGTCTCCCAGAGAGAGAAAGTTCAGCTGGGATAGCATGGTGGAGGCAATGTACTAGTTTGACAGAGTTTCTTTGAAGCCAACGAATAAAAATAATTTTACAAATAATAATAGTCAAATCAGGAAATGTAGTTGCAAGCCAAAAATGTTTCGAGGTAATTAAAAACTGCTTTTCTCGTTGAACAAGCAGACCTAAATAACCAAAAATGTATAAAAGAAAAGGAATCAAATAGTGTGATATAAATTACCAAGTAGAATTATTTTACTTCATCTACACTGCTTGCAAATTTTAGGATGTGCACATTCCGTACTTCAGTATGGGAGAGCAATCCTTCACCCAAAGAAACATTGGAAAAAAGAAAGGGACATTCACCAGAGTATCTATGTTCTAAGGGAAAAATCCATTTCATCATTGGATAACAAAGAATGCACTTCCAATAACAACATGCACAGAAATGGAGTTTCCAAGAGTATCTTGTTTGTAATGATTGGTCCGATTTTCATTCCCACACATATTATTTACTTAAAAGAAGTGAAGACTCTGCACATGTTAAGTGTTCAACAAAGGCCTGCAAAATATAAATGGAGGTAGAGAGAATTCACCACGACATGCCTTCTTCTTTTTTTATTGTATGTTTAAACTCCTTTTTGTGACATTTAAACATCGGGAGGAAAACAAGTTTATAAAATTTTACCATGAAATAAGCATTCACCCTCAGTGAGAAATAAAATCAGGCACAGAAGCAGAAACCAAAGTGAGATAACAGCATTTTGGATTAGAGAATGAGAACAAGTATAGTTGCCTACAGCATCTCACCTCCTTATAGCGCCCAGATGCATAATGGAGATTTGCATCCCCAAGCTTCCTCGTAATGTCTGGACTAAGTCTATTTCTTGACCCCCTTGGCCTTCCTCTTCTCTTACCCTGCTGATTGAAACATATCCTAGATGGTAAATCCCAAATCCCAACAGAACATCACCAATATCAGTAAAGCCAAAGATGATAGCTTACCAGGCAGATCTAAAACCTCTAGAACAGCAGAGAAAATCAAGACAAAAAACCTAGAATGCAGATTGGTATGACAATCTTCCATGTTATCAAAAAACAATACACTCGTTCTTATGAATGTTATGGACTTTTGTTAAACAACATAGTTGAAGTCACAAAAAAATGCCATGCCAGGACTCCAACCATGCTGCTCACAAAGGGCTTTTTTTTCCCCTTAACATTTCAGATGGTTAGCTGTGAGTTGCAGGTTAGTTCATAAAGGATGCAAGAAGTTTGTCAGAGAGGTTTCAATCTACATGGATTAGTTACAAAGCCATATTGCTCACATTTTTTAATTAGTTACAAAGCCATATTACTAGCTTTTTTAATTTATTAAGTAGTGTACTTCATGAAACTTTTCAGACGAAAATTGAGAAATGTTGGGAAGGTTCGCTTCATGGCTATACAAAAGCACCTCAACAATCCCGGACATTAGCTCAGTATATTGATGGGTTGCTGGACCCCATGTTTGCCAAATGCAGGAATACATTTGCACATGTCGATTGGCGGGTTGATATATTATTGCATTGCTAACAAAACCCCTTCACATGGCCAATATGGTTGTAAACAACAGGAAATAAACAAAAACTGGAAGATGCAATTCAAGAACTTACTCTGAAACAAGTATTCTACCTTTCTTGACTTCTTCCGGTATCCAGGAATCATCATTTCTATAAGATCATAAATTGATGCATCGCAGCAGTCATCTTCTCTCATCTTCTTCGCAGATCCATCACTACCAAAGAAAATTCAAAGGTTACCATCTCAACAACAGTAAGGGAGTCTGTTCGACCATGGGATGAGCATTAGTTTCTGTCACCATCAGCATTCACAGTCCAATAGCACGACAACCTTAATTATCCATTCCAAGACAGATGTCACAGAATTATGAGTGGTGAAGATGTTTGGATGAAAGGAATAACCTTAGCCAAATGCCCTGGAACATACAAGATTAATCATCTTACTGGCACAAGGCACCCAGTGCAGCATAACCGCATAAAATAAGATATGTTTGCTAATCTAACTAGCCAAGCATGTGGGCTAACTTGGGTGACAAATTATTTTCAATATAGTACACCGAACTTTATTGATATGTGAATTATTAAAGCGGGCTGAATTATTAAAGCGGGCTATGTCCAAACAAATAGTAGCCATAACCCTATGGACAAACAAAATGTCGAACAAATGTCCCATTTTCATTACTTAAATTTTGATGTAACAGCCCCAGGGCTGCGCTTGGCCAAGCCCAAGCAAGACACAGCAGAGGAGATGATGCCACACCATTGACAGTGACCAGAGGGATGCCAGCGCCAAGTTGCAGCAGCGGTGGCAGCCAGTGTGATGGCCAAGGCAGGCAAACCACTGACAATGGCCCAGAGATCAAAGAAGGTGTCCATTGCAACACTTGGCACCATCTGGTGCATTAAGTTTTGAAGTTACATAAATTGAGTTTGAGGACTGATTGTCATGACCCAGGAATTGATTCCTACAAATTTTACATAAGTTCAATAGACGGGTTGAATGTCTGATTAACCTATTAAGGCCTAGAAATACGGGTTTGATGGACAAAGATGTATCCTTAAGGTTTTAGTGTGGTCCACCCACTCAAGAAGAGATGATTTCTAGGCAATGGATATGGAGGAATTGAGTTGTAAGATGGATAAGTGGACAAGTGGATGTGTGCAATTAAGAGGAATTTTACTATTCAATTAACACCTTAATTGAATTGTAGATCTTATTTGCTAAGGGTGTGTTTGGTTACACACAAAACATGTCAATGAAAACTTTTCAATCAAAAACTTTTCACTCCCCATAACTATCTTATTTTTTAATTATTTTTTCACATTTTTCTATATAAACAACCCTACTTTTTAATCATTTTCACATAAATACTCATACAACTACTCTATCTATTTTAACTTTATTCTCTTTACATCTCATTATTACCTCTATCATATCACATCATTTTCTATCAACTCGACAACTTTTACTCTGAAAAGTTTTCGTCAAAAAGTTTTGCCTCCAACCAAACACACCCTAAGTTCTTTTGAACTAACCCTCTTACTTCATGTTTCAGAGAATGTGAACATAAACAATTGATAATATTCATGCTGTGCATGTTGAATGTTGACATGAAAATTTCTTTTTCATTTAATTGAATTCTGATTTGTATATTTATTATGTTCCAGAATTATGACTTGTATATTTAATATGTTCCACGGACAACTATAAATAAAGTTTAATTTTGGACATTGCATTTAAGTCGTTGTAATGCAAGTTCGTTAGTTAAATTGTGATGATTTCTGCTCATGGTACTATGGATTGATTCCTGATAGTTAACACTCGAGCTCAAAATTCGGGCGTAACCCTTGATTTCGGGTTCAGCGTTACATTGTAGAACTTCGTTTTCACGGAACATCAAAAAAGGAAATGGTTAACCTTCTCCGCTATTTAATGGCCATTAGTTACAAAGGATGTAAAACGGTCTCCAAGTTCTAATTCTACGAAGACGAAGAAAAATATTGAAGCAAAAGTGATGTAAAACAAGGTAGATGAATGTTACCAGAGGGCATGGCTAGCTGCTTTGCGCTTCCTCTGAGCCAAAGTTTCATCGTCACGTCGTTCTATGCACTTTCTAATTCTATGAAAGATGAAGGAAATACCGTAGCAAAAGGACTGCAAAACAACGTAGATGAAGGTTACCTGCGGGCATCGGTAGCTGCCTTGCGCTTCCTCTCAGCCAAAGCTTCGTAGTCCCGCCGCTCTATATGTTGATACAGTTTCTCCCCGAACGAGTCGTCCTCTGCGTAATCCAGCAGATCCTTTCCAACTTCGGAGTGAAGTGCATACACGTCGTCCTCAGGATCTTCACCTTCGGTGACACTTCCTTCTACGTCCTCTTCCCCGTTATCGCCTTCTTCTTCTCCTAATGCCCCTTCTGCCATTTCCGCTTCTCCTCCTCCTAGCGCTACTTCAGCCGTCGTTGTTCCCCCTTCAATGCAGGAAGAGGTGCCTTGAAAATCCGCCCTCTGCGTATCTTCTTCCATTGCAGGGTTTCGAAAGAAACCAGCGATCGACGATTATGCGTAAAACAGACGCTTGATAAGCTCTGGGCTCCGACAGGATTCCATTAAGTTTACTGGAATCGGTTGCCCACGTGCCAATACGCGGGCTTGGTTCGTCGAAACCAATCCGATTGAAATCAACGAAGAGAAGTGTGCTCGACTGTTAGTGCAATGTTAGTGCAACTCCCGCTCGTAAAAGTCATGTTCATCTTCAGAGTCATGAAAAAATTTTCGTCTTCATCTCAATTCTAATTCTATTCTTATTTTTAAAACATTAATTTTAATTCTAACTTTAATTATAAAATCTAAACATTAGGCTTATTTTTAAAAATTAAGATGTGTTCGGCGATGTGCATGAAACATTAGGTTAAAACTTTTCCGTCTAAAACTTTTAACTTACCGTAATTATCATATTTTTTAATTATTTTTTCATAGTTTTTTATACAACTATCATATTTTTTAATTATTTATACATAACTACCCAAATAATTAACTTATCTATTTTAACTTTATCTTCTTTATTCTCATCATTACCCTCGTCATATTACATTATTTGATAACTTTTACCCTTCGGAACTTTTCAAACACACCTTTAGATTCTAATTAAGTTTCAAATTAAAATTTCTATTATTGAATTTATATCTCATTTAGGAGTGATATATGAGATATATAATAACAAATTATGTAAGTAAGTATAATAATATATTGTTAAACTAAATATTTTTTAAAAATATAGCAGTGTAGAGAATATTTCTATAAAAAATTTTAACATCAAAAACAAGATAAATGAAGAAGATTAATTGACGCAGAAATAAATAATATAAATAAAAGATAAATATAAAGAAAAACAATATACTTTTTATAATATAATTACAAAATGCTAAACATGTATTCAAGTATGAATATAAATAATATAAAATATACAAAATATAAAGAAATATTATTCAGATATTTGTATATAATATATTTTATAATAAGTATAAAATGAAAAACATTATCAGGTTTTTCAAGTTTGGATTCACTTGAACTTTAACTCTTATCTTTTTTTTACTGATCAATTTTATCAAGGTTGAGTTGTTTAGGCTAGACGGTGGAAGAGTGAATTGTATTATTGTTGAAAATTGAGTTCGAGCTCAACTCATACTAAGTTGCACTCTTAGCTTCAAGCAGTACTTTAGGTATGTTTTACACTACAATCTCTTCAAACTAACTTTTAAATTTAAAGTGTGTTTAAAAAAGTAATAAAACTTTCGGTGAAAATATTTTTTGTAAAATTTTAAAATTAATACAAAATAATGAGATATGATGCAATAATGATAATAAGTAAAGAAAATAATATTAAAACAAATAATGTAATTATACAAATAGTTGTGTTAAATCATTCAAAATATTATGGTCATATAAGAATATATGAAACAATGATTAAAAAATAACATAATTGCAAAAAGTACAAATTTTTAAATTAAAAAAGTTTAGAGTTGGCCAAACATGCCCTTAAACTTTTATTATTTTTACAATTATCTTATTTTTCAATTATTTATTTATATCTTCTTGTATAATCATCATACTTTTTAATCAATTATACATAACTATTTATATAATTACTTTATCTATTTTAACTTTATTTTTCCTCCATTTTCATTATTATCCACATCTTTCACATGGTCTTCTCCATTTTAAAACCCTTGTTTCCAACGGTTTTTCAAAAATTTTATCACTTTTCGAGCATAACTTTAAAATTATTTTTTGATATCTAATGACAATTTTGAATTGTTTATTATTCATAATTTTCATATTAAAAATATTATATGAAAATTTAAATTTATTAGTCTTAATTTTTCATATAATAAATTTTTATATCAGAGTTATTATATGAAAAATTAAATTCATCATATATGTATCTTGTTGCAACTAGTATCAAAGAATGAAATTTAAAACACTAATTGCATATGAATTAATTTTTTAACATTAATTACTTATTTTTAAATCAATCTATATATTGCATTCAACATAATAAAATATAATAATTTTCATAAAGCTATTATATAAAAATAAATTTATCAAATATACATTTTGTTTTAGTTAGTATCTATAAAATCAAATTTAACATACCTACTCATTTTTTAACATTAATTACTTAGTTTTAAATCAAGTCCACAATTTTAAATCAAGTCCATACATCAAATTTAACACAACAAAATATACTCATAAAAATTAAGATAATTAACAATAAAATATAATCATAAAAAGAAAGAATAGCATAATATAATATTCGCATAACTGATATTAATTCAAAAAAATATTTAATAAATTTAATTATCAAAAACTCGCGTAAATGATCAAAATTTAATTTTATGATATGAAATTTTAAGTAGTATACAAATAATGATAAAAATTTTGAATTGTTTATTATTCATAATTTTCGTATTAAAATTATTATATGAGAATTTAAATTTATTAGTCTTAATCTTTCATATAATAAATTTTTATATCAAAGTTATTATATGAAAAATTAAATTCATCCAATATGAATCTTGTTGCAACTAGTATCAGAGAACGAAATTTAAAACACTAAATGCACATGAACTAATTTTTTAACATTAATTACTAATTTTTAAATCAAATCTATATATTACATTCGACACAGTAAAATATAATAATTTTCATAAAGTTATTATATAAAAAATAAATTTATTGAATATATATTTTGTTTTAGTTAGTATCTATAAAATAAAATTTAAACTGTTAAATACATATCCACTCATTTTTTAAAATTAATTACTTAGTTTTAAATCAAGTCCATACGTCATATTTAACACAATAGAATATACTCGTGACAAAAATATTAAGATAATAGAACAATAAAATATACTCGTAACGAAAAGAAAAGGATAATATAACGTTTGCGTAACTGATATTAATTCAAAAATAAATATTTAATAAATTTAATTATTAAAAACTCGTTTAAATGATCAAAATTTAAATTTATGATATTAAATTTTAAGTAGTATACAATTAATGATTTAATTGAAAATCTTATATATAATATAATTTTTTGAAGTGAAATACTTGTCAGATATAATTTGTGCTTTATGGGTGTGTCTGGCAATCAATAGATAATTTGAAGTTAAAACTTTTAAATCTAAAACTCTTCACTTTTCACAAATATTATATTTTTCAATCATTTTTTCGTATTTTCTTATACAACTATTTTTCTTTTTAATCATTTCTACACAACTAATTTATCTATTTTAACTTTATTTTGTTTACTACACATCATTGTCTCTATTATATCACATTATTTAATAACTTTTACTCTCCAGAACTTTTTATCAAATATTTTATTCATGACCGTACATACCCTAATACTCCTCTTCCAATCGAAGGTGAGGAACTAATACTTTTTTATATATATACATCAGTTAGGGACTAGTTAGGGACTAGTTAGGGACTAGTTCTACTGGTAACCGCTACTATTTTGATTCAATAGTTTCATGTCATTTAAAAATCTTGATGAGTTAATATATTAACAATTTACATTCACATGACTAATATTTTTGTTCAAGAACCATTCATATAACTAATATTAATTTAGGAAGAGTTCGTTTATACAAATAATATTTCAAACTAAAAGTGTTTTGTCTAAAATTTGAAGCTTTTCACAATTACTATCTTTTTATTTATTTTTTATTTTTCTTATATGATTACTTTACTTTTTAATCATTTTTTCTCGTACATATAATCAATCTATTTTATTTTTATTCTCTTTATTATCATCATTATCTTTGTTATATCAAATCATTTTATTTTATTTAAAAAACTTTTTATCAACAAAAATATCACTTCTCAAACACATCCTCAAAAATAAATGCTTAATAAACTCTTATAAATAATGAAAATTCATTTTATAATATTAGATTTTAAGTAGAATATAATTAATGACATAGATATTAAAAATAAGTTATATATAATATACTTGTTGGAGTGCAACACGTACAAGACATAATTTGTGATTTATATATCATATATCTCTCTAGATTGAAGGTTAGGAACTAGTTATATATATATGAATCATAAGTGATCCCAATATTTGCTTTGTTCACTTTAAAAAACTCATTTGCAATATTTATAAAAATCTAAAAAAAATGTATATAAATATAAAAAAACTGTAAATCTTAGTTTATATATTAAACATACGTATATAAACAAATGTACCAAAAAAAGTATTGCAAATGAGTTTTTTAAGACAGGCTAAGCGAAATGTTCGCATTGACTTAACCCAGGCAAACAAGATCATTTATCTTTATATATATGAGGTTTTATTTTGTAAATTATATGTACATATGTTTAAGTTATAATATTTTTTTAAATTTATTTATTTTATTTTTTCTTTTAAAATATACTTTCCTAAGTGTATTTAATTCATATACTAATTTTTGTCATTTTCCAACACTTTTACATATTTTTTATTTTTAAAAATCAAGTTTTTAAGGAGCGAAAACTCACTTATATGCCCATGAAATTGAAGATTTTTAAAAATAAAAAATACATACAAATATTATAAAATTTTGTATATGAATTAATATACTTAGAAAAATAAATTTATGAAGAAAAATAAAAAATAATTAAAATTAAAGTTAAAAATGAATATTATAACTTAAGCATTGGTACACCACATTGCATGTAATCAAATCTCTCTCTCTATATACAACAGTTAACGACTAGTTTGTTTAATGGCTGAATGCTGTTTGAAAATCTGATTAATCAATATATTAATAATTTTTATAAAATATATGATAAAATCTTAAGCCAAAAAAATTCTACATTTTGGAGGTTCGTAAAAATAATATAAATTATAATCATAAATTCAGGGTATGTTTAAAAAATGATAAAACTTTTGGATCAAAATTTTTTTTCATAAAAGTTGTTGAATTAATAGAAAATAATGTTGTATCATATGGGTAATGATAAAAAGTGAAAAGAATAAAAATAAAATAAATAGGTTAGATGTATATGTAATTGTATAGAAATTATTGAAAATTAGAGTAGTTGTAAGGAAAAAACGAATCAAAATTTAAAATATAATAATTGTAAAGAATGATAAATTTTATATTGAAAAGTTTTAGTTCGAAAAGTTTTATATATTAAAAAACACAACTTAAAGAGTTTTATCTTTCAATTATTCTGTGCTCAAAAAACCAATAACCTTAGAGTCAACGTCGCATCAAAATGTTTACCATTTATTAATTGTTGCAAAAAAATAAAATAAATAACTTATTATATACCTTCAATTGCTCAGTAATCGTTGACGATTTTAATGGCCTTGCAGTGAATAGTGTTAAACACCTATTCATAATTTATTCAATTTTTTACACTTTCCAAAATAAACAAATAGTGTATACCTCAAGTTAAGCTGTCAACTGCTATAAGAAAAATTAAAAGCTAACGGCGATTGGTGACGACAACAAGTTGTGATGCCTCTGTTTCCGACGACCTAAGGAGTACCGACTGCTCTCTCTGTTCTGATGACTAAGCAGGAGACGAAGGTTTGCAGCGAACGGCTGGTGAGATTGGCTGCTCTGTTCGTGGCAGCTTAGGATCAAAGAGGCATCATCCAAAATAATAAACGGGACTTGCGAATCGGCATCAAAAGTGAACTTCAAAATAGGCATCACGGATGAGATCTGGTTTTGATGAATCCATTCCAACAACCGGACGCGAAAAAGGTAATCCTACTTCTCCAATCGAACTAATTACTCTAGAACGTGTTTCAAACCATACAAGTTAACTTTTCAATTGCCAAGTATGCCCATAATTTTTAAATGATTAAATATTCAAACTTACGTTTCATGCTAGTATACAAGGGGAGTGTTTTAATTGAAACGTTCCCCGGCCCCACAATGCTTATTTAGGCATCACCAAATTGATTTTACAAAATATAAACTATCTAATGTATTCAATGTATCAAATTTAGTAGGGAGTTCAAACTTTTTAATGATTTCTTTTTAAATACACGATCCATCATTTTAAGCGAGGTGAATGATTTAGATTTCACAAAATCGACATCTCAATTTTTTTTTATGATAGCATTTGATATTTGAAGAGAGAAACATTTCAATTGTATCATTTCCTAAAAATAAATGTAAGTAGATTTATCTTGAGATAACAAAATTCCAAATTTTTAAATATAAAATTTTCAACAAACCAATTTTTTATGTAGTTATAAATATTTGAAGTGAAACTATTGAGAAGATTATTAGGTGAAAAGCGTGTTGGAAAAGTAATAAAATTTGTAAATGAAAAATTTTTGGTATAAAAATTTAAAAAAAAAAAAAAAATAATATAATGGAGATGATAAGTAAATAAAATAAGATTAAAATAGATACACCAGCTAGTTATATAAATAATTATGTAAAAATGATTTTAAAGTAAGATAGTTGTATAAAAATGTAAATAAATAATTAGAAATAAAATAATTATATAGAGTAAAAAAATTTATTAAAAAATTATAAGTTGATTAAACTCCAAACATGTCCGCAGGTAATTAATAAATTTATAGTAAATATTCTTAAAAGATAATATATGTACGATAATTGATTCAATGTACCAAGTACGTTGAATCTTTAGTGCGCTCGGGCCAAAACTTACTTTTTAAATTTTTTTATAGAATTTGTACTTTAAGTATTTTTAATATTCTTTGAATTTTTAAAACAAATATATTCTATTCATTTAAAAATAACTAAAAACTCCCTTGTTTTCAAAAATCCAATATATACAAATTTTTAAAAAATAGTAAAACTCAATTCATATATTAAGTAGTCTAGATTAACATTTTTATAAGAAAATTCATAAAATTAAAAAATAGATTTTCGAGTGAATTGAATCAGTTTCATGAATGTACAATAAGCATTTTTTTTTATTTGCTATAAATTTCCACGACAAGTAAAAGACAATAATCTCTATTTAATTAACTTAAAGGGAATGGACTTTGCCTACTAATTTTTCTATTTTAAATATATTTATTGTATTGATTATGCATTTTCTTTATTTTTATTTTTAAAATTATCAATAAATTTTCCTAATGAAAATAATATTATACCTAACGAATATAATTTTATCTTTTTTAAGCAATCGATAAATTAGATTTTATCAATGACTCAACCCACACTAAAAAAACTTATTTCTAGTTTTTTATTTTTTTTATAAACTTGCTAATTAAAATGTAAGTAATGTATAAATCAAGTTTTGTCATTTTTTGAAATATGTATATATTTTTTGAAATTTTAAAACATAGGTATATTTTAGCATTTTTAATGGTTAAAAATTACTAAAATAATCCTGCGTTTAAAAATCTCAAAAAATGTATAAATATATTTAAAAATAATAAAACTTAGTTTATATAATAAATACATCTAGATTAATAAATTTATGAAGAAAAAATAAATACAATTTTAAAATTTTTTGAGATGGGATAAATAACAATAAGTAGATCGATCCTTATTAAGTTGTACCTACAATATTCTTTTATTATTATTTTTTTAGAAGCATCAAAATAAACTTTTGTGCGGGTATATTGTCGAGGTAAAATTATGGCAAAGCGCTGGGTAAGTTGGGATATTTTTTGCCCATCTTAAAAATTCTATATTTAATTTTTTATTTTATCATAAATTTATTAATCTAAATATATTTAACACATACACTAAAATTTACCAAATTTTGATATGCGTGTATATATTTTTGTATTTTTAAATACTTGATTATTTTAGTCATTTTCAACTTAGTTTAACAAGTTTATGTTAAACGCATTATATAACTTAGCCCAAGCCAACGAAATTACAATTTGCGACTTTTGTTAGCTCTTTAAAAGTGGGCAAGGGCAACACCTCACGCATTCGTGATACAAATAGACCGAGAAAAAGAGCTTCTCCTTGATAAAGAATCGAAGGGATTTATCCTTAGCGTAAGAATCAAAGGAATCATAAAACCAGTATGCTAGTAACCAAAGTGTTAAAATGATGAAAATTATTGAAATTACACAAGAAAATCTTTAAATATAAAAAACACTTTAAAAGAAGCGTAAGCAATAATTTTCCTTTTCATTAAAAATATGTTCAATTTACAATGTGTTTTCAACCTTTTATAGGAGGTCAATGATAAAATGAATGAAGAGGTGTAATTACGTACTTGGAAATGAAAATTTACAAAGGAAATAAAAAATAAAATGGGAAGTGAGAAAAATAAAATTATGTATTAAAAATAAGAAGTTGCATAAGTTTTTTAAAGTATAAAAAAATTATCATCCCATCACATGGAAAATGGGGTGGTCTTTGAAGTCCTCGCCTGTTTACAACTTATGAAACAGAGATGGGGCCAGAATATGATGCAATCTTTCATTCCCCCCCCCCCCCCCCCCCCCCCCCAAAAAAAAAAAAAAAAAGATTTCTCATACTAAAAATAACAACATTATCTTCCTTAAAACGTGATGCAATTTTATATTTTTCAAAAATACTTTTTTATTCTTAAAAGGCAACAACCTAATCTTTACGAGAATGAGATGCAATCTGTTATTTTTGAAAAACACTTTTTTATTTTTAAAAATAATAATATATTTTTTCCCTTTTACATGCAACTTTTTCCAATTCAAATATAATTTTTTCAATCCTAACACATACAAACACTTTTTACATCTCACGTCCTAACTAAGGAGTGTTTATATGGACAAAAGTCGCTGTTAATGTTGGTCACTGATTAGCCCAATTCCAGTGTATCGTACCGTTGCAATTGCATTCACGGGAGAAACGGACTTCGGGGGTAACCCGCAAAAAGTAAAGAATGCGGCGTCGTGTGCAAATCTCACGTAGATCGGGAGGAAATGTCCTGCGCGCTCTACCAGATCTTGATATCAGGTGCCGCCGACTGCTGAATGGTCCCAAGCAAAGCATAGCCGTCATCTAGAAATGGCAAATGCATCTGGTGATCCACTGCATTCTGATTGGCTCGAACATCCGAACGCGAGCAGCACCTACACGGGAAAAAATAAAATTTTTAAAAAAAGAAAAATGAAAAAAAAGAAAAAAAAGTGCCGTAGTAGGCCCGCCGCAAGCTGAGTTGTCGTTTGTAAGGGAGTTGGCCGGGTCCGGACATGTCCCACTCTAGCCCCAGCGACAGTAGGCGAAACGAACGCCCGACGATGATGCTCCGTGCGCACACCACTTCATCCACCACACGCGCAGCAACACAAGGCCTGATATTCCTCCCTTCGGTCTTCCCTTCGCTGCAAAACCTCAGGACTGTCCAAACTAATAACCAGGTAGGCAGGAGGAGGAAGGCGACGAGAGAAGAAGGGTTAGACTTGTGAAATCGATACGAGCAGGAAATTCATTTCTCCCTGCGCGATGGAGAAACCTCTCCTTTCTTTTCCTCTATTTCGCAATTTCCATCATGCAATGCGCCCTCCAGCTCCTTTCGATCTTCTTTGCTCTGTCGAAAGGTCTCATCTCTTTCTTAGCAGCTGTTCTTTTGGCTAGTCAACGCATCTGAAGCTCATTTTATTCGTTACGAAAGGCGATTTTTTTCCTTCTCTTTGAAAAATTGATTTCCGGAGGCATTTATTTTTTGTAATCAAACTTATAGACGTGTTTTCTTCCTATTTTTTTTTTCTTGTTGGTTATGTACATCTGCTTCCCCTTTCCTTCTCTGTTTCTGAGTTGTTCTCTATAAATCTAGTGACGTTCGGGTTTGTTCCTTGATTGTTCTCTTTCGTGAATTTTTTTCATCGCCTGGTGTTTTAGAGGAATCTAGGTTTTTTCCGATTTGTGTTCATTTATTGTTTCCCAGTCTGGTGATTGTACCATGAAGGTTTTAATGAAAATGAAATTTTTTTTAGCTTTCTATGTTTTCTTTAACGCTGCCATGACCCTTTCACTTCTTTCGATGCTTGATCGATCTAAAAGAAGTACTATTTAATTATTTATCTCCTTAGAGAGAAATAGACTATTTCGGTTGTCATGTAAACCATCGGAGAGTAATTCATCTCAATCGATAATCTTAGCAGGTAGCGCGTGGTGCCATTTTATATTGGTGCAGCTCTTGCACATTCGCATTCATCCTCCTCGTTTGTGTGTAACTTTGTTTCTTGCTTTTCTTTAGTATCGTTTTCCTGATCCTTCTTATTGTATTTTGCACCGCAACTTTCCTTTCAAGCACATCAGCTTGACATCAGAAATCTTTCATGCGACAATTTTTATAATTGTCAGGTCTCAGGCCTATCTTTATCGGATGTCTTCTCTTGATTTAATCAGATATGTCATGGATAGAAGATTCCTCTAAGTCCTCTTTGATGGAAAATTCTGTTCATCGTCAGGGTTTTGGTCAAAGATGCGGCTGGTCATCTAACTGAAGATTTGATGTAAAATTCTATACGGCGATTTTTTATAGCATATGTAGCACATCTTTTATGCATATTTAAACTGTCATGTACCTATGATTAACAGTTTGGTTGTTCTGACAAAATACAGAGTTATGAGTTATATTTATGCGTGAAATAGCCAGTCAAGAATGCAAAAGGAAAATTGATCAAAATTCTGCTATAATTTTCAAACTGAAGCTTTGGTGTAAAATTATATACGGCGATTTTTTATAGCATATTTAGCACATCTTTTATGTATATTTAAACTGTCATGTGACTATGATTAACAGTTTAGTTGTGCTGACAAAATACAAAGTTATGGGTTATATTTATGCATGAAATAGCCAGTCAAGAATGGGAAAGGAAAATTGATCAAAATACTGCTATAATTTTTAAATGAGTTCAAAGAGTAGTTTATGAACATTATTGTATTGGTTCTTATTGTGGTATGGAATTATGACTCATGCACAACCAAGCAATAATGTGATGAACCTTGATTTTGCATTACAATAATATTTGGTGCAATGAACTTTCAAACTCTTTGTTTATGTCATCTTCATTTCATGACCTGCCCTAAAAATGACTATAGAAGGCTTCAAAAATTTTCGTTCATCATGGAAACTACATCCAATGTCATCCATGATCAACTTAGGCCACCAGGGAAGAAATCGACAATGTCATTGCAGTCATTTCACCTAGCCAATAAAGAATCTTGTCATTTTCATTTAATATTTCAATGCTCGTTTAACTGTTTGTTGATTTAATGCATGTGCAGTGATGCATTTTGTTTTTATTTATCCAATTGTTTCAACTGGATTTTCTATTGAATAAGTTGACTGGAGACCTGCATTATATTAGCTAAGCATTTTCATTGCAAAAAAGTTTGTTCACTCACCTAATTCAAAGTCTGCATTTAGAAAGTCTTATGCCTACATTTTAAACTTATTGTTATTGAACTTTTATACTTCTTTTTTGCTTGTTTCGTTTATATGCAGATAAAATGTTTCCCACTTCTGGAAATTTTTTATCCCATGGCCGCTTTTGATGATAACATTTTAGCCAAATGGATCTAATACTTTTTGTGAGGAGGCAGTTTTAAGTGAAGGGGCATATTTGGGGCTATTGTTATTTATAAATTTGAAAATCAACTTTGCTTTGGTTTTGTTTTCCTAAATTTAAGTTTGCAATCCCAGGTTACTCTTTGTGGTGGTAGGTTGGATTTGATACAAAATTTGTGTATGTATGTTCCAACTTCTAAGGTTTTATTAGATTATTATTGTGTTATTATGATTGAACTTCCAAATCTACTATGTTAGTTGTATTTCCTGAATTGGTCAAGCTTTACCAGTTCCAAGATTCTCATGATTGTTTACATTATAATTTCATTGGCTTTCTCTTCCATTACTGATTTCTGTAATTTCATTGCCAAAAGCTGTGTCCCTGAATTTATTAGACTCAGCTAATCTCTGTGATTTATAACCATTCCTTTTGTGAACTTAAAAAGCTGTTCTTGCGTTACTTTTAATGATATTATTTTCCTGATTTTATGTTTACAAATGTTCTTGACTATGATAGTTTGTTTTTTAATTTTCCGTCTTCTAAATAAGTGTATCAACAAAATTTTCCCTCTTAACTATATCATTTCTCCGCCTCTCTATCTCTTCTTCATTTTCAACTTTGCTAGCTTTCCCATTTTTTGGTCATTTGATCATTTTGCTCATGCATGTTGTGATGATTATTGCATAGAAGGCGTTCATCTTGTTGGAATCAAAAATAGAAAAAAGTAACACTTGTAATGGAAATTCCATTATCAAGATCTAACAGCCATGCTGGAGACCTTTAATTGAGTAATTGCGGCTCAATGTTGAATTGTTGATTTTCACTTGTGAAAGTTGTGTTTCTTTGCATTTTAGACCATTTTCAACTCTTTAATTTTCTCCAGCATGGTGAAAAAATCTTCAATAAAGAATGTATTTGTTTTGATGTAATCAAAAAAGACAAAAAAAAGAAGAAGAAGCCATCTCTAGTAAAGGAACTTCCATTATTAAGATCTAGACAACCAGAATGGAGACTTTTAATTGAATAATTATGACTCACTCTTGAATTCTTGATTGATCTCCACTTGTGAAACATGTCCTTCTTTGTTTTCCATTTCCAACTCATTGTTAAGCTATTCTAATACCCCAGAAGCTCATGATCTTCATTGTAACTAGCGATCCTAGCCATTTGCACCCACGTTTATCATCTTGACATACTAATAATTACTTCCACTGGTTCTTTATGTCTTCACTTTTCATGCCTTCATTGCTTTTCATAAAGAGCTATCTCGATAGGTGCTTTCTTGGAAGAACATTGCAAGAAATATAACTAGCTAGTGATCTTGTTAAGAAAATTTTTTGGTATGCATTTGTTCGATGAGATATAGACTCTTAAATAACAGGTCAAGAAAGAAGGAAAAAATTTACTCATATTTATTTCAATGGATAAATTTATCAAGAAAAGAACTTTATAGGATGCATTTTTAGAAAAATAAAAACTCGCATTGTTCTAATGTTTTTGTCCTGGATTTTGAGGAGGATTGATGCTAGAAATTTCTCAAGACATGACTTCTTTAGTTGGTTGTAGGAAGCTACTAGAAGAGTTACAAAACACACAAATGCACAAAAGAAGAAAAAGAGGCTTAGGAACCTTCTAGACAGGTAATAGTTTTTTCTTCTAACCATGAAGGGTGAATTCGTAATCCATTTCTGCCACACTCATCATCATCATCATCAGCACTATCATCAGCATCATCATAAGCCATTTCCCAACTAGGTGGGGTCAGTTGCATGAATTCTGTTCCGTCATTCTTGGCGATTAAAGACTAAATTTTAATTAATTTGTAATTTTTTCAAATCTTGTTTAATTATTCTCATCCATGTTCTTTTGGGTCTTCGCCTAATTCTCCTATCACCTTCTACTTGGATAGATTTTGCTCTCCTAATCAATATCATTTTGGGCCTTCATTTAACCTGACTAGACCATTTTAATCTATTTTTCCGCATTTTATATTGGTCTCATTTTTAAATTTTCTCGAATTATTTCATTCCTGATTTTATCTTTTTTTATTTTACCACTCATTCACCTTAATATTTTTATTTCCGCTACGTTGATTTTATGTGTATATTGTTTTTTAACTGTCCAACATTTTGCCCCATAAAGTATAGCAGGTCTAATTACAGTCTTATAAATTCTTCTTTTTAATTCAATTGGGACTCGACGATCACATAAAATTCCTGATACACTTTGCCTTTTCTTCTATCCTGCTTGAATTCTATATATTTTATCTTTTTCAATTTCCCCATTCTCTTGAACTATTGACCCTAAGTATTGGAAATGATCAATTCTCGTTACTACTTGATCTAAAATCTTAATTGGTTCCTTATTTGGATTCTCACTATTATGAAAATTGCATTTTATATATTCAGTTTTTGTATGACTAATTCTAAATCATTAGATTCTAAGGCATCTACCCACCTATTCCATTTCAATTTTAGTCCTTCTCTAGTTTGATCTATTAGAGCAATGTCATCTGCAAATAGCATGTACCATTTCTGCCACACTAATGGGTGATAATTATTCGCTGAATCCCTCCATTGTTATTTCTGACTTATGCAGCCTTGGCCATGTCCCAGTACCTTCTTTCAGGTGGCAGACAAATCTTGTGGAAATTTGTAACATCCAATTACAGACCTCAGAAATCTCTTTAGTATTTTTCAGGATCCCATCTTATTAACACCATATTTCTTTTGTGCGTAATCATTATACTAGAGAACATAACACAATTTCCCTTAAAAACATACACACATGATGATTGAGAACATAAACATGTTAAAAATAAACGTGCATTTCTCCTATGAAACTAGAGGCAATTAGCAAGTCCTTGGGTTTCCCTTTTGTTGATTTTTTTTTTTTTTCAAAAGATCCAAGTCCTGCATCATATTTGAAACTGGTTGTTTTGCCTAAATATAAAAAATCAAATTGATTGAAAAACTGTATAATTTGTAACATTAAAAAGTGTAATTATAAATAACTTCATGTCTTTGCACTTGTTGTGGATTATTTTCAAATTTAAGAAAAATGATTTTTCATATCATTCAAATATTTTGAAGGAGAAAGTGATGAATGACTTAGGTACTGTTTGGTAACCATGGTGGGTGGGAAGCCATCTCTCTCCCCCACTTTCCAAAAAATTATTTGACATCTTAATTACTTAATTAGCCTACTTTTTCCATTTTTTATCTATATATTTCAATCATATTTTCACCTAATTGCCTTATTTCTTCACATTTTACACTTATAGTATTACAACAATCTCACGTTTTTCAAAAATATTTATTTCTCCCCTTCCCCATTACCTCCATGCCCGCATTACCAAACGGTGCCTTAGATCTTTAAAAAGAAATTTTAAAAATTAGGAAACCCAAGTGGTTGTAAATTGCACCTGGTTTCATAGGAGAGTGCCCAAAATAATTTTTTTTTTATTTTAAAAAACACTTGTCACTTGATGCTTGAAAATATAACCATGGTTAAAGGGGAAGAAAGAAAGCAAGAATGTTGTTGGGGTAGGTTAGAATAGCTAGACGTAACATCAACTTGAAACAGGAAAAAAGGAAATGAAGAAAAAATATTTCATTTCCTTTTCTCTACTCACACACATGGCCTCAAGTTTGCTGATTCTCTTAAGATTGATGATTGCTTGGTTTGTGTCAGTTGAACTAGAAAAACAGAGCAAAAAGGAGATGTCTCCCAAGAGAGTTGAAAGGAATAAGTGGCATTATTTGATCAGTGGTTTGATCAATCGTTCAGAAATGGATGGTTGAGGTTTGCTGAGAAAAAAAAGAAGACAATACATCTTGAACCAATTATACATCTTCTGCCCTTGATGTTGGATTTGAAATCACTCTTTAATCTTGTTCAGATCATCTTTGGAGACAAGGTCTAATTTGGTGGAACCCTAGTTGGCAAATAATTGAGAACAAAAAAATGGAGCCAGTATTTGGTGTGATGTCAATATTCACGCGATTGATGGAAGATTTAATTTGTGCTTGTCAACCATTTCTTCTCATTGATCGGCTGTTTCTTATAGACATAGGGTATTGCTAATTTGTCTTCATTGTAGATTGATTGAGTTTATTTTCTTGAATTTCATTGTCTTTCATCATGGACATTGAGACTTAAGGCCATTTGGTAATAGGGAAAGGAAAGAAAAATTCACCACTTTCTTCACCTTTTTAATGTAACTTAACATCTTGGCTATTTAACAACTCTATTTTTTCAATTATAACCTATATTTATAATCATTACTTCGCATTTTTCATACAACAACCCTATCGAATTTCTATTGATTCTTTTTACTACTAGTAGTAATAATCAACCCTATCACATTATATCACATTCTAATTTTTTCAAAATTTCCCCAAAAGTTTTCCTCCCATTTTTTACTTTTTTTTTTTTTTAAACCAGTATTCAGAAGGAAGGTTGATATTATCAACAGAAACTTTTGGTAGGGCCAGCATGTAGGATATTTCAATATCTTGGCACCTAGTAAAGCTGATATCTCACTTGAACTGGCATCTGAATGTTAGAAGAATCTCATGATGGAACTTCTAATCCACTTTCTTAACCTTGTTAATACTAACTTTGGCTGAGCAGTCCAAAGTGATTCTTTTGGCTATTCTAAACATCAAACATTGGAGAGATTCTGTTGTGATTTTCGCATACGGATTGCCTAAACACTTCAACTCATATGATGATCAGGAAGTTGTTTTTTGTTTTGTTCTTATTGATTCTGTTTATGAATAGCACATTTTCACGGAAAAACTGATCAAAAGTGATTACAAATGCTGAAAGTTTGGGCTCTTTGAAAGCTTACATTTCTGCATGGTTTGATAGGTCTCAACAAGTAGTTGGACGTTTGGGCTTGTTTAATAAAAGTTAGTGGATTATTGACATTGTCTTTGTTCCATTCTTCATAACAGGTTATCTTGGAGAGGGCTGAGTAGGTATATCATTTCTGATGATCCTATTTCTTATGTACATTGCAGATAAAAAACTAACTGCAGAAGTCAACTTGTGCAATGCATTGGCATGAGAAGCTTCCTTGCTGCGTGGTCAACAACAGTTTGTTGCCCAATGCATCAATTTCAGATAATCATATACTGACTGGTATGGATGGCTTTATTCCTGTTTTCATTTATGGCAACATCCTCATTAGTAGTGCACTGTCAGTCATCAGTGTTCAATTTTATTTTGTGTATTCTCCTATAGCTTTTTCAATCAGTGGTGGATTTAAGACATTTTGCAAGTGGGGGCAATTTGAAATGAGGGAGTTATATTATTATTTGAGAGGAGGAAATCATGCTAAAATGTACCGCGTTTTAAAAATATTTTTTTAAAATCACACTAATTTTCGGTTCTGTTTCCCCCACTCACTTACATGTAGATCTGCCCATGTTTTCTATTGCAAGTTTGTGTTAAATTGTCACAAAAAAAAAAAAAAAAAAACTGGAGGAAGTCCACATGAAATCTAAAGCAATGTCTGAAACTTTTTGCCATTTTCTTGGTAAATTTCAGGACAGTTTATCCATGATCTTAGTTAATCACTTTCTTCTTGAAGATAGGTTTGGTATGTTGGCTACAAGGGCATGTCCTACTGGGGGGATGGTGCATATTGTTTAACGTTGACCCTGCTTGTAGCCATTTAGAGAACCAGAAAATCCGTCCAGAGGTGGAGATTGTGTCATATACAGCCCACATCATGGACCTTTGATGACCAAAAATCTGGGCGTTATCTCTTAACTGCCTTTATAGGCCAGCTAGTTTTTGTTTGTAAGGTTGGGTTGTTGGTGAGAACTCGTGGGATGGTGACTGACCACATGACCAGGTGGCATCACCCTCCCCATGCTTAGCTTCTTCCCTCCACCTCCCCTTTCAGTTCATCTCTTAAGATTAATTATTCAATTTCTTTAACGAGATCTGAGTAGTCATCTTTCTTCAGAACTCTCTTAAGTCCAGCTCTAGATTTTTTGGGGGGCAAATGATTTTCCGATGCAACAATGAACATAATATTTGTGTACCCTACTTAGGCTGCAACTTAGATTTATCCAAAGCTTTTCAATTTGGACAGTGTATTTAATTATTTACTAGGGACGGAAATTAAGTATCTGAATTATTTAGTTGTCAAGTTAATGAGTAGAAGTAGTGATTCTGTTCTTCTGCAAGCATGCAGATTAGCTAGCTGAGGTGGCTTTGGTTGGACTCATTATCATCCGTACGCAGTCCTTCCATGAGTAATTACAGTGATAATATGGTACACGTGTTAGTTTTGAAAGATGAATGGTCCTCTTTTCTTGTTGGTTTTCTTGCATCTTAGTTCTGCATGCTGATTGGATTTTGTGATTGTTGATTGAACGCTAATGGGAATGTACTTCTAAGAAGGCCTTTTTTTTGCCGCAGCCAGGGATAACAATGCTGAGAGGTCTCAGGCTGAATAGTGGGTGACGGAAAAGGAAAAGGAAAAAAGAACTGTAAGTGCCATGCATTCTAAAAAATGGTGAAGAAAATGATAAAGAATCTTTACTTAGGCTGGCCTTGGCTAATAACCGATGGCAATCCACCAGTGATCTGTGGTGAAAATGTTTTACTCTGGGTTCATCGGGGAGAATTTGGGATAGAAATCATTAGATTAAAAGAAGTTTGTGTAATGATCTTGCTAGCTTAAGCTTTTTTCACGAAAACGTGATCCCAACCGTATTTCATTCATAAATCAAAATTTATAATTTTTTTTATGGAACAAAATTTATAATTTTTGAATATATATTGGTAGATAATGATGATATACGATGCATCGTTGGTTGGCCAAACATACGATGCATCGTAGGTTTTTTAAAAATTTCTTTGGATTTCTTTTTCATTTTTATGTAGGCCCAATGCGGGTGTGTCTTTTCGGACGGAATTTCAAAAACAAAGTTTTTTTTGAAGTTAAAGTAACTTAAATACTTTCAAAAACTATTATTTTTGAAATTTATTAATTTAGAAAAAAATATATGCACATAGTCAAGAATTGTAAATACGTATACATTTTTGCAAGAAAAAAAACTACTGGGATTAACAAATCGTGACCCAAAAAATTTTAGATCCTGTTATTGTGGAACCAGTACAATAATTATTGGTTTTATAAATTATCATGAGCTAAGAGAAAAGGGTTACATGGAAAATTTTTCAGTACCAAGACAATCAATGGGAAGAAAACAGAACTATATGCTAACTTTCACTTGATAAAATTGTACCAAAGAGGTGCTATACAATCCAATCACTAACACGTCTGTACAAAATCTTTCAGCCGATGCTGAAAGGCACGGTAGTTAGAGGCTGCAACCCATCATCCATTGATGTAGCAGCCTGGTCTTTGCAGCATTGGCCACGAGATGGCCCCGACCTGCCAGGTTTTCCACATCTTCCACATATGTACTTTGATGGCACCACTTCAAAGTCATGAATGCCAGCACACCTAGTATGCTGCCACACCCCGCACGAATCACATGCCAACATCCTCTCCCCATCATCGTCCTTCGCCCCGCATGTGCAGTCCACAGTCCAGTTCTCTATCCCTCTCTCCATCCGGAATTGGTTTAGGCCACTATTTCCCTGGCAACGAGCACGAAACCTCGCTGTTCCCTCAAGGCCAACAAGAAACTTGACACGAGTTGAATCATCCACATTCCCATAATCAAGTAGCTCTAAAACTTGCAATCTCTTGAATAGAACATAAGTGTCTTGGAAGGCTTTTGCTGTCTCGACTTTAAGATCAGCAACGCTTGCAGTAACTGGTAATACCATCAACTCTGGAGGAGGCGCCGTGTAGCCCTTTGGCTGATCAGCCAACTCCACTTGGCACAAAACACGAATGTTAAAAGGGTTATGTACTTTAGCCGAGCTTGACTGGTAGTCCTTAACAAATTGCTTGCAATCAAGCAGCTTCACAGCTGAGCTATGTGCGAGCTCGATCTTTGACTGGGGCATATGGTTCCTCATTGTTTCAGGACACAGCAGTGCACTGTACAAGAACTTGAGATCATGGAGGAGCTGCTCTTCTGAAACCACTCTTTGGCATGACAGGATTGCCCCAGTGGCAATCTCGCTACAAGAATTACCATCAACTTGCAACCTGCCAGGTAGACACCAGACAGACTTGTTGATCATGTAACAGGTAAAAAACACATCATTGGAATCACGTAATTTCAAAATAACTATACCTGAATTCAGCGACATTTGTCTCTGGGTTGCACCTGGTGCACACTACCTTGCCATCAAATGATTTCCCACCAAGCCCCTTAAGGCAGTAATCAAGCAGTGCTGGCCATCCAGATCGACAGACAGCACCCCTGAGTGCCCGCCATGAGACCCACTGGTTTTTCCCAACCGCAAGGAGGACCTTGATCATTGCGTGTTGCACTCTTTCCACATCGTCCATGGACCACCGTTCCATTAATGCATCTGACGCTGCTGTCTTGCAGTTTTGTTGCCCTGCAGCTTTCTTACGGGTATGGTGCAGCAGACACACGACAAAGCAGAAGAGATCTCTCACGGTGGAGAGCCTCCTCTCGGAGAGGGAACAGTAGAATGCAACGACGTCCTGGAGGTGAGTAGATGCGGCACGTGAGTGGGTGAAGAAGGGAGCCAAGGGCATTCCGGAAATGGTGTCAACCGCCTCTTTGTATTGATCAGCAGTGAGGGCATAGCTCCCAGCACCAAATTCATAGCCCCAATTACCATACCAGGGATGACCACCGATGATGGCGTGCAATGGCCGATATTCCATCCCATATTTCTTCGACACATCCATCACACTGATTTTCCTGATTTTTTTTTAAAAAAAGCTAATTAGTCATCCAAAGACAAGTTACAATAGATAAAATATTACTTGCTTTTCTTACTCTGATTTTTCTAACCTCTTGTTCATGGCATGGTCGAAGGAAAGAACAAAAATGGCATCTCACCTAACTCTGAGGAATTTACATAGACGATCCCAGAAGTCCATGATATCACACCCCGAGAGAAATTTAGAGCCGCCTTCTCGGCCATTAACTCGAAGAAGATGCCCGTATCCATTTGTATGCACCACCCCATGCAAAAGATGCGTTGTCGCTTCCAATTGGTTATAAACCCAATCTTCTACATCGTCTACTGTAACCTCATGGTTACATGATTTGCACCTGCACAGAAGATTGCAGTACTGGTGAGGAAAAGCAGGCCAACTTAACTTTGGTGACTTTGACTAGTCAACATTGCGAATTAACACATAATAAGCACGCCACGACAATTCTCTGTCTTGTGCGCTTATCCACAGAGAGAGAGAGAGAGAGAGAGAGAGACTTTTAAAAAGTATAATATATATTTGCTCGACCTTTCAATTAATCAGCCAGTAATCAAAAAGTCTATTCCTCTCTTTTTGGTATGCAAGGCAACAGACAAATTGCAGGAGAAAATCGCGGCAAAACATATAGCGTGTATGACTCGAGCATCAACATCAGACCAGCTTGCGGAGAATTGGTAACCTAACGCAAACACCTAACGCCGACATCCCAAGCACAATAAGCAACATGATCCATGATCAATTTATCTGTAAGTTACGATATCATTAAAGCAAATTAATTTCAACCCCCCATTTCCTTCCTAAGATACGAGTGGAAAGATCTGCCATCAGCATCTCAATCTTCACTGCTCAAAAGAAAAGTATCTGTTAAAGATATTCACCTCAAGTCCGAAGAATGCAGCAAGAGTCCGCATCTTGCACAAATCTGATGGTGGCCATCAATAGACCCATCACTGTCGGCTCGTATTATGAAATGGTAACGCTTTCCACAAACCGGATGACCACTCCAACCTGTAAAAAATATTGAATTTCCCAAAACCCAACTTAGCTCCATCACCATTCATGCCACAGGCAACTTGATCTCTCCCCAAAAAGAATAAACAACATGTACGCATTCAAAAAACAAACCCAACCATAAAATATAGCATGGTCATGGTTCATTAAATTGGCAGTTCACACCATGATATTTTTTTTAGAAGTCTTTATGTCCGTAAATTCATGCCTATCCGAGAACATTCACCACGTTACCGTCCCACTTGTATTCTAGAGTTTAAATAATTTTTATTACCTTTCCCTGGTTACGTGCTAAGTGAAGAAAATAACATAGACACGATATTTTAAAAGCTATTATTATTCTTCGCCTTCTAAAGATAATGACAAGACTACCTAATTAAAATGACAATCTTAACATTCCTTTTAATCTATGAATTTTTAATAAAACTAGAGCCAGTTGTCACTAAGCCAAACCCAAATCAACTCAAGAAAAACCGGAGTTGGGATTAGATCCCAGCGTTGAACATCTGGTGGGAACCTGGAAAATCTAATTGCTGTCGAGAAACATGAGGAATGAATAAATAACCAGTAGAGTCGGTGAGTCGACTTACCCACGACTCGACACTGATCGCAATAAACAGATCTCGATCGAGTCACATCCTCCTCCACCACGTCGAGGCCCACGACGGCGGCCGACGTCGGGCCCAGACCGTCGATCTCCCCGATCCGGAAGGCGATCTGCCACGTCAGCAGGTGGGGGAAGATGGCGGGCGCAAAGATCGACGAGGGCGGCGGCAGCCGCGCATATCTGGAGAGGAACGAGCGTATGTTGGACC
>JAXCLR010000001.1:70033275-70048050 GCA_035584095.1 Annona squamosa
TAAGGTAGTTTGTATAAAAAAATGTGAAAGAATAATTAAAAAATAGAGTAATAATGGAGAGTGAAAAGTTTTAGATGTAAAAGTTTTAGTTGACACTTTTTCATGTGGAACAAACACACCCATCAGCTTTGAATACAAAGACAACGGTGGTCAACAAGTCAGACTAAAATCACAAACGAGAGAGAGAGAGAGAGAGAGAGAGAGAGAGAGAGAGAGAGAGGAGGATTATGGAGCGTCGCCGACAGAAGGCCATCGTTTTCGCAAATCACGTGTCCATATTTAATGTATGGATCACTATAGTGCGGAGATGGTTGGTGAACGATTGGAACATTCTACCTCAGAAATTAATCAACAGGAAAAAAATTACTCTTTGATTCTTATTCGTTCACCAATACATCACATCCACCCAGAAACAAGGTTGGATCCGGTCCCTTAAAGCCACAAAACCAGCCAGCTGATTTATGGGCCGGCCTCGGACAGACTCGTTTACAGAACCAACGGCAAAGGAATTTAAAAACCAACAGTGCCACTGGAATAACGTCACGGAAGAAGGGCTTAGATTACATTAGCAGAGTCATTCAGTAAATTTTTTTTTTTTTTCACATTTCAAGAAGAAAATTTAAAAAAATATATCCCAACTCTAGTAGACTAGCCACAGTTCCGATTCTACGAAATTCGGCTCCATACCATCCAGCTTTGGCAAGCACCATCAGCGCCGGACAGTTCCAGGGCAAAGTTGTCATCTCTGTGGCTGTTGTCATAAGTTTGGCTGCAGAAAGACTGCGTCAGGCCATCTTCCACCTCCAGTCTCAGGGGACTATGCAGCGGAGCCTCTTCCACGTCGTCAAAGAAGCTTAGGATGTTTTCATCCAATTCCCAGAACGGCCCCAGACCCGGGTCGAATCGAGTTTCTGCCCCGGAACTGTCGGGCTTGTGCTCCGCTAACTTCTCCTTGCCGGCTGCTTTGGCGGCAGCCCTCTGTATGTCTCTTCGAGAGGCCGAATCGGGCCGAGGAAGCGAGCTCGCGGCCTCGGGGAAGTTGAGCGTGGCCGAGCTTCCCCTAAGGAAGAAAGCCGCCGAGTCGTAGGCGCGCGCCGCCGACTCTGCCGACAGGAACGATCCAAGCCAGATCCGAGTCTTTTTGCCCGGCAGCCGGATCTCGGACACGTATCTGCCCCAGCGGCGGCGCCGCACGCCGCGGTAGGAGGAATCAGATTCGCTGATTCGCTTCCGGGAGTCGGCCATGTCTGCTGCTGCGTGCGTGCGTGCGTGCGTGCGTGCGTGCGTGGAAGCGATGAAGGAAAGCAGCGACGGTTCCCGCCCGCTTTGTAGAGGGAGGCTGGGACGTCTTCGAACCCTGTGGGTAGGGACGAGGGACAGCTGGAGATGGGCCCCGCAGATTTCGCTCGAGAGGACAGAGGGGTACGGTCGCGGAGATCTTGACGAGAGCGGAGATTACGAAAGTGCCCTAACGCGGGGGTTTCATCGATGTGGACTAGCGAGTCCTCCAATCGGTGCAAATAACTGTACAATATGATATGGAGCGGGAACAGCAGCCTGGCCGCTCAATCATTAGTGGATTGCTACTCAAATGCAAACAGCTGTACTGCAACTTGCCGTGGCGGCAAGACAAGAAAGCACGCATTAATGGAAGGAAAAATGCTTCTATATATAGCACATTAGAAAGGGGGAGAAGTGCTCATTAGTTTTTGAGATGGAAATGGAAAATGGCACGATAAGGTAGGTCGGCTAGGACGCGATGGTATTACGGAAGGAGGGGTAGATGTGGTAATATGGGGCATGGGGTTTTGTCTGTCTGTGGGAATGCTTGAGTCATCAAACGCGTTAAGCCAGCTGTGTTGCAATGAACTTGGGAGGGGAGGTTAAAAGGGACGAGACGAAGGGAGGGTGGGCGATGGGATAATGTTTTAGTAGATTGATTAAGTCGGACGGAAGGACTGTCGACTGTCGTCAGTGGCGACTCACGAGACATCTCGCGCGCCCGGAACCTTCCTCGCCTTCCGTACTTTCAGATTGCACGATACAGGTGTACGGTGAACCAGGCGTTTTCCTCATACACTGCCACGACTTGCATTATCAGATGCATATTGTCGTCCCTACTCTGGGTTTTTAGATACTGTTGGATCTCTCTACCTCAGTGTGGCGTGATAAATTTACATGGAAGTGAATGTTAATTATCTTAGGATTATTATTACTATTATATATAATCAAGTCCTTTAAATTTCCCAATAAAAAGTCCTTTAAAATTCGACTCACCGCAAAATAGAGGGCATAAATAAAAAGCATTTACAAGGACCTCGGTGGAGTCGATCCCTCTGAATCAAACCATTCTTTGGTATATCTTTCAATCTAACTGTGCATCTTTTAGATCAAACTAAACACAACCTCATTATATATGAAAAATTATAAAGTACATTTGAAAAGTTACGGTGCAATCCATATATTATGGGTCCCACATGATCATGAATAAGAAATCTATTCCACATATTATATTTAAAATTATTCAATTTATTACTCTCATAATTTTTCAATGCAAATCCAACACGTTTGTGGTCTCTATATTAAAATGATACAAAATAAACGTAATAAAATATTTTTATATAAATATTAAGTTTAACCATCTAAAATATAATTTTTATATGAATAAATAATTGCATAAAGTTTTTATTGTATTATAATACGTGTAAGTCTCATTCTACAGCCGTCTGGTGGGATCTCATATATAGCTCATGTATTGTATAAGCTTCGCGTGATCATTTTTTTTATGATTGTCACCATCAGCAAACTGTCATTTTTAAGGTGATCAGGCTCGGTGCTTTACCGCTTTTAAAGTAGAAGGAGAAATTTTAGGATGGTAGTTTGATGTACACATTCTTGCACCCGGTTTTAAAGCAAAAATAAACTACGACATTAAATTTCTGCTACAATTAAGCGGATTGATCAAAGAGTAACTATTCAATTTTATTGAGTTATAATTACCAATAATAACCCACTTCGAAAAACAACGTCAGGATATGTTGAGGGCTTTTTAATTCATGATTCTTAATTTGGACATATAGCGGGGGTTTGGTTGGCGAATCTTCGGGGAGAAATGTTGCGGTAGTGAGCTCTATAAGGTTAACAAATAGGCACAAAAATGAAGAAATACAAAATAAGTATTTTTACTCAAGTAGAGGTTCGAAATAAAAATTTGGAAAGGTTGAAAAAGAAAAAAAAAATTATAATGTCACCTAAACACACACTGAAATTATATGATGTGACCGTATTAGAATCATTTGCTTTTGATAGTTCGCTGCTGTTCTTTTCTTTTTGTGAACGTCTACCCTTCTTTTGGTAGGTGGGTAAGACGCGCATTAAACACTGCGATTCGACGTGATGGTCACCTTCCGTATCGTCCAGAATTTTTCCCACGGGCCCATCGCTAGCTCCATGGCTGCTTATTTCATATTACTGTTCCTCTGCAAAATTCAATTCAAGTCTGGGCCTGTTGAGGAAGCTGGAATGGGATTCCAGGATGGGTGGGTACATGAGGGGAAGGATTGTTGTATGTTAAGATGTGAAAGTAATCGTGAAAATGAACAATGTAACATGAGAAATGAAGAAGTAATAGAATAAAAGATGAGAAAAGTAGATTATTATATATCGGGAATGAATCTTTATTGAGATAAATTTAAAATTCATTCCACCCCACCATATTCTACATATGAGGCTGCCCGCTTTGGTCCTTAAATTTATTTGTTAGACAAGGACAGAGGTTTGTAGCAAATGCACAATCATGAACATAACTACGAGATTTAGGGCTTATTTGTATAACACAACTTTTCTTTTTTCACAACTAATTTATTTTTAATTTTTTTTCACATCTTCCTATATAACTACTTTACCTTTCAATTATATTTATACAAGTTCTCATACAACTAATTTATCTATTTTAACTTTACTCTTTTTATTTCTCAAAATTATCCTTTCATATGAAATCATTTACTCTCACGGGGGTGTTTGGCAAATGAAAAAATTTTCTAATTAAAATTTTTTAATCTAAAATTTTTTAATCTCTACAATTATCCTATTTTAATTATTTTTTATAAATTTTCATACAACTACTTTACTTTTCAATGATTTCTATACAACTATACACACAACTAAATTATTTATTTTAATATTATCCTCTTTACTTCTCATTACTATCCTTATCATATCATATCATTTTTTATCAATTCAAAAAAATTTATACTAAAAAATTTTCATCAAAAGTTTTACTACTTTTCAAATATATCCCAATTAAAAAACTTTTATACAAAATTTTTTTCATTCAATAGTTTTATCACTTCCAAACATACCTTAAGCTAAAAGTGTTGAATGATACGATCACACACCCAAAAGTAAGAGTGATTCACTATTTAAGGTGCAAAATTAGTTTTTTAATTTTAAAATTTTTTAATAAAATTATTTATCTTCCTTTGTGAGACCAAGAGGAATGTGACAGAAATAGACAAGGTAAGAATACTGCCTCGATTTCATGGCTACTTGATATTGCTTGTGAAGAGAGAAGAGGTGATCTAGCATTGCTTTGGTTGGAAGAGATAGAGGTCATTGTTAAAGTTTTTCTTCATATTGCATTGATGCAAAAGTTTTGAGTTCCTAATGCCGAAACCCTTGGTGCTTTACTAGTTTCCATGAGAACCTTGAGATGAGCAGGAGAATGAATTATAGAACATCATAACTTCATCAATAGGTTTTTCTACCATGGCTTATCATGGGTAACTTCAATGAAGTGTTGGGTCCCTTAGAAGTAAGAAATAAAAGAGCACGATTCAAAAGGTAGATAAAAGCTTGAAAGAAGTGGTGGTAGGGGTGTTAATAGTAATGGTCAACCTGACAACTTGCCTGTCCAACTTATCTACAAATGAGTTTAGGTTGAAATTTTTGAATAAATGGTTTATGATCCGCCAATCCGTTCAATCGTTTAATTAAATAAACAGATTAGAGTTGAGATTTTACAACCTATCAATCCGTTTGTATAACCCTATAACCTGTTTAAAGGTGTATATATACACATATCTAATTTCTAACCCTTATTTCCCATTCTCATTTAGCTTTACCCATTCCCGCATACAATTACTGACTGCCACTTGCGTGCATCCAATCTTTTATGCGGCTTTTGTCTTGCCCTAACTCTTTGACAGTGACCTCTTTTTCATGTGCCCTCTTAGTATGTCTCTCTTCCTTTGGTGAGTCAAGTAGCGATGGTTGCTTCTCCTCCATGAATCAAATAGCCATGGTGCCCTTTTCCTAATCTAGCTAGCTATCTTCATGCCTCTTCTCGCCTTTGGTGAAACCTTAAATTCCTTTGACCCATTCAATAATTTTGGAACCCTAAATCTCATTCCACCCAATCTCCTAGCTTCTCAGCCTCATCTCACTGCTAGAACTAGCCACCATCTCCTTAGCTGCTAAGATTGTATGCTTCTTTACCACTAGTCTGCTTTCCTCTCTCACTACTTGGTGTCCTCTCTCTTCTCATAGTAGTAGTGTTGTCTTTCCCACTTTCTGTCCTTCCTCGCCTCTTTGTCTCTAATTTCTCTTATAATATTATTCTCCATCTCTCTAGATCCGCGTCTGGTTGTCGAAGTCTCTATCACTGTCACCATTGCTGGCATCCAACTCCTCATTGATAGGTACAATATTTTGCCTATTGTCAATTCTTCAAATGTGGGTTGGAATGGAGGTGAACACTAAAAATTGTGGTAGTTTCATGATTGTATTGTCATGTTATGATTGTATAATTTATACTACGTCTTGTTGTGTTTGACATACAATTAAGTATTGCATATGGTTAAAATTAATCAATCACTCCTATACCACAAGTTGCTTTGTTTATGATTGAATCAAAGGCAAAAAAGGTTAAAAATTTAACTTTAGCTATGTGGGAACATTTTACTAAATTTCAAGGATGTTCACTTTTGAGCTATCTAATTTTTCAGACCTTATTCAAGATTTTTACCAGTGAAATTGGTTATAGATATAACCCATTAACAATCGTCAATCCATTTATTAAATAAGTTGTAAATGGGTTAGAGTTAAAATTTTTAAATAAGTTAATAAATGAATTCTAATTATGATATTTTAAATGAGTTGAGATTAGGATTAAACTTCAATCCGTCCAACCGATCCATTAACACCCCTAAGTGGCGGTGACTAGTGCAATTTGTTAGATATAAGTTTTGCAGGACTTGAGATAACTTGTTTTAATAAGAGACATGGGCTTGATAGGGTAGAGGCATGCTTTAGACAGAGGTCTTGCTTCTCAAGCTTAGTCCAATCTGTTCCCATATGCCAAGCTTTATCGCTTAATTGCTACCTACTTAGATCATTGCCAATTAAAATGGTGCTTTATGTGAGAGATCTCAACAGGATTTCAAATATCAATTATTTTGGGCAAGGGATAGAAAGGCTCATGAAATTATTGACAAAGTTTGGGCTATAGAACATTCAAGGGATACTTCTAATATGGAGAAGTTGATATGAAAATAAAAAAATGTGGGATGTAGTTAATGAGGTGGAATAGAGAAAAAAGAGGCAACATCACAAATGCAATTAGGAAAGAATGAGCTTGTTTAAAGAAGTTGAAGATGTAGAACTTTTCATAAATCAACTAACAAGAGATAAAAATAGCGAAGAGAAGAATAAATGAGCTTCTAAAAGATGAGAAAATTATGTGGTGCTAGCGATCAAAATGCATTGGCCTCTTCATGGAGATAGGAATAGAACTTTTTTCCATAGGATGACATCTAATAGACGTAGGACTAATTTCATGGAAGGGGGTTTTGAATGAGAAAGACAGCTGTGTGGCGGATCAAGAAGAAAAACAAAAAATCTATTTTGAGACATCTCAAAGAAATTTTCTCTAGCTCAAATCCTAGTAGAATGAGAAGGACATTAGATTTAATAAGAAAGAAGATGTCTCTTGCAAAAAATGAAAATCTTACAATACCTCTAGAGATGGGCAAAGTAATAGCAGCAATGAAAAAAAAGAACTCCACAAAAACACTAGGTCTTAACAGTTCCTTTGCAAGCTTTTTTTAAAGACACTAGAGCACAATGGGCTAGAATGTGTAAATCTTTTATGGAGGATGACAGAGATCAGGATAGTTTTTTGAAGGAGATAAATTCAACCACTATAGTTCTAATCCCAAAGAAGGTGGGGGCAAAAAGGGTCTTAGATTATAAACTAATCAATTTTTGTAATGCATCGTACAAGATTATAGTAAAAATTCTAGCAAACAGGCTTAAAGCTTATCTTCAAGGCATTATCTCTAAACACCAAAGTGCGTTTATCTTGGAGAAACTCATTTTGACTAATATGTTAATAGCCTATGAAATAATCTACTTCCTTCATAATAGAAAGAAAGATAATAAGGAAGACATTGCTATAAAATTAGGCACACCAAAACTTACAACAAAGTGGAGTGAGATTTCCTTTGCCAGATGATGGAGGATATGAGCATTAGTGACACTTGGATAAGTTGGATAATGAGACATATTAAATCTGTCAATTATTGCTTTAACATCAATGAGTTCAAGGCAGAAAATTTCAAGCCAAAAAGGAGTATTAGGCTAGAGGATCCTATGTCTACTTATCTTTTCTTATTATGCATGGATGGATTTTCTCTACTTATCTAGGATTGAATCATAAGTAAGTTGCTGCACAGTCTAAAATCTGCATAAGAAGTCCATAGATTGTGCACCGTTTCTTTGCTGATGACATTTTGCTCTTCATGAAGGCTAGTCAATTTAAAATATCCTACCTATTGGAAATGTTGAAGGTGCATAGCGAGTGCTTCGGCCAATAAATTAACATAGACAAACTAATTTTATTTTTTAGTGCAAACTCCAACCAAAATTAGATGAAGAAAGATAGAGAACCTACTAGACTTAGTTAGAAAGGAAATTCAAGGTTATCTTGGGCTTCTTGCATGGTTAGAGAGATCCAAGAAGAGCATGTTTAAAGGTTTAAATGAAAAGATATGAAAAAAGGTCAAAGGATGGAATGATTGACTTCTCTCATGGGGTGGCAAGGAAGTTCTTATTAAGATCATAGCCCAAGCCATTCCATACTACAATAGAGTCTTTTTTATCCTCTCAAAAACTTTTTATGATGAGATGAGCAACATGATTAGTTCAGTTTGGTGAGGAAAAAGAGATGTCCGAAAGAAAATCAAATGAATATTGTGAGGGAAGATGTAATTTTCTAAATTAATGGGAGATATAGGCTCTAGAGATTTGTATGCCTTCAATCATGCTCTTCTTACTAAATAGGTATGGAGATTAATTGCTCACTAAGACTTCTTCTGTTATAAAATTCTGAGCTAAAAATATTTTTTAATAGAAATATATTAGGAACTAATAGCAGGAAATAAGGATTTCTTACACTTACAAGTGTATATTGAGGACTAGAGAGGTGATCTAAAGTGGTAGCAGATGGAAAATTAAGAATGGATAAAAGACACATTTTTTCTAGACAGATGGGCTGAAGTGTGGATACAGAAGAGTAGTCCTTTACCTACGAATGTTCAAGATAATGCATTGGTGAAAGATTTTATAGATTGGCCATCTAGAACATGGAACATGGACAAGATAATTAAAGTGGTAAGATAATAGAGATGGAGGGTGGTCAACCCCCATCTCATCTTTCTAAGTAGAAGATAAAATGTATTGGATAAGAGAAGCTAGTGATGAATTCAACGTAAAATTAGCTTACAAGATGTTAAAGCAAAACCCTAGAGACTCAGCAGAGAATAGTCAGAGGATGATTGATCAAATTGGTGCGTCAGATAACTTTATTTTGAAGGAGTTGTGGAAGGCAAAGTTTCTCAGCAAAATTCACATCTTTAGGGAAGCCTATCTCTAAATACACTGTCAATAAAGGAAGAACTCAATAGAAGAGATATGGTAATAGAAAATTAGTGTAATTTTTGTAGGAAACATGTAAATAATTCAGTGCACTATTTTTTTGCAAGAAGATTGCATGAGCTAAGAGGAATTGATTGAAGATCATAACATTTGGATTCCCAAAAATGCAATTGCATGTATTTTGAGGCAATTAGTAGTTGTAAAAAAAGAGATGACTTGACTAAATTCCTTTTGCTATGTTGGAAAATTTTACAATTGAGAAACAAGTTAAGAGAGGAACTATACCCTATTTTGATGAAGTGGAAGATTGGTACATGAATTTTTGAAAATGCTATAAGAATGCAAGTGATTTAACAAATTTGTGCTAGCTAAAGAACTAGCAACTAGATGAGTGAGTCCAAGAATTAGGACTTTGAAGATCAACATGGATGGTAGAAAACTTATTGCTAGAAACTGTGTAGGGCATGGTGCAATACTAAGAGACTTCAAGGATTGTTCTATGGTCACAAAATTAGGAGAATGAATGAAACTATCAACTATGAAGGCTTCTACATTAATGATGGGGATCAAGTGAAAGATGAACATGAAGATTATGAGGCTAGAGTGGGAGAGCGATTCTCTCACATCTATAAAGTTCTTCAATAGCAACTGCCTAGAAAATTCTCTAACAAAAAACTTGATCCAGGAAATCTGAATCATGGTAAAAAAGTTTGAAAGCACATGTTTTCTTCATGATTTGTGAAATGGGAACTATGTAGCCCATACTTTTGCGTGCTTAATGGGAGTGTCAAATATGTGCTAGTGGAACTTTCCACCAGACTGCATTGTAAACCAACTATTCTTTATTGGAGGTTGTGAAATGGAGATTGTTTTTATAAAAAAAGTATATTTAACTTGTATATTTAGTTTTGAGATACATATATATTTTTTTATTTTTTAAAAATGATGTTTTAGTCATTCTTAAATAACTAAAATATCCACATTTTAAAGATAATATATATTTTTAAAAATAGCAAAACTTCATTTATGACTTAAATATGCATATGTTAATAGTTTTTCTAGCTTCACCCCGACTCGGCGCAAGTCTGGACTTGATACCTACCATGTCCTCTTACATGGTAGAAGGTGGGTCATAAACCCTCTTCCATAAAGAGCTAACAAGAAGACTCTTCGAGATGGAGTTGGAGAATAGAAAGTTGAGAGAACTCTTGCTTGCGAAGGAATTAGCAGAGAGAGTGCAACAAGCATCATCTACTTTAGCTTCTCCTTCCATCAACGAAACAACTCAGCAAGTAGTTGGTCCATCTTCGCCGCTATGGCGGATAAGACTTAGGCAAAGACTTAAAAGTTTTAAAATAAAAAATAAATTTTGCACTTATGCTAAAGGTCCTAATGGGTCATTATCCATCTATATGGGTTGTTCAAATCATTACTTTCCATTTTTAGTTGAGTACAGAAACTCACATCTAAATTGGGCCCAGGCATATCTCTTCTAAGGGAGCACGTGAACTCAAATCCCCGAAATGCTCAATGTAGATCAGAGCATAAATTGCTAAGGAATTATAGTGAAAATATGGACCATAAATCACCTATCACTAAGGGTGCAATTCGATTAGAATGAGCGGAGTTGAGTTTAATAATAATGCTAATTAATAACCCATTTACAAAAACTTAACTTGTGAGATCTTGTGATTTTTATATTAATTCTATGATTAAGATATGATATATTTGTGGAAAAATTAGAAAGATCATTTGAAAGAAGTTTCATGATTTCAACTTAGTCATTATAATTTTTTTTATTAAGATATAAGCAAATGGTGTAATTTACAATTTTTCTAACGCGAGAGGATAAATCGGAATGAGTGGGGGTTAGCGTCTCATATTTTCTTCTTACCCTTCTTCTTTCACCATTATTAGACTTCAACCTACCCTCTAAACTTTATTTAAGCTTTGCAAAAATCATTATTTAACATCAAGGAGCATAAGGCCTTATGGAATTTCAAGTTTGGAGTAAGGATTTTGAAAGAAATTAGGAAAAAATCGAATTTTAAGTTAGTGACTTGTTTTCTCTTTGAATAAATTACATATTTAAGGTACAAATATGTTGTTTAATATTTCCATACAAGTATTACATATATAGTTAAGGATTTTCATGATCTTTACTCATTCAAAAGTGATGTAGAGATTTTTTTTTTGATTAATAAAAAAAAAAAGAAGTGATGTAGAGATTGAGATTGGTTGAAAATTGAGAATTTTGATGGCAATCCATGAAATGGATTATGTAGAAGTACTTTTAACATATTTCAAATGTGTTGGGTTGATATTGGTTGCTTCCATATAAGATTTTAATGATTTTTCAAAAATGTCTAACAAATGTTTGATGAAATGCACAAGAAAAGTGACTAAGTGTATTTTTGAACAAAAATACAAATTTAAAACTTTAATGATGCATATGACATATTGGTATGAAGAATTCCTAAAGATTGACTTAAATACAGGTTAATTGAAGTAGACTTGAGGTCATGGCACTTCATGTGTTGGGTCATGGCATTAAGTTGGAATTTATTTAGTAAAATGCTATGAATGTATGATATGATAATCTTGAGAATTGGGAATGAGCCGAAGTTTTGATGGGTGAAGTTGTGGGTTTGTATATGTGTATAACTTATGTAAATAAAAATGATTATATTTATTAATTAATTAGTTTGAAATTGAAATGCTTGATGGAGCTTAACTTGACAACTAAAGTATGAGAACTTTATTGCAAGTAAGTAAATTGTTTTATTTTCAAATGAATTATAGATTTGGCTAGTAAAATGACTTGTTTAATCATTGTATATGGGTACTATTTTTGTGTTGTATACTTTGAGAAGTTTGAAATTTTAAGTTGTGTAAGGGCTTTTGGGAATTTATTGATAACTAGGGGCTTTGGTTAGAACGCATAGATTAAAGGATTTAGAAATAATTTTTCATGCAAATATAGTACATTAAGGTGAAACTTTTGGATTTAATAATGGTTTGTTGTGATTTTTGAAGTGCGCTTATTGAGTGTTCAATAAAATGCCAATAAGAGATATAATTTATTGAATTCTCATAAAAACAAATATTGAGTATTTTAAAAGTGTAAGTTATTTTTTCAATAAATCATATATTTGACTTATAAATAACTTATTTAATTGTTGCATACGGGCGTCACTCTTGTATTGTATGTCTTAGGATGTTTGAATTTTCTAATTGTGTATGGAATTTTGAAATTTGTTGGGAATTAAGGGTTTTGGTCAGAACCCATGGATTGAAAGATTTAGAAGTGATTTATTGAGATTTTGAATTTTGAATTTTCATGTTGTGTGTTGATTTTTATGGTTTAGGGTAAGACTTTTTGTTAAAAATGATTTAGTTATGTATTTTGATAAAATTTTATGAAATCATATGCTGCATGGTTTTGACATGAGCATGTGATATGTGATAGTGTGATTGGCACATGCACACTTTTTGCATGAATGATAGTTTAAATGATAGTGTAATGCTGTGGAAACCAAGTCTCAACTTTGAGGTGGCAGCATGTGGACCCTCTCAAACTGGGTGCATAGACCATTGATGAGTAGATGTACACCAGATAGTTGGATAAGTCACAGCACCAGCATCAGGTACTGGTTGTGTCTTCAGGTATGAGTTGTCTATGACCTTTCATGGACATGAGAATAGTTTAGCATCTTGAGGCATGTGTGTTTGTAGCATACCATGACATAACATGATTGTATGAGGCTGCATTACATATAGTGACTTGACATACATGATAAATTTTGCATAGGTTTGTTGTTGTTTTCACTAATTGCACCTACTTAATAAGATTGCCCAAACTCACATATTTTTTTTCAATATTTTTGGCATGACTGATATTGTAGGTACTTAGGTATTGACTAAGTCATTTTAATCCCAAGTTAAAATGAACTATAACATGTATAAAATCATGTAACACTTTTAAGGTTGATATATGTATGAGACGGGAAATATACATTGGTATGTATTATATTTGAATGGTGGGAAGTGTATATATATTGAGTCATGGTTTATAAATGTATAGCTTAGAGAGGCTTTATTATTAGAATTTTGATTTGTAAATATAAAATTTACTTTCATTATAAGTTGAATCCGTGCTTTCATGTGTAATTATGATTATGATGATAATAAGATCAGGTTGAAATGATAAGATTTTAGATTATTTTTGTTGTCACGTGATTGAATAATATACTAGTTGTGGAAATCAAAAATCACTATAAGGGTGTGTATGTGTGTGATTATAATTCTTTGTCTCATGAAATGTGACATGTCCTGAGGGGATGCCATGGGATATCTACCTTAGCAGCCACCAATCCAAGGTTTGGGCTAGCAGGATGCTACATTACCGTATTCTGATTATAACCTATCTAGTAAATTGATTAGCAGGTTGTTAATGACTTTTCTCAACATATTACTAACAAACTGATTTGATAAAATTATATGAAATAAATTAAAACTAGACTTCTAAATGATGAAATGTTAACAATTTAAAAACATAGTTGATAATCATAAGAAATAGTAATAGTTAGTCCAAGTCTCAACATTTCAATGAAAACTTAATAAGTACAATAATTGCTTTTGCATCAATATAAAAAGATTAAACACGGTTGTTACTAGGTTAGTGGGTTGGGTAGATTAAGTGGATCGTTTTACAGGTTGACGGTTTGGCAACATTCATCTTTAATCCATTTATTCAAGTTAAACTGGTTGTCAAGTTGCTGGGTTGCAATTCATTTAGTTAAAGAGCTTAACCTTAATCCATTTATAGATGTGTTAGTGGATTTAGGCTCATTTACGTTGCACCCCTACCTCTCACATTATAGGAGGTTCTTATTTTTTGTTTCCGTGTGGTTGCGTTTTTCACATGAAGCTTTGCTTTCAGTGAAATTGGTTATATGTGAACTAACATGCAAGTTTGCACTGTGGATGCGTACCAAAAGTTCGATCTCTATTAGCTGGTTGACCACTCCGAATCTTGGCAATGACATGATGAACTGATGCGTCTATTTCGTATCTAGTGTCTTGATTTTAGGCCCCGCCTTTTGACCGCATATGCTTGCACTTTGGATTGCGTTGTCGATTCACAAGGGTGGAATTGGGAAATCAATGCCACTAGTCCGTTCGCCCGCAGAAAGATCCAAGGACAATTCCAACCTCTTCCTCTGTTATTTTAATTTCTGCTTTGCTAATTTCTCTGAGGTTTGGGACTTAGGCCGCAGGGTCTAGGACCAAACATCCCTGTTCATCACCTTATGATCTGGCGAGAAGATTGGCTGTACGTAGTGGACAAGAGAATCCACCACACCACAACACTAGCAAATGGGCTAGCTTGGTAGCCCCACTTGCTTGGTAATGGCAAACACAATGCCGGCCACATTGCTTAAAGAGGATAACTAGATCAGGGAGAGGGTTTTTTTCCAAGGCAGGGCCCTCTGCTAACATAAAACATGTATGGGACATGTCTTTTTGTTGGAAAGAGAAGTGGGAAGAGAGATTAGAGAACGTGGGAACGTACGCCCTCATTTTACCCACCACTTCCCTTTTGAATTGCAGTTCATCTTTTATCATATCACCGAAGAACAGCATAAAGGGTCCATATCTCAATCAGCGTGTCATGTACAAATAGATGTTTTCAATGATATTGGAGCTACTCCCTATGTGTGGGCAATGGCCGCATTTATTATTTTCCCAGATGAGATTAGGAGTGTGTTTGGCAATTTGAAAAAGTTGTCAACTTAAAACTTTTCAATCTAAAACTTTTCACTCTTCATAACTACTATT
>JAXCLR010000001.1:70048150-70063782 GCA_035584095.1 Annona squamosa
TCATTTCTACACAACTACCAATACAACTAACCTATTTATTTTAAATTTATTTTCTTTATTCCTCATCATTACCCCTACAATATCACATCATTTTCTACTTATTTGACAACTTTTACATACAAAACTTTTCATCAAAAGTTTTACAACTTCCCAAACACACCCTAGGACAGTGAGGATGATGATAGCAGCCCAGAGCTTTCTGAAGTTTTTGAAGTTTTACATCCATAAAAATATTAGGAGAGAACTTGGCTATATATTTATTCACATTTTGACCATGAAACCCAAGAGGCTCAGGTAATCAGCATTTTACGTATATTGGTTTCAACTACAGCAAATATTAATATGTTTCATGCCTTAGAGTAGAACCATAAGTGGAGTGACTGGAAACTATTGATATAATGAAAACTCTTGGGCCATGCGGCTTCCACGGTGGTATTTAATTACAGTGGTCTGGATAAGCAAATGGATTACGCCTGCATTGGCATCCGACGTCAGGCGGTGCACTACTGAGTCTGCATGATTCTTTTGGCCTCCCCTCCCTTTTGACCAACTGTAGAAAAGAGTCCTACCCCCCCAACAGCAGTCCATCTTTTTCTCCTTCTCACCATCATGATATCAAGCGTTGAAATCACACATTACCAGAGAAGGATATGGCAGGAAAAGAGATCTTCTAAGCACACGTGAGTTTTGACACCCACATGCTGCCATATGTGCTACTAGGCACATGCCTGACAGATCAGAAATTTTTATCAAACAGGTAGTTCTGTTTAAAGCCTGGCCATTTCACCAGCGAAATATGCCACAGAGCATCCAAACGTATTGGGTGGATACAATCATACAAATGCTTTACTACTCATAAAAAAAATATTTAGTACACGGGCCCACTTAATCTAAGGAAACGCTGTATTTTGGGAGCTATATCCCATCATAATTCAAACCAATCAGATGGGAACATAGTTCCTACGTCCATTTGCCATTGTGGCGCATATGGGTGTGCAAAACCGTGCACGAAAATTGAGACAGATGCATTGAATCTTCCGTCTTTACGCGGATGGGATTAGACCTAACAGCCTTTTTTTTTTTTTTTTTTTTCTCTCTTTCTCTCTGTATATACTTTGAAAGGTCTGATGGAGATCCTTGGAATCAAATCTAACCTTTTGACCCTTAAAGAGGCCTAGTGCTAAAAGTCAAATTATTAAATAAAGGAGAAGGGAAGACGAAGAAAAAAGATATAATAGTAATCGACCTAGCTAGCATTGCTCCAATATTGCATTTGGTCCCACAAACCAACATTTGGTTCATCATTCTTCTCTATACTTTAATTAATACAGAAGTCAAGATGCTTAGGTCTGTAAAAAGTCGCAATAAGGATTATGTGCTCTAAGGTATGAGAAAATGCTGAGTGCAGTGGTTGCTTGAGGTTCCTTCCCACATGCAAACCAATCACTGAGTATTTTCTTCACCCGGGGTAGACCTGATCATGATTATGAGCAGCTCAATCAAACGGCTGGTGTGTTGATTTCCAAGCGCGAGTTACTCACATTGCCATGTCCATGAAGCTTTGAAGAATCGAAGCTTTGGTGGTCCACAACTTGATCATGGGAATGATGTTGCGGAGAAGCAGGAGATACAGATGGGCGGCTATTGGAATACCATGTAGACCAAAAAAGATAGTTAAAGAAATTGATGGTGCTGAGGGCAGCAAGCAACCAGTAGAAAAGGTCTAGCCTATCCTTGTTGAGGTCATTGTCACTCAGCCACCCAGCATGATCATTTGATCTCCTTGAGGTGATTCTGTTCACAAGAGACACCAGCAAGGAGCTCAAGAAGAACCCAAATGAGTACGAGCAGTAGGTCATGGCTGTTAGGAAGGATTGCATCCCAGACGTTGACTGTTTGTAGAAGAATTCAATCAGCCCCACTGCTGTGAACATCTCCGATACCCCAAATATAAGAAACTGGGGTGCGATCCAGAAGATGGAGAGAACGTCTTCCTTTGAGGTTTTTGCCACCTCCCTTCTCTTCTTCTCCACAAGAGCTGCTGACACCATCGAGAAGGTGGCAGTGAAGAGGCCCACACCGACGCGTTGGAGGGGAGAGATGCCGGTCACGGTGCCCGTGGCCTTGCGCATGAAGGGAACCAATGTGGTTTCGTACAAAGGGACAAGGAAGATGAGAATGATATATGGTATGGATTGGAGGGAGGCTGGTGGTATTTGAAGGTGGCTAGTGAGATGGGTGTCCATCGATCTTGCTTGCTGTACAGAGAATGTTTGAAGCTGGGCCAGGATTGTGTTGAAGATGATGGTGCAGGCGAAAATGGGAGTAACAGAGAGTAACATCTTCACCTGCTCGACCTGCGCCACCGTGCATAATCTCCATGGACTTTCATTCATATCACCTCCTTCAACTTCAATTTTGTAGCATGCCTTATTCAAGAATCTGAAAAACACCAGACATCGATGAAAAGGATGTTATATTTACAAATTAATATGCTAACGGATGAAGACACGACACTAGAACCCCCCTCAAAAAAAAAAAAAAAGAAAGAAAAAAGAAAGAAAAACTGGTATGATGATTATTGAGATATGTTCTAGAATGTGGAAAAAATATGATTAATTTACAATGGAATAGACAAAATTCATTGAAACGGTTGATCTTATTTCAAAGAGAGTAAAGGTTGTTGAAAACACGTTATCATGATCTAAATAAGTATCGGTAACTTACCCTAGTAAATCTCACCCAAAAAAAAAAAAACTTGCCCTCGGAAATATATTTGCTAAACAACAAACATCTAAAATTCAAAATGTTATAATACTTATTTTATAAAAATAAAATAAATAAGAGAGGAGGAAAGAATGAAAAGGTAAGAGAAATTAAGGTGAGTCTAAAATTCTGATGATCAAATGGAGATTTGAATCTTTTCAAAGATTTTACATATCTACTCGTAATCTTTATTTGTGGGGCGATAATTTTTTGAAATCATTGCTGATACGAACCCAAATCTTTCTGTGTATATGCTAAGTGATCTAATTAAGCATTAATTTAACATTAGGTATGCTAGATGTGCACCTAAATTTCTGACTGAGGTGGTCTCCTGAATTAGAAGAGGGTTCAAGCCCGTTGGTTGCCACCATATGGTTGACGGTGTCATTGCGACACCCGTGAATCATCTCTAAATTAGAAGCGCTGACTTGCTTTCTTTTGGTGATTGCAGCCACAAAGACCTGCAAAAGTCATAAATTAAACAAGTTCCATTTGTCATCATTGTCTACATATGCGTATTATCCCTAGCTGATTAGTGAGAGAAAATAAAGTAAAATAATTCCAATCAAATCCAAGTAGACATTACACTAAAAGTGTAATAATTGGTGCCACGTAAAAAAAAAAAACTGATGTCCTTACAAAAATAAAATTCACCAAAATGTAATGATATACATTAGATGTTCAAAGCTTTCTGAAGACCACAAGGAATGAGTGGTCATTTGAAGAATCTCCTCCCAATAAAGCAAATCGATGCCCTGAGGTACGACAGTCTATCCAAAAACTAGATATTTAAATTAACCTCAATGGGAGTTTTTTATTTTTAAAAAAACCTTTCAGAATTACATAACACAAAACCTAACTCCCATATCCAAGAAAATCCCCACAATCCGTAAGTGTCATGATTGGCTCCAGATCACTACAACAAAAAATGTTAATGGTACAAAATTCAGTGTCTCATTTGTTGCTGATGGGTGTAAGTAACAATCCGAAAGGGGTAAAATGGTTTACACTTTCGCCTTGGATGCTACAGATCAGAAGAAATTATATACATACTTTATTATTATTATTATTATTATTATTGTTATTATTATTCTTAATTTATTTTCCTTCTGTGTAACCTATGTAGTAGTAGAATGCAAGGCAAAACTTCCCGAAATTCCAAAAGAAATTAAAAGAAGAAGACCACCAAAAGAAGTAATTAGTGTGTATATGTTACTTGAGCAATTGGAGTGAAGATGGTTCCTTGAGGAGGCTTGTTTCTGTAAAAAAGGATGCCAGAGATGAAGCTGATAAGTCCAACTGCCATGGCTGCTGCTGAGACGCCAAAACCGACGTCCATCCCTGAGCGTGTCTGAACCCAGACGAGGAGGGTGAGGGCGATGAGCTCTCCAACACAGAAACTGAAGTAGGCGACATTGAAGTACGAAGAGAGCTTGTTTGATTGCTTTGGGTCTTCGATGCTGAACTGATCAGCGCCATGGGATATTATATTAGGCTTGAGGCAGCCGCTCCCCAGAGCCACCAAATAGAGAGCCAGGTAGAATATCAAAGCCTTGAAGCCTTTGGGTTCAACGCACGGCTGCGGTTGATCAGTCATCATGTTGCAATGTGGGGGCCTTAGTTGAGGGAGATGAGCTTGGACTGACAGTAGTATGAAGCCCTGAAATCAATGAAATACCAACAAGCTAGCTATAAGAGGGCTTTTCATGCATGATTCTTAGCTAGGAAAGAAATCAATTTAAATTCTTTCATAGTCCCGTATATATGATTCAGACGACTAACTAGCTACTTACAGAGAGTTCCACAAAACCAAAGATGAGCATAGTCCAAAAGCTGCCAAGGTAGGAGTCAGAGAGGAACCCACCAAGCAGAGATAGGAGAAAGATGGTCCCTACGAAGTTGGTGACTGTGTTTGCTGATTTCGAAAGTGGGAAGTGCATTTCATTGAACACATACGTTATGAGGTTGTTCCCGACTGCTGCAATTGCCATGATTTCAAATGCTTGAAGTCCTGATCGTCAAACACACTTGTGTTACACCCATCAAGAAGAGGAGTAAGAGATGGTCTACATCGGAAAATTAATGTTCCTAATGAAAACGGAAAAGAGATTAAAGGAAAGACTTCACAAAAACTGAGAGAGAGAAAGAGACCCAAAACAAAGATGGCAGCTCTCATTCCTCCATGCTTCTTGGTCTTGCAGGGTCTGCCTCTCCAATCAACTGAGATACCAACAGCAGAAATTAAATCTCCTTTGGAATTCCGTCTTGTCTGGATATCCATACTCTCCTTTTCTCCCTCTCAAAACCAAAACTCAACTACAGTTGAAGCTCCCTTCCCAAAGCCAATTACTTTGGTGAGTTTTCTTCTAGTCGAAGCAGTAATTTATAATACTACTTGCACACAGACAGAGAGGGAGAGAAAGAGAGGAATGATTGGGTTTCAACTGTGGTGGGTAGTGCTGGCCACTGTACAAGGGTCAGAGCTTGATGTGGGTTTTTTTCTCTCACTCTTGGACCCTCTGAGGATGGCCTACCATGTAGGCGTACAAGATCTCGTCTATTCTTTTCTATTGGACATTAATTTATTCCTGCTGCTGCTAATAACAACAAAAACAATATGACGATACATGGAAGGTCGATGTGCCCACCACATAAACTTTTTTTTTTTTTTTTTTTTTTTCTATTTTTTGCCAAAGTTGTTGCTATCGAGTATCGACCTTTGATGCATGGCGTAAGATCATCTGTACACTTCCATCTTGACAATGCACTTTGCTGTCAGTTGCAGAGGTAGGAAATTCACTGGCACATTCCATTGCCAGACCGGCCGTCAACTTTTTCAATACATTTTCAACTGCGCTTAGTTTTTCTTTTTTCCCCGGAGGGACTTTTTTAATTGTTAATATTAGTTTTTGTCCCCAAAAGGACATCAGTTAGCATATTATTGCCAAAAGCTTAGTATAACGTAAGCTTCATTTTAATTATTAACTCTACTGGAAATCTAACGGCATATATAGATCGAACACTGGAAAAAATATATATTCTTAGGAAAAAAATTTCAGTATTAATGTTATTGTCAATCATCATAAATTTCCTCCCAAGATTGTTGACATCCATATTAGCAATAATTTTGCTTGCCCACTACACGAAAAACTGTGATTAGCAATAAACGTTACTCCGGCTGTATATTAAAATTTTTTTATATTTTCTTTGACATCTTAATTATCTTTTTTTTTTTTGCATTTTCTATTCTTATTTTCATGTTCAAATTATTTTTTTTTATAAATACTTTTATTTATTTTTACTTTATCTTTATTATGTCACACTAGTTTCATATTTTTTAAAATACTATCTTTCTTCTGTTTCATCTTCACTGGCACTACAAATTGAACCTTACAACTCCTCTATTGCTGTAAGTTTATTACAGAATATTTTAGCGTGTATATATATATATATATTTGTAAAACTATAGTAGAAAAGAACAGATTTTTAGGAAAATACTTAGTTTATTATAGCTAGAAGTAATATTTTGCAGGCATAAATGTGATGAATTTAACATTTACTTTTTTATTATTTTTAATGTTATTTTCCCATTCTTAATACAAGCCCCGGTCCTCATTCAGTGGCTTCATTCAAATCCTATTGAATTGGATGCTGTTTAGCACGACATAAGCGCTATCGATCACTGCTTATCCTGAAAGCTAATATATATATTTTTTGTTGGAAAGTAGGCCAACAAAATCCGAAATATGGAGAATCAAACAACGCCGTGTTACTCCACGAGTTTTGCGTAGACGTTCGGTCCCTGCTGATTCTGCTGGTAAAACACGTGCACGTGTGTCTGACGACTACCAATCATAGCATTAACTGTATTAATATTACTTAAATATCTAGCCGTCGTCTGTATCCATCCTCACATGGGTAAGCCGTACATGCATCACATGCCCAGCTGGCCATTGGCCAGCCGCACCTGACGTTGTGAAAGTACATCTATTATGTGTGTGTGTGTGTGATTTTATTTTTTTTTAATATTGTTTTCACTGGAAGAAACCAGGCGTACGTATTAATGGGTCACTAATTGGACCTATATTGACCCATGTTGCTGAAAGATTAATCAATAATCTGACTTGCTAATCACTCCGTAGCCAGGCACCATAATCATATTGGGTCTTGGCCTGCTAGTTAGCCCGAAGACCATAACATGGCCCTGTTCACTTAGAACGATTCACAGTGGGAAACCTTTGTTTTGCTTCATGTGTGTAGGGTGGGATTACGGGTTTCCAAAGCAAATAATTATCTCTTAACAATTCTATTTTTCAACTTTACCCCTATATTTCAATTATTTTTCCTATCAACTACTATCCAATAATATGTTTATTCTAATTTTATCCTTGTGATTTCATATTAATTACACATTTATCAAAATATTTTTTTTTTTATTTCTCATCTCATCCTACAGTCCTAAAAAATTTCAACAAAACAAACGTAATGTTGGTTTAAGCAAGGGTCATTTGCACCCTTTTTTATGATGTATTCCATCCTATGTTATTATTTATTTAATAATATTATATTACTTAAAATCATTTTAAATCCAAATTTTGTGTGGGCCGCATATAAAATAAATATTTAATGGGTTGATGTCCACTTGTAAATTTTACTAGCATTTGTTCAATGTCTATTTTCAAATCAAAATAATATATTTATAATTAAACACCATATGTTAAAAGAGATTTGATCCTATGCAGCCGGCTGCATGGCACTCTCATGTGTTCGACTGTGGGACCTATTTTTTATTTTTTTATAAACATGTAGAACTATGAGTATTTAACTTATAAATTGAGTTTTACTATTTTGGATGTTTTAAGTATTTTTTATTTTAAAATACAGTGGCATTTTTGTAATTTTTGACTAAAAAAATTGCAAAAATATTGCTGTGTTTAAAAATAAAAAATACTTAAAAGCGACAAAAAATGATAAATTTTAGCTTATAAGTTAAATACACGTGACTCTGTATGTTTATAAAAAAATAAAAATATATTTGTGGGGGGTCCCATGTCCGGATGCATGGGGGTCTCATGCAGCCAGCCACATGGGATCACCCCTCATGTTAAAAATAATAGATAGAATGGCGATACTGGAGACTCTTAATGGTGCCTAAACCTCTCAACCCCGCGAGACCAACTTATACCCAAGCTTTTGATTAGCTCATGACTTGCAGCAAACTATCCATCCACAACGAAGACTCTATACATATCCTTAATTGTAAATTATAAAATAATTTTTAAAAATTAAAATATTTATCATTTCCATGTATATTTATTTATGATTCTTAAAATTATATGTATTGTAAATTTTTACATGCTTTATTTGCACTAAACATTTTTTCAAAAATTTTATTAGTTATAAATTGACTTTAAAAGATGCCATTTACAACAATCATTTAGATTTAAAAAATATATTTAAAATTTAAAAATCAGAAGTACGTATGGATCCTCGATGCCTACAGTTAGTAATGAATTATTACTCTAAAAAAGACTCTCTGTCTCCCTTTTATTGAATGCCCGTGAATTTAGACTTCATTAAATGGATACCATAAATGTTGTGAATGGGGCCTACTTGAGCTAGCTAAATATTTTTTTAAATGTTGAATCGATTCCCCAATATATATTGGCCATATATAATTTTTTTTGTTCGTATTGGCCATATATACTTAATATAAAGGACATTGATTGAGCTACTTACTTGTTTAATTTTTACCCAATTTATTACGGCTTCAGTTCCTTATCTGAATACTCAGTAAGTCTCTGATGTTGACCACTGAGTTACATGCATGTTGTCTCCGCAGGTTATTTGATTTGTTATAAGTGCTATCATTGGTGAGTAGACATTTTTCCTTCGTGGTATTGTTTTGTTGTCGGCCATGTCAACTTGTAATTAACTAGTGGCCAGATGCCAGTGGTAGCGCTTCCATAGATGAGGTGATGGTTCAACTCTTGCCTGCAGTACAGATATTCAATCTCTCCAAGTGTGAAGGCATACATAGATGTTCTTCCTGAGAATGCAGATATTTATAGAAAAATTCGTCCATAATGTAAGAGTTGTCAAAAGACTAGTGGCTAGATTTTTTAAGATTCCTTCAGGAATGTACTGTTCATCTTGGCCTCCTGTCACTGAAGCATAACTGAAGACAAGCAAGCAAGCAAGTTACAGAAGCAATATTCGGGATTAGCTTGCAAGTGAATCCCCCTTCTGTTAACCCTTTCAATTTTCATACCTACATGAAGAATTCGCTCCATCCATAATATTTTTAGTATTTTTTATGTTATTATAAAACCTCATCATTTATATAATATCTCCGTGTATGAATTAAATTTAAAAATTATAGAAATTAAGCATAATAAAAAAGTTCGATGTTGAATATCAATTTTAAAATTGTATTTTTCATCACCTAAACCCTCAAAAATATCAGTAATAGCTGAATAAATGATTCCATAAACTATTATTACATTCTAATATATATATATATATATATAGATGAATCTAAGCATTTTTCATATTCTACAATAAATATATATGTATGTTTTTTCTTGATACACTTGTTTACCTAATTGTATTTAACATATAAATCAAATTTTATCATTTTTGTATATGTATATATATTTTTTAAAATTTTTAAACATCTATGAGAATATATGTATTTAAAATACCCCTATTTCTAAAAAAACCTCAAAAAATATATTTTTTGAGACATATTCATAAATAGAAAAACTTAGTTTATATATTAAATATATCTAGAAAATGTTACAAAGAAAAAACAAAAAAAGTATTGTAAATAGATTTTTTTAAGATGGGCTAAGCACCCAGACTAACATGACCATTTTTGTATATTTAAGTAAATGTATTCTATGCTCATTTTTGATTTAGATGAAACTCAATTTTATAGTTAAACAAATTATGTGAAATATAATAAATGAAGTAGATTTATATCAATCAACAAAGTAAAAAATGGATGAAGCTACATAAAATTACTTCTATATACAACTATATTTGCAATAAAAAAATCAATCCAATAAACTTTTCATCTCAACTTATAGCAATCAACATGCAACGAAATTTTTTCATTTCAAATTGTTAAACAGCAACAAAATTTTTCATTGCAATTGCTCAATTTTGTTGTATCTTACACTCAAGATCTCAATGGTGTGAACCAATTCTGAAATTTTGTTGTATAGCATATAAATTTTTTTGTTTAACATGCCTTGTTTAATTAAAGTTTAAAATATCAACTTAAAAGATGTTAGAGAATTGATCTCGTTAGCTCGGACTAAACAAATTCTTGTTTAGCCTACCTAAAAAAATTCATTTATGACATTTTTTTTTCTTCATACACTTATTTATCTAAGTGTCTTTAAAATATAAATTAAGTTTTACCATTTTTGTATATGTATATATAAATATATCCAAAAATGGTAAAACTTAGTTTATATATTAAATACACCTAAATAAATAAGCGTATGAAAAATAAGAAAAAAATATGTAAATAAATTTTTTAAGGTGTTGTTTAGCCTAAGCTAATAGGAACATGTCGCAAGATGATACTTCAAATTCATACAGTATAAATATTCTTGCTATATATGTATGTAGATCACATTTATAAATTATTAAAATATTTTAAGATATTTATGAATGGATTTAGCTCGTTTTCTCGTGATTATAAATATTTTAAAGAAAGTATGATCTATTTAATCTTTTAATTAGAATGACTTTTTAATTGCGTGGTAAAATAAATAAAGTTGAATAAAACTAGCAAACTGATTATTAATTTTATAATCAATGAGATGACATGGTTGAAATCTTTAGTGGTGTTTAAACGTGGACGTATTTGCCTTTAAGTTTTAAGTAATTTGTCATTCAAAAAAAAAAGTTTTTAGTTTGATAGAAGCTCAAGTAATCATGAATAAGTTGTGGTCTGAAAGCGTTTTTTTTTTTTTTTGGAAATAGTTTATTTGGGGCCATTGAGGTTATTTTGTAACATGCGAGGGTTCATTTGGCAATACACGTAGGTAAGAAGTAAACTTTTGTATCTTTCCTTAGGTACTTTTCGAAAAATAAGTTGACATTTTAACTACTTGACTATACTACTTTTTTTAATTTACTCCTCTATTTCAATTATTTATTTTATAATTGTCCTATTTATTTCTACTTGGCTCCAATTATATCATATTAATCTCGCACTTCTTACTCTTCTCAATCTACTCACCTGTCACTAGGGGTGTAACTTGGTTCCGGGTCGGTTCGAACCCGCCCGACCCGGTACCAAAACCAAAAATGAATTTTATTTTTTAGATTTTTCAAAATAGACCCGATTTCAACTCGACCCATAGAAACTTGAAACCAAAATTAGGTTCACGCCAACCCGGTATCAAAACTCGACTAGGTCTAAACCCGGTGTAATTTATATAATTTTTTCATAAATTATACATTTTTTGTAATATTAATATATATACATGTTTCAGGCATTACGAACTATAGTTCAGACAAATCACCTCTTCCTCCATTACAAAAGCATGCTTGAGGTAACTCAATTTCTAGGATGATTTTTTTATGATTATTATCTTCTTATTGTTAACAGTTGCATGAATTTTTTTGTCCAAGTTGATGCATATTATTTTCGAAAATGTAAATCGATAAGAAAGAACTTGACATTAGAAATGTAGATGGAAATCAAGGGAGAAATTATTTTGAAGTTTTCAAATAGTTTTTTAGTTTTTTTGGAAACTTTGGAGACATGAACTTATTTGAATTTTGAATTTGTTTAAAAGTGGATGTATACTTATTTAAACTTGAAATGTTTTTATATTGTCATTTTAAATTTAAATTGCACTTAAATTAGATTGGAATGTTGAATTATTATGCTTAGTGTATTTAGATTTAGTTGCTTTGAATAACTATTATGTGGATTATATTTGAATTTGAGTTGGCATGATAAATCTATTTCATATTATACTTTCTATTAGTATGAGAAATCTGTTAGTTTGAATTTCATATTATAGTATAAATTTAATTCATATTTTAAAATTATTGTTATGACAAGTGGTCGATTTCTATTTTAGCAATTTGTACGATAAATATTCAGTTTGAATTCAATTTCAGTAATTTGTATGATAATGTTTAGTTTCAACTACAATAGTTGGTATGATATGTTTATTTTCTATTTGTTACACTTAAGTCATTTCCATTAGCTATTAAATAGAAATGACCATCTAGTCATAAAATTAACTAATTTTTTTATTTATTTGTGTCTATAGGGTGCTGAAAAATTGCTTGCAGAGTTTATTCAAAGAATATTGAAGAATTCAGCATGATATTGCAGAATTCTTTGAAAGGATGTTACATAATTCAGCATGAAACTTGACTTCATAACACATGTATGTATATTCTAATAATTTTATCTTAGATTATAATTAAATTTGGAAAAAACAGTTTGTTCGTAACCTGAATTCTAACCCGAAATCAAACCAAGACCAATGCGAACCTAGTCAGAACTAGGATTAAATTCTTAGGGTTAGGGTTTGGGTTTACTCCAATCCGGTTAGCTTAGGGTTTGGGTTCACTCCAACCAGGTATAACCCGACCCGAGTTGCAACCCTACCGGTCACTACTCATGTTATGAAAAAATGTGTTAGTTATTCATTTTTTATATATTTTATTTGAATGACTATGATCTAGTTAGTTTGGAACTTTTGTTATTCAAGACATATTTTTAAAATTTTTTGTGAAACTATGAAATTTAGTGTATATATATATATTTTGATAAAATTTTAGTATATTTAATTCTTGTATCAAATTATAAAATTTTTAAATATGTATATATTTTTTGGATTTTAAAAATTAATATTTCTAGGATAAAATTAATTAAATACCCTCTAAGACCGTTAATTTTTTAAATTTATAAAATACGGATCCAAAGATTGTCAAATTCGGTATAAGATAACTATATTTTAGCCCCATAGTTTTATGAAAAAATACACCTATATGCCCGGACTTAGTATAGGAGATCGAATTTCCTATTTAAAATAGTGTAATATACGTTGAAAATTACAATTATTTTAAAATATATTCTATAATGCATCTAATTCGATATAAAAAATTTGACAAATTACATGTGTTGCTGAGTGATTATAATTTATCTGGTATATTATGATTATTTTATGGTAATTTTTTTTTAAAATTTCCTAAGAAAACATTACACATTCGATATAATGGATGGTTCATTTTTCAAGAATCAACTTAATGGGTCTGAACTAAGCATTTACAACCTTAGAGAAATTTGTAAATGTTTCTAAAGAAAATTTATTTTGTCGTCTGACCTTGGTATTAGTGAAGTGCAATCGAGAATGTTGGGGCGTTGGTCAAGGCGTTGTCCGATATTGAAGAGACCGTGTATCATATCCATCCTCCAATTCCTCTGCGAATCCATCGCATCTAGTCGCATATAAGCGGGTCCAATTCACACAGCTTTAATTCACACAGCTTTACCATATATGACATTCCAGGGGATTTGATTTTTTAAAAAAATGTAATAGGAACTAGTTTTAACATTTTTAGAAATCTTCATTACTACTTCTACTATTATTATTGTTATTATTCATAATCTTAAATTTTGTAACTTTTTCAATAAAAAACTTATTTTATGATATTCTTTATCTACTGCATTTTTTTTACAGGAAATGGATATCCTGGTTAAGGTGTTGCGGGCTACAAATTACCTCATATTTATGATAAAATTAAGTGTTTTTTTCAAATATATCTACTACTTTTAACCCTAATTTCATATACACCTACTTTATTTAGAAATCTGAGATATATTTACTACGTTTGCATATATTCTCAAAAATACTCACTCCGTTAAGCCATTAAGTTAACGGTCATTCGTTTAAGAGTTGGTTATATATTCGTAAATACCAAAAATATCCTTAGTATAAACTAATAAAAAAAGAAATAAAATGAAATGAGAATAAAATTAGAGCTCTCCATATTTAAAACTCTTGTGAAATTAGGGTGAAGGTGAATTATGATATTCAAAATTTTGAATCAAACCTTAAAGTTGATGGGCAAATTGGTAATTTCACAAACGGACTAATGGGGTTTATTATCGTCTGTAACAAAGTTGACATTTTTTAAATTACCTGCAAACTTAGTAGATAGATTTGAGATTTTTAAAATATAATGAGCATATTTAGAATTAAGGTCAAACGTAATGGATATATATAGGAAAAATACTAAAATTAAAAATCTAATCCACAAATTATATTGAAATTATTTATTTCAATCACAAATCAAGTTTCATTCAAATCAAATGTTTTTATGGATTACACTTGAAGATGGTATAAAATCAACATAATTAAATGATTTGATTTAAATGTAATTTTAAATTTTTATATTCAACATTTAAATAATATAAAACATCATTCCAGTATAAATAAATGATTATACAAAGATTATCACATTCTAATGCATCAGCTGATAGATCTAAGTATTTTTCTTGATTATGTGCAAACAATACATTTTAAAGTAAATATAACTCATACAAGATTTTGATTGAATTTTTAATATTTATAATAAAATAAATGATGTTCAGTCACATGACCGGTGAGATTTTCATTTTATAATTGATGCGGCCTCATTCGAGCCCAGCAACGCCTTGAGTAGGGTACTACCCCTAATATTTCCTTTTTTAAGTAATCGACAATATATCTAAAACGGGTCCTGGTTTAAAATTTTCATGTACCTTGATGTTTAGAATATTTTGATGATGAAATATAAAAAAGTCAACTGTTCACATTGTTCAGTATCATTAATTTTATCCCAAGATTAAAAATTATCTTGATAATAGGTGTGAGTGCGCTATATTTGCTTGAAAATATATATTTATATGTAATCAAAAAAAGATGTTTCAAAATGTAATAATATCTTATAAAATCATTATTTACATAGGAACAATTTTTAGGTTTTTTAGATGTTGAAAATACAATATTAAAATTAATATAAATTGAATAATTTTATTATGTTGATTTATACATTTTTAAAATGCAACTCTATATATATTAAACTTGGATGAAAGTAGGTCTCCTAGTTTAATGAATGATTTTAAATGTAGTGGGTGGACGGATTGAATTTTTATCATCATTAAAATGAGCCAAAATACAAAAAAATTACATGAAAATTTTTGGTGTAATCCAGCTACAGAAAAGCAAAGACTATTCTGGCTAAAAATGGGTAACTAAGTCCATATTTGCTTTTTGATATTTCTAAAAATTTGTGATCATGTCATTGTAACTAACTTGCCAAAGGCTTTGTCAACAATTTTATAGTTATTACGATAAAATTAGCCAAGAGGAAAGCCGAAAATATGTTTTAGTATTATATTAAGATTAATGTTGGAGCTGAGCCAGCTTCCATTGTAATAGTTATATTGTAACATTTATAACTAGCCTGATTGCGTGTGTATATACAGCGTTTAATTTTGGGAAGGTAAAACAGCCGGTGAACCAACATATACACTCATCAAAGTATGAATTTTTTTTTATTGGATGTTCATATTACAACTTATTTTAGTAAGGGTGTATTTGGTTGGAGGTAAAACTTTTGATGAAAAGTTTTTTGAGTAGAAGTTGTCAAATAAACAGAAAGCGATATGATATAATAGGAGTAAATGAGGAGTAAAGAGAATAAAGTTAAAATAGATAGGTTAGTTGTATGGGTAGTTGTATAGAAATAATTGAAAAGTAAGGTAGTTTGTGTAGAAAAATGTGAAAAAATAATTAAAAAATAGAGTAATTATGGAGAGTGAGAAGTTTTAGATTGAA
>JAXCLR010000001.1:70063882-70092227 GCA_035584095.1 Annona squamosa
TAGTTTGTGTAGAAAAATGTGAAAAAATAATTAAAAAATAGAGTAATTATGAAGAGTGAAAAGTTTTAGATTGAAAATTTTTAGTTGACACTTTTTTATCCTAAACAAACACACCTTAATTAAAATCAAGTAAAAGAGATAACAAACTCTCCTTTATCATGCGAAAAGGCATCATACTTCCACTTATTTCACATGGGAGACAAAGCCTACACAAATGCCTTATCGCCGTACTAGAGAGAGAAATGTCATATTTCTACATTAGGAAAAGTCGAACATGAACAAGGAGCATCGTGACGTTTCTCTGCAACATCAAAGCATGATTTAAGGTTGGCAATGAAGAAAAAATGGGATACAAAATTAATTAGAAATTTTCGAAAAAGCAAATCATTGATGTGATAGAGATAATAATTATAAATAAAAAGAATAAAGTAAAATAGACAATATAGTTATCCAGAAAGATTTTAAAAAATTAATTGAAATATGAAGATAATAATAAAAAATAGAATAATTACATGATTAATATGTCATATTACATTCTTTAAGAAAGCTATGGCTTGATTAGAGCATTATAGAAACATATGAATGGAGGGTTTGGATTGAAAGGAGAGACAATTGACATATAATATCGGATGTGTTTGACAAACATAAAAACCTTTTGATCCGAAAATTTTCTTTTCTTTAAGTATCTTATTTTTAATCATGTTTTTACATTTTCTATATAATTATTTTATTTTTCAAACATTCTTTTACGGCTGTTTTATCTATTTTAATTTTATGTTTTTTACTCATATTATTATATTTATCATATGAATTCATTCTTTCATTTAAAAAAATTTTATATCAAATTTTTTTCCTTTAAAAAAATGGTCGAATAACAAACATACTCATATGTCATTTCAGGTGCCGAAAATTAGAAAGAGTGGCCGACACGAAAAATCGGTGGTAAGGTAGAAGTCATATATATCCAAGTATCCAAGGCCGTGAAATTCGCTTTTGATTCGTCAGCCGCAGTGCGAATCGGTGAATAGCATTAGCAACTCTTTAATTTCTTTCATGCAGGGATCGAAAGGAAGAAATCCATAAATTCTCCACCCAAGAGAATCAAAAGCTAAAAGCTGACACAAAATTACTCCAAGTAATATCCGCATATTTAACATTGAACTTCTGTCTGATTACATATCAGTCAATTTTCAATGTATTGGACGTGATAATTAATTTTTTAAGCATGTGTTTGTTTATACCAAAAATTTTCAAGTTAATATTTTTTGCTCTCTGTAATTATTCTATTTGTTAATTATTTCTTTGCATATTCATATATAATTATTCTAATTTTCAATTATTTATACACAATTACTCATATAATTAATTAATTAATTTTAATTTTATTATCTTTACTTTTCATCATTAATTTTTTTGCATGTTCGTATACAATTATTCTAATTTTTAATCGTTTATACACAATTACTCATATAATTAATTAATTAATTTTAATTTTATTCTCTTTACTTTTCATTATTAATTATTTCTTTGCATATTCCTATATAATTATTCTAATTTTTAATCATTTATACACAATTACTCATATAATTAATTAATTATTTATTTTAATTTTATACTCTTTACTTTTCATCATATCTATAATTATCCTATTTGTTGATTATTTCTTTGCATATTCCTATACAATTATTTTAATTTTCAATAATTTATACACAATTACTCTATAATTTATTTATTTATTTTAATTTTATTCTCTTAACTTTTCATCATAATCTATATTATATAGCATCATTTTCTCCTAATTTAAAATTTTTTTATACCAAAAACTTTTCATCTCTTACAATGCTTTGTTTGAGATAAATCTACAAGGTATCTAAAGCTAAAGTACTTTTCTTTTTCTTACGGAAACAAACCAAAGACGTTAGTTCTTCCCATCTTACAAATAAGAAAGCGGCACAACAAGCCCAACTAAACTAGCCTCATACGATCCAAAAGGCAAGTAGGGTAATTAGCCAAAGGATGAATGGCAAGACTTCAAGACTCGGTCCTTATGTCCTTCTTCTAATTAAAATTTTATTAGAAATTAAAACACACTTTTGAAAAAATTTCAATGGGTTTCAAACCTTCCGTGACATGACGGAAAACAGAAATGGTTACACTTCACAAATATAAATAAGTATAAATTGTCCTTGACTGAGAGTTCAGGTGAAGAAAATGTTCATAACCAAAAGATATGGAAGAAAGGAAAAAAAGAATCAGAGAATATGTGATTGGGTCTTAGAAATTCCAAAGTTCAACCCCCTCTCTACTTCCAAGTACTCGTAAATCTTGGGGCTTAGAAATTAGAAGGTTCAACTTCCTCTCCCCGTTTCCAATTGCTCCAACAAATAAGCTAAACGCATACCCCATAAGAAGCAGTGATATAGAACCCGTGCCTCACGAGGGCTGCCCCATGGGTGGCGCCCAAAGATATAATGCCTAGTTGTCACCACCAGGTCGGGGCTTAGGCCACGCTTGGAGTTTTTGCATCAATTATTCTTACCATGCATGTCTTTTTCTTACTACATATAAAATGCATCTTTTAAGGTTAGTATATGCTCATTTTTTCCTTTTTTCATTTTAGGTGCGGAGGCGTGTAACACGAAAAGGTTACAATATTAGCCATTTATTTACCTCTTTTTTAATTATCGTGGCCCCTCACTATTTTTTATAACTTTATAATTCTTTCGCCATTATTGATGATTTCAGTTATCTTCTCTTGTTTTTATTGAAAATCCTATTTTATTTTGACGTTATTTTATAATATTACTCAGCCTAAGCAAGCTTAATTTACCAAAGAGATTATCTTAATTTTCCTGCTATCTTAATTTATAAGATAAAGGGTAAAAGGAGACATTAAACCTATGGGATTTTGACTTCGACTTCTCTCTATAGAGTCAGGCCTATGGGCGGTGTGGAGCAGAAGTGCTCTTCGCCTGTCCATGCTGGATAGTTCGATCATATATAGCATAAATTTATTAAAATAAAATTACATTATATAGCATATACAATATATCTTTTTTGATGGAAGCATATACAATATATCCAGTACGTTCTATTGGTATTATGTATCACAATGGAACTAAAATGTAAATAAAAATATTTATATAGCTTATTTAGCTCGTAAGGATGTAAATAAATCAATTAAATGTTAACGTATAAAAAATAAATGATTGCGTACTATAAGAATTTTGAGCATTAGCAATGAATTTTAGTAATGAAACTATTTCCGTTGCTGATAACCCATATTTTTAGCAACAATTTTTCACAACATTGCTAAAGTATTAGATTTTTATTACTAAAATTTCATATTATTTCATATTTTGTAATGAAGTATATCTTTCGATGCTAAATTTTTTCTCAACAGACCTTTAGCAATGAATTGGCAACCAACATGCATGGTTGCTAATTACTAAAATTATTTAGCAACCAAATGTTAATTTTTAGTAATGAATAAGTCCGTTGCTAAATCTTAATTGTAGTATGACTAAATTGAAAGACACTACGTGTAAAAATTTTCATTAAAAAGACCGGAACAAAAACATGTAAAATATACGTCACTGTCATTTTCAGACACGCCCAGAATGTATTTCAATTATCTATCTCCACGTATACATGAATCGAGCCCTAGATAGTGCCAAGCAAGTCTCTTTTCGGAGTCTTTAATTTTATATCATGCTTTGCCCAGATATATAAAACTAGAAAGGAATGAGCCACAATGATCTCCAAGTTGGACGCATCTGGTGCAAGTCAGAGCTACAACCGGTTGCAATATTGAAGTATTTCTCTCTCAGATACATATATAAGGTAAGCTGAGGAAATTAACTCGTAGTAGCTAGGCCCGCAAGACCTGTTTCTCACCTTAGACCAGTCTAGCTCACTCTCATCTGCTTGCCTGCGTATCTCCAAATCTTACTGGCCTTGAAAATATTTCTATTGCTTGGACCGGAAAAGGAAACTAGTGCGCAAATCAGTGGAACATATATATGCACTTGTACAGTCCAAAAAAAACAGATAATATTGATAGAGAAAAAGAGAGAGACCAATCGAGCAGGGTTTTTGAGGTCCAATATCTTGTATCAACAAGGCAGTAATGCTGTACTAATTGCGCATGCGCACCAAGTCAAGGATTTTAATATGTCATGCTTTCCGTACTGAGAGACAAACGCGCAGCATCGAGAGGAATAATTTTAAATTAGAAAAGCCATCCACAAGTTCACACTACTCCATTTACAGTTTCAAAACTAAGATAATTCTGTACTTTACGAAAGGTTTTGAGTACTAGACACGTACATATATAAATATGTCAACAACCAACAAACGTGCATGTTGTCAAGGGCGTCAAATGCTCAATGCGTTCAGCTTTCATATATCATTGACTTCAACAGACTGCCCTCGTTTTCCACTGGCCAGTCCACCTTAAAATTGAAACGATTAGACTTTGTAGGTGGGATATAAGACTTGCCTGGGCCATCCTGGGTTAATGTTCAAAGGTGGAGCAGAAATGGGTGATCTCACTTTTTCTCCTCCATAATCATGATACGCTTTGTGGGCCAGCCAAAGGCTTGTCGTGATTGGATTTTTTGGTTATATTATATATTTGAAGATCATGACTTACCTAGATTGTTGAATTAGGTGGCACATGATGATTCATTGGTATTCCATTCCTTGTATAAGATTGGGATGCTGCCCCTTATTTAATTCAAACCACCCGGGGGACCAGCATGCACATATCAATAAGATCTGATAAGGTTCGACATGACCTACCAACCAACAATCCTTAATTGCCTAGTATTACTGGAATGGAGGAGCTAGCTAGCTATCTGGGCATATATTCTCTTGCATGCATGCTGTCGGATGGATAATAAGGTAGGACGTTATTATTTAATTCTCCAGAAGCAGTATATTTTTTTGGCCTTTTTGGTTCCTCCTACAGCTACTGGGCAAAGTTACAAACCCGAAACATTGCTTAAGAGCCCTCCGCAGGTTTGACAATTTTTTTCTAATTTTAAAAATCTCAATCTCAGCTCTAGTGCTAAACCTGTTTTGATTGGGGTTAAAGTAAAAACTAATATTTAACTTTATTTCTAAATATCGTCGCTAACTTTGACTAAAATCTTAATTCTGTCTCTAAAAATTAGTCGATAATAACTCAACACTATTTCCAAAGCTTCAACTCTAATCTTAGTAAACTGCAGCAAGTTCTAATACAGATTAAGGTTAAAGCTGGGGTTGAAATTCAAGTCAAATTTTATGATCCCTTTAAATCGCATTTCGTGCCATGAAGGCAATCAATCAAGATCTCTCCTTCAATATCTCCCCTTCCAAATATGATTTGATTGTAGTGAGCACTATAGATCTTGAAAGCCCACCAAACACAGCTATTCCCACAACTGAAAAATAAAGTAAGACAATAAATTAAAATTCAGCGACAAACGCTTTGTAGTTGCCCTCTTTGTTCATGAAAAAGTTTCCAAGACTACCATTTACTGCGTCTGTCTCTCTGTTTTGCTAGATCTCCTGGCACAAGTGCTTCTGCCGCTGTTTTGGTTCCACTTGTTTTATTGCTCTTCTTTTCCCAGGCTTGCTTGGCACTGCACGTACACGTGCACTGCGCAGTGTAGTATATAAATACTGTCCGTATGAGTTTTATGAACTAGTCCTTTGACGTTCGTTGGGGAACTTTGTATTGCAACTTGTATACAGGTGATGTGCCGACAGGAAGCGTGGCTCCACATCCCTTTGTCCCCGTGGCAGCGAGAGCGAGATCCGATCGAGTGGCATTCCCTGCATGCCATGTATGCTTCCGTCATTTTTGACTTTAGATTTTGACCACTTATACTACTGCAGCACAGCACTGCTCTTTCTATTCCACATCTTTTTTTTTTCTTTTTTCTTTTCTTTTTTTTTTTTATTCTATATTCCACATCTTTTTTAATGCGCACAGGATCACCCAGAAATCTTAATACCTGTACGCTGTCCATTCCAAAGGCTTCTTTACATTCATGTAACTATAAAAATAAAAATAAAAAAAAAAAATTGAACTCTCCAAATTTCAACCCCAAATCACCTGTAAGTTTTAATTTGTGCAACGTATAAAAGCCAAATCTTGGTTCGTACCCATACGCCCGCTGCGGAGCCACTGGTGAACCCATGATTTGTTGACTACCCTTTTTTTTATGTAAGGCTGCCATAATTTTGATTTGGCTTGGGAGGTGTTAATTGAAAAGGCAAAAGTCATCCAAATTAAAATGAATATCGACATAAGTCAAGAGCCTCAATCAACTTATGCAAGTAATTTTTTTTTAATTCAAAATATGTATATATCTCCAAGCCAAACCTGACAGTAAAAAAAAACTTGCTGTTGACAATAAAAGATCATAAACATGAAAGATAAGCCAACATCATAAACCTAAGCCGACCAAAGATGAAGTAATAGTTTCAAGGCAATGGATCAGCTATGACACGAACATTCCGGATTAGTTCGAAATTAGGCCAAAAGAGTTGCTTATCGATATTAGTCTAGATTGGCGATGCTAATATACTACCATAAAAAAGAAAAAAGTATAGATTTCCTGCACGATGCTATATATTATTACTTCAACTATTGGTCTTGATTCCAATGCACTAGGCCCACTTCAAAAATCTACCAATAGTTGGGCCAAATCAACAGTAATAATTAATAGATTGCTCAGTCAATGCATAATCAAGGGAATCAAACAACGAGCAGATTGAAAAAAAAAAAAAAATCATTTATGAAGCAGCAGTGTAGATTCGATCCACTAGAAAAGAGCAGATGTTGCATGCCACAATCAATGGTATCCGCACAGGGTGGAAGAAAAACCCATTTAGGTCGACGGTGCTCATGAAGTATTTTTCCTAGGTAAAACAGAACATGACCCATTCCTTGAACAGTTCAAATCATGCAAAAATTCAAGAATTTCTACAAATTCAAGTTACTATAGTATTATATCAAACTAAAAAAAGTTGCTATAGTAGACTCAGAAAGTTGGACAAATTGCATGGTCGCGTAGATAGCATGGTCACGCCAAGGCATCCGTGGACAGTTGATGAATGTACGTTATACATGGATACGTGGGCCGTTAGATCTACAACAACATCCAGCATACCACACATATCAAGTTTTGCATGACACGTTGAACGAACGGATCAGATCAAGAGTCATTAACCCCTCTTGAATTGCTAACGTGAATCTTTGACTTGTTGACTTTGACGTTTGGACTGACTGAGAGAATGTGGGTTCGAAATGTAGTTAGGGTAGAAGATAAGTGAATAATTTTTTTGGCCATGGAAAAATGAAAGAGTAAACGTGGAGGGCACTGACATATTTGACAGGCAGATAGAGATATTTTGTGGTTTAATGTACTATGTCAATTCTTGTATTTTAGAAAGATTAATTTGTGGATTATTTATTGTGGAATTTACTTTATGAATTATTTATTGTTCATTATTTAGTGGTATTTGTTGATTTTTTGAATGGAAGAGAAAATGGTTAAAGACCAAATCCATGATTTAATCATGAATGCTGGACAATATTTATTGGTTTGATTTTCTAATCCTTTAAATCATAAAAGATGGAATTACTTAATAATTTAAGAATATAAATTAAAATATTTTGGTGCGTTGTTTATTGTGGGTTGCTAATATTCATCTCGTTACTCTAACTCAAAAAAATATTTGCATTGTTGCTTAGAAAAATATGCAAAAATGTTGGCAGAGAAGTTTTTGAAGTTGATAAGGTAATAAGGTGATATAATAAGGGTAATAAAAGAAGTAAAATGAATAAAGTTAAAATAGATAAGATAATAATATAGAAAAATTTAAAAAAATAATTATAAAGTTGGACAGTAGTACTGAAAAGTATCTAGAAAAGTTGTGAAAAAAATATTATTTTTCTGGTTTACCAAAAAATATCCTAAATAAAAATAACATAATAAATTTTTTAAATCACATTTCTTTCCAAATATACTTATGAAAGCGACCAACATTTAGACATGTAATCCTCGATCTTTTTATTTTTCTAATCTTTTTCACATTTTTTCCAATTAATTCTCAGGGCACGCTTTAAACGTAGGGACACATATTAGAACGGTGTGCAAATTGTTGTGCGGCAACATTTTGGAGTCTTGGTTAGTATGCTAACCATTATGCTAATCAACAGATACAATTATCGCCGCACAATAGTTTGCGAATTGTCCTAATCTGCATTCTAAACTTAGTACATGACAATTAAAGGCAAGTAAATGATCGGATAAAATTAAAAAATAACATGAAAATAAAATGATATCAGTATTGCGGGGATATTGCTCAGCTATAATTTAGTAAATAAAAATAACATAATAAACTTTTATAATCTCATTTGTTTCCAAGTAAACCTATGTGAGTGATCGAGTATGAACGAAACCAATGAACGGTTTAGACGTGTAACGCTCAATCGTGAATATACGCATATATGCCTGCTTTATGGCACCTGCAGATGCATGTGGCGTTTGCTTCCTTCATCAGTTTCAGGCCTGCGCTTATCCACGATGACGGCAGATTTCGGGCATCTGAAACTAATTAACAAAATTCGGCACGACGATTGTGAACTGCTTGAGCGTTGGGAACAAGCTTCTCTACATTCCGTTTGTCACGTTGCATGATATGGCAAATCCATCACCCAAAACCTGCTAAACAACAAAAGCTTATAAGCAAAAGGGATGTCTAAAAGCAAGATATCCAGGACTGTTCTCAATTTAGCCGTTGCAAAAGTGACAATGCTTATCCTTGTCCTAGTGTTTAATTCACCACCTTATATATACAGCCTGATTGCTGGATTGATAGTTTTAGTTAACTTTTAATAGAGAGATGGAAAAATCAAGTCCCAGGGATGTGTTGGCCGCTACCCAATTGTCCCATTGGGTTTTAGCCATCGTCGTTTTCTTTCTGTGCTCGATGGAAGCTGTGGGCTCCAATCAAGTCCCGGCCATTTTTGTGTTCGGGGACTCTTTGGTTGATGATGGAAACAACAATTTCCTGGACTCGCTTGCCAGAGCTAACTACTTCCCTTATGGGGTTGACTACTACCAGGGGGCCACTGGAAGATTCTGCAACGGAAAAACAGTAGTTGATTGGATCGGTATAATTTTTATTATTAAAAAAAATATTCCATTTTTTGCGTTTGAATAACATTCAATTGGCCGGACGGACCTTGAAAATACTGTTCAAGTTGTAGCAATTAATGTTTCTGTTTCTGGATGCTATTGAGTCTCAAATCAACAGGCTGAGTGATCAAGCATTGGCGACACAACGGCATGGAGATATCATGGCAAAGACAAAATAATGCAAGTAGCAAACAAATTTCTTTAAGAAAAATATTCGGAGGATCAGGGCCTTTTTTGTTTTAACTTTGTTCGTTCTATCCTTGATTTTTTGTCTTTTTGGGTTTTTGAGACTAGAAGCTCTGAAACTTTTTATTTTATTTTTTTTTAAGTTGAAGCTCTGAACTTTTTAAAGATGGACTAAACTGGGGTTTGAATGAGCAGGGGATCTTTTAGGTCTGCCCAGCCCTCCACCATACGCAGATCCTCAAACAAATGGAAGAAGAATTCTTGGAGGAGTTAATTATGCTTCTGCGGCTGCCGGCATCCTCGATGAAACTGGCACCCATTTTGTATGTAATCTACTCTTATCTTAACTCTTTTTCTTTTTTCAAGTATCTTTCTTAACTAATTAATTAAGCATATATACTCACTTTTCCTCTCTGAAGAAGCGTTTTGAATGGAGTGGCAGTGGAGTATTGCACTGGAAAAACGATGTTGCAGCATGAACAATTAAACAGGACAATTTTTTACGACTGCTTGTTTGCATCCTTGATTGTAGGGGGATCGTTTCACCTTAAATCAACAAGTGCTGAACTTCGAGAACACCTTGAATGACTTGAGGAATCAGATGGACGCGAGGACTTTGAGCACGTTCCTTGCTAAGTCTATGGTATTCCTGATCTTCGGCAGTAATGACTACATCAACAACTATCTCCTACCAAACATGTATCCCTTCAGCTATAGATACAATCCCCAACAATTTGCTGATCTTCTCATTAACCACTACACCCGTCAACTACTGGTAAACTTATCACACAAACATCATTGATCAAGATTTACCCACTATGCTATGAAACTTCGGAGGTAATAGTTTGTGGTTCCTTCTTTGCAGGCACTGCATAGCTTAGGGTTGAGGAAGTTCTTCATAGGAGGAGTGGCACCCCTTGGCTGTATCCCTAACCAACTGGCAACTGGCACCCACGATCCGGGTCGGTGCGTCGACAGTGTTAATCAGATGGTTGGGCCATTCAATGTAGGGCTGAAAGCACTAGTGGATCAGCTGAACCACAACCACCCAGGATCTATCTTCGCCTATGCCAACACTTACGTCGCCTTTGCTGACATTCTCAACAACCCAGCTCCATATGGTGAGTTAAAAATGTAACAGCACAGAGAACAGATTTTTCTTTTTTAATGACGATGATGATGAATAGCTGAAAGAAAGGGTTGCTGTAATACAGGGTTTAGCGTATGGGACAAAGGCTGCTGTGGGCTAGGACGGAACCAGGGAGAAATTACATGCTTGCCTATGGCAATGCCCTGCATGGATAGGAACCGCTACATCTTCTGGGATGCCTTCCATCCAACCCAAGCTGCAAACAGAATCCTAGCTCAGAGGGCGTTCTATGGCCCTCCGTCCGACTGCTACCCTGTGAATGTGCAACAGATGTCCTTCTTGTAACTGTGCGTGCCCTTAAACACACCCACAAGCTTTGGACGCAAGGAACCAATAGTACTCTCACCTTAATGCTCTCCATTCACTCCTAAATGGTTTCCACCGTCAGACTTCCGCGTTGTATTCAACTCCTGGCTACGCAATTTACCAACATGGGGATAGAGCATTCTCACATAGTTTTGTGATTGTTCAACCGGAGTGCGCACGCAACTCTATTTCAAAAATACCAACAGCCAAAAAAGTCGATTCGACGACTCAATATTTTCGAGGACCCAACACACTACCAACCTATTCTTGAATTATGCGGAAAACGATACACGGACAAAAATACTCAACAGGCATGACCGTAGACAGGACGCTTGTTTCTTGTTCCTGCCTGTGGTAATAATGATTGCAACTTTAAAAAAAAAATAAAAATAAAAAATTTGGGTGCAACTCTGCGAGAGGGCTGCTATTCCATAAACTGCTGCTTATTTTTCTGTGCATTAGCATAGATCCATGCACCACGGGTTCAAACATCTGCCAGTGTGTCCCAAACTCCTGCAAGCTGGATTGAGACCTGCCATGTACAAGCAAAGCTATGGCTTCATCGTAAGCGTGTGTTTTCTATCCCTCCATTTGATGCTTCAATTCCTCTCAATTGGCTACACTGCATTGTTACATTGTTTGAATAATTAAGACTTGCCAATTGAAATGGTTGAGAGCCAACCCTTAAATGTGTACATGAAATGCCACTTGAACAACTTCCAATCTCCCCAAAAAAAGGATCCAGAAAATTGCTAAGCTTTGTGCGTAAAGTAAAAATAGCCAATAGTTCAAGATGACCAAGGAGCGTCTAGGAAGTCTTAATTTTGCCTGCAATCATTTTCTATCATTATTAATTACTTCACATAGTTTTATTCACTGCACCACTGACCTTAAGGTATAAATTTAACTAGTGATTCCGATTGGAACTTGGAAGTTCTTCCCCTCAGCCAGCAATGAACTTAAATTGACTGGGAAAACGGTCCAATCATGAAATTACATTACCTAAATTTACTACAGAGATTATTTCATGTTATCAGCAGCACATACAATTGACAAGTTTTAAGGGTCTGTTTGGGAAGAGGTAAAAAATAAAGAAAAGGAATCCTATTAGCCCCGGCTAAGCAAATGTCTCGCCTAACGCACCTTAAAAAACCTATTTAAAAATATTCTTTTTACTTTTTTCTACACATTTATTTATCTAAATGTATTTAACATATAAAACAAGTTTTACTATTTTTGAATATGTATATATTTTTTTAAGATTTTTAAACATATGAATATTTTAAACACATATGCACGTAGATATATAAAAATATCAAAAAAATATATACACATCCAAAAAAGGTAAAACTTAATTTATATGCTAGACACACTTAGATAAACAAGTGTGTTAAAAAAAAGTAAAAAAAACATTTTTAATAGATTTTTTGAAGTGGACTAAGCAGGGCATTTGCTTAACCCAGGCTAACATTATTCCTCAAAAATAAATGGCAAAAATTTTGAAGAGGTAAGAGTGATCTAATATGGTAGAAATAGAAATGAGAGTAAAGAAAATAAATATAAAATAGGTCTAATAGTTGTATAAAAAAATCTTAAAAATGATTAGAATATAAAAGTAATATAAAAAGCAGCTTAGTTTGGTAGTTAAGATATCAAATCATATCAAATAGGTGAAAAGAAAGAGGTGAGAAATTTTTTTTAACAATCCACCAAACAAAAACTAAGGGCGTATTTGAAAAGCGATAAAACTTTTAGACAATTTTTGATATAAAAATTGTCAAATTGAAAAAAATGATATGATAAGATATGATAGAAATAATGATGATGAGTAAAGAAAATTAAAATTAAAATAAATAAATTGGTTGTGTGGGTAATTATGTAAAAATGATTTAAAAGTATGATAATTGTATAGGAAAATGTGAAAAAATAATTTAAAATAAGATAATTATGAAAAGTAAAAAGTTTTAAATTGAAAAATTTTAACTTGACAGTTTTTTAACATTGCCAAACACACTATAAATGTAAAGAAAAGACCACATGCCAATGCAGCAGGCAATGATAGGAGAAGATGCCAGTAACAGCGCTCTGAGTTGCAAAGGTACATCTAGACTATCCAATAAACACCAGCAAAAAAAAAAAAAAAAAAAAAAGAGGCTCTGTCAATATGGGCACTTTGGAGTAATAGTGCACTAGATGGCACAAAGGTAGACTACCTGATAGTCCAATATAACAGAAGAAGGGATCTTTTAAATACATGAGGATGTGGAGTAAAGTGCACTAGATGGCACAAAGGTAGACTACCTGATATCCAATATAACAGAAGAAGGGATCTTTTAAAAATACATATTATTGATCGGAAAGGGTGCTTTGGACATGGCTTACCCATGATGGGACTAATCATATCAATAGATGGGATAAAACCAAGCATGAGTCCACCAGAGGATTAGGTCGCAAGCAGGAAAGTTCCTGCCCCCTTAGTGAGCAGCAAACAAGACTCCTTTTAATGCAGCTTATGAAGAAAACTATCATTTCTAGTATTTTACAGCTCACAACAAGAATTAGTAAAGCGACCTACAAGTTGGGACCAAAATAATAATAATAATAGATCACAAAGGGAATAATTACATAATCTTCGAAATCTTACATGTCAAGACGAAGGATATGCACAGCTTTTAGCTCAGTGTTTGCTTATTGAAGGATTCAACAGTTAAATTTGCAGTGAATGCAGGAATTGAGTTCATCTTCTGTATGAATATCTCAACCTGCAGCAGATACAGGTTATTTTAGAAAACCTAGAAACGATGTGCAGCCTGCACAATGATGTGCAATCAATCTACAATCATCACATTATAAACTTTAGTAAAGAAAATATGCAAAAGATGTATGCATGCTTAAGATAATAGACAATTCCTACCTGCTGGGATATCTCTGCCTGAGAAGTATATTCATTTACCTGTAGTGTAAAACACAAAGCATCAGGTTCTGAGTCTGGTTTACACAAACCAGTTAAAGGACCTTGAACAGTGAGGCCAGTGTGATTCAATAAAAGAAGCCTCACCAAAATGTTTGTGTTCCCTGATTCATATTCAAATTCAAGCTTCTCATCATCGCTTTGAGCATAAATTGATTGGAGCGTGAACCGGGTGACTGGGATCCCATTAGGGCGTTGCTGATCATCCATGACAATCTGAATAAGGCAGCCAACAGGCCTTAATTAGTAACATTAATTAGTCAGAATGGGAGCAAGAGAACAGTAAAGTATGTGTAGGTATCCACACAGGACCAGCCTGGCACAAGCAGAATTCAGATATGAACTTCCAGAGCTAGTCTAATTTAAAGTCCACAGAAGTCATTGGCACTATTGGCTCCTGAAAACAGGATATACTATCCTTCTCAAACTTGGAAAATATCATTAAAAAAAGGTAATGAATACTATAAATGGTACCTTATAGCCAAATAGAGAGCAGCAAGCCCTTCTGAAAACTGATATTTTCTCTGCAAAAACTGTCTTGTACCTACTCATATATACACTAGTAAAGTTAAAAAGACAGCAGACCTCCAAGAAAATATTTTGAACACTACAAACAACTAATCACCTTTCTTCACGTTTCTCCAAAGTCGCAATTTGTGCTTTAAGTTGTGCTAGTTTTTCTGGTATCTGAGAATCTACTATATTTCCAGCACCTGATGAAAAAACCATAGGCAAGACTATCAGACTGTAAAACCCAGCTCCCAGCTTAATCCACATCCAAATGTTTGCACAGACAAGATGGAGTAAATGACTCTCAAACATTTTGAAGCTCAAAGGTCCATATCGAATCCAGAATCCACATGGATAAATCTTATGGTTATGCTCTTAAACCACTCGAACACCACTCTCTAAACCCCAATTGGAATACTCGCAATTGAGTTCACTTGCATATCAAAGCAAATTGCAAACACTTTTTGTAGGTGCACCATTTACTTCACAAGCAAGACAAGAATATTACAAACTATAACAACACGCTATTACTGAGCCTTGATTTCATTTTAAGGATAGTAATACTCCTTTGATGCCAATATCTTAAGCAGAAAATGGCCTTAACCATCATTTTTTAAAATGTAAATGGAGACTACGGCTCCAGCCCAGAATTGAAACCGGAACCTCACACGCACAAGGATGTCAAGGCACTTAGCTATGCAAGTTTTTAACCATCATTAAACTAAAGCGCAAGAGAAACACAACGAAATAATTAGCAACAACAATTATGAAAGAAGGTTACTGAATGAGAAACAATTTCAGGAAGCACGGACCTCTACATTACACAATTTTACTAGAAAATCCAAGGCAGAACAGTTCTGTTCATACACAATTTTACTAGAAATACAAAGTCAGTTCCATTCTACACCATTTTACTACAAAATACCAATTCAGTTCCATTTTATGCCATTTTACTGGAAAATCCCTAGGCAGTTCCATTGATACACTTTTGGTCAGACAATTTATAGGACTTATATTTCACAATTATATCATTTTACATCTGGCAGTAGGACCTTTCAAAGAACATATACATCCTGTGAAACTTTCAGGTCCCATACTTAAATATCATTAGCAATTCCCATTTGGAAATTCTAACATCAAATTCAAGGTGTTACATCAATGTATCCAACTAACCACAAGAACTGTTCATGATGTCATGTACCAACAAAAACTTGGCCAAACTAGCTATACACAAAGGATGCACCTCAGAAATCTAAATGCTACCTGATGTGAGAAATTCTAACATCAAATTCGAGTTGTTACAAAACAAAAACATATTGAACTCATCAAAGGAACTGTTCACACTGTCATCCTGCAAAAAAGTTGGTCAAACTAGCTATGCACAAAGTATGCACCTCAGAAATCTAAATAGCAACTGTTCAAACATCAAATATAAAGTGTTACATCAACATATCCAAACTGATCACAAAAAAATCCTCATGATGTCATGTTGCAACAAAAAGCTGGTCAAACTAGCCGTACACACAGGATGCACCTCAGAAATCTAAATAGTACCTGATCATTAGAAATTCAAGCATGGTGTTACATTAACATATCCAACTGATCACAAGAAATTGTTCATGAGTCTTGTTGCAACAAAAAGTTGGTCAAAACTAGCTACACACAAAGGATGCACCTCAGAAATCTAAGTAGTACCTGACTGTCCTTTCAAATCTTCAACAGCTTGTAGTTTTGCCTTTGTTTTCTGCAATTCAGCTTGTAATGCCTCAATTGTATGTTTTGCCTCATTATCGAAGGCCAACGTATTAACCATTCTCAAAACTTTTGTGTTTGCAGCAGAATAATCACCATGGCCCAACTGCAGAAAAGCATCACAAACAAAGTTGGATACTTGTAAAAATTGTAAAGAATATTCATCATATCAATATTGCTCTTAGAAAAAAGTGCAATGTGCATTAAACAAGAAAATCAGAAATGTGGAACTGAGGAATAGAATAGTTATTTTCCCTAGACAAGCTCGAAGGATAAGAGGAGAGGGAGGAGAGGAGGGGGGGACTAGAAATTGACAAATGAAAATAGTCTTTGTAATTGGTATCACTTATGTCATATTATTATTATTATTATTTCGTTTTACATAATCTAGTTTATCAATCATATGCACAAAAATGGCTTACATCAGCCGTTCAACAACACTGCAGCAAGAAAACCAGGTTACTACTAATTCAAACACAGAAAGATTTAGTTCCTAAATATATATATATATATATATAGAAAGATTTTATTCCCCACTGCACCTTGGACTCCAGTAAAGAAATCTCAGAACGAAGTCGGTCGCCCTCCCGCTCCAAGGACTTAATTCTTCGGGCTTCATTATTTAGCTTTTCATTAACCAGCTTTAGCTCACCATGTTTATGAGTAATAACATCCCTCTGTTCATGTAAGTTGCGCTCCAGTTCTCCAATGCGGAATTCTTTTTCAGCAAGGGCCAACTCCAGCTCCTGTTTGCAAAACCAATGTGAGTAAACAACGACTGCATAACAGGTGAATAAATGCCAAGGGTGTTTTTATACCTTGATAACAGACTCATTTGTCTTTGCACATTCTGAATCCCCGATCTTCTTCCATGCAATAACCTCCTTTCTTAATCTCTCCCTTTCTTCATTGGCAGAAGAAAGCTGCAAATCATAATCATCTTAAACTCATAAAATAGAGGAGCAAAATACAAGAGTTCACAGAATCTCATTGAAAATTCCAGAATCTTTAGAGATGTGAATCCTTCTTAACTAAATTCAACCTATAGTAAGCAGCGACTTTAGGACCATTGCCAACAGAACACAGCATGCAAGAACAAGAATCAAGGTAAAATGCAGACAGAAAATGACCATCCAGCATTGGCAGAGAAAGACAAGGAGACCGAATGTTCCTTGACCCGATGCTCACCATCAACTCAAGTCGTTTAAGCTCGATTACTAACTCTTCAGCCTTCCCTTTGGCCAGTACAGCCTCTGCTTCAGTATGTTGTTTTGCAAGCTCTGCAGTTTCCAAGGTGACTTCCAACTGCTTCAACTGAGCATTGGCATCACCCAATTTCTTCATGCTATCAATTACCTCTCTGCATCAAAAACAAAATCACCAAAGAAACTATCAGGCAGGCTATGAGCCGGATGATGACGACAGTTAAGGAAATTTTGACCAGCACACAAGAAAAGGCACCACTAGCCAAGCACATTTTTATTGGAAAATGTCATTTAAAAGCAAATTTTGGTTCAACAATCTATATGCAAGTAAACCATTCTATCAAAACCTGCCACACATTCTGTTCAAGGCATCTAAGCACTGCACATTAACTATATTGGCAACAGTATGACATTATTTTCTTCTATTTTGAAGCTAAATCAAACCTACATAAAAAAAATATATATAAATAAAAACTTGTCTAGAGTTCATGAAAGTATGTATTTGAAAATATCATGGGAAAAGAGATCATACTTCTGCAAACTGGCGAACTTTCTAGGTATGTCATCCCGGCTTGAGACGTCGGGAATCTCTTTCAGCAGAGATCTCCAAGCTATCAGCTCATCTTCCAAGTTCTTCATGTTCTGATGAATAACCTGCATTTCAGACAGCTCCTTTTCTGCCCTTTCTCTCCGCCTCTGTTCTTCGAGTAATTTTTCTTTCAGTAATTCACTGCTTGAATAAGATGATTTCCATTTTCTTGCCTCCTGAACTTCTGCTTCCTGGTAATAATGAGAAGCAAATCAGCCACATGATGGGGGGAAATGATTTTTATTTAAAAAAAAAAAAAGGAACAAGCCAAGGAAAAAGCACAGCTATACACCCTGCCTAGTAATGAAATTTCATATAATAAGCTTCCAGTAACCGAATACATACCAAATCCTACTTAACTAGTTTTCTAGATTGGAACACAGACATAAATGTGGTTGTGGAAACATGCAGCAATCAACTTAGACAATATACACAGAAAAGATGGCTGTGGTTTGTTTATGTTTCATGAGATATTCTGAACTTCAACATGTTAAAGATAAGTAGCATACAAGCATTTTTGAGCTTTCCATGTTCTTGTCATTGGTTGTGGTCCTGATTTGGTTGATACGCATGCATGAAGGAACAAAATGTCAGACGTGCTACTAAGAGGTATATAAAATAAGAATTTTCAGAATTGCTATTAAGAAATATACAAGACAATAATAATGAAGAGTAATAATTATCAAGATCTTAATGAGAAAGTGAACTTCATTTAAAAGATCAACAATGTCCACATTATCAAGCAATAAATGGTAATCACCAGAACCAATAGATTGCAAAACACCTTTAAAATAATGAAACGTAAATATTTCTCGATGCATATTTGTGGCAACTGGTGAGAGAAAAAGAACTTACAAGATTATGAAGCTCTTCTCGCAAATGCTTCACCAAGATATCTGTCTCAGATGAACCACCAGATCCAGATGGAACAGCCAAAGTGGATAATTTGCACTCTAATTCATTCTTCTGATGAAGAGACTGGAAAAGTAACTATGAGTTAGTGGTGCAAAATTCAAACCCTTTGATGTTTTTTAATGTTTCCATTGGCATCAATTTGATCAAAAGATTCCACGAACAACACAAGAAAGATTGCATGAGTAATACAGGCAACTGTTGACAACCTCCTGTAGCTGTTCTCTGAGATCCTCTAGTTGTGTCTTTAGCAATTCAGACTCTCTCTCTGCATTGTTTGCTCTGCATGCCACCCTTTCAAGCTGAACCGAAGTAGAAGTACATAGTTTGAGTCCAAGATGTGGATTCAGTCAAAACATTTCTTCCAAACAGAAAACTGAGCGAAAACACATTCATTGCAATAGTTATTCATTACTCACATTTGCACTAATACGGGAAACAGAAAGTTTTGACTCATTTTCAATGTGCGAGAGCTCTTTACGTAGATGATTCTTCTCCCTCTCTGCACTATCAGAAACACGCTGTAGCTTCTCTTCTAACTCTTTAAAATTGTCTTCAGCTGCAGCTGCTGAACTTTCAGCTTTCCTACGAAGGTCTAATTCTTTTTTTAGCTGTACCTGAATTTCCAATCACAAAAGCACAAGTGATTGTCATGGTTTCCTGAATTTAAGCATTATTAAAATATAAAAGAAAAGCACTGGAACTGAAAAGTCCAAGCAAGAGTGATAAACAAGACAAACCTCGGGAACCACAGCATGATAATGTGGTTATTAATAGGTATCTGTTTTTTAGTAGAAAGCTGAAAGAGGTCAAGAAGATGGACATAATAAGACGAGACTTCGAGACCCATGATTTTTTCTCAGGATATGATCCATGATAGAGAGGTATAGGTTTCATGTAGCTGACTCCAGTGTGTTTGGATTAGGCATATTTTTTTATGATGACAATTTCTCTCTATCAAAGGTTTTATCAGTTTCTGTATGCCTGAGACCACAAACAAGAAAAAACTCAAATGTATCGTAAAATTGTCCAGGGTGGAAAAATGGACTCTCTAGTCATAGTCAGGATCAAATACCTCCAGCTCACTGACTCGTTTCAATACCATCTGATAGCGTTCTCGGGAACCATTAACCTCCTTCAGTAATTGCTCTTGCAGTGCTTGTTCTCGGCCTTTGGTAGCAGCAAGTTCTTGTTCTGCAAAATGGAACTTATCTTTGAACCTTTTTTTCTCTGTTTCTGCAACAAGAATAAAACATATATATACATATATAGAAATAGAAAATGAATCAGTGTAGAGCCATAGGCACATGGGAAGAATATTTGATGCAAACTTTCAAAAGAAAACGATAGGAAACAACAATGAATATATCTAACATAGCTGCAATTATAAGAAGAAATAGCATGTTTGATATTCCTGGATGACTTGTACATTGTACACTGCTATTAACTTCCATGTTCATCACTGAAGCTGACATCATTTCCAGGAATCAAGAACATTTAGGGTGTGTTTGGATAAAATAAAAACTTTAAAAAAAAAAATTCAATTTCAAACTTTTCACACTCTATTTACCTTATTTTTTAATCATTTATTCACATCTTCCTATACAACTACTCTACTTTTCAATCAATTCTACACAATTACATGTATAATTAACGCATCTATTTTAACTTTATTCTCTTTAATCTTCATCATTACTCCTATCATATCACATCATTTTACACCATTTGTAAAACTTTTACACCAAAAGCTTTACATCCAAAAGTCTTATTATTTCTCAAACACACACTTAAATAACTCATTGTAGAAGTAATATCTTAAAGAAACTCATTCAAAAAGAATACGCTTTCAGAAATAACCAGATGCTAAGTATATACAATCAAATGTTGATAAATATATACATGATGAGTTTATAGGTGTATTTATGAATTTGTTGCGTAAATCAGATTCATTTCCACAATTTGAAAGCCAACAGATTCTGTTATCCACACATATTGAAATCTTACAAAGCAGTGTGCAGCTGAGTAGGAATGCTGGAGCAAAAGCAAGTAATGCAACTCTCACCTGTTTTGCATATGTTTTCATTTGTTGCCTCCAGTCTAGATTGGCAATCACGTAACTGCTTCTCCGCGCTGTCCAGTGCATCAAAAAACTCAGCTTTCACCTAAAGTTTCATTCAAAAAGCTCTTATCAGAAGAGACAAGGAAACCAACTAAACCAACTGAAATTTACAAACGTTTCCAATAATTCCAAGATTAACAAAATAGTGACAATCTATACCTTGTCGACAACTTGCAGGAAACAGAGAAAACTCGTCAACACAGGATAAACGTATAAGCAAAATACAGGCAATCAGTGCAAATCACGTCTCCAAACTTTAATTTTAATGGAATTTATAAAAGCCCACAAGTGGACCTGTTGTGATGACTGATGGACCACTGAATACTTTTGAATCTGGCTGTGCATTCAAATGCCTGATAACAGGATAGCAAGTACAGTCATCCTATTGAATTTTCGACAATATGCAGCGCACATGACGAGCAGGGCGCTTTAGATTGGGGAACACGAATCCATAATCAATAAATGACAATCCTCCAGAGGTCTATCAAGCCAAAACCCTGATTACCCAAGTTTTTTTTTATAAAAATAAATAAAATAAAATAAAAACACCGCCAATGCACCTCCTCAGTCACCAACCATCCATGTAGCTTGGTCAGCCTCGATGAAGCGCAAAAAAGCGACAAACGATCATCTATCAGTTCAGGGGGAATAAAGCAGGAAAAAGAGCACCCAAAATTACCATCTGACGGCATTGATAAGTGCAAAGCATGTGATCGGAGGTGGAGATAGGTTCGTTACAGGCAACTGGCACCGGCTCTTCGTATATTACAATAGGGTGCTCCGAAACGGGGCGCTCGTCGAAGAGGGCGTCTGCATCTCCCATCCTGCGTTTCCGTGGAGGAGTTCTCAAGATCATCTTCTCCTGCTTCTTCCAGACGTTTTAGGGGCTTTTCCTTTCGCTTTTCTGCTGCGGTAGCACAGGCACTGATAAGCTTGCTTCCTTCTTCTCTTCCCCAGGATTCAAAAACGTAGCGCCATTTCAAAGCTATGGCCGAGCAAAGTTATTGCAGCTTTCTTTTCGCCGATGCTATCCGACCCGGACCCGCAATTAAACCTCAAGAGGCCGGTCCGATGCAAAGCGGTTCGAGTTTTTGCAGAAACCAGATTGAATCATTGGTTATACTTTTAAATATTTAGAATAATAAGATGGGGTGAATTTATTCCATACTTAATGCAGGCTTATCATTTGTTCTTAAATTTAGATTATTTTTATAAAAATTTAAATCATTTTTTATTTTTCTGTGTACTTATTTAGATTTTAAAAATTAAATATATGGTAAACTTTTATATACCATATATTTTCAAAAATTCCAGTAATTATATATTCACTGTCAAAAAAAAGTTATTGTTTAAAAAACTAAGTTTCCCGCAAAAAATTTTTTGCCAGCTTATAAAACAACTTAAGAGTTGAATATGATGACTTGTTTAGATTTATGAACATATTTTTAATTAAAAATGCTAAGTAATGAAGCTATTTGTTTAATGGTGTGTTTTAAAAGTGATAGAATTTTTTATGAAAAATTTTTTGCATAAAAAATTTTCAAATAGGATAAAATGATATGATGTGATATAGGTAACGATGATGAGTAAAGAAAAATAATGTTAAAATTGATATGTTGAATATATTGATAGTTATATATAAATAATTAGACAGTAAAATAGTTATATAAAAATAAGTAAAAAATAATTAGAAATATAGTAATTGTAGAGAGTAGTAAATTTTAGATTGAAAATTTTAATAACATGTTTAGGAAGTGATAATTTTTTTCAAAAATGTTTGTGTAAAAGTTATTACATTAGTAGAAAATAATGTAAAATGATATGGGTAATAATAAAATGCAAAAAAAACTAAAGTTAAAATAAATATAGTAGTTGTATTTATAGTTGTGTATGAATGATTAAAAAACAATACTCGTATAGAAAAATATGAAAAAAATTTTAAATATAATAATTATGGAAAGTGATACATTTTATATTGAAAAACTTCAGTTTGAAAATTTTTATTAAAAACAAATATGCCCTTAGTTTAAAATGCTTTTATACAAATAAACCCTGAACCAAAAACAGACAACAACGTTAGTTCGGTTGTCTGATGATCTTTTCTTGAATTTATTCCAAAAATTATACCATATACTCTATTTCCAGGTCACTCCATTGGGTTTTCTAATGATCTTTTCTTAAATTTATCGCAAAAATTCTACCATGTATTCTATTTCCAGGTCACTCCATTGGGTTGGAGGCTAATCTGATCATAATCTTATCCTAATTTTAAGATCGAGTCACTGCTTTTTTTCCCTTGTTGGTTACCGATCGAGTTACCACTCAAGTGGAAGCTCTTGAACGACGATAAGTCGCGAACGATGAACGAATCCATACAAGCGGACTACACAGACTTTTTGTAGGGTTTTTTGTTTTGTGTGCGTTTGTGAAATTAACAAAATCACTGGATGAAAATTTTTTGATATAAAAATTTTTAAAACGAAAGAAATTTGTGTAATATAATAGGAATAATGGGGATAATTAAAGAGAATAAAATTTTAAAAATATATTAATTGTACAAATAGTCGTATATAAATAATTGAAAAATAAATTAGTTACATAAAAAGATATGAATAAATAATTTTAAAATACGATAGTTGTATAATAGTGACAGTTAAAGAGAATAAAATTTTAAAAATAGATTAATAGCATGGGTAGTCATATATAAATAATTGAAAAATAGATTAATTACATAAGAAGATATGAATAAATAATTTTAAAATATGATAATTGTATAAAGTAAAAGTTTTAATTGGAAAAATTTTTGTTATGGACAAACACATATTTAAAATATTTTTAGTTTAAATTATATATCATGTTTATTTAAAATCATTTATTATAAAAATCTTATGTATATTATACTGGGCTTTAATGTTACGTAATCGGGTTTAAATTGCACTCCACTGGGTTTTCTCTTTTTTTATTATTTAAATTCAAGCGATGCATTCCGTTTAGAAATATTCATTTAGCGCAAATATAAAAATTAATTTAATTGAAATTTTTTATAATGTATAGTATTTAAAATATGTCTATGAAAATCACGTGCATTGAAACTATTGAAACTTTTGTTAATTATATGTAAACCTAACTTAAATAATCTTCCATATAGCAGAAATCTTTACGGAGGAGAGTATAGTGTAAGACTTTGATATTTTTTAAAAAAATCAAAAAGTCGGGAAGTCTATTGGTGCGATATGGATCCCTGCTCACTTGGGTACATTTAGCTTTAATGCACCTAAGTGCATTAACTAATTTTTTATTTTTTTTGAAATTTTTTTATATAAGTGTTAATCTAAATGTATTTAACACGTGTATCAATTTTTTTATTTTTTGAGTATTTTGGATATTTATTTTTATTTTTGAAAATCAATAGCATTTTAGGTAATTTAAAATTACTAAAATGTCAAAAATCAAAAATAAATATCTAAAAGACTCTAAAAATAGTAAAATTTGATACACATATTAAATACACTTAAATTAACACTTGTATAAAAAAAATTCAAAAAAATAAAAATTAAGTTAAAATTGGTTCAATGTACCCAGGTACACAAGATCAGAATCCGTGCAACATACACATGGTTCCATAGAAACGAAGGCCTTACTTATTATATTTTAAAAATTAATACTTATAGATTTACTCTTAAAATATGCGAGTTTTTAAAAATATAAATTAATTAAATTTCTACGGCAGCATGATAAATTTTAAAACAAAGTTTAAAACGACAAAAATAAGGGGTATAATGTATTTAATCATTGTTAATTATTTAATTAATCAAACCCTTAATACTATATCGGGCAATAACTCAATACATATATACCGAACCTCAATGTATATGTTTTGAGCTCTTTTGTATTTTTTATCTTTCATTTTTATGTGTGCTTATGTCTAAATCTTTTATAAACTATAATTGGATTTCATATACATTTATAATTTTAAAAAGCAGCAGTTTTAATCATCACTTAACGTTAAATCGGGGTAAGAATCAGTAATTTTTATAATTATAAATAGTACATAATTTAACATTGGTAACATTGATTTATCAAGGGTGTGTTTATAAAGTAATAAAATTTTTGGATAAAAAATTTTGATGCAACAGTTGTTACATTAGTAAAAAATTATATGATATGATATAGGTAACGAAAAGTTATAATGAAAATAAGATTAAAATAGACTAGGTAGTTGTATAGGTAGTTGTGTATAAATGATTAAAAAATAAAATAGTTATATAAAAAATAAAAAAAATTTAAGAGTTCTGTTCCAAACTATATAAGACTCTTTGATCAAATATATATTTGAAGTGAAAACGTAATGATATGTATTGAAAACTAGTAAAGTTGTGTTAGAAATGGATAAAGTTAGGTTAGAAATTGAAAAAAAAATGTACCGGGAATTAAAAAATTGTATTGGAAATGCTAATAGAGATTCAATTCAAAATTTTTGTATGGTTTGTAGCATGCCTAGAATATGATGGTTATGAAAAAAATAAAGTTTTAAAATTAAAAAATTTTAGCTTACCATTTTTATTCATTGTCAAGCACACCAAAATGGTAAGTTTTGTATACATAAATATCATATAATAGCCCAAGTAAGAATAAAAAATTTTTTTTAAAAAAAATAAAGGGCTCAAAATATCTACATCCGAAGTCAAGAAATATGTATGTATTGAATCATTTATCCTATGAGAAAAATTGAATAAACTTTTGATGATGAACCTGAGCAAGTGTTTGTGCAAAACAGTGCTGCGTACGTCGCAAACAGGATAATGCGGGGAACACGAGCCGTCCAATTGGACGATCTACAAGGATCAAAATCATTAAATCATTGGTCTCGGCTCCACTAGGCCTTACTATGGCAAGTAATACCGTACCGAACGCAACGGGAACGAACATCATCTCGATGTCTGCACGGCATGCCGCTCGTCTAGGGATCCATAGTCCATCCACAAATTTACGGGCTGAAAATAAACATTAAAGTAGTGGTGTGACAATCATAAACTTTATATTGGTGTGACAATCATAAACTTTATATTGTTCAAATTTACGACTCAATAAAGTAGTGATGTAAACATTGATTTGAAAAATAAGAGATAACTCTAGTTAGGACTATCACATGCTGGCACGACAATCGTAATTCGATGGAATGAGAACGCTAGATGTCAAAAAGTGTTGTTATATATTAAAAATGTGAAAGGGTAAAAATTTTATGTTGAAATAAAACAGCCAATTGTTTTTTTGAATAAAAAATTAATTCAGAATATGTTAGTTTCCCTAGCATGCTTCTCTTGCTTCTAATGATGCAATTAGGGGAGGGTATTCATGAGTACTTAACTACTTATTAACTTGACCCTAACTTTGGTATGACAAGATATACAATATTATTCATAGGTACACGTAGGATACATATTATTACCCGTCACTTCAAATAGAACACGGGTATAGTAGACACGTTGGGTACCCGAAACCAACACATAGGTATAATTATAAATATGATCTATTTTATATAATTTCATTTGTTATATCTTGTTTGCGCACTCATTTTAGTAAATTCAAATTTAAATCAAGCCTGTACTATGTAGAGTTATTAACTGTGAAGTAAAAAACTAGTTAAATTTTTATTTCATTGATATTTAAAAATCTTTGATAAATAAGTTTGTGAATTGTGATTGTAATATACTAATGGTTTTAATGTTGGATTGTGAAACTCTATACTTTATATTTTTTATATAATAATGTAAATAATAACTTTTGTACTTGTGATTTTAAAATAGAAATGAATATTGCTTTGTATTATTTAAAATAACGTAAAATTATTTTTAAAAAAATATTATATTGGAGTATTAAAAAAATTGATTTAAAACCGAAACCAAAACTGACAATATGGGTAATTTGATAGGGTAGGGTACAATATAAACCGAACTCGGGTAAGGCAAAGAAATTTTTTTGTAAATAAAATACAGATAAGGCAGATCTCTGTAGGCACTGAACTGAACCAAGTTGCATCCCTGTTCATTTCCAAGACGAACCAGTTATCCTCTTTTTCTGTGGTGGTTGGTTGGATGGAGCCGTGGGAATTCCCACAAATGCACGCGACACTGCGCAGGCAATATCAGTTTGAAATTATGGACCACCACATGATAAGTAGATTACCTATGCGTGAATTCTGCGCTTCTAAAAAAAATACAACATCCAAATCACGGTTGTCAGGCAATCAGTGCTTTTCCTGTGACACTATTGTCAATGATTTAAGATAGAAATCACATAAATAAAAAGTGGAAAAATATATCGTTTTTATTGAATAGGCTAAAGAACTTATTAAAAGCCAAAAAAAAAAAAATTTCATCATTTAAGCTTGAAATGCACACGAATAAAAAGGCAAATTCTACACGTGCCAGCAAATTTTACTCTTAATTCCACTTACATCTATAATTTTTTAAAAATTGCAAATATAATTATGCATTTCGTCTAAAATTTCATTTATACTAATGTCGTTAAATATCTGTTAAATGAACAATTATCAGATATCACTCCTATAAAATGACAAAAATATTCATTCATAATTATGAATTTATAACTAAAAAATCACACTCCAATGATTTTTTAGGATAATTCAAAGATAAGATAAGATAAGGATGGGATGGAAATATATTAGGTACGAGTAAAAATGAAAATCCACATAGTTGCATTAAAATTGAGTAAATATGCATTAAGAAATGTGCACCTCGTCCCATTTCATCTTTAAAACTAAAGTATTTTTCAGCTGTATACTATTTAAACATAAATCTTTAGTTTTAGCAAACCAACATTAAGTTATACAAAGACTAAAGCATATTCATTATTTTATAGTAATGCGAATGATCGGTTTATCGGATTACTTATGGCGTGGATATAAGTAGAATTAATAATAAAATTTCAAACGTGTCATACGTTGAAATCGCCTAGCGAATCTATTAAAAGCCAGAACCCCATGGAAGCGCAGCAAAATGTAACCTAGCTTATCCTCCTCGTTTGCCCCCGTGTCTATCTTCTTGTCAGAGTCTAGGAATTCCAAACGATGTCTCTGCAAATCCGGGGCTATCTCCAGGCGGGGGCGGCACGTAGACGGACAGATTTTACGGTTGCGACGCCATGGGAATAAAAAACCACTCGATTTGGAGGGTTTGTGGCCAATGCGCCCAATCTGCACGTGAGTGCGTATGATGTCCCAGCTTTCGTGGCAGATACTGAAGTGCGGCATCGGAACGTCGCTCTCAATTTGTAACCCCAAGAACAGCTATTACGGGTGCGTTTGTCATTTTCGAAAAAATTACGCTTGTGTCCGGTGATGACTAAAAGTTGTAAGTTAAAATTTTTCCATTTAAAATTTTTCACTTTCTATAACTATCTTATTTTTTAATTATTTTTTAACA
>JAXCLR010000001.1:70105403-70119403 GCA_035584095.1 Annona squamosa
ATATAAGCATTTAAAATACCCTTATTTTCAAAAATCTAAAAAAAATAGATAAACATATTCAAAAATGGTAAAACTTGATCTATATGTTAAATACACTTATATAAACAAGTGTATGAAGAAAAAAACAAAAAAAATTGTTTGAAATAGGTTTTTTAAGGTGGGCTAAGTGGACCATTTACTTAGCCCGGGCTAATAGAATCACCCCTCTTTCTTGTTATAGTCATCACAACTTATACTTTAATCTTATTCATTAATTAGATATTTTGAACATCAACATGTAAGTTCAGCATCAAAGTGACTTTAGTTGATAACATGTTGAAATACTAAAATTTTTGACTTGATAATTACATTTTCAACTTGTATTACCAACTTAATACCCTAGATCAATCCGAGCTTCATCTATTTCTTAAATATGAGGGTTAGAGTTTGCATAATCCTAATTCGAACGCATAGGTCTGGGTAAAATGTTTTTCGAATAGGTCAGGGTTTTAGGTTAAGCCGCACAAATATTGAGCCCACCCATTTACAACTCCGGGCACAATGGTCGCAAAGCAACTACGGGTAATAAATATCCATAGAAGAATGATGGGAAAAGAATTCATCGCATGGTTTGCAGCTACTAGAGCGTTTAGAATGTTTATCCAGTGACAAGCCTCTCAGGCCATCCACGCGTAGTCACAAGTCATAACTAGCGTAAGCGCAGTCCGCGTTTGGCCTTATTTGCTATTTGCGTACCGTGCCTTCGATCTTCCATTTTAAAAATTTCTATGCTAAAATTTTTTTTATGAGAGACTTTATTACTTCCAAATACACTCAAAAAAAAAAAAAAAAAAATATATATATATATATATATTTTGGCCATCAAAAAAATATATATTTCTGAAGCGCATGAAAAAATGTTCATGTGCACCGGTCATCTGTTTTGAAACTCTGTGTTTAGAATTGCAGCACCCATGCTGCGATCCACCCCCTTCGGTTACAAATAGGTCCACATTTGGCGGACCTACTCGACAAATCGGCTTGGTTTTATCCACCCACTTGAATTTTGCCACGTCACTCCATTTGCATGCACATAACATTTGAATGGAATGTAAGGAGCAATTCTATTCGTTGCGGGTCGAATTTTCATGCATGTTGAGTAGGTATTGGTCCTCTTGCAATTAAACGGACTCATGGAGTGAGCTGCGTGACTAGGAAGTGCCATTGGGGACATGCGCATGATCATCCCTGCTCTGCCAGACTTCGGGGGCTCTCCGTGCCAAAAAGCAAACTCGCAGCGTTCGAGTCGAGGCTTTCATACTCGGGCAGCGAAGGAGGGCTGATATACAGGCCGGTTGATCGTAAAAAACGCAATATGATTTGCCGTAAATAGGACATCCCATCGGCCACCGCGTGGGATTCCATTTCCATCGGCGCAATGAGTTGCTTTTGCTGATTCTACGCTTGATTTATCTGTTTCTATCTTTTTAAGTGGTATTGTCAAAATAGAAAATTGATGTTACAATCAAGTAAATTTATTTGAAGGCCACCGGCTTCCACATTAATTCACTAGAGACATAAGCTCCTATCTATACTATGGGAGATAAATCCCTCCCTACACATCTGAACCTCCGTCATGGGAGGAATTTGAACCTATCGCAGCATGAATAAGTTACCGCTAGGGTGGTTGCGGTTGTTGCTATTTATAATATCTTAATGGACTCTGCTTTTACGTAACCAGGTCATATAAAGGTGGAGTTATATAATCTTCTTAGTTCTTAAGATTTTGTTCCTTAATAAAAATTCAATTCATTTATTATATTTAATATTATTTTTATTTAAAAAATTAAATTTTATCCCGATGAAATATTTTTATAGGCTACATTTGTTGAAAAATATAAATATTCATATGTAAATTACAAAAACACTTAGATCCCCTTACACATGTGTTAGAACATAATAATATTTTATATAATCATTTATCTACATAGTAATGATATTTTAAATGGCTTGAATGTTAAAAAAACTACTTTAAAATAAACATTTTAACATTAAATTATTTTATTATGTTGATTTTATACATTTCTACATGTGACCCATATAGATTAAAAGTAAAAAAATAAATTTTTTTTCAAAATACTATAAATAATGTTAAATACGATGGAAGAAATGGATTTTTCATCAACTATTGATATTTAAATATAAAAGAGAATATGTAGAAAAGAGGTTTCATAGAAACGAGATCATACGTTAATATGTTTTTTCTTCGAAACTTAATATAGTTTTAGGATTCTTGATTGCAATAATGTTGAATTTTCCACTCCTTAATTATTTAAAATAGAGAAATATGAAAGTTTATTGTTACGCTCATAGTTGTTACTATATTGGCGAAACCCATGCAAGGCAGCAAGATGCACATCTAATCAAGCATAGCGTATTAGAAGGTAATGTCGACTAATCTTTATTGATGTACAGGGTTATATAAATCAATCTCAAAGTTCTTACACCATTTACGAAGTTATCTCAAAGTTGTTACACCATTTAAGTTATCGTACATGTTTGAACATCCTTCTCATAATACTTTTTGGAAAAATATAGCATTTGCTAGCAAAATCACCCTTTGGGCCTCTTATCTTGCTAATGAACCACTTTGATTCTTCATTTTATCTAATCTCACAACGAGATTTCCCTTGAGCCTTGCATCTGAAAATTCATGTCTCGTATCATAAAAGAGATGCATACAAAGGGCTACTTCATTCAATTTCTTAGCATTTATTTCTACTCCAACTGTAGTGTCTTGGTCATTTTTTTTCAAGCGCGAGGGAATTTTGCACCTTATTTATCTCGCAAAATGAAACCATTCCCCTCTGTGGTTTTTTAAGAAGATCGGATCAACTAAGTTTGTCTTTTTTGTGTAAAATTTATTTTTCTCATTTACTTTAATGCACAGTGTGCTCCATCATTTGGCGTCACTTATGAAAAAGTGACACCTTGGTCCGTTGCTCCTTCCCTCGTCTTTTTTTTTTTTTTTGATGATATATCCTTCCCTCGTCTTAAATGTGATGAATGTAAGAAAAATTTCGTGCAGTTATTCTTTTACAGTCCTAAATACAAGTTAGCAAGTCTTGCCTCTAGTATTATAGGAGGAAAGACCTCTAGTATTAAAGGAGAAAAAGTTCATGAAATGTGAAAGCATCTATAAATCTTCTTTCAACATATGGAGTCATCTACCTCAACTTCATGTGCCTTAATTTCATAAACAATAACTTCTGCCAAACTTGATCCTCGCGATCAATAACTCACGCTAAATTTTCAGTCTTATAAGAAATGATCAAGAGTCTCAAATAGCGGTTCTCCAATTTCCAAGTCAATATCCTCCGACACTAGCTCACACATGCGTAGATGGGGATGATCTCATTGTCCACTATGACTATGTCCCTTGATAACTATTTCACTCCTAGCTCCTTATGCTACCCACAACTACAATTCCACGTATCACCAGTAGCCATTTCTATATTCGACTGTACATACTTCGTAGCCAGCACCACGCGCCTAGAAGTCGCCTCGGCAGGAAAGTTTATCATTATGTTAGTTTACATATAATCTTTATGTATACAAAAATTATCATTTAGATTTTTGCGCGTTTACTTTTTATAATTTCAAAGAATAATAATAATTTACACCACCATTTAATGTTGAATATGCTAGAAATTTACTATTTTCAAAATTTTAAAAATAAGTATATTTAAAAATGGTAAAAAATATATAATGTAATGAAATGATAGACGGGAAATTATTGTTATCTTCCTTGAGCTTAATTGTAATACAAATGAAATGAAATGTAACATGTACACCCAATAAAAGACAAAGTAAAAAAGAGTTCAAATACTTGCATGTATTGAGGCTTGATACATTTGAATGATACTTGATCATTACTAAAACTTGATTTTTAGAAGGTATTTTTAGAAATTGTACATGCTTTTGAATAGCTAATATTTAACATGTCCATTCTTTTGTAAAATAAACAATCATATTATTGAATATGAAATATAAAAATAATTTAAAATATAGATATTAATCTATAAAACATTATGAAATTAAAAATGATATGACGATACTGGAATGTCAAGGCTTACAAAAGAGAAGAAGAGAAAGCCAAGAGTCATTTGCAAGGAAATGGATGCCTCCATTTATTTTCTTTTCTTTTTTTTAAAGGATGACTTCATTTCAATTCAAAGACATTTTTGAAAATTCATAAGCAAAAAAGATCTACTAAGTAAAAATACAAAATTACATGTCCCCTAAACTTGTTGGGAAAGTGACCGATGTTTTACCAAAGACCAAGAAGAGAAAATGAAGAAAGTCAAGGGTGGTAAATGAGCTATGAAGTGATAAAGAAGTTGGGAAATGTCCCTTGTTATGTTGTTGAGCATGATTTACATATAACGAAGAACAAATAACTTTAAAATTTCCTTTTGATTTCTCTTTAATGCACTACTTAGTGAAGATTTCATTATGGAATACATAATTTAGCTCGTTGAGGCTACACTTGAGAGATGATTTGTTATACTTTAGTCCGATATCACTTCCCTTGAAAATTCACACTAACAGGTGGTGTGAAAAAAATTGAGCTATGAACAATCCATGCACTATCACAATCCACTTTCATCAGAGAGACTTTGGCTTGCAAGGATTAAGGAGAATAATGTACTCGCTGACAAGTGAAGCTCTTAAAGAAGTGTATTACATATAATAAATTTTAATATCAAAATCATTAGCGGTATTCTAGATAAAAACAATACTGTGAAATAAAATTTTGATTATTTATATGAGTTTTTAAAAGTTCAACTTATTAAAGTATTTATTTTTGAATTTAATTTAATTTAAAAGAATATTATATTCTTTTGATTTTTCTATTAATATTGTATACAATATAGCATTTTACATTACAAATTGGCTCATTTACACCCCTATTATTAAGGTGATATGTCATAATATAATATAGAAATCCCACGCTAATAGTCAACCGTGCATTTCAATCCTACATCGACAACATGATAAGCGAATGCTGTCACCCTTAGTTGGCTATTCTAAATTTTCTATTTTATTACTTTAAACATAATGTTTGGATCTAATTTGAAAAATAAGCAATTAATATTACTAAAGTAATGCATATACATTTAACAATTTAATCTCATTCATGGATGCTAGTTATAATGGATGTTATACATATCAAATACATTTATAAGGGCTGATCTCATGCGGCATGCATTCGGCCATGGGAATTTTTTTATTTTTGATTTATTTTATAAACATGTAAATTTAGATGTATTTAACATATAAATTAAGTTTTATCTTTTTATATGCTTTTAAGTATTTTTTAGTTTTAAAGACAGTGAAATTTTTCATAATATATGATAAATTTTAGTTTATAGGATAAATGGACAGCGATCGTATGCACCCGGGTGCAGTGAGCCTCAATGCACTTGGGTGTACTACGCCTATTTTTTTATTTTTTTCGAAATTTTTTCATGAAGCCGTTAATTTAGGTGTATTTAACATATGTATAAATTTCGTATCTAAAATTTTTTCTAAGAGATCCTCAGGCTGGACGAATGAAGGGTCCCATAAACATGGACGCATGAGATCACCCGTATACATTTATTATATACTTATTTTGATGTAAAAAAACATAACCAAACAATGTAGAATTTTCATTCAAACGTGAATTTTAAAAATGCTTCGTCCTTGGGAAACAGCCCTGCGCCCTTTAAGGTCAGAACGTCAAAAATAGGATAGGAATCATTACAAGTATTCCTAATTCGAAAATGTGCCCAAAAACAGACCCGAATTTGTTAAAAACAAAAGATCAATATTGGCGTAGAAAACAACCGATTTCGTGGACAAAAATATGCTTCGTACACATAGCGGCGGACGGAAGGAAGGAGATGAGGACGCAAAAATGACCGTGCTCCTGGGCCTCCTGACGCCAAGTCAACAGAAAACAACTTGCCGCCGCAGTACCCAATACACTTCACAGAATCTGGAGTTCGACACGGCGCTTTCTACATTTCAAATGCCAGAGCCGCCTCTCCACTCCTCTGCTACTCGCCCTAACTTCCTCTACTAACCACACCGTCGGACAATCACCTGCCTCACGGCAGTTGGTTGCTGAACGGGCACTCTTGCCCTCGCAACCAAGGATCGATTCCAGTTGACTGCGATTGCCAATCAGAGCTGCTATGGCCACTCAAAAAACAAGAAAAGAAGACTACACCGTACGACTGCCGTCCCGTAAATGTTGACGTCGCTCCTGGCTATACTACTACAGCTGCAGTACGGTGCAGATGTACGGGAATTTCATGTCCCCATACGCACAACTCGCGATTTTTACATTCGATCATTTATTTATTTATTGATGAAAACATTCGATCATTTATTAAACCAACTAGATTTTTCATTTGTTGTTACTTGAGAACACGACAGTGATGCAGGTCTCCAATCAGCATTGCATAGATGATACGGAACGCACACAGAAATCCGACGTTAAAAAATATTATAAAAATAAGACGAACTACCGCCAACAAACACGCGCGAATTCCATATGGTTCCTTTTTCTAGCCGCCGTGATCGGTATTTCCAAGTCCGATGTTCTTGAATGTAGTCCCCAGCACACCAAAATGACGGCCTGGTTCATGCACAGGCATGCTTCGTAATTATGTGCTAAAGATGTGAATGGAGTTGCTACTCCAAAGCTGCGGGCGCTGAATGTGCATGTGCATGTGCATGTGCGAGAAAAGAAACGGTGCGTTTTGCAGCTCCGCGACGATAAAGCTCACCGTACAAATATCCGTTCCGTTACAGCCACTTCCCGCCTGCCCATTATTATATATATATATTTATTTATTTTGCTTTTAAATTTTTGATACTACTGCCTGCATATTTCCCAGCCATTTGACGAAATTTACCAGAACCCAAGGTCAACAACGTAATTCTCCTTTCTCCGCCTCGCGCCAAACCCTAGCCAATAATAACAATCCATGGTTGATGGTACCGGGATAAAAAAAAAAAAAAAAACTTTAAAAAATCGTTGTAGTTGTGGTGATGGTATACGTCTGTTTTACAACCACATTCGTTAACTAGGAGATCGTTTTGTCGTCTTTAATAAAACAAATTAGCACAAATACAATGGTTTGATAAACTGGAGACTGGTCCATATTGAAGTGGAAATTGTAGGCCGAGATTTGGAGATTGCACGATGGATGGGACACCACAACTCAAACATGGCAGTGAACTATCAGCGTAGCATGGCCCATTAGAAAAAGTAAGGACTATATAATAGTTATGCATACGGACTGATGGCTTTCCTCTTTCCACCTTTTGCTTTCTTCCCTTCCTCTTTGCGCCCCCTTCTCACATCTTCCTTCTCTCCTTCCTCAATCCCTTCAATCCAATTAGCTGATCCTGAATCATTCTTCTAGCTCCCACCGCGTAGAATAGATCCTGTAAATCTCTTGCGTGCTTTAGGTGATCTTCTGACTCGTAAAGGGCAATTGCGCTAACCGTGGGGGTTGAAGGATAGAGGAGGAGAGGGAGAGATCATAAGGGGAGAAGAGAGGTTTTGGAGGTGAAGATGACTCCGGCTGCTTTGTCAGGGCAATTTGGGGACACCACTTACACCAAGGTGTTTGTTGGGGGGCTTGCATGGGAGACCCAGAAGGAGACCATGAGAAAATACTTTGAGCAGTTTGGGGAGATTTTGGAGGCTGTTGTGATCACGGACAAGAACACTGGAAGATCCAAAGGCTATGGATTTGTAAGTTTTTAAAAATACTTACCATTATCATTTTTTTATATTGTATATTTGTTTTTTTTTCCAGACTTCATATTTAGGGTGTTGATGGTTTCACTTACACCCTGGTTTTTGATACATGGAGGCCTCCTTTTCCACTTTTGTTGCCGGGCTGTTCACTCAATGTATACCTTGTTATGGGAAAAGCAGAAAAAAAGTTGTGTGTGCATATCAATAATGGAGCGGGTGAAAAAACAGCTCAGCTTACCACCATTAGTGCTTTTTTTTTTTTTTTTAATAAAAAAAACTTGATTTTCTTTACTTGTTATGAAATCAAATGTTATCATTTGCATCCAAGATCTGGATGTGGGGTTTCCTTGAAAAGGCTCCATGATCCAGAATTATCCCAATAAAAAAAGGCACAACAACTAGATCCACTTAGTATTACTTTTTCCTCCCATTTTTGCAATTTCATGAATATGCAAATATATAGCTATTTATTATTATTTTTCTTTCTTTGTATTTAGGTGACTTTTCGCGAGCCCGAGGCTGCCATGAAAGCTTGTGTTGATGCATCCCCCGTGATTGACGGTAGGAGGGCCAATTGCAATCTTGCCTCTTTGGGTGTTCAAAGATCCACACCTTCGACACCCAAACATGGTAACTGATCTTCTTCACCTTCGTATTATTTTGTGGTTTTCTTCATTTCTTTAGGTTAATACTATTTTCATTAACTAATTTTATCACACTAACATATCAAGCTCTCTAGGGTTATGTTAAAATTTCACCTGAACTACATGCGTACTCAGGCAGTCCGGCAATAATCTGGGTGGTGATTGTAGCAATGGTTCTAAAGTCTAGTTGATTGGTTTCCTGAATATGGCAACAACTCAAAGACTTCCTAAACAGGAAAAAAAATACAGATAAAATCTTGTTCAAATTCTCTTAAAAAGACAAATCCTAGAACAAAATGGAAGGCGAGTCCAAATTTCCATTTTGCAAGTAATGGCTTTTTGAATCAACGCGACGACGTACTGATCATTCTACAAAAGCCGTGGCTGTCGTAATGCAAACCCGGGAAATGGATATGGAACCAGTGATCTTGAGGCTGTAGAATTTTTTTTTTTTCTTAAACACTGTCTATAAAATAACCAATGTTCTGAATGCTAGTTATTCCTGCTTCTTGGTAAGTGTGAGGAGTGCCTGCAAGTTTGACTGGGCAATTCTTGAAAATGGGCCTATTATGTTGTTTTTTTATTACAAAAATAAGGAGTTTATGACCGATATTAATGTGATTGTGCTTAGCGGGTTGATCTTGTTTTTGAAATGAATGCAATTATTAGGAGGGAGCAGAAACTTTAGGGTGATGAACTCGTTCCAGACAGGAGGGGGAACAGCTTTTCCTTCAGCTGCCAGCTTCCCTCATTATGCCATCCAGCAAGGAATTCCTTACAATGTATACGGGTAAGATTTTTTATGAGTTGTACATGGCAGCAGCACGTGCATTGCCAGCCATACCTAGCGTAAAAGTAGGCTAGTGCTTGGCATGAGGACGTCACGTGCATTGCATGTGCAAATGCATGTTGCAGTCATCTCATCTCTCTACTGTGATGCATATGTTTCCTCTCCCCCTCTCTTCTCTTCTCTATCGATACGGCAACTCAAAAGCAACGCACAGATACATCCTCTCTTTCTATCCTCCTCATGCATGAGCAATGGATGTATGCGTGCCCGCAGAGAAGGAAACGTTGGAGAGTTTGCTAGGATACATCCGAATACGTGAACATCTTGGAATGTCATGCTCCAACCCTGCAATCGTAAATCCCAAGCTTAAGCAACGTGCCACACCAGCTTCTTTATAGGATTGCATGCAGACGCTTGCACGGGAAGGAGATTACAACAAACTGCGCATGCGTCGATGACAATGCATTTTCGGCTTTTGTCGACACGCATGCTCCGGAATGAGTGGCTTTTTTGGGTTGTGAAGAATGCGTAGCTTTGCAACCCTCTGCTATCTTTACGCACGTATCAAGCAAACTTCTCTTGTTTCAAGCCGTTCTTCTGGTGGAAGTTGGAACCCCCACCGTTTTGACTTCTCTGACAGAATTCTACTGTCCATTTCTTTTGGGCAATAAGCCCACCGAAATGTTTGCGTGACTGATGTTTGAATTTTCTACGACTTTCAGGTACTCACCATTTTCCCCAGATTACGCGTATCCCACGGTTCGTAGGCACTGCCCTTATTTGGTTTAATATTGTAACCATAAATGTGTCAAGCATTATAGTTCTAAATACATTCTGTTGATAACGTTAGCGTCGAATCATCTTATCTACAAATTAAAAAAAATCTTATTAAAGATTAATGACCAACTTCCAAATATACCTACAAGTTTTATCTCTAATTTCAACAATATCCAAAAGTACAATTTTCCATAAAAAAAAAGTTTGATCATGCCGCTGTAAAAGTATTAAAATTTTACTTGGATTAAATTTTTGCTTAAGAGTTATAATTAGAACCCGTGCGTATTTGTGATTTTGCTGAAATTCACCATTGTGCATATAAGTTTAGACAAACTATATAAGTGCATTTGAAATTATTAAACTATCGCAGATATATTTAAAATTAGAGGTAAAATAAGCATGTATATCCCAAGCATGTATACCTTTTTTTGATTTGTAGTAAGCATGTGTATTTTTTTTGGGATCGTATAAGCATGTGTACTTGCGATATGCTCAATTTTAAATAATCATATTTGGCTCAAGATGGTCCAAACCGGAAGATTTTCTAATCTGTCAGCTATCTCTCGTGGCAAGAAAACTTTGTATTATTCTTTTATGTTTTTATTCCCATGCTGATACGCATGGTTACTAGTTTTTGTTCTGATATTTACGGTGCGATGATGCAGAGCTACTACAATGCGTATGGCGGAGGAGCAACTGCGCAATATCCGTTGTACGGAGGAGCAGCTGGGCTGGTGACGGGCACCACGGCCTTCTATCCGTACTTTCAGTTCGGCCACGGAAGTGGGGCCGCCCCTTACTCCCACGGGCAGGGCTATAACATGCAGTATCACCACCACCACCACCCGTTTCAGTACTCGGCCCTCAATTCCACCGCGTTCCCACAGCAGTACGTTGGCCCCATGTCTCTGCCACCCACGGCCCCACCACAAGCAGGTTTGTCTCTCGTCCATGATAATCGTAGGGCCATTTTGTTTTTTATTTTTTTTTAAATCTCTTTTAATTTCTCACAAAAATACAACATATGCATAATGAAGTACAGGGGCGGTGAACACATTTTTTAAATTAAAAAAAAAAAAAGGAAACACTAGCTAGTCATCCAACTTTGCGGTTGTAAATGCATATAGCTAAAAGAAGAATTAATACCCACCGCTGGTTTTTATAATGTATTAATGCATTCTTGCCTGATGCTTTGGTTTTCACGGTACTAATATCTTTGACAGTGTCTTTTACTCTGCAACAGGCGTGACCATGGCTCTTCCGGCTCCAGCTCTCCCTGCTCCAACGCCGCATCATCATTTTAGGCTCATTCCTACCCCCTTCATCCCACCACCAGAGCAACCGTCGGCCTAACCATGGTTCTTTGACTAACACACATGCCATCCACAGAGCAGGCCAACTTTGGCCCTATTGCTCCATCTGTCGTAGCCCAACAGGATGTGCTAGACACCACCCACACCTGTATTTGGAGGAGGTCCCCCCAAATTCATCAGTGCATCTAGTTACAATGGGTACATTGCATTGTATGGAGATAGATAGCCCCGCCTCGCCCGGGGCTAAACAGCATCAATACCCATGGTTGCATCATCTCTTGGAAAGCTAACTTCTCATCCCGCACCAAGCTCTAGCCTGATATGATCAGCTAGACATTTGCAAACAACTTTTTAAATTTAGCCTTGGAAGGGCTAAGAAATTAACACAACCCCATCTGACTTCTGGGCGTGTAAAATGTAAATTCAGTGTAACACTTTCGGGAGCCCAAACACCATCACTCTCTGGCCATGCAACTCGAAATAAGGAGGCTGTCTTTGGCCAATCCCTGGGGCATGGGATGCCCTGGTCTTGTTGTTCTGACATTAGCTAGCTAGGACTAGATGTGGCACATGACCCATTGGACTGTGACCAATGTGCCTCACCAACAACCTCAACCAACTTTACCTAACACACCATCATGTTGTAAAATGCATGTGACTACTCATCTTTCCTTAGGCATAGGGAAGGTGAGCACTAATTCTTTTGTTATTTGCTTCTGTACATTTCAATCATGGCCAGAATTTGGGAATTTTGGCCTGACTGACGAGACAAATGTTGGAGTGCGCTAATGTTTGTTTTTGGCATTTAGCTCTATCTCCTGTCTCTAACACTAGGATAGAGGGAAAAAAAAAAGGCTCCATGAATGGCTTGGAGCTGAAAGCCGACCTTAGGTTAGGAGAAATTCATCTTTCTTCCCACTACAACGGTTTGGACTGTGAAAATCCAACCGAAACCAAGGGGGCGACCCTAGGGAGATGTTTTTGGCCTCTTGGGTTCGCCTTCTTCTAACCTGCATCATCAAACCATGGTTAGGACCAAGGCTGGCTGGTCATTTTGCACTTAATCCATCCCCACTTCATCCTGCAGTTCTCCCATCCCTCCCTTCCTCTCTCCATGCGCATCCACACCGTCTCATCCCCTCCATTGCCATCACTTCTTCCTGCACTGATATTAAGGACAACGATACTTTGATATGTAGTATTTTGTCTAAGGTTTGGATTGTAATAATTAGGTAGTACTTGGTGACAAGAACTGATGTTTACTTATTCCATCCATGCGGACCATGTCATCTGACTCTCCCTTATGCTGATGTTGTAGAAGTGCTAGATCAGAGATGTTTTTGCATATTTACTTTTTCTGTTCACAATTTTTTGGATTATATCACCTTCGTATATGCTTGATGAGTACACGCACAACTTCATCGATCGAGGTGCACTGTGCAGTCCACCTAGCCCTTATGATACGTGCTCCTGTTGCTGCTATTTATCCTGCCGGGGACTCATACTGCCGGCGGTGGCAGTGAAGCGGGACAAAGAGATTGGTGGTGCGTGGGATTTTTGCAAAGTGATCTCTTGGCCATAGGATAAGAAATGGATTTCTATGCCCCTCTCCCCACAAACGACCACGACGGGCGGCGCGCCACCATTTCAATGGAGTACTGGTTCTACTCTCTAGCTTTCTAATCTAGGGAGTGCCACCCGGCTCCCTCCGATTTTAGCTAATTAATTAGTTTAATGTCTATTTATATATACCTATATAAATAATATCACCTTATTTAAAAATTAATTATATTGTAGTTACGTTATACTTTCATGCAACTCGATCCTCTCATTAAATCTTTTTGCAACCTTAATTGCTACCTATGGTTGACTCACAGTACAGTTCGTAATATAAATGCGTTTGATTTGGATTGAGGTTAATTTTGTTTAGTAGTTTTGCAAGGGAGTTACAGTTTCAACCTTGGGTTAATTGTAGATCCAGTCAATGGCACACATTTACACTCGCTTGTCGACCAGCCAAAGTAGTGCAACCAAAACTTTCGGGCATATGCATCCAATACATTCATGTGCTATACAGGTCAATGTGGTTACCGGGTCAGACTGCACAGTCCGACCGATTCAAGCATCAGGGAAATTGGTTTGGTTGAGGGATGGTTTTTGGAAAATGGCTCAAAAGTGAAAACAGCTAGGACTCGGATGAACTGCGCGGTTGAACAACGGAAACCGGGAGAACCGCGGCTCTGTTTGGCATCGGTGTGACATTCCTTAATATTGTGAAAATTTTTAAAAATAGTCTCTTTTTGCCTACAACAATGCAACTATGATTCTGTATGCAAGCACTTTTGAACTTAGTTATGATTGAAAATAATTTGCAAGGATGATGCCCCATCTCTTCCACCATTCCACTCTAAGAGTAGAGGTGCAACTTGGCCTAGTTGGATCCGAACTCGACCTACTGATCTCGACTTTTAGTGGTGTTTGAACTCGCTTATCTACAACACTACCTCAAAGAACTTGACTCAATGAACCCGATTTGTAAATGTAATAGGATTAGGGTTCAAATGAACCCGAGCCAGATTTCTATTTTATATGTATTATAAAATATATTTTATATATAATATCTAAACAATATGGTTTAATATTTTTGTATTTTATGTTATTCATATTTATAAATG
>JAXCLR010000001.1:70135548-70147390 GCA_035584095.1 Annona squamosa
CTGTTCATGGGATGTGTATGCACGAGGGGGGTGTGGCTTGGGGCCGTAGGGCTCACCCCATTTGGGGCAATAGTACAAGACATGCTGAGATCTCTAACCCAAAAAAACAGGTTCAAGGACCTAGCTTTCTTCATCCTATGTTGTTGGTGGGTGTGGTTTATGCGCAACAAGTTCAAGGAGGAGGGGCAATATCCGGTGTTGGTTAGGATCCTCGATTAGTGCCACGATTTTCTCGAGCAACATAAGAGAGCAAACTCTTATTCCTAAACAGGACGATTGACCGACCTCTAGTCCCCCGATGGACTAAGCTGCCAAACAATGTGTTCAGAATGAATGTGGATGCTGGGAAACACATCAGCATGATGTTTATGGGTTTTACGGCAGTCATCCGAGATTCGAGAAGATTCTTTATAGCGGCGAAAGGGTGGCGACGGAAAGGCGCGATGGAGCCTTTACTCGTGGAAGCCAATGTGTTCCTTATGAGAGTAAACTGGGCCCTCCAACTTGACTTCGGCCAAGTATAGATAGAAACTGATTCTCTCTTCCTGTTCAACTACTTATCGACAGATGTTACAGTTACCTCACCGATTGGTTTTGTTGTGGCGAAAATTAAAACTATTTTGGCTGCTTCACCTCACATATCTGCTCATCATGTATTAAGGCAAGGAAATATGGTTGCTTATTCTTTAGCCGGCTTTATTTCAATTTCTTTCTTGGATCATTATGTCTAGTGGGGGAACTCTCCCCAAGCCATCTTGACAAACATTTGTACAGACAATTTTTTGACAATTCATTGCTTGGACCATTCTATCCTTCCCTCCTTTCACAATGAAAGGGAGCTGGGATAGGGCAGGATTGTTTTCATAAAAAAAAACATGACCAATGATTCTTTTGTAGGTATTTAAAAAAAATCTTTTTCCTCGTGGTGGGCCACGGGGAAAGGAAGGTTTAGAGCAATGTTGTCATAACCGAACCGGTAAAGGAACTGGTTTAGTTCGAACCGATTTGACCAGTTAAGCAAACCGGTTTGAACCGATGACACCAGCATAACATATTTACGATATCATAAATATTTAATTATTTTTAAATTTTAAATAAATATATATTGGTAAAATTATATTTTCATAAATCCTAAATATATATATGTTAGATTTTAAGAATCACAATAAACGTACAAAACATGCAAGAAAAATTAATAGCAAGTTTTTAAAAAACTTTAAGCATGAATGTTAGAAAAATTAGCTACATTAACTAACCTGAAAGATTTAAATTTGTAATAAGCCTTAACTGTTGATGCTTGGTTGTTGATTCTTGAATTCTCCCTATTTATCTTGGTACCTTTATGAATTATACTTCTATAAAGATATCTAGCAAAATAAGAAATAAAATAAATCAGGAAGTGTTGAAAATTTGAACAATTAAATAATCCATGATAATATAAAAATTAAGAACATCTCCTATGTTCAGCAAAAATGAAAATTTAGAAGTCTATAGACCGTTAAATGCATCATTCTCATCAGATATAGATTTCAAAAGTATATAAATATACCATTCTCACCAAATATAATATTTTAAAAGTCTACTAGAGTTGCTAGAGTTGCATTTATTCCTATAGGGGAAGGAGACTGGTTTCCACTCGTAGATAGATTTGATAATGACATGATAATCAAGCAGTGGCCTAGGATAATACAATGTTTATATTAGAAATAATGCAATTAACAACATTTTCTCGAAGAGACGATTCAATAACAGATAAATTGCAATGAATGTGATAACTTTTCTAAAGCAAGTTGCAACAAAATAATCTCACTGTACAGACTATTAATTTAATAAAAAATCACATCCAAATACAAATTGTAGCAGATAATCTTATTGTAGTAGATAATCTTGGATAATCACATCCATGGTGCCTGTCTGGTGTGGTGGTAGGTTTCAGAAAAATTACCACTGTAGGCTTGTGAACGACGATCGCTGGTTGCTAGTCAACAATAGGTCTAATCTATAGGGGCTTGCAATGGAGATTGCCAGCGTTGTTGCTAGCTTGAAGGGGCAATCATGGACGACAACCACAAGAGACCTTTCGAAAAAGATGATGGAGCACCCTTAGCTGGTGCTCTGGAGAAATACGCATATTTGCGTACATGCGAGCCTCATTGTGCAGTAGGGAAGACAAAGCGGCAATAGGGAAGATGCCAGAGTAGACGTAGGATGACGAGAAGGTAGTAGTAAAGAGGCTGTCGTAGAAGACGCCAGAAGAAGAAAATGCAGCATCATAGAGCTTTTGCAAAAGATGCTAGACAAAGATATGACAACGATAGGGAGACACCAGATTTTCTGAGCGGACACTGAAGCAAAGGCTATTGTCGATCAAGCTCAAATCTTGTTGAGGTTGGGGAGAAAGGGTGTGGTGGGAGCAAGCTGGCTAGGGTGGGCGGGATGTGATTTAGGGGAAATCGGGAAAACGAAAATCTACAGGCTGTGGGCTGCGCTGCCGTGCTAATATTTTGTTTTTTTCTGTTGAACCGAGCCAACCTGGTTCGACCATTATCAGTGGTTCGACCACTGTTTGTTTGGTTTGGACGATTCGTTTGATTGAACCAAGACCGAGTAAGTTGAACCGAACCGGTCGGGTTCTGACAACACGGGCTTAGAGCTGTAGGAATTGTAGGGGGCACGCACGCAATGGCGAGTTGCTGAGGCGAGGATGCGCGTTGCGGAGCCTCGATCGCAAAGAATTAAAAACCTAGAAAAGGCGCGAGTGTGAGACCAACGAAACCAGCGAAAGAGGCTTCCGTCTCCGTGCGGGAGGGCTGAAAACAACGCATCACAGATGCGAGACAGCGGCTAAAGATCGAACACTTCCAACAGGCCTTCTCGTTGCAATCGCATCGATCGACGAACACTCGTCTGCTGCTTCTCCATATCTATCGTTGGCCGAGAAAAAAAATCCCGTTGGCAGAGCATCGGATCCGTGCTTTGTGGAGAAACTTCTCAGTGGGAGCACTGAATCTGCTGCTGCCGGACGGAAGAGCGTCGCCGTTGGAAATTGGAGTCCTGCGTATCGGACGGTGGAGATCGCTTCTGCATTTTCGTACTGCCGGGCTGAGGATCAGGTGCTATCTCTGTCTTCTTTCCGGGCCGTACAGCAGCAGGTGCTCTTTGCTGTTGGAATCATGTGCGTGAATCGGAGCTGAGATATAACAAGAGTTCGACCTGCTTTGAAGAGCTCAACCCAAAAAATAAACATGCAAACCGATGCGAAAAAAATGCAGGCCATTCCTTCTCCAGACCAAAATCCGTCGTGCTCGCTGCCCGCAATGCATGTGGCGGAGGCTTGAAATAAATAGGGTGGGATGAAACGCTGGTCTTGCTTAACAAATTCCCGGCCAATGTTTGACTTTCCCAAACATCGAAGCTCTTTCTTCTTCAATTTCAGATTATTTCAATCCGCCGCTCAAACCAAAGTAGCCATTTTCTGGGATTTGGATAACAAACCACCCAATTCCTTCCCTCCCTATGATGCCGCCGTCCGCCTCAAGCTCGCCGCTTCCTCCTTCGGCGCCGTTCGCTACACCGTCGCCTACGCGAATCCACACGCCTTTCGCTACGTTCCGCCTGTCGTCCAAGAGCAGCGGCAAGAACGCAAGGCGTTGGACCGATTGGAAGCCAAGGGCCTGATCAAACCCTTGGAAGAGTATCTGTGCCGCGTCTGCGGGCGGAGATTCCACACCAACCTCAAGCTCGTCAACCACTTCAAGCAGCTACACGAGCGGGAGCAGGCGAAGCGGCTGCGGCAGCTGGAGTCGGCGAAGGGGAGCCGGCGGGTGCAGCTGGTGGCCAAGTACGCGAGGAAGATGGAGAAATACAAGAACGCCGCGCACGGAGTGTTGACTCCGAAGGTGGGCTATGGTCTGGCGGATGAGCTGAAGAGGGCAGGGTTTTGGGTGCGGACGGTGGCGGGTAAACCGCAGGCGACGGACATCGCGTTGAGGAATCATTTGGTGGAGATGATGGATCGGAGGCAGGCTGATTGCTTCGTTCTTGTGTCGGACGATTCCGATTTCGTGGGTGTTTTGAAGGAGGCGAGGTTGAGGTGTTTGAGGACGGTTGTGGTGGGAGACAATCTTGGTGGGGAGCTGAAGAGATTCGCTGATGCGGGATTCTCGTGGAGGGATGTGTTGGCAGGGAAAGCGAGGAAGGAGGGCGTGACAGTCTCTGGGCGTTGGAAGGATCGGGATATCTTGAAGAGGCTTGAATGGACGTACAAGCCAGTGGCTGAAAGGATCGATAGTGATTCAGATGATCGCGTGATGGTTGGTAAAGACGATATTGATGCTTTTGGAAGTTCTGATTTTGATGAGAAGGAGAGTGTAGTGGGTGAGGACTGTGTTAGGCATTGGTGGGATTTGGATTCTGATGATGGATCAGAGGAATTCGCCAAGCGGTAGTTCCTTATCTTCCTTCCATGGAAGGCCAAGCCTACTTGCGATGCTGTGTGTTGGTATGGGGAAGAAGTGCGTTTTTTGATGGCTAGTGCTAAATAATAATTAACTTGATAAAGTGCAGACAATTTCCTGATTGGAAAAATCTAAACTTGTTTTTCTTGTTGTCCTTTTGTTTCTGATTCATTCTTGTAGCTAGAGGCTTCCACTCATCAGGGCCAGGACCAACAGATGCCGCTGTTTAATTTACTATTGAAAATCCTTTGTACTGTAATGAATGTTCATCTTCGGGTAATATTCTCTGGCCAATGTTTATTTCAGCAAAGAATGGTGTCATTTTTATTTTAAGAAAAGATTTCTTTATGCTCCCTTTACCCTCTTGCCCTGTACCATATGAATTATAATGTGACATCTTCTTGAAGGTTTGGCTGAACCTGAAACGGATTACTCTGTTCTTAGGAGACATGCAGATGAATGCCTTCCACCATTGGTGAGCTCTCAATACACTTAGTGTTAATGTGCTATTTTCACAATCTGCTTGGATGATGTTGTTTATTCTCTCTTTGAATATTTTTGGTATAGGACATGCCCAAACATCCCCCTTGGCAAGAGTTGGTTGCAACAGATTTGCATGAAAGTGAATGGCGTTTTCGGCACTTTTTTTGAGGTTCATGCCTGGCCATTTCATGCATTGCAGAAGGATTTATTGTATCTTCAATTTCATGTCCTTAACATGATAGAGACAGCAGTACTGGTTGTGGTTTTGCTTTGCTTTTAAATGGGGCACTCATTTCACCTGGAGATGGATAATCTCCATTATTGCACTTGAAGACTTTGAACTTGTCAACCATGTTGTTCATGGTAGATTGCCTTTGAATTTTTATGGGCCATTGTACTAGTACGGATAGGAAGTCAAGAAGTGCACTATTGTTATATGAACTATTGCGATAGATGCCCGCTTGAAAATGAGGTTATCCTTTTAATCTGGTGGCCTGCTGATCTAAACAAAAGGCATTGGCAAACACCATGGAGTGATATGTGAGAAACTCTGAATTGCAGACTTGGAGAATGAGATAGTGAAGCAGAGGTCCAAGGCATATTATGAAGAAAACAAGGAAGAGGTATTTTTGCCGTTTCGTGTGTTGAGTATGCCTGTCTGTGTTGTAAGCATTAGTCAAAACTTGATAATTTATTTGTTTGATTGATTGCCTCAGTTTTGCAATGCTGCACTTTCCTGGTTCAAAATCTTATCATGGTCAAATTTCTAATTGACTAGGTGCACACAAGTTGGAGGCAGGTGTCAATATTTAATATCAGTTCTAAATGAGTTTTTATTTATTTATTTATTTATAATCTTTTTTCTGGTTAAAGTGAAATAATAGTCCCGTGAAGATTAATAGGGATTGTTATCGGTGTTTTTGAGATTTTCTAAGAGAGTCTTCCACTAGTATTCACTAGCATTTTGTGAAGCTTATATCTCTTTTTTAAAATTTTTTTCTCATTAATCGTTAATTTTATTCACACTTCTTTTTGAATGTATGAATAGACTATCACTTTTTTAAAGAAAATATATATTATATTCCATTGACAACTTATGTTCTGTGCATATATTTGGTGTGTACCTAGATTTATATTTTTGCCAAATGAGGAAAAGGTATTCTTTCATATGAATTATTATATGCAGCTCTTTAGTTGAAGTCGAGATATTTGAGATCACCTTGATTTGATTAGTGAATTTTCTTAGGAGGTATTTAGGAGTATAGGAAGGGATTGAATGAGTTATTAATGGGATGAAAAGATTAGATGAGTTTTTGTATTGAAAATTGAGATATTAGATTGAGAATCGAAAAAGTACTATTGAAAAGGAGAAAAGCAAGATTGTTATGTATTGAATAATGAGAGATTGTATTAAAAACGAAAATTTATTTTCCTGGGAATGGGACCATAGTGATGCACCTCATTCATATCTCATTCGATCCCTTCATATAACCCTGACAGGCCCTTTGTGGTGACCATGATATGCTATCACATTTGATTGATTATCATCTCCATTTTGCTGAAATTTTCTATTTCCCTTTGAAGATGGACAACATGGAGCTTTTCTTCAAGGAGAAAATGGATGCAGTCCATAAAGGTCTAGAAGGGAAGGGGAAAAAAAACATTTTAGAGTCTGCTCCAGAAAGATAGAGAAAGAGCTCACCAGTCCATCAGTTTGGCAGGCAGAGCAGAGGGCAATCACAGGTATACTAAGTGGTCACTGACGTAGTTTGACCAATAAACTGCATCTATTTTGCACCCACCTACCTTTTTAAAAAAAAAAAAAAAAATGGAGTTTTGATGGAACATTGGTGTATTTGGGTTAGAAATCCTGGAATCCTTTTTTTTTTTTTTAGGTTCAAGTTTTGAGTTTTGACAAAGCATTGGAGTACTTGGGCCAGAAAATGTCTGGTGCTGGCTTTTCAGTTGTTACAATGCATCAACCTATCTATGACCAATCCCCAATTTCTGGGCCAACTACCAACATTATGGGCCTACTTGTTGGATATATGATCGTAATACCCAATTTCTAATTTCTTGACCACCATACGCGATTTCTACCAGAGTAGATTACTGATGGATGTATGATCTGGGCCATGTAAATGCTTTGAAATTAATTCCTATACTGAAAAAATTGTATTAATGTGCAAGTGAAGTAGCATGCAGCCTGACTCCAAGTCTCGATTGAGCTTCAAGTTGATGTCAAGAGGCATTATCTTCTCAGACAGGTCCAAAAATGTATTTTTTTTGTTTTTTTATAAACATTTTAATGTAATTATATTTAATCTATAAACTAAGTTTTCCTATTTTTGGACGCATATATATTCTAAAAAATTTTTAAAAATAATAAAATACATTTTTGGATTGGTCTGAAATCACCGGATTTCAGACCGGTCTAAGAAGATCATGTGTCTGATATCAATTATCATTCAACATTTGAGGCATTTCTCATATCATTCTTAGAAGGTGTGAGCAAGGAGGTTAGTAGTGTAGGTATGGTATTCTTGAACAAAGGAAGATCTAATATTACAATATTTGTAGAATATAACTCGGGTATTCTTGAACAAAGGAAGATCCGATATTAAAATATTTGTAGAATATAACTTTTACAAGGACCCACACTCTTACTTTGACATATAGATCCTACCTCTCATAAGCTCATTATATTTACACTCATTACTTCATGCGAACTTCCCCTACTCAAATTGACAACTCATGCTAATTTATTTTACACCACTCACTCATTTCTCACAACTTAGCATACACCTCTCACAGGCTCGCTACCTTACCTTTCACTCACTACTTGATTGCACTAGCATACTCACATCACTTGCATACACAAATGGTAGCTCAATTCTCCTTTCATAAGCAACCAAAGTCGATTGCAAATATCTAGATCCTTCTTGGTTAGGTGAGATATTTTATAACGTGTTAATATACAGAATAGTGAGTGAAATGTTTTAGATTATTCTAGAGAGAGAGAGAGTTCCTCAAGGTCAAGATATTTGTATGGAATATTCAAGAGAGTCAATGGCGACTCTAAAATATTAGCCTCGAAATGAAGAAAGATGAAATATATATGTAGGCTTTTATACGAAGGATAATAGAGTAATTATGAATTGTTAATGATAGGGTTTTGCTTCTATATAACCAAGTTATATAGAAATGATTTCATGTAACTATCTTTATATTTAAGATATTAATGATTAATACAAAATTCAATCTATTTATTATATTTGGCATCATTTCTTTAGTAAAGAGATCAAATTTTATTTAAATTAAATCTGCATGAGATACATTTGCTCATAAATAGATATATTCATGTTTTAATTAGGAAAAATGCTTAGATCCATTCACATTAGGAGTGGAAATCAGGGGCAAGTTAACTTATGACCCGTTCCGCCTCGATCTTATTTTATACCAAGGCAGAGCTGATTTATTTACCCAGTGGGTCGGATCAAGAAAATATAATTTTTCGAAGTGGCGGGCCGGCCAAGGTCTAACCTACATATACCACATCTGACCCATATGATCTGCACATATAATATTAATATGTCATTAACTCGTTCTTATAAAGTTGAATAAAATTTCATGTTTTATGTAAATAATAATGTTTTACTTTAATTAATTAGTAATTGGTTGAGGTATATAATATTTAAATTTAACATAGATTTGTTTTTATACTTGACGAGTTGATAAATTCTCAAAAGCATGCTACTTAACCCACATTTTTTACCCAACTTGAAGTTTGTCCTGAGACCTGTTAAAAAATGTAAAGATCAAATTAACCTTATTTCAACAGATATAAAAATAAGGGTCAAATAAAATTTTTAAAAAGTAGAGTTAAGAGTTGGACACACTCTTGAGTCATCTCAACCTACCCCAATTTTCAATCTTAATTCGCTATGTACTAAAATGTAATAATAGTATAATACTTTATAACATCATTTATCCACATAATGGTAATATTTTGATGATTTAGATATTAAAAATAGGGGTGCAACTTGGGTCAGTTTAGTTTGGGTAGTTTTTTACCCTAAATACCTTATTTCCAAAAGTCTATCCTACCTTGCCTATTTATGAGGTTAGTCCCTTCCATACCGTACCTTACTCATTACCAATATGGTTGGTTTCAATTCCAGTTCTCAATCAATTCCTACAATAACCAATGAGGACATGTGAAAGAAATATTTTTTTATGTTGTTTTAAATAATATAAACGATACTTAGTTATATTTTAGATTTTACAATTTACGATTAGTTTTATTTTGTTGTTTATATCTATTTTCACATTCTTTATAGCCGCGTTATTTACATTAATAATCACATTTATATCATCATCCGCTTTCATGTTATAATCATTCACCATCACAAATACAAACCCTATACAATTTATTAAAAAAAGGAAATTAAACCAACAATATTTATTGGTGAATGGGCAGATAAAAACTATTATATATTTATTTATATGCACATATTTATAATTATTAATATATCAAGGTATCCATGTGAGTATCCATCCAAGTCAATTCTAGGTACCCAGCGTGCTTATCTTATGCTTACCCTCTTTAGGGGGTTGGGTAATTATTTTTACGCTATCCGTACCTATAGGTAAAATTTTCTACCATACTCTACCTAATTTAGGATCAGGTTGGTGAATACCATGGGTACCCTACCGAAGTTGCATCCTTAATTAAAGCTACTACTTAAAATTAATTTTTAGTATTAAATTATTTTATTATGTTGATTTCACACATTTATAAATGGAATTCATGTACAATGATATTAAACAAATTGGATTGGATTTTTTATTATTGACCATCAAGATAGTAAAAATGAATAAGGTTATATGGAAGAGAGATTTCATAAAAGCGAAGCCCATTAATAGTACTTATACATCACATTAGTCTAAAGATTATTAAAAAAAAAAAAGCTTCTTTCCTCCCTTCTATGGTAAGGAGCTTTCCCCCTTTTTATCTCAAAACAATCAAATGAAATGCGAATGTAGAGAATTTGTTTTGGCTTTTTAAATTAGAAATTTTGCTTCTTGAGGCTGTTGCTTCTTGAATGAGTAATTTGTTTCATGATTCTAGAGTGTTTCATGGACAAAGAAAGTGAAAATTTTGGAGAAATAGGGATTTTGGACTGAAGAGATGTTTGCTGAATGTTCAAATGGAAGTGTTTGATCAATTTGATATATTACCCCTCTTAAATTCAATTCTTGTGGATACAATAAAAAATAATGTAAGTACGGGCTTGAAATTGCCAATCCAAGCTTGTCTAATCATCAAACATGCCTCAACGGTTCCTGTGGTTTCATAGGAAGTCCTCATCTGTTGCATCTGTTCATAGTAAATAAAATAGTTCTTATATTCAATTATCCTGCAAGCTAGAACATTTCCTTTTTTTCACATTAGTTTTTCCCTCTACCATCCATCATATACTTCTCAACAAAAATAGCAGTGGCCAGTCATTATAATTGTTGCAGTAGCCCATTGTATACTCTGCTGGTTATCACTTGGACCACTTGAAATTGTTTAGGCTCTCTGTTTGGCTAGGCTACCTCCACGTGTTTTTTTTTTTTTTGTTATTGAACTGAGTATATATTGTTCTAATATCATTTCATTCAGTGTTTTTTTTGTAATTTTTTTTATTACATTATATGGAGTCATTTGCTACCCTCCAGATTTGGAAGCCAGGACTACATGCACGCACCCCACTAATGTGAAACCACTGTGCAGTGCCCCGGTTGACACATTTCAAATGCGACAAGTCTAGCCTTATCTGATAAGGCTTATGATCATTAATTTCCAACGGAGCCGCAACAAGACAATGCAGCATCATCGTTTTGGTATGGTTGATCTATGGGCCTGTTCATTCTTCTTGTTAGTATATTTGTTATTGTGTAAACCTTGTTGCTTGTTATGGATATTATCTCCTTTCGTTTTGTGTAGGCTTGAAGAGATTGCAAGATTCATTGATAGCCAAACAAAGGAAGTTGAAGAGTTTGAAGCAGAAAGAGAGAAGCTGATAAAGATTCATGAGGACAAGATGACAGAATTGAGGCGGAGATATTTGGAGGAAGAGGTGGAGTTTGAGAAGGAATTTGATTCTAGACTGACACAGCTGATGGCGAAGTGCCAGGCCTATTCATCTGATCTGTCCTCTGGTTGCCCAATCAAATAACGAATTATTCTTGTAGTGCAGCCCCACTAGACCCTTGCGACGTTGTGTCGTAGTGGCATTCGTCTTTCCGTTACCCACGCCTTATGTCCCTCCCAATCAAATAACGAATTATTCTTGTAGTGCATCCCCAGTAGACCCTTAACGATGTTGTGTCCTAGTGGCATTCGGCTGTACGTTTCCCACGCCTCATGACCCTCCCAAGCCCAACTCGAGGGAGGATCAGATGCTGCTCTATCCGAGAGGTTTGTGCAACTACATGTTTTTTTTTTTTTTTCCTCGTTTTTTCTTTTTTTCTTTTTTTTTTGGCCCCCCCTTGTGCTTCTAAAGGGTGGAACTACTAGTTTTTTTGGTCCGTAAGGATATAGTGGATCTCCTAGTTCGACTGCGGCATAATGTTAAAAACTTTAATTCTAAATATGTTATTTCTATGTTATTCAATCCACTTTACAGGTGAGTTAGATAAGTACACGGGGATGATTGGCATCTTAATTGAGAGGTGATTTTCTTAGACCGGTCTGAAATCACTGGATTTCATATTGGTCCAAATATATATATTTTTTCTATTGTTCTTGTAAATTTTTTATAAACACGTAAATTTAGTTATATTTATTTGAAATGACTTAAATACTCCTGTATTTAAAAATTTAAAATAAATATATACATATATTCGAAAATTGT
>JAXCLR010000001.1:70166391-70177135 GCA_035584095.1 Annona squamosa
CTTTTTATTGATTTGACAACTTCTACTCCAAAAACTTTTCATCAAAAGTTTTACCTCCAACCAAACACACCCTAAGAATGGTACACACATACTTCGTACAGCCTGGTTAAAAATTCCGGCACACTAGGTGCACCAAGATACCTATTTATGATCCAGATTCAAAGCTAGATTAGAGATTACTTTTGTCTTGTTATTATCATTTGAATTTGCTGACAATAATAATTTATAAATACTCAACCCCGGTCTCTGAGAAAAAGGCAGTTTAGTTCTGTCATCCGGGCGATGTAGAAGATAAAGGGGACGATTGGTAAAACATGAGCATCAGAACTATGATTTTTTCATGGTATTTGATTTCCTAAGATTAATCATTATTTCATTAATTACACTATTTTTTTATTTTTATTTTTATATTTTAATTATTTTCACTGTCAACTATATATAACAAATCTATTTATTTCAATTATACATCTATAATTTTCTATCAATTACATATTTATCAAAATATTTTATTTTTTATTTTTCACTTTCTGTTGTCCCACCATTTTACGCACCGGACGGGGAGGCATTTACGAACGGTCCAACCACCGAGCCGAGATTCTTTTATAGTTGGAAAAATCCCATTTTTCGCGTGGTGGGCCGTGGGGGAGGAAGGTCTTAGAGCTGTAGGAATTTGAGGAGCACGCACGCATTAGCGAGTTGCGGAGGCGGGGATGCGCGTTGCGGTGCCTCAATCGCCAGAATAAAAAACCTAGAAAACGCGCGTGTGAGCGACCAACGAAACCAGCGAAAAGAGGGCTTCGTTCTCCGTGCGGGAGGGCTGAAAACGACGCATCACAGACTCGAGACAGCGGATAAAGATCAAACACTTACAGCGGGCCTTCTCGTTGCAATCGCGTCGATCGAAGTACGCCGCCTGCTGCTTCCTCCATATCTGTCGTCGGCCGAGAAAAAAAATCCCGCTGGCGGAGCATCGGACCCGTGCTTTGTGGAGAAACTTCTCAGTGGGAGCACGGTAATCTGCTGCTGCCGGACGGAAGAGTGTCGCGGCTGGAAATTGGAGTCCTGAGTATCGGACGGTGCAGATCGCTTCTGCATTTTCGTACTCCCGGGGTGGATCAGGCGCTATCTCTGTCTTCTTACCGGGCCGTACAGCAGCAGGCTATCGTTGCTGTTCGAATCGTGCGCGTGAATCGGAGCTGAGATATATTATGGAGGGTGAGGATTGCTAGGAGATCGCTCTCTTTTCTATGATGCCGTACCGATTGGGATTCTTTTTGCCAGATCTCTGCCTTATTTTTGGCTAAAGGAGGGAGCTCTTTTTCCGTTTCGTAGGCGTGCAGCGACTGAGACCGATTAATTTCTTGATCGAAGCTTGGTGCAGCGGGAGAGTGAAGGGCTCTGCGTTGCAGATCACGGGCCTCTGCGTCTTTTGGCATTTGTAGGCAGGTGCATTGCTAGGGCTTCTTCTACTTTGCTTAATTAGGGTTTATTGTTCGGTTTTTCGATTGGATATCGGAAGTGGGTCTAAGTGGGCAGCGAAACTGGAAGGTCAGTTCCCTGAAGAAAACCTATTCATTTGTGTATTTGGTGATCCTTTTTGAGTTTGGACTGGACCTTCTCTCTTTTCCTCTGGAGAGAGACAGGAATGGGATAGCGTTGAAGTGTTGATCTTGCTTGTCAAATCACGTTTGATGTCACAGCTGCTTTAGGTCGATCACCTTGCTTTTTTGCTGTTGGGATTTTATGTCGCATGCGGCTTCAGCTCATCCCTCTGCAGGTACGATTATTATTATTATTTTCATAAATTTTTTTCGTCCACGCCCTCCTGAATTTGCACGGAGCATCTCAGCGCTAGTTCTTTACTGCTTTCTTAAGCTGATTTTGAGGAAATAGGGACTGTAGTTGTGCCCTTGTTTCTACAGCTTTTCATCATAGCCCTTCCGCCATTTTCGTAGCGCCTGACAATTGATGATACGCTGGGCGCCATCCGAGTTTCCCCCACCTCCGCCTTCAGGGTGTGGATCCCGATTCTATACTCAAAATTCAAAAATGCCAATAGAAATGGGAGGTTGTGCTGAGTCAATTGATATTTTGATATTGCTACAATTGATTGTACGGTAGATATCTAGTCCATTCTCCTGAAGCTTGGTACTCTCTCTCTCCTACTCGTACCTTCTTATTTCATCCCATTTGGTCATTCGGTGTAATTCTTGCACCACATGCTTTCCTCGTCCAAGATATGACGTTGGGGGTCTCCTGTTTTCCCTTTGAGTTCGTCGATCAGGCTAATGTTTGAATGTGTAGTAAGAGTATCTTGGTACGGCATGCTACGTACCCATATCATGGTGTGATATTTTGTTTTGAATCGTTGGAAATTGTGTTGTCCCAACCCATTCCAGATGTTCTGGGGTTGCATTTCTGGGATTTGATGCTTGGTCTCTTCTCAGGGCCCTCTGCAGATATGTTGTACAAGGAACTCTGGCATGCATGTGCTGGGCCGTTGGTTACAGTACCGCGCCAAAGAGAACGAGTTTATTACTTTCCACAGGGTCACATGGAACAGGTGCTGTGATGAGGCTACTCTTGTTTGGTTCCCTGCATTGTTGTGCATTTTTTTTCTTGAATAAACACACCTGTGATGAGAATAGTCTCCTTTGTTCACTGCATCGTTCTTCGCTTTCATTTCTTGAATAAAATGCATAGACACTTCTTTTGGATGTTTGAGTCATGTTGTTGTCAGCGTTCTTGCAGTTAATATGCGGAATTTAAAATTGATAGCGTGCAAAGTATTCTTGTAGCTTGTGGCCTGATAAATGCTTTTCGAATATCACTTATCTAAAGGTTGTGCATGTTCTTTACTATTTTATGATCTGAATGGAAACAGGAATTCCGTTCGTTGTTCTTTCTTTACATTTTATTTCATTTTTTTAGTGTCTAGATGTGTCTTTCATTCTCTTATTATATAATTTATGGAGGCGCCAGCCTTAAAAACTAAGGATCTAACTAACCTTGAGAGGTTTCTCTCCAGAGTCTAACAGGATCTAAGATTAAGAAACTTATCTTTGCCTATGAGTGCTGTTAAATGATGTTATATTTCAAGTTCCCTTCCTTTTAACATGGAGATGCAAGTAGTATACTGCTGAACTTGAACTCTCTTAAATACGAAGAGTAAGGTTTATGTCTCTTTCCATTTGCCTGGGATGAGTGCTTGCTGTAGTTGGGATGTGGGCTATGACTCTGAAACGATTTGGATTCCTACTCATTTCGAAGTTGTATATTTGTCTACTTGTGTAGCAGATGCCTGTTTGCTCAAAATTTGTTGTGTATTCCCTTGCTTCTCCATCTTGGGAATATGGGTGGTGTTAACGGGATCTCTGTCAATCTCATAGTTTAGATTGACTATATTTTGTGATGAAGAGAATTAGTGGCTGAAAGGGATTTTGACTACTGTCTCCTATATTTCATACTGTATGCCACATGATGTCCGGAATGCTTTTGTTCCACAATATGGTTAAGGATTTTTCTACGAAGCCTATGTTTGGCATACACTGACATATGCATTAGAGTGTAAGTAGACTGCAAAGACAGCCGTGCGACACCGAGATAGCGGATGGGGTTGTGGTCATGATGTTCTTAATCCTTTTGTCCACACTTGACCACATTTTTGTTCTATAAATGAAAATAGATCTGATCTGTCCATCTATGTTTTCAGTTACTGTGAAATATCACTAATTGGTAGTGCTAAATGATAATTAAGTTGATAAAATGCAGACAATTTCCTGATTGGAAAAATCTTAACTTTCTTTTGTTGTTGTCCTCTCATTTCTGATTTGTTCTTGTAGCTAGAGGCTTCCACTCTTCAGGGCCAGGACCAACAGATGCCGCTGTTTAATTTACCGTCAAAAATCCTTTGTACTGTGATGAATGTTCATCTTCGGGTAATATTCTCTGGCTAATGTTTATTTCAGCTATAGAATGGTGTCATTTTATTTTTTAAAAAAGGTTTCTTTATGCTCCCTTTACCCTCTTGGCTTGTACCATATGAATTCTTGCATGGTTTATAGTTTTGGTTTATTAATGTGACATCTTCTTGAAGGGTAGGCTGAACCTGAAACAGATGAAGTCTATGCGCAGGTTACTCTTTTGCCTGAAGCAGACGTATGTTACCCTTCTGAAATTTATTTTCACAAACTTTGTTTATTTTTTTCTGAACTATGATTCCTACACTTCAGGTTGAAAACACCTTTTATTAGAGGAAAATATTGCATTTGGCATGGATCCACGTCTCATTGTGCTGTGTGCATGCTTCCATGTTTCCATTTAGAATATACGATCTATTAGATGCTATTTGCATTAGCATTGATGGCAGTTAAGTAAATTCCTGGGCCATCTGCGTCTATGTTGCATTGGCTATGTTGTATTTAACTGAATTGTAATATATTTTCCTTCCATTTTCTTGTTTTCCTTTGAGTGTTATTTTATTGTTCTTTCAAAATTGTTTTTGACTATGGGAGTGTTTGGCAAACAAAAAACCTTTTCCAACAAAATTTTTTTAATCTCCAATTACCCTATTTTTAATTATTTTTTTTACATCTTCTTATATAATTACCATGTTTTTCAATCATTTCTAGACAACTACATAAACAACTAACTTATCTATTTTAACTTGACTCTTTTTATTCCTCATCATTATCTCTATCATATGATATCATTTTCTATCAATTCAAAAACTTTTACATAAAAAATTTTTCATCGAAAGTCTTACTATTTCCAAACACACTGTTTTCCCTCCTACCAATTTTTATTGAATGATTTCCTTTTTTTTTTCTTGCATTGTGGATCAGCAAAGCGAGCTTAACAGCCCAGATCCTCCACTTCCAGAACCAGCACGTTGCACAGTTCATTCCTTTTGTAAGACCCTTACTGCATCTGACACCAGCACCCATGGAGGATTTTCTGTTCTTAGGAGACATGCAGATGAATGCCTTCCACCATTGGTGAGCTCTCAATATACTTAATTTTAATGTACAATTTCACAATCTGCTTGGATGATGTTGATTATTCTCTCTTTGAATATTTTTGGTATAGGACATGTCCCAACATCCGCCTTGGCAGGAGTTGGTTGCAACAGATTTGCATGGAAATGAATGGCATTTTCGGCACATTTTTCGAGGTTCATGTCTGGCCATTTAGTGTGTCATGGAAGGATTTATTGTATCTTCAATTTCATGTTCTTAGCATGATAGAGAAAGCAGTACATGTTGTGGTTTTGCTTTGCTTTTAAATGGGACACTCATTTCACTTAGAGATGGATATTATCCATTATTGCACTTGGAAGATTTTGAATTTGTCAACCATGCTGTTAATGGTAGATTGCCTTTGAATTTTTATGGGCCATTGTACTAGTGTATATAGGAAATGAAGAAGTTCACTTTTGTTATATGAACTATTGTGATATATGCCCACTCGAAAATGAGGTTATCCTTTTAATCTGGTGGCCGGCTGATCTAGCTTGCATTTGTTATAATCATGTAGCTTATACTTTCCTTGCACATATTACAAGATGTCTAATGAATGGATCACCTGATTCTTGCTCTTGTGCAACATTGGGGTGCTTGGAGAATGGGGATATGCTTGAAGGAACTCTTTCCTGCTGATTGTGCTAGTCATTGTCAGTTGAGTTCCTCTGCATGTTTCAGTTGGATTTTTTGGAGGCACGTGAATACTATGCTTTGCACTTCCAATTCAATACCATGGAGCATTCTATTGTGCAGCAAGAAGTGTATGCATTGTTGGTTGAGGACCAGCTTATGTGAAGTCTGCTTGAGCCAGGAATATTGCTCTATGCTTTTATCTCATTCTTGTCCTGTTTAATCCTCTGATACTGAAAATCTAAGTATTCTATTATCTGCCATGTTCCTATCATCTGTATAAAAATTGAACATTTCGTGAACATAGGACAACCCAAGAGACACTTGCTGACAACTGGCTGGAGCGTGTTTGTAAGTTCCAAGAGGCTGGCAGCTGGTGATGCATTTATCTTCTTAAGGCAAGTCTCACAAATTATGCAGCTATGATTTCATCTAGCTTTTTCTCATGTGCTTGATTTATGAGTTGCATCATGATCTTTTCTGGCAGAGGTGAAAATGGGGAGCTGCGTGTAGGGGTTAGGCGGGTAATGAGACAGTTAAGCAATATGCCATCATCTGTCATCTCAAGTCACAGCATGCATCTTGGGGTCCTTGCAACTGCATCCCATGCCATCTCCACTGGCACCCTCTTTTCTGTGTTTTATAAGCCAAGGTTTGGAGGATTTTCACCCCTGATGCTAACTTTGTCACTGTTTTAGTTTTTTGAATTTGTATTTGGATATTTAACAAACCATGTTAACATAATTTGCTTTACAGGACGAGTCAATCTGAGTTTATCATAAGTGTTAACAAGTATCTCGAGGCTAAGAAGAGCAAGCTTTCTGTTGGCATGAGGTTTAAAATGAGATTTGAGGGTGAGGAAGCTCCTGAGAGAAGGTAATGAAATTGATGTCACTATTTCCGTGGCTTTGAGGTGTCAAGAGATCAAGAAAGCACACATAACAGTATTTCTTTCCCTTTTCTTTTGGTTGGTTTGTGATGAATCGTCAGGTTTAGTGGAACAATTGTTGGTGTTGGAGAAAATCTATCATCACGTTGGGTAGACTCTGAATGGAGATCCTTAAAGGTACCAATTTTCTTGCCAAAAAGCACATCAGCTTGACTAAGTGATTCTCATTTGGAATGCTACTTGGTTTTGACTATTGCTAAAATGATTGTTCAGGTTCAATGGGATGAACCTTCATCAATTCCCCGTCCTGAACGAGTTTCGCCATGGGAATTGGAGCCCCTTGTGGCTGCAACCCCTTTGACCACCCAACCTGCACCAAGGCACAAGCGGGCACGGCCATTAGTTTTACCATCAGCATCAACAGACCTCCCTGTATTTGGTATGGCACTATTTTGTACTTCTGATAATCTCTTTTCTCTTCTTGACAGTCCCAATTTGTATACAGAAATTTTTTATGCAGAATTGAAGTTCAACATTCTGCAGATTTCCATGTGCTCAAATATTTGGCTTGTGACAGAAAAATCAGGCAAAGTTTGGTTGAAAAAGAAGAATATGGTGTATAAAAGAAAATCGGATGTTGGATAAGAATGATCCAAATTCTCTCTCTCTCCAAATATTCTTACAATGTTGCATTTTCAAAATTTCCACAAATGTTGGCATGTAAGAACAGGAAATTCTTTCTTGCTTAAATGTGCATCAAAGATTTCATGGCACAATGAAAAAGCCTACTCGTGTTTTGTACGCATTTTGTACGCATTTGTAACCTCTTCCATGGACGATAGTAACATGCATTACTTTGTACTCCTAGTGACAGCGTGCAGTTGTCTGATTGATTTACTTTTCAGTTTACCTGCATAGAAGATCACAATGAAAATAGATACATGTTCAAATTCTGTTATCTGGTATGATTAGAATTTTACCCAATGTGTGAATTAATGGAAATCATGATGCAATCTTCTTTCACCGATGTAGGCCTTTGGAAATCATCTCCAGATAATGCTGCATCTACCGTGACATATTCTGGTCTTCATCGAGGGCGGGAGCTGTACTCATCACCAAATTCCACTGCCCATTTCTCCTCTATGTCAAAAGCAGCTTTTGGTTTCACTGGAAGTGGTGCTCCAGCCACAATGTCTAGCCACACAATGTATTCAGCGAGCCATGGAGAACCTCAGTCTGATGTATATATGGTTGGTCCTAGCAGAGAATCTGGTGAAAAGCGACCAGAAAGTAATGGTGGTTACCGATTGTTTGGGATTCAGCTTGTTGGTAACTCTAATATGGATGAAACCTCTGTGGCTGCTACTGTTTCTGGCATAGTTGAAGAGGATCCATTGGTTCCATCCATGGATGCAGATTCTGATCGGCAATCTCAGCCATCAAATACAAATCGCTCAGATCTTCCTGCAGTCAGTAGTAGTGATCTTGAAAAATCATGTTTAAGGTCGCCTCAGGAGACACAAAGCAGGCAAACTCGGAGTTGCACTAAGGTACTGATCCTGACTGCCTACCTCCTCTCTCTCTAATAAAACGAGGAGAGGAAAGCAGCATAATAAAACAATAATTCTTTGCTATTTATGTTCTGTAGCATTCTCATGGAAATTTTGGCTTTATGTTTGAAAAATAAAATGATGCACAAACTGTTAAAATGTGTTTTTTAATGTTTTTATGATTTGATGTCAATAAATCGGGACTTATGTTCTAACATTTTGCATCTCGAGTTGACAAAAAAAGGTGATTCAATGCATTATGAGGCCAGGGCAATACCAGTCTCCCTCTCAAGATGACGTTTCTAGATGAACAATATCAATTCTATTGTTGAGCCAGAAGCAACATGTTACTTCTATTTCCAACGATAACCGTTTGCGCCTCTATATTCAGGTTCATATGCAAGGGAATGCAGTTGGTAGGGCTGTGGACCTAACAAGGTTTGATCATTATGATGACCTGCTCAGGAAGCTTGAAGATATGTTTGGCATTGAAGGCGAGCTCTGTGGGCCAACAAAGAAATGGCAGGTCGTCTACACTGATGATGAGGATGACATGATGATGGTCGGCGATGACCCATGGCAGTAAAGTCCTTGCTCCCTTTTGCTTGTACTGATGAATATACTTCTACATCGGTAGCACCAAAGCCATCCCTAATTTGTTCATTGCTTTTTGAAAAGGATTGAGTGAACCGGAATGATTGGTTTTTCATTCAGAAATTTTGTTATCATCTTTTTGAGATTTTGTAGAAATATTGGCAATGCTGGGTGGTGGGATTTGGTTCTTTCTTCCTCATGCATTCTGGGCAAGTCTTGGCCATTTTTCTTTCTCGTGGGATTCAAGCATGAGTAATTTCCTGACCATGCGTCAATTGTGCAGTGAGTTCTGTAGCATGGTGAGGAAGATCTTCATCTACACAAACGAGGAAGCGAAGAATCTTACTCCAAAGGTGAGGATGCCCGTGGGCGTGGAAGCCAGGCATGGGAAGCCAACTTCTGTGGAGGACGTTGGCACTGGTGCTACTGAAGATCAGATCTCTGTTACCAACGGATGCTGAGATGCGGCTGCTGATAGTTTGTTATTAGAGGCCCTTGAGAAATGGACAGCCGTTGCTGCTGTGGGGTGATTGGTTGGGTCCGATGTCATCCAGTCCGCGTTCATTAGGAATGGGTTTACTTCCAGTGACACATGGGCCCGGCCCTTTAAGGAGGGGGTAAGTGCCTTGTGGGCTCTTTTTCGCTTTTTATTTCCATCCATTTTTTTCGTTGTTGTTGGTTTTTTTTTTTAATGCCGTTATCTCGTAGCGGTTGTGTAAATTGGACATGGTGGACGTGACACGTGGCAGTGGTTAAAGCCGCCGACGGCCGTGTGGGATCAAATGAGAAAGGTTGATTTGTGTTGTGCTGCCTGCGGTAGTGATGTAATCGTCCTTGTGCTCTTTTGCCCATGGATTGACTTTGTAAGTGTATTATTATTTGTCTCTAACAGTTAAATATGCCTGCCTGGTTTTGCAGCTTTTGTTCCCATCTTCAAATGTTGTCCCCTAAAAAATATATTTATAAAGTTTTGGTGGTTTCTTCGGTGGAAATTTTTTTCCATATCCACATCTGTTGTCTCTAATTCCTCGTTTACATATATAATTTCATTAATTCTTCTTATATTTATAACATTTAATCTTAAATTCTCTTTTTGTATGATTTTATATGCGGTGTGAAATATGATGCTACAAATTAAGCATTTTTACAACCCTTTTTATGGAGAGATTTTATAAATATTTTCATTTTTAGGAAGGACAATCATAAATACTTTAAACTAACAATGAGAGGATGCGGCCCATCAGTTAGGGTGTAATTTGGGCTGAAGAAGTTCGGATTTACTTCAATTTTAATTCTAATTTTATTTATAAAATGATAATCTGATTTCATTTGTAAAATTTAAATCTTAGTTCTAGTTTAGAAAATCAGGTCTGGGTTAAATTTAAATTGATGAATATATATTTTTTTATTAGTGTATATTTTATATCATATCTGAACTTATATTATGCCTAAGGAGAGTTTTCGGCCACCTACGCTAGTCGCAGGTGGTTATATTATATTTAAAAGTGATAAATTTAAAATTTTATGTAATATATAATAATAACAAATCGTGTGAGTAAATATAATAATGTATAATTAAACTACAAATTAAGAAAATATATAGCGGTACAAAGAATATTTTAGAAGAATATTTGTTATTAAAAACACGATAAAGGAAGAAAATTAGTCTAAGCGAAAGTTAATGATAGAGTTAAAAAATTTAAATGAAAATAATATATTTTATTTATAATATAATTATAATATATCAAACGTATTCAGATGTAAATATAAATAATATAAAATACACAAAATATAAAGAAATATTATTTAGATATTATATATTAACATATTTGATAAAAATAAAAAATAAAAAATTAGGCTTGGGTTTTTGGAGCTTGCATTCATTGAGGTCTTAACTATATAATATTTACATGTCTGAGTTATGGGGGTGTGTTTGGTTGAAGGTAAAACTTTTGATGAAAAGTTTTTGGAGTAGAAGTTATCAAGGGTGTGTTTGGTTGGAGGTAAAACTTTTGATGAAAAGTTTTTGGAGTAGAAGTTGTCAAATCAATAGAAAATGA
>JAXCLR010000001.1:70185764-70201604 GCA_035584095.1 Annona squamosa
CGAAATAAATATTTAAAAATATTCAAAAATGATAAAAATTTATACACATATTAATTGAAAATTTTCTTCTAAAAAAAAAAAAAAAAAGGTATACGTGCCCTCCTCGGTGCACTGAACCAGCACCCAGCAATTGATGGACTACTCCAGAAAAGCGGTAAACGAGGCGAATACATTTTACCCAAGTAACCTGGCACCAATCTAAGTGGTCACTAATTTCTGCATAACTAAGCCAAGTAACCTGGCACCAATCTAACACTGAGAGAGGAGAACTATGTCAATCGGTCTGCTTATGGGCTTAATCTGGGCGTATCCGCCCATCAGTTTTTGGGTCTTACTAGCTATGGTTACGCAGTAATTCACAAAGTACTCGTGTTTTGCCAAGGATTATGCTAACGCTGTTACCAATCCAAATGCCGACATTTAGTCGGCGTAAAATATGAACAGCTGAAATGGTTTTAAAAATGTAGTAATATATCTTTTTAACGAAAGAGATGGATATTTCAAGAATTATACAATCATCATAGGCGTATCTTACAACATTTTTTTTAGTAACCAGCAGAGCACCACATTGAATTATACAATAAATACACATGTTTATGCATGTGTATTTAGTAATAATTTCAAAAATTCTGTGTTACAAACTTGTATATACTATACTTATACTACACATTTCTGAAAAAATTTAGTAATTATATTTTCACCCTAAAAAAAATACTCTTTTTCAGTGAAGCAGAGCATAATCATTAACCTTATTGTCTCACATTGTGCGGCTTCAAGTTTGGAGGGAGGCAAGTGGCTCCATAAAATGCAATGTGATTAAAAAAAAAAAAAAATGCTCTTTTCACAAGATATAAGTTTCTAATGAAAATTATTTTTAGCACAGCATGATAAAAACAAGATGTGTTAAACATAGTAAATGATATAGATTTAATATATATATATATATATATATATATATAGGTACACATAGAGGCTCTATGCTGACGATAAGTATTGAATAGTTACACTATGATGTATGATGCAAAGGTTTCATTGCAACTTCCATGATTTCTGTAAAACAACTTACAAAGTGGGGGACAAGACAACTCCCCCCTCCCCCCAAACACCATCTTCAATACTGAGGGTTTTGAACCCTGGAGTATATCTACACCACCGAATGAAGTATTAGTATGTACAATACAGAAGGCATTCTGTTAGCATCAAACGGCCAGATCTTCCATGACGGGGGCATGCCTTAGACATCTCTCACCTTGAGCTTGATTTCGGAATGGGTATGGAGTGGCTTCCTAGGGCTCAATGGGTGTGGGCTGAACTTGCAGATCAGGAACTTAAAGCATGGAAGGAAGACCACATACAATGCACCCAGAATCAAAGGTGCTGAAACAAGCCATCCTAGCAACTTCATTTACAGAGGTTCAACAGATTAGATTCTTCATCTAATGCAATTATGCAAACATCATAATGCAATAATAATAACGAGATGAACAAGTAGCAGTTTAATACGAGCATTGATGCAAGGAGGTCCACCCTTCAGCAGAGAAGACAATTTGATCTGGATTGACCTGATCACAGGATGGGCTCTATTTTAATTTCTTCTCTCAGTGCATGTGGTGCTAATATTCACATAAAGCCTACAGTCCAGATGTTTCTATACCACAAGTCCCAACTCCCATGATTAAACTTTTTACCAGGTTAAGAAAAACCTAATCATTAGTTATTAGATAAGGCAGAACAGTTCATTAGACACATGACAAAGCTAAAAACAACTTAATAAAGACAAGCATTGCCTTAAAGGGAGAGTAATAATAGACATACGGCATGGAAGATGCTGAGAAGGACTTCTTGTGAAGCCTGGCCTGTTACCACCTTCTTCATTGCATCACTGTTTAGTGGGAAATGCTCTCCTCCAGATATGGCCTCACCTAATCGCAAGAAAGGCACCACTAGGCTGTCAAGTACATGCAATAAGATCAGAACACAAGAAAAACAAATGAACTTAGCAATTGAAAAAAAGTGGGTAAATTTCCCACAATGATTCTTGAGTTACTGTTTGCAACGTCATGGCGATTGAAGATTAGTAGGGTGGGGGTGGTGGTGGGTAGGTGGGAGGGGTGGTAATCAACTTGAGACAGAACTGACCCTTTCAAGTCAAAAGCCAACTCAGTTTGACTTGAAAAAGCCATCTACCACCCAATTGGACATTGCTATGCTGAAACACCATTAAATAACTAACAGAAGCCGCCCAAGAGTACACAATTTTTACAAATAATTAAGTAATAAGATCCGAAACCAATAGAACATACTCTAAAAACAGATAATAACCCACTCCCACATGTAGAAATACCAAAGTCAAGCTAAACATCACAACATTCCACAGCCATTGGAACCATCTAAGCTAAATCCTTACAATTCATGGAACCATCTAGGATAAAATCTTAAAAATTCAAGCAAGAAAATACAATTTTGCTCTGAGATTATCTGATAGGTTAACATCTTCCAAAATGACAACCTTAACGTGAAATGCCCATTTGACAAACAGAAAATTCTACCCTACACCTCATAACATGGCAAAATCAGATCATAGGCATTAGGAGTTTTATATGAATAATACAAGTGATGCTCAACTATTTAATTTGAAGCATGCCAACATACATACACCATGATCCTCTGATCAAATTAACTCTAGCTTGTCCTTTTCCTACCTTCCCATGCATAACCTTCAGAAACGTAATTTTCAGTAAGATATAGCAAATATTAAAAATTAAATGATTTAAATAAGGGAATCATGCATATTATAAAGAAAGAGCCCCATATAAACACTGAATGGACGTTCAATTGTATTTGTTTGTTCTATGAGTGATTGTATTTTTTCATTCGACAGTCCACTACTCCAATTAGTTCCTTTTAGCCATCTATTGGAAATTGATCCAACCAGATCATTGATTTGACCTAGTTTTGCTCTGCTAGAAAGGTAATCTGTTTTATAGTTTTTTTAGTGAGATAACAAAAGATAATACCTTTATGGCACCAGTCAAATGGATAAAATGGCTAGCCAGAAAAGGGGAAAAAATCATCCAGATATTCAACCACTTCAAGTGTTTGCGTAGTTCACTAAAATTGGGAGCAACAAGGAGTTTGGGATTTTACTCCATTGGTCAATCTTGCTAGAAAGCTAATTAGTGAAATCTCATGCATTAAGTCAAAAATGGCTAACTGAAACAAAAAAAATGGCAAAATAGTCAACAGAATGGAAGATGCCACCTCACCTGAGCTCAATTGGAGTTGCAACGAAGTTTGTGAGCATCACAGTAGGTGCATGGCAACGATCTCCAAGTAATCCAATGGCCAGACCACATAGAAGTACAGTGACTCCTGCCATGACCACATTAGCTCATATCAGAATTTCCATGGGTGCTGTGAGTCAGGAACTAAAAATCAAAACAGCAAAGGGTGTGTGACTTGAATGCCTCAAGTATTTCGTTTGTTTATGCACATATTTGGAGAACACCTTTCAGCATGCCAAACTTAGGAAAAGAAAAAGGATATGTCATTTACCCCAAATCTCCCTCTGTGAATCATTCTAATAGTATTGTTAGCAAATCTCGCATGCCCTTTAATTCTAATATTATTATTATTTAAGAATGAATAACTCGTGTGTGCCCTTAAATTTGTATCACATGAGTGAACCCAACAATGTGGCTGCTTTGAGATAGAACACAAAAATGAGTAATAAGGCAACTGCAGAAAAGTAAGAAGTTTTGTTGCATGGGTTCTGTTAAGGTACAATACTAGCTTTGTCGTTTGTCACAAATGAGTTAAAGTCAATTTGAGGCCTAAAGAATCAATCTGCATGGACTTTTCAAAGATAGCCAGATGGATTATTTTTTAGATGCACCAGCTCCATGCAACTTTAATACTGCTTAGATCTCTCATTAACCAGGGGAACAAGTGAAACGCTAATAGCCTAGAGGTCCCATGAGAAATCTTGTAAATGTTTACTGCAAATTTCTGGGGTTTTCAGGCTGCTTTATCCCTTCGTCTTTGTTTTTCTTCCAAGCCGAGAGAATTGTATGGACAAAATAGCTATTCATGAAACAAGTTCTCAATGTTGAGGAAGAAATATTTATCTTAACCAAACCTTGCTGAGAACTGAACTTATAGAGAATTCATTTGAAGCAATTACAACAACTAAAATACTAAAATAGCAAAGAAAGAAAATCCAGACAAAAAAAAAAAATTTCCTCCAGGGACTGGAAACTAATATAGGTCCATATTGCTCCTATTAGATGATAAACTGAAATAAAACAAGTACAATTGCACAAGAACAAACCAAATTTTTTTGTGGATAGCCCAAAATATTAGCTTTGATTAAAATTGGAAAAGAAATTGGAAATAAGGTTCTTTTCTGCAAAAGTTACTTGACTAAAATCATGCGTATTTTGGATTTTTTTTTTTTTTTTTTTAAAATTGTATATCACAATCCTTCGTATCCCTAGTTTTGCCCTGGATGTTGAGATTTGTTGGCCTATTATGTTCTGTAAACTCCTTATATCTTCCCAGTGGTGCTGTTCATCATCTATGCGTGGATTGAGTGGAATAAATTATAGCATGCTCGAGGCACTCTACTGACCAATACGATCATGTAACTGGCAAATGAGGTGCAATAGATGGCAAGATAAGGGCCATTATTTGACATGTTTTGCTGCAAATTTTTAATGCACTAAACAGAGATTGAAAATCAAAACAGGGGATAGAAACATGAAACACACGGTTTCTTGCAATTACATTCAACACATTTTTTTCAGTAATCCTGCTCTGAAGATTTCAGGAGTAAGACCTGTGATGGCAATGGGATGACTTTACTTATGGCTGTTTGTGACATAAGACTCACATAGGGTGCACCCTCGAGTGAATATAACTAATGAATAAGACCATACTAAGTATGTACTTGACGTGGCCAATCCTAGAATGGAGAGAGAAATGCTGCATAGGCAAGTCAAATTATCTGAAACTACATGTCAACAATGCACTAAACATTCAGGCAGAGAATATTTCAAGTAATCACGGAATGCGAGTTCAACAGTTGATTAGCATCTAAAACTTCAACCTATGGGTATATATCAAATCATATAAAGACCACTCTGCACTCTCAGATGGTGTTTGAAACAGTTTGTTACGCAATATGATTGTAATTCGTCGGGCTGAGTGCATTCTATATAAAGCATTATATGCAGGTTCAACACTGGTACTATTCCAATAATTTTTTTTTGATGGAGTACCATTCCAATAATTGACAATTAAGAATATATTTGAGGCGACTAACCATGACTCACACATATAAGTTAATCATAACCATCACGTGCTGCAGCCAAAATTAACATTTTATGATTTCTCCAGCAAATTGGGCTGCTTTTAAATACTATATTGGCAAATTAACCATCCGCCATACATTGAGGTCACTCTACTCTAGCAATTGAGCTGGCCATGAAGAAGACATGCTTAATGACATTTAAGACGGCAAATAAACCATCTCAGGCTATATTCTTTGCTCATTAGCTTTCATTTGTTAAAAAGAAAGTCATAGATAATAGTAATTCGTTCACATTACGTAACTGAAGCTGCAGATAAGAATAGATTGAGCATCTGTACCCCAAATCTACCAAAAAAAAAAAAAAAGCAAGGAAGAAGAACCAGAGATGATAATAATGTATTATGTAATTCCAATAGAAGATTAAAGAAGAATTGTGAATCAGGATCTCATACCACAGACTGGGAATAGACCCAAAGTCATGCCAAGAGCACCCGAAAATGCCAGCAGCTTTGGTTCCAATCCCCTACGACAGAGAGTGTGAAACAAGGAAAATAATATCACGTAAAGAAGACTGAAAAAGCATATGTATAAATCTTATGAGATAAAAAAAATAAAAAATAAAAAATAAATTTTCATATTGCATAAAAGACGAAACTTTGAGATGGAAGTGCAAATTTCTCCAAAGTACCTAAAAACGATCAATCTTTATTTTCCTGCCAGGAATAATTCAATCATCCTAGAAAACATTCAAAGCAATCTCCATGCATAGACATAAAAAATAAAATTTTTTGAAAAAGGAAATCCCAAATTTTCACAAAATAAAAATTATATTGTATTGGGAAAGATGGGGAAATAGCGAGGAAGAAAATGGAACGGAAGCTCACTTTCGGAGTATTTGCATGAGGGGGTCGACGATCTTCCGATTGATCCATGACATGAACCCTATACCCGCCATCTTGTCTCGCCAAAAAGAAATCAGGAATCTAGGAAAGCAAGTATTCGGCAATGAATCCTTTCCCCCTTTTGCAGCAGACTAGGAAGAGAGGGAGGAGCTGAATAAGCTTCCACAAAAACCTCATGAAACTAGAGGGCATTAATAGAGGCCAGAGAGGGAGAGGGAGAGAGGTCAAAGCCAGCGGCACATCATCGCCATTTCACACGGACCTTTACCTTGCTTTCTTCTGCTCTGGGATCGGAATCAAAAACATACACAGCCTTCCGATGACGGCTGAAACAGACAAAGTCACGAGTAACGTATCAGACAAATACGCAATGCCGACCATGTGTCAAACTTTTTTTTTTTTTTTTTGAAAGTGCAGCTTTAGATACCATAACAAACTTACCAAGTTCCAGCGAGTAAATTTTAGAGTCTATTTGATAACAAGTAAATTTTAGAGTCTATTTGGTAAGTGATCAAACCTGCTGTAGTTTTTTATAAACTGTTTTAATTGGGACGAAAATTATACAATATGATAAAGGTAGTGATAAAAAGTTAAAATAGATAAATTAATTTTATGAGTAGTTGTATAAAAATGATAAAAAAATAAATTAGTTATATATAAAATAGGAAGAAATGATTGAAAAATAGGATGATTGCAGAAAGTAAAAAATTTTTAACTTGAAAAGTCGTAGTTTAAAATTTTTTGTTATAGATGACTATGTCTTCAATATATATTTTTTTCTCTTCTTAGTTATTTTATTTTATTTTTCAATTATTTTTCATATTTTTGTACAATTATTTTATTTTTCAATTATTTTTATATAACTACTTATAGAACTTACTTATCTATTTTAAATTGATATTCTTTAGTCCTCATAATTAATCATATTATATTTATGATTATTTGTCTAAAATTTTATCACCCTCTAAACTCACTTTTAAAATATTTGTTAGATCACTTCAAGTATATCTTTTTTCCCAATGTTATTTGTTTATTCCCACCTTTATATATATATATATATATATATTTACGTGTTCTTAAAACTGAGAATTCATTGGCTCATGAATTTGTAGAATTTGCTTTAAGAAACACCGATAACCTAGTTGTATTTCTAACTTTATATATATATAAAGATTAACAATTTTTAAATGATATCCCTCAGGGTCCAACTCCCCATCCCCTCTATTGAAGGAAACAGTGGAGTGGTCATGGAGTTCGGCTGCTTGTGTTTTTTTTTTTTAATTCAAAAAAAAAAAAAAAAAAAAAAAAAACCGTTGTAAAGTCAACAATGTATGGAGGGAAAGAGAGAGACTCTACTGAAAATGTAATACTAAAATCTACTTCAACCGGGATCAAACTTAGGCTAAGTCCTTCAGTAGTTACTATACTAGTAGAAAAAAGCCATTGACCCATGCCAACGTTAAACCGCTCAGATCAGCCCCATTTTTCTTTTTTAAAAAAAATCATGAGTCTCTCGTTGATATAAAATTTTCTAGACATATTTAAATAAGATTTTTTTTAAGTTTTGAAAACAAAAATAAAACATTTCCAATGCACTGTAGGGCCCCCAAAATTGTAAAAAAAAAAAAAATTTTAAATCACGGGGCTCTCCCAGCTGTTGACCGCATGGCTTCCCTGTAGTTAACTGCATGGATCAGTGCCGAAAAAAATGTAATAATAAAAATAAGAGGAGGATTTCATGCGGTTAAACATACATGTAAAAAAAAAAAAAAAAAATGAAGGAAAATAATTGGGATGAGAGAGAACACTGCTGTCTCAGAGTGTCACGAGATTTACCATTGGAATAAAACTCTGACAGCGAAACCACTTGTCAGTGCTTATGTTGCTAGAGTTCCTAGGCTGGAATAAAATTTGTGTGCAGTTGGCTTGTGAGTTTTATCTGACCACGGGCTCATATGTGCTGAGGTTGTTAGTTCAAGTCTCAAGTCTTACTGTAAGTGTGGATGTTATTGTTTTCCTGTGTTGGTGGAGGCTTTACGATCCTTCATAATGCGAAGGTGTTTATATAAAATCTCTATATTGTATAAAAGTTAAATATGCTTGATTGTAACATCTAAAGTCATAGTATATATATCTGTTAATCCAGAAAAATATTTAGGTGGTTTGGAAGTTTTCTCTTTATTTTTATTTATTTATTTTTTTTGATGATTATATTTACATAGTTTTCTCTTTATTAATATTTAAGAGCTTGTGATTTCATTGTTAGCATTTGGGCGCTTATGATTTTTGTTTGAGAATTCGTAAAAATTATCACAGAGTTAAATTGGAATACAAGTTGAGATATACAGGTGGAGCACATAGCATAAGATTTGGCATCGAAGGCGGTCCAGGTCCAGCGTAATGGCCCATGGGTGCGCCCGGCGAGTAGAACGTGGATCAAGAGGTTATCAACTGTCCTGCCTCATCTCGCAAGTGTGCTATCTTGTGTTAGGAATTGCAGCTCTATGATAGTCCCCGGACTCTCGCAATCCGTGTCAGCGTGCTTGCGTGCATGTACAGTGCATAGACTAAAACTCAAGGCAGAGTGACAAGCGGCCTGCCATGGATTTGATTTTTCAGCGTGACAATGATGTTTCATATTTTACTTTTTCTTTCTTTTTCTGAGAACTTTATTGCCATGCCATGCATTGCAATAAAGTCGTCGTGCCCGCATGTCAGCCAGAGGAACAAAACCTTCTTTCTCGAATCTCATGTCCCACGTAAAAAAACCACTTGAGCAATATATAATAAAAATCTAAATCGCCACTCCTGTAGATTTCTGTTGAAACTATAAGGAAAATTTTAATAGAGTTTAACTTTTACGAAAGATAAATATTTATTTCTTTTAAGTATTACTTTACATAGATAAAATAATAATTTAATTTTTAAGTAATTTAAAATGAGCTCCGCTTTTATGAAGCTTCTCTTTTATGTAACTCTATTTATTTTTAATATTTTGATAGTTGACGAAAAATCTACTTTTATTTATTATGTTTAATACCATTTATATTATTTTGAATTTATTTTATTTATTTAGTATTACTGTACGTATATGAGCCTTAGCTAAAAATGTATTTTCAATATTTAAAATATCTAGATAAATGATTCTGCAAAATATTGTTACATTCTTTTTTTTGAATAACGAATATTATTATATTCTAAAATATATTTGAATTGTTATAAGCATTTGCGCTACTTTATACATAAATATATATATTTTTGAGCAAATGTAGCTCAAGTATATATTTGATTTAGAAAAAACTTAATTTTAACATGAATGTATTAAATTTTGCATCAATCGTCAGCAATTAAAAAATAGAGTGGATTATATGAATCATTTATATGTGATCTGGTTACATAAGAGTAGATCCCATTTAAAACATTGTTAAATAAATTTTTGATTTTTCTATAATGTGACCTTTTTATAATGATTGTGCACAATTTTTTTCAATTAAAATAATGAAATAAATAATAATGTATATAAGTAAAGACATGGATATCTTTCCAACCTTTTATTAACGTATACTATAAAACTCTAGTAAAAATAAAAAAACACTTATTAAATTTATCATTGCATATTTATTGATAAGAAAGGGATAATTCATTTTATATTCATGACAATTGTACCTAATTCCTAATATACCTACAACATTATATAAATTTCTTTAATACTTATAATATTTTACTTTGAATTTCTATTATATCCACGCTGTTAAAACCACAATTATCTACCCCATTGAAAAGACGATTTTTCCCTTTTAAAATTTTTTCTAATTAAAATAATTCAACATTAATATAACTTTTAAATTATTTAATATCTTGTATTAATGATCTATTATCATCAATTGAATCGTGATAAGGTTGAATTATTCAATTAAAAAATTTTAAATGAGCAAAATTGTCTTTTCAATGGGATATATAACAATTGTATTGATAGCATGAGTATGAGAGGAATTTAGGATAAAATATTTCGGTATCAAAGAAATTTATGAAACGTTGTGGGTATATTAGGAATTAGATGCAATTGTTATGGGTGTGGAAGGAATTATCCAAGAAAAATTAAACTACATATAGAAAAATTATGAGTTTGTTCCTTAAAAACTTTTCACTAATATTAAAGGTTTATTAGGTGGTAGCGGCCAAAGAATATCAATGCCCATCTCACGACGAATCATGCCTTAAACAATATTATAGTACATGAAAATGAGCACCTTGTTACTTATAATAATTTTTAATTGTACTTGCTCATATTGATGGGTGCAACTTTTTTTTATTGATAAATTTTGCAATCATCTTAACTAATATAATAATCATCCATTGAGATATTCTTAAAAATTTCTAATATAAAAATACTATATTTCATCTCTTAATTTAGGAGACCAATAGGCTCCCACCTAACAATGTAATCCTCACACCATGGCAAGACTTAATAGTTTAACCCTCATGCATAGAGGGAAGTGTATATATAACACTCCACCTCAAGAGGATTCAATAAATGCATACTCAAAAAAATTAATGAACTAGAAATAAACCAACTAAATCTAACAAAATCCCTAAAAGAACAATTAGAAAAACTAATGTTAAATTCTGACAACTCAGAAAATGAAGAAATTATTGAATCTGAAAGGGAGATTGATGGACTAGAATCTAACATTGATAACTCATATGAATTAAATATGATAACGCAAGATCAAGAAGAATTATTAGATTTTGCGGACCAAATAACTGATCCAGAATAATAGAGAAAATATTTATTAAAAATAAAAAATATGCTCAAATATAAACCTTATGAAACTCCTTTCAACAAAATCTTAGAAAAAATGCAGCAAAGCTTTGAGTTCACCCTACAACAGATGTTTTGAAGAGGTGTACAGAGTAAGAGTGGTTACAGGTTAAGAGAGAGAGGGCTTTGGCAAATTGCTTGAGGCTTTCCTTAGTAAGGAGAAGGCTTTGGAAATTTTTCGATGCCTTCCTCTTCGGCTCCTTCTTTATAGTTGTTTAGAGACATTTTTGATTGACCTTTGATGGCTTTGAATGATAATCACTACTGGCTGCTATGCTAGACTTGCTGGATTCCTGCCAGAGATTCCTGACGAGCACTGTTGGAATGACGGTTTTGCAAAAGCTTGTATAGATTACTAACGAACACTGTTAGAGTGGTAGTTCTGAAAAGCTTGTGTGGATTCTTGATGAGTACTTGACATTTGAATGATGTTTTGTCTTCTTGCATGGGCGTAGCTGGTGATGTCACGATGCTGTCATGCAAGCGGAAATGAAAGATGGCAGGAGAAAACGTTTGAATGAGAGTTGAAGATGACGGTTTGTGACTAAATTTTTTTAAGTATAGAAATGTAACTGATATTGGGACTCAGTGAGTCCCCACACATCTTCATTCTGGTCTACCTGGTCGGCTTCATTTGACTCAGTGGTAGACTGTTGGTCTTCTTTAAGTTTGGTAATTGGCTGTACAGACGGCCGCGGGTTGAACTGTGTTTGTATTTCTTAGAGGAGTTTGAAAATATCTTCTTGGGTTGATGCTGTCGTGAGTTTGGATTGAACTACAGACTTTTGAGACAAATATTGCAATTCTTGTTTGGATAGAGTTTTTGGAGTCTGAAGCTGCTGTTTGTTGATTCATTCAAGAACCTATTGAGGCTCAACAAAGGTATATGTAAAAGGGGTCTCACCATTTTACCTTGAAAATTCTTCCAACGGAAGATGGTTGAGGTTTGAATTTTCAAGAAAAGTATACCCTCATTGACAAATCCAAGCTAGAGAAAATTTAAAACAAAAATTTAAGGTTTGAAAAAAGTGATTTTTATAATTTGAAAGATGAATATGTTTACAAAAGGTTTGGAAATCTTGATTTACTAATAGTGAAAATATTTCAAGAAGTAATCTAAAATGGTCCCACCATTAAGCAAATCAAAAGGGAAAAATATAATTTGTATTTCATTTGAAATAAAACATCCAGGAATGATTTTTTGATTTGTTTTTGTACCAAAAGGCTTTATACCAGGCTAGTTGATTGTCCTAGTATGTGTATGTTTAAGGGTTAAAATTAATTAAATTTTTTTTTAATTTTTTCATTGATTCAAAATCTAACGGCATCAAAACCTTCAAAATTTGAATGCTTGAGTGGGTAATTTTTGTTGAATCATCCTTGTCGTGATAATATTTGACTTGTATAGATTGGGTATCAACAAATATGAGTTCATGAAACTTCTGGGTCTTGTAGTAATACATGGTTTTATCATGATGAGTTGGAGAAAATAGAGTTTTGACTAATAGAGTGAAGTCTTTTAAAGTTTGGAAATCATGTTCAATATAACAAATGAGTATTGATGCATTTGGTTTTGTGACATATTTAGATTTATTGATGATTTTTGTTATAAGCGGAGTTGGGTGGAGTTCAATATCTTTGACTAATTTTGATTTGAGAGTCCTCCAGAAATCGAAATCATAATAGAATTCAAAAATAAACAAATAATATATTCTCCATATAAAGTTAGAATAGATATTGAAACACCTCATAATGGAAATGATTTTTAAAAACTATATAAACAAAATAGGTTAGATAAAATTCAAACTACAATAGTGGACAAGATAATACCACGTGTCATCCTAAACCAAAGAAGAAACAAATAGATAAACCACTATTTATCCCACATGAAATTCCTAAAACACAATTAAAAGAAATAAGGAAAAATAGCAAATTCGTTGACAGAATAAATGAAAACTTAAAAATTCTTGAGACACCTGTAAGCTCAAAAATAGAAAGAATAAACATTGAAGAAGGAGAATGATCGACTAGAACGCTCAATGCTCCAACCAAATTTACAATATTATACATGTTTGAAATTGAAACAGAAGACTCTTCAGAAGAGTCATACAAAGAATATATATATATATGGGACCGATTCCTGTACAGACGGACTGCATCGTAATACAGTGCATTCCACTATAAAATGAATCCTACACACATAAGATTATAATGAAACTTTATGCAATTATTTATCCATATAACAATTATACTTTAGACAGTTTAGATGTTGAAAATACCACTTTAAAATTGATATTTATATTAAACTATTTTATTATGTTAAATTTGCACCATTTTAAAATGGGGATCACACACATGTTGGATTTCGATGAAAATTGGTATGCTAATAAAGTAGATAATTCTAAATACAATGGGTGGGGTGGATTTCCCATTCATTATCATGTAGAGCCCACAGTGCATAGACTGCATGGTGCAGTCGCATGCATTGAATCATATTCTTATATTTATATATACATGCAACTATGCAATTGTGGTGTGCCGTGTGCATGAGAGAAGTGACCCCTAAATTTCATGATTTCTTTTTGCGCCTCTTGTCGATTTTGTATGTATGTCCAGGCTCCAGTAATAGTTTTAATGATTTGTTTATCACTGTAAATGTCTGATTTAGGTACATAGCTTTGGTTAATGGTTAATGTATCTTGTAAACAACAGCTATAGTTTGAACTTCAAACTTTCAATGTTACGCCTACCGGTCTATGACTGTGAAATGTAAATGACTCTGTGCAATGCACTTTATTTTTATTTTCTTTTAGTATTATTTTTTAATATTGAAGTGACTGACTTAGAAGCGAAATTGAAATCAACCAATAGATGATAGATAAGGTGTAGTATACTAAAAATTAAATGGACAAGGTAGAACAAAAATAGACCTTTTTAAGCAGAAGATAAGTAGGCTAGACCATTACTCAGAACTAAACCTTCCTAATTGCATCCCCTACTCATCTCGGCATTATCATTTTGAACTACGTGGCACAAATAACAGCTGGCGAACATAAAAAGCAAAATAGGTAAAAAAGAGTATTCCTGTGTAAATCCCAACATGTGTAGAAGTCTTTGGCTCTTTCCATCATTCAAAAGCCAATGGTTATAGAAGCCTTTATCCTTCTCAATCATTTTTTCTCGATCAAATATAATAGGTATCGAAATAATTTCCAATTTTAGTATATACTGGCTTTTTAAAAAAAAAAAAAAGAGTTGCAACTTAATACAATTTTCTAGAATGACTTGAAGGGCATCATTTATAAAAATTTATTTTTTTAAATTTAAAGTGTTTAAGAAGTAATAAAACTTCTGGATGGAAGATGTCTTTGTTTATGTGATAAACTTTTTAAATTAAAAATTCTCACTCTCCATAGTTACCTTAATTTTTAATTATTTCATTACATTTTTCTATATGACTACTACGTTTTTTCAACATTTTTGTATATTATCATTTTCTAAATATATATAGATAGTTTAATTGTATAAATAATACTATCAAAATAATTAAAAATATGAGAGTTTTTATATATGAAGAAATAATTTTAAAAATATGATATTTGTATAGAATAAAAAATTTTAAATTAAAAAATTTTGGATGAAAAGTTTTATAGCTAAACAAACACACCTTTAATCTAAACTAATAGTAATATATTTTTGAACCTCGCTATAAGCGAACTAGATTAAAACCCCGAAATCTTTGTTGTGTTTTGAGGAGGCGGCGAGCACCTTATTTATCAGCCTTCTCTCATACCCCAACACTCTGAAGACATTAGTATTCCTTCCCATCCTACATCGATTGAGAAAAGCAAATAAGGAGTCTCATTTAGAGGTAAACAGAGTAGCTTGCCTCTTCTGCAACATAAACAGTTTATGTTGTATTTCTCTTGTTTGTTTGTTTTTTTTTTTTTTAAAAAAAAAAAAAATTCTGAAGAGAAAGTAAGTGCCATTTATCATCAAAGAAAAGACTTCATTTTTTTCTCTTCCGACGGATGTGGGATGGGAAGGATCAGCGTCTTGGTACAGGTTTTGTCCAGAGTAAGCCGGAGGATAGGGCTCGAACCCAGGCAACGTATCCGCCGTCACGGAGTTAATAATAGCTCCGCGTGCAATCCCGTCATGGATGACAGCGACGCCGTCCACTTGCTGCACCCGCATCCTGGCCTCATTTCCCATCCACGCATATTCGGCCACCACTCGTCAACTAATCCTCTGAAATGTTATCCACCTATTTTGTTTTATTTTATATAAGATACAATCTAAAATATGATCTAAAATGGTAAATGTTCTGCTTTTCATTCCAAAGTAACTACCCAAATAAAATATTCTACTCTCACCTTACCGAATTACTTTTTCTTCGAGAAGGATGGGGTTCGGCAGAGTTCTTCACGTTCCACCTGGCTGTTTAAGTGTGCAGCTTCACCGCACCTGAATTTCCGGTGCAGCAAGCTCAAATGGGTTCCGCATAATGATCGAATTAAAATCTATTCCACATATTATATTTAGAATAATATATTTTATTACCATATCGGTTATCATCTTAATCGGATATGAAAATGAGATAAATTCAAGATAATAAAATTTTTTATTGTAAATAATAATTTTAAAGTGATTTTTACATCATATAAACTATTTGCTATAAAATTTATATATTAATAAATAATCGAATAAAGTTTCATTATATTTTAATATGTATAGGCCCAAAAATGTGCTGTACCAGAATAGCTCTTATACGTATGCATATATATATATATGTGTATGAAAAA
>JAXCLR010000001.1:70201658-70212665 GCA_035584095.1 Annona squamosa
TTCGTTGTACCATAATTACGGTGCAGTAACCTTCAGGGCTCCACATGATCATAAAATTATCATCTATTATTCCTATTATATTTAAAATTATGTATTCTATTTTCATACCAATTTTTATCTTAAGTGAATATGTGTATAAACTCCAACCGAAAACAGCATAAATTCAATGTAATAAAATAATTTAATATAAATAACAATTTTAAAATTATTTTTCAATATATAAATATTTATTATAAAATTTATATATAAATAAATGAGTGTATAAAGTATCAATATATTTAAGTATACATAGCGCTCATTTTGAGACAAATGCACCGTTAATTAGGGTGCGATTTAGCTGCACACAAAAAATTATATATATAAATAAAGTGATAATGACATGTCCAGATAAAAAAGTCAAGGGGGACTTTTCCCCTGTTATTGCCTTGTTTCCGCATCCCACCAGCAATTACACTATATCCAACCAAAATCCACATACAAATCCCACAAATGCATACCAAACTAACCAATCTTTGGGTGGGCCTTCAATATTCATCCAACCACATCCTCCCCCCACAAAAAATCATCGTCTTCAATCAAGAGCCAAGACCTTGACTCTGCGCAAGAACAACTTCCCTTTGAAGTTGAAAAAATTTAACAACAATGATAATCATAAGATGATAATAATTCAGGGATGGTTGGTGGGGGAAGTGAGTGGGAAGAGCGGCAGTAACTCCGGTTTGATGTCTTCTCCTCCTCCACCAGCTCTGCTTCGTGGCGATGGATGCAGATAAAACCGCCTTTCTTTAATTGCTCGCTCCTCCTCTTCACTGTTCAACTTCAACCCCGAAGAATCCTCCAGTATCGAGAGGTTCGAGAAACTCGTAGAAGGGCTCTGCAATGGGCTTGTGATGTAGCCAGGCGTTGATGGCAAGGAGGAAGAGAAGCCGGCACCCGCTTCTTGGAAAGCAGTAGTAGGTGGAGAGGGTGACGGAGGCAGCAGCTGGCCTGCTTTCAACTGCTGCAGACTCGGTTTGACGATCTCCAATTTGGGTTTTGAGCACTGCCTTCTCTCATGGAGTTTGAAGGTGGGCTTCTTGACGCCCATGGGTTTTGGGATGGGTGCCGTCGTGGTCTGATGTACGGAGGCTTCGACAGCGTCGGCAGAGGTGGACGGGGTGGTTCGAAAGTCTTCTGCGTCGGTTGCACCGGTTAGCTTCTGGACGAGCTCTCGGAAAGTGCTTGTGTCCGCCTGGACGAATGTAGTCAGGGGCACTGATCCTTGAGTTGCTGCTGCTGCTGCTGCTTTTTCCATGACTTGGATAAACTGGTGTCGGTGGACAGTCGATATAGATCACGAGGTCTACAAAAATACACCGGCAATAGAAACCAACCCAAATTTCAGTAGCTAAGGATATTATGGAAATTCGGTTTATTCGATTACGGAGCCGTATTCTAATGGGCGGAAGAACAGAACGGCAGGCCAGCCATGGCCCATACTAACCTCTATTTCGGCCCCTCCCCTTACTTTCGCATGGAATCAGTATTTCTTCAACGGCCTGAGATTCTGCGAAAAAATAAGAAAAATGAAAACAGTACATTTTTAATTTCGAAGCTCTTCCATTCGTCTCTAATATCAATATGAGAGAGAGAGAGAGAGATCCCGTGGTATTTCTGGATCTTGCAAACGAAACCCACTCTTCAGTTTCCATATTCCCACACCGAACAATACCAAATGTGCCACTCAAGAGAATTTTGGGATACTAAAAACTCTCTAAAATAATCTTATTTTGAGATGAAGATTAAGAAAATCTGGTAAGTAGCTGAACGTTGTACTGAATGAGATCAACAAAAATCATTAAATTTCAACCAAACTGGAGATTTGAATTCGTGGAGAAGAATTTTAGCACATGTCAGTGGTGTTAGATCAAATAACTGAATATGGGTCACCCAATAACTTCAAGGTTATTAAGAAGAAAAGTCACTAAAGAGAGGAAATGGAAATCGTGAAGAATCTGAAATTTCCATAAATTACTAGATATCATAGCCAATGTTCTGAAAAACATGGCTGAACAGAAAATTTTCTTTCGACCGAAGAGAAGTAACCTTCAAGAGAATCAAGACCCAGAAGAAAAATTCGGGGAGACATCTGAACAAAAATAGAAACCAACAAACGACAAGAAATCTATCAGCTTACAGGGAGGAATTCAGCCAAGGGAGAGAGAATATATCTTACAATATTTCCTGCAACATTCAAGGGATGATATATACTTTTGAAAGAAACTGCCAGTGAACACAGATTTCAAAGGAAGGCGGAAAACAATTGAATTGCTAGAGGACACAATAAAAACGTACGGAAATTAGAATACTGGCCTCGTAAATCCTCATCAGCTTCGGTTCCGCTGGCTTTTAACCAGAAAAGAAAACGACCCAACAGAAAGCAAGCCAGACAGAAGAAGGGGCACCGGGCACTGCCTTTTCTTCTTCGCTTTTCTTGCCTCTGCCTTCTACGAAAAGTAATCCGTTAACTGGTGGCAAACAAAGAGCCCAGAGGGTTGGATGCATTGCTGTGAGACAGACAGGACGGGATCCCAAAGTACCCAGAGCAAGCGAGGGAGGTTTCTCGCAATTGCTGAGACGCTCGCCGTTTGGACTCGGGACAAAACAAAGGCAAGCAGCCTCAGGCGCTGGGACCGCCACCTTTTCGCCACTTCAGATAATCTCCATCCCCAGCTAGCCAATCCAAACCAATCAGCTTCAATCATGCTTTTTTTTATCATCCGTGTGAATCTGCGCCGTCCAAATGCCCGAAGAACAACTGATTTTTCTTTTTTCGTGACTTATGTCTTTATCCAACACTGAGGAACTGATGGCCAGAGCGGATTTTGATTTTTGATGGTGTGCCTGCCTGCCTGCCCACGGGAATGTATTCCCAAGGGCGTTGCTGGCCATTCCGGTATCGGATAAATAATTCACTTGGTGGGCCACCGATTAGCAGTGCCAAAGGACATGATGGAAAACACGAAAATTTAATAATGCTAATAACTAGTTCAGTTGATTAATTGTTGATCATCGTAGACCCAACTTAATAGACCCAACGTAAATTTTATCTTTTCGCCATTTATATAGAAAGAAGAATCCTCTTTAACCCGGGCAAACCAAACGCCCTGCTTAGCTTGTCTTAAAAAACTTATGTATAATAATTTTTTTATTTTTTTTATACACTTGTTTATCTAAATGTATTTAGCATATAAATTAAATTTTACCATTTTTAGACATGTTTACATATTTTTTTGAGATTTTTAAACATCTATGTCTGTTTATATATATGTGTGTGTGTAAAATACTCACATCTTTAAAACTCTAAAAAATATATACACATATTTAAAAATGATAAAACTTAATTTGTATATTAAATACACTTAGATAAACAAGTAAATGAAGAAAAAACAAAACAATTGTTATAAATGTATTTTTTGATGTGAGTTAAGCAATACATCTGCTTAGCCCAAGTTAACAAAATCACTCATCTTTATATAAGTTCCATATAAAAGAGATGATCATGTTAGCTTGGATTAAGCAAATGTCCCTGCTTAGCCCACTTTAAATACTTCTTTAAAAATTATTAATTTTTTACTTTTTTCATTATACATTTGTTTATCTAAGTATATTTAACATATAAATCAAGTTTTAGCATTTTTAGATGTGTGTATATATTTTTTTGAAATTTTTAAACATGAGAGTACTTTAAATACATATATATAGATAGATATTTAAAAATATCAAAATAAATATATACATCTAGAAATGATAAAATTTAATTTATATGTTAAATATACTTATATAAACAAGTATATAAAGAAAAAAAAAACAAAATAAGTGTTTTAAATAAGTTTTTTTTGGTAGGCTAAGCGAGATATTTACTTAAACTCGGGTTGGCAGCATCTCTTCTCTTCGTATAAATCATGGAAAGACGACCAACTCTGCTTGTTTCTTGCTTAAAATAATCATTTGTAGAAGAAGAGTCCTAGCACTTGCACCAATGTGAACATTGGATGGATAAAACAAGAAGATTCTACGTTGTAACCAACAAAAACAGAGAACTTCCGACAGGTTGGAACCAGACCATCAATTTTGTACCATCGGTTACAAATTTGTAGTCGAAGAATTGAGAATTACCCCCTGGAATTGCAGGGTGATGTTGTCACTACAGGTTAAAGCCTTCCTCAATGCATTCTGTTTTGATTGTATCCATCAGCTTTTGGAGGCGAGAAGGTTGGTTTGTAACCATTGCATCCACTTGTTCAAACAACAAGTTCCTCATAGAATCTTCATCATCAACCGTCCAAGCATATACTTTCTTGCCCCTCCTGCTAAAACATAATGATGTAAGCAGGGTATCTGTGCGGCTGCTTTTGGTGACGAAACCCACAGCAGTTAACATATTTACCCCATGAGATCATTTATTGCATACAGCTCCAAATTGTTGGACAACAAGTTCACTAACCGTGCAAGATGTGCAGATAAATAGATGGATTAAAACAGACCTGGCGGCCTGATTCAAGTGAGATACCTCTTTGGATGAGTGGACTAGCTTATCTGCTGGGCCGAATGATTCTCATTACTTGTTATGCATATGGTACATGTCCGTTGAGCCATGAACACTGGCCTTTCAGAAAAAAGGGAAAAGAACCAACTTTCGGATGTCAAATGAAGCACATACCTATGTGACGTTTTCACAAGTCTCTCATCAATTAAAGGGTAGTGGACACCAATCACCCCAGCACCTCTCATTCTTATCAAATTACTTCGAGCACCCGTGGAACGATCTGTCATAACAATGTAACCTACCTGGAAGAAATCATATGTCCCATTATGAGAAATGCGTAGCTATTTGTGCAATCTCTCTTTTGTTAGCAAGCAGAGGCCAAAGTAGACAATACATTTCATCAATCAGATCCAGAAAAATCCAGAAGGTGCTACCACCACTGCCATGCAAGGGAATTAAGGACTGACGGAGCTCGTACGTGGGTAACGATTTGGATTGATGCCACATGCTATGTCCCTAAGATAATTTCACTGTACTTCAAAAGAAATCTGGTGTGCACTTGGAGAATGGGCAGTATCCCTGATGAGGAATAGACTAGCAGGTTATAGGCATCTTCTTTTCAATGTGTCTTTCTCAGAAAGTATATTTCATACCCAAATCAGGTTCCAAGCCCTTTGGGTCTTCTTATCTAAATGCTCTTATTTATCAAAGAAAAAAGTACAAATAAGAAACAAATCACAACAAAAGTAAAGAGAATTTGAGATTACTGTAACATCTTGTGACAGTCTAATTATATCCCTTGCTAAAATGTCGCTTTTTGCCCATATAAGACAATTCCTGCATCGTGTCTTCTCAACCTGCCATAGAACACAGCAAATTTCAATCAGCATTTATTGGAAAGCACCTTAAGTGTAAATGTTTAGAGATTGACAGCACTCAGAAAGTAATGATTCCAAGACTGTGGGGACTCAGTTAGCTAAAGAAGATACAAAATGAGTTGCTATGTGCAGATTGAGTCTCATCAAACAGAAATAGGTAGGAAAGTGATGTTATTTTGCCATTAAGATATTGAAGACTTAAATATCATGTGTCAACACACAAGATCAAATTATTTTTATTTTTCATATGTTTGCAACATTTTTATACGTTAGTTTCACTAGTAATAAAATGGTGGTATTATTGCCAATAGTTCTTGACACGTAGGTAACCTTAGCGCGGATTATTGAGATAATGGTGGTACCATCAATACTTCGTGATATTGTCGAAGACATACAAATCTTATGACAAGTCATGGTATCTATATGCCAGTGGACGGCAACATAGTTTCATCAGTGACACTATTGAAATTACCATAATGTCACGTCCCAAATATTTCAATAGAGGTTATCAAGGAAACCTCTACACAGTTGTAGAGAAATCATGAAGGTGTCAGAGTTCTCTGGAAAGTTCTAGAGAAGAAGAGTGTATAGAATTCTAGAACTTTTTAGACTTCTCTTAAATCCTCTAAGAGCTCCAAATACTTTGGGAGAGTTCTAGAGAATTCCAAAGAGGAGGTGGGAAGATTTTAGAAAGCGATCCTAACCGTCCACTTAAGGACATGTGTCAAAATTCGGGGAGTTCCAAGGGGAAGAAAGAGCCTATAAAAGGGGAGAGAGCTCATTTGCTCAACACATCAAATACACACCAACTCAAGAGCACCCAAGCTCCCAAAGTGAGGTCCCTTATAGCCTTCTAGCTCTCTTGTAAAAAGCCTTCAAGTAATACAAGTCCCTTTGTTCCTAAGTGTTTTCTCCTCTTTTGCCTACTACTCTCGACCATTATTTTCTTAAGTATTTGGTTCGATTTTAGGCTTACTTAGTCCTCACAAGGGTGTAAGTTAAGTGCCGCACAAGTTCAAGGTTGTAAAATTCCAACTTGTGACAGTTGGTATCAGAACCAGGTTGCATAGAGGAGATCATGGATCCCTCAAGTCTTACTGATGTAGAAGCCCGAGCAAGCAAGACCAAGAGGTCATCATCCAAGGATGCTATTGTAGTCATGGAGGGACGGATGGAACGGGTGGAGCAAGCTATCAAGGTGATGGCCGAGCATCTTAACCGTATTGTGCCACATCTCGACGAGCTTACGTCCACGAGGGACGATGGAGAGCTCCGAGAATACATGATGGTAGCTATCAACTCTACTACTGACATGTTGCGTCAGGAGATGGATGGTAAGCTTGAATAGTTACTTGAATGGGTTGAAGCATTAGAGGACCTAGATACTCGGGTGTCCAGCTTGGAGGCTGACATGAAGGCTCAAAAGGAGGATATGATGTTATGTAAGAAGGCGGTCACCTCACGAGCCATGGGGATACCAGACTCGGTAAGAGTGGATGCTCCTAGACCCAAATCCTAGGGTGGAAAGAGGGATGCTACGGAGCTAAACAACTTTTTATGGGGGCTAGAGCAATATTTTGAATATTTGGGAATGGAGGATGATGGGAGGAAGATCCGCACTGCAACTCTCTACCTTACTGATTTGGCCCGGACTTGGTGGAGATGTTGACGGGAAGACATCCAAAAAGGTACGGTTCGTATCTTCACTTGAGAAGAATACAAACGTGATTTTAAGGCCCAATTCTATCCTAAGGATGCAGAGGTGAGGCAAAAGCCAAACTTCGAAAGCTTTAGCATACAGGCACGATCAGGGACTACGTTGATGAGTTCACTAAGACATCCCTTAAAATCCCTGATCTACATGGGAGCTTAAAAAGTTCTTCTTCATAGACAGATTAAAATCATGGGTGAAGCAGGAACTAGTACGCCAAAATGTACAAGATCTTGCTTCGGCCATAGCTGCTGCCGAAAATTTGGTTGAATTCAAGAGAAGAGAACCCTCCAAGTTCAAGAATAAGAAGGGATATAAGAGGAATAGTGGGGGAGAAAAGGATAACAAGCCAAAAGCCCTAACTCATGGTAAACAATATGACCCCAAAACAAGGGCAAGGCAAAAGGATCCTCCAAACCAATTAGCTGTTTTATATGTGACGATCCCCATTATGCGGCCGAGTGCCCAAAGAGAAAATCTCTGAGTGCTCTAGTGACACAATTTGATGAGAAGCCCCGTGAAGACCCAAACAAGTAAATCAGGATGGGATTTCTACAATTCTTGAACGCAGTCGCTAATGTCAAGCCACGAATGCCATTAGCCAAGGGGCTAATGTACGCGCCTGTAAAGATAAATGACAAGGAAAGCCAAGTCTTGATCGATACAGGCGCAACACATAACTTTGTGACCGAGGATGAGGCCAAGATGATAGGCCTTAAGATCACAAAGGAGGGAAGATGACTGAAGGCTGTGAATACCATAGCCAAACCCGCGATGGGTATGGCTCAAGATGTAAAGATGACTGTTGGAGGATGAAAGGGCAAGGTCAATCTATCAGTGGTACACATGGATGACTTTTCCATGGTTCTAGGACTGGAGTTCCTAGATAAGGTACGAACTCTTCCTCTCTCCTGCGTCAACTCTTTATGCATCATGGGTGGTAAAGAAGCATGCTTGGTACCCTTGAGGAGGGAAATTGAATCAAAGGGTAAGACTTTGTCAACAATGCAACTTTCTAAGGGTCTCAAGAGGAAAGAACCTACATACCTTGCGACTTTGAAGATGGATGGTAATCTCACTCCTCTTGAGATTCCCAAAGAGATATGTGCAACCCTTAAGGAATACAAGGACGTGATGCCACCCAAGTTACCCAAGAAGTTACCACCTCAGCGGGAGGTGGATCACGAGATTCAACTGGAGCCTGGAGCAAGGCCCCCGGCCATGGTACCATATCGGATGTCCCCGAAAGAGTTGGATGAATTGAGGAAGCAGTTAAAGGAACCAACTCGAGAAGAGTCGAAGCATGCACCAACGGCAAAGAGGCAGAGTACATCCTTGTAGATCAGGACACTAGAAGACGAGGCCTACCTCCCTACTATGAATATTTGGTCAAGTGGCGAGACTTTCTGGACGCCGAGGCAAGTTGGGAAACTAAAGACTCGTTGTGGCAATTTAAAAATAAGATACAGGAATTCTACAATGCCGCACCGAGGATGTCGCGGAAATAGATGGGGGAGGATGTCACATCCCAAATATTTCAATAGAGGTTATCAAGGAAACCAATTGTAGAGAAATCATGAAGGTGCCAGAGTTCCCTAAAAAGTTCTAGAGAAGAAGAGTGCATCGAATTCTAGAACCTTCTAGACTTTTTTTGAATCCTCTAAGAGCTCCAAACACTTCGGGAGAGTTCTAGAGAATTCCAAAGAGGATGTGGAAAGATTCTAGAAAACGATTTTAACCGTCCACTTAAGGACATGTGTCAAAATCCGGGGAGCTCCAAGGGGAGGGAAGAGCCTATAAAAGGGGAAAGGGCTCATTTGCTCAACACATCAAACACACACCAACTCAAGAGCACCCAAGCTCCCAAAGTGAATTCCCTTGTAGCCTTCTAGCTTTCTTGTAAAAAGCCTTCAAGTAATACAAGTCTCTTTGTTCCTAAGTGCTTTCTCCTCTTTTGCCCACTACTCTCTACCATCACTTCCTTAAGTGTTTGGTCCGGTTTTAGGCTGACTTAGTCCTCACAAGGGTGTGAGTAAGCTAAGTGCCGCACAAGTTTAGAGTTGTAAAGTCTCAGCTTGTGACAATAAGTTGTTCAATGATTATACATAAAAGTAAATTGCCTACCATGACATTAAAAGAGGGAAGAAAACAGTTGCCTTGACAAAACAAAAAGTCAATCAGCTGTTAAGTTGCTACATTGCTCAGGTTTGTTTTTCAGTGTGTTTTTTGTTCTTTTTTTGTTTTTTGTTTGCAAAGCCAATCCATCAACCATCATGTGCATATTCAGAACAATGAATAATAAGGAACCAAGGAAATGGAAATTTAGAAAGTAGGAACTACTTACAACAGAAAGTATGTCTGCCGCTAGTCCTTTTTCGTATGAAGGAGGCCCAACTTTTGCATCCAGAATCACCTGCTTCACTGATTTTGATATTAACTGCAATCCATTAGGAATATCAGTGTATCATTATCTTCAAGTGTATTATCCACAAAGGATCTTACATCTATAATCAGGATGTCCACAAGACCTAAATATCAGAATGACTAAGAAGTGTATCAGCTACTATTGTAATAATGCATTTGAGGAGTTGCTGTTTGTGTATAACACAAAATTTGAAAGCTATGAACCTAATGGGAAAATTGGTAGAAGAAGTACCATCAATGCAGCTTCAACAGTTGGGACCTTTTGGTTGTGAAACTCTCGTGTGATGCTTGCATCCAATTCTTCTATCTACAACCAAAGACTAAAAGTCATTCCCTTCAATGACATGTAACAGTAGCTGAGACCCTCTCCAAAAAAAAAAAAAAGTTACTGAGGACTGCTTTTGTAAATTTAGTAGCACAAAATGGGAAAAAAAAAATAACATCAACATAATATAGACACCATTAACTTCAAAGCTGAAATTACAATTGCAATTTCTATGACATCTTATTCTGCTTCCTTGAATTAAAATTTACCTTACTGTTTCTATATGTGCTACAAAACTGGAGTACTTTCTACACAATGATGATGGTGAGTTTGCAAAATGAAATCGATATTTATTTTCAGCAACCGCCTGTGATGAATGTATGTTAAAACTTCCATTTGTAGTGATGCGGTGATTTTACATGACCTGAGACATTCATAGTCCTTGATAGTAAGGACCAAACATTATCGCATGCAAGAGCCAAAAGAGGGTTTTGGTGGTTTTTTTGTTTGTTTATTTTTTTTTTGGGAGGGGGGGGGTGCATTTGCTCAATAGAATATAAGTATAGAACAAAATAAGGATGAAAAGATAATCCTTTCATTCAGGTCTGTTTCAATCCTCACCTCATTCATACTGAAATACCCAACTTTTGCTGTGGCATTGCCAGATCTCCACTGCAGATCCCTGCGTGCGTCATGTGAGAGTCATATCTGCTGAACCAATGTTAAGAAGTAATGTCAAAGGCAAAAGACGATAAAGAGACCAGAGGTATTTACTCTTTGCAGATTTTGTTTGTGGTGATCAGCATCATCTGATTATTTATATCATTTATTTTATTTACTTTTTTTTAAACATAAGTTTAAGCACATGAATCTTATTACACCATTTGGGTCTGTTTTTCGTCTCTGCCCTTCATCAGCATTGTGTAATTTTATATTTTTCAATGATCTCTAGCCACATTATTTGTAGTCTTTTTCTAATTCCCCTGCATGACTGCCTGTGTTGATAAACTTAGTGTTCCTAATTGACACAGTTATAATTTCCAGTGCACATGATAAACCGCCAACGACCACTTTCCTGATCTTATCACCTATTTAGTTTACTTCACATTGTTTTGAATTATTTGATTTCTACTTTCATTATGCATCCATCTTTGTATCCTCATTTTGCCTACATGCATATTATGCATAAATATTTCATAAA
>JAXCLR010000001.1:70217542-70231613 GCA_035584095.1 Annona squamosa
CATTATTTTCTACTGATTTGACAACTTTTACATACAAAATTTTTCATCAAAAGTTTTACAACTTCCCAAACACACCCGTAATTAAGTAAATCTTAAAGGGTTTATCCCAAATATATCCACAACATTTAACTTAGGGAATAAATTATTTGCTGCATTTATGTCCAACTACCAAACCCCTTTTTTATTTTTTTATTTTTGAAATTTTTATTCATATGTGCCTCCCGAGTGATAAAGTTGCAGAACACGTAAAAATAATTTTAATTAGGAATTTCGAAATTCATGAACTAATTATGAAAGTCTTTTACAAATAAAGGGTGTGTGTAGATAGTGACCAAATTTCTAGATGAAAAAGTTTTTTTAATAAAAAGTTTTTGAAATGGAAGAAAATGATGTAATATGATATATGTAATAATGAAAATTAAAAAGAATAAAATTAAAATAAATAAGTTAGTTGTATTGGTAGTTGTACAGAAATGATTGAAATGTATGGTAACTATATAGAAAAATATAAAAAAATAATTTAAAAATAAGATATAATAAAGACTGAAAAATTTTGTATTGAAAAGTTTTGATTGTTTATTTTTTAGCTAAACAAACATATCCATAGTCTAAAATTTTAAGTTGTTTGTAATAAGTAATAAAATAGTACAGTTGCACTAGGTTTAATTCAAGGCTAAACTGATCCTTATCTAATTTCACAAACTTCTACTCTGTACCATTTTGAGTCGTATTGGTTCTAGGTATATCATATCCTATTTTTCAAGGACGGGTCAATTCCAATTTTGTTTTCAAATTAGTTCTTTACATTAGTATTTGTATTATATTTGAAAATCATAGTCCTAACGTAAATTTTACTCAAAAACTTATAATCAATATAATAATGATATATTTTTAAAATGTATTTATTAGATATACTAAATAATAGATAAATTAGACAAGTTTTTATATTTTATAAAAAGATATTGAATATATATATATATATATTAGTAATTCAGGTTGGTTCCGGGTACCCGAGCTCAGGACTTACTCTACATTAATTACATTGGGTATTTTTTTTATTTGAAACCTACCCTATCTTATAGGTAGGAAAATAAAAACCTACTCAACGGATTTTAAAGCATCCAATGGGTCGACTCGTGAGTACCATAGCTGAGTTTCACCCTTTAAAAATAAGGGGCTTTCCGAAAAAGGAGATTATTTTAAAAATGAAAACTCATAGTGTATAAATTCCAAATTTTAGAAAACTTGGGGGGCCATCTGCAAATATTTCTAATATTAATTATACTTTTAAGATCTTAATTAAATTTTAAGAAACTTAAATTGATCTCGAGTCGAAAATTTAGAATTGGAAATTTTTATTATAATCAACGATTAAACTGGTACATGAATGAGTTGAACTGGACCTTGTCCACCTTATTTTCGGAACGGTGTGGATTGAGTCTTGGATTTCCAACCCAATTTACAGCTACAGCCTCTCACTCAACTCATCCATGGTAGAACAGTAGAAATATCTACATGTCTACCTCTCATCTAGCAACGAAATATATATATTTTTCTTTTCTTTTTTAAAGGTTCCCATGCCAGCATCGCATGCAACATACCCAACTGCTGGTATGCACCATTATTTCATGCCAAGACTCTCTAAGGCTGCAGTTATATCATGGCTTGCGAAGCCTTCTTCCACGAGTACCATGTTCGGATTTTCGGTCGGCACCGCGTCTTCCTTCTTATAGCTATCTTCACCCCTTAAAAGCCCACCGCTTCCGCAAGCAACACCCTTGATGACTACCGTTTTTGATAGGCCCACCAGCATGTCCTCATGATCAGTGTCGCCCTTGTCACCCACGATCCTAACCATATGCGAAAGATCAATGCCCCAACGGATGCACAGATACCTGAAAAGGCATGCAAAACCACCCAAAAATATCCATAAGAACATTTCAAACAATTTTTTCTTGAAGAATCATGCCAAGCAGTTGGACCATCTAACCTCACGGCCTGCGCTCGAGATGCAAACAGGGGCAGCACAATCAAACGTGTGCCCGCACGTGTGTACACCAGATTGCACCTGAAGCCCCGCATCCGCAGCCTCTGGCGTACATCTTCGATTCTTCTAACCTGCCAAACGCGAACCCAAAAATCACACCGCGGTCTTTTTTAATTTCTTCTGAAAGAAAAACCCTTCTCAGGTTTTGGTACTGGTCAATTATTCACCTTGGCCTGGGGTTTCACCGAATAAGCATAGCAACCGGAAGTGCAGGCCTCGTCTTCTACCACCACGTCATCTTCATCTCCGTCGTCCAGCTTCGCCAGCCTCTCTATCACCAACCGCACGCTCTCTCCTGGCCACCTGTACTCCACGTGGGCCCCGTAGTCCACGTCGGCCACCAGATCTCGCCATGGATAGTACACCTCGCTGCCGCTCCCGCATATCAACGCGTCCAGATCATCCACTGCCACGTGGCACGATTTCAATGCTTCCAGTGCTTCCGCCAACGTGGACCCGGTTGACAGAACGACTCCAGTCCGTCCATCCCCGCTTGGCCGACCGGCTTCCATCACCTTCTCGAAAACGGCCCTCAGCTCTTCGGCGTCGATATTCCCGTCGGCGTGGTAGCAGTCTGCGGCGATCACGAACAGCCTCTGCCGCCGACCGGGGCCGTACTCGACCCCTCCTCCGTTAACTTCCTCGAAGTTCTCGGGGCGTTGCCGTCGGCGTGCCAGCGCGTCGAGGACAGCCTTCTGCCGGGCGGCGGTGTCGAGCTCGCCGTTGCTCTTGACGTCGGCGTCGATGGAGAAGGGGATGGAGAGGTCTTCGACGTCCCGAAGGGAGTCGCTCATTGGCTCTTCGGCGGGTGGAGCTATGTCGAGGCAGGCCGTGGGGTGGCGGCCGCGGCAGTGCTGGACGTGGGAGAGGTAGTTGCGGCAGTGCTCGGGCCAGGAGAAGCGGTGGATGTTTTTGAGGCCCTGCTTTCGACAATCGAGCCAGAGGCCTTTGTCCGCCACCAGCTTGAGAAGCGCGTCAGAGATGGCCTTTTGGTCGTGTGGGTCGATCAAGACCCCGTTATTTAGTGCCTGCAACATGAAATTTAACTGTAACTATTTACTGGGCCTCGCTTCTATGTTACGTTTGAAGCGATTTTTCTTTTTTTCAAGACGTTGATAATTGACGCAAAATTTATTTTATTTATTGACGAAATTTAAATTTCGTCCAGATCAAATATTTGCATAGCCAATCGCTTGCTGAATGGCAAAGCGGTTTCACTTTTACGTAACGGGTTACAATAAAAGGGCTCTGCGTAACCTAATATTTTTAAGATGTCAATAATTGATGTGAAACACAGTCTATTTATTATATTTAATATTTTTAGGTAGAAAATTAAGTTTTATCCAAATTAAATATATGTATGAGACATATTTGCTCAAAGTAGATATATTTATACATAAATTAAGAAAAATAGTTAGATCTATTCATATATATTTTAGAATATAATAACAATTTATAGAATTATTTGTTCACATAGTAGTGATATTTAAGATGTCTTATATGTTGAAAACATCATTTTAAAATTAATATTTAACACTAAATCCTTTTATTACGATGATTTTATAAATTTGTGAATGGAACACTTGCACAATGATATTAATCAAATGAAAAAATTTACATAATAATACAAATAATGCTAAATACAATAGATAAAATGAATTTTTTATTAATTATCAAAATATTAAAAAAGGGCGTTATTTAGGAATGGGGTTTTATAGAAGCATAAAAATATATATTTATGTATAAATTAGAAAATATACTTAGATCTATTCACATATGTGTTAGAATGCAATAATATTTTACAAAACCATTTATCCACATAGTAATGATATTTTAGATATTAAAAATAATACTTAAAAATTTGATATTTAGTATTAAAATATTTTATCTAGTTAATTTTATAAATTTATAGATGAGACTCATATACATTAATACTAAACAAATAAAAAAGTTTTTATGATAATATAAATAACACGGAAGGAGTGTTTTAGAAGTGATAAAAAATTTAGATGGAAATTTTTTGTATAAAAATTGTTAAATTGATAAGGAATAAAGTGATATGATAGGGATAATAATGATAATTAAAGAGAACAAGGTTAAAAATAAATAGATTAGTTATATAGATAATTGTATATAAATGACTGAAAAGTTGGAAAGTTTATATCAGAAGATATAAAGAAATAATTAAAAAATATGTTAATTATAGAAAGCAAAAAGTTATAGATTAAAAAGTTTTAGATGTTGCCGTACATACCCTAAATATAATACGTAAAGCAGATTTTTCACCACCCTTAAAATATTAAAAATGAAGAAAATCACGTAGAAACGAAGTTTGTGAGAAGCCGAGTCCTTTAAAGTTGTACTTTTATGTGAATGCATGTAGGGCTAAAACAGCAGACCTTGATTATATCCACTGGCCCGCCATTTTTTGTTGCAACAACAGGTAGACCGTAGGCCGCCGCCTGCCACAGATAACAAATGGTGAACGCACTACTACACGGTAAATATATAATAATAATAATAATAATAATAACAACAACAACATCAACAAAGATAACTTCTTACTAACTACGAAGTAAACACTCGGCTCAAAATTAGTGTGTTAGATACATACCTCAATGAGGGTGAGACCGAAGGGTTCAACCAGAGCCGGATTGATAAAAACTCCCTGAAAAGAAACTAGAAAGATTAGGTGATTTTACTAAAATAGGTGAATGGGAAGATTTTTGTGGCAGTGAAAAGAAGAGTAATGACCTTAGTCTTGGCAGCAAGACGGTAGATTTGGGGCACATCGGATTGCTTGTGATGTTTGGGATATGCCACCTGACCATAAAGGTCATACCTGTCTATGAGCTTTAGAACCGTCGTAAGAACTGCTGAACTACCGCCCGACATCTCTTCTATATCATCTCTGTTTCCGAGAATCAGAGTCTGCCATTGCAAAGATCACTGGCATTAGAATCCTGATCCAACACAAAAATTCAAAATTATAAGCCCCGGAATGCAGTTATTTATTACCATGTTCGCCAATTCGCGGAGGGGTCGACACTCGCCAAAGGCTTTGAGCAATGTTGTGACATTTTTTTTGGGGTCAGGGCGAGACAGTGCCAGGATCATCGGCTTGTGGGGATTTGTGAAAAATCTCATTATCTGTCAATGCCATTCAACACGGAAGTGAGTTTTCTCCAATCTCATAGAGAGAGAGAAAGAGAAGTGAGCCATTTTCTTTTTACCTCAGACCATATCGGGGGCAGATTTCTTGGACTCTGAGTTCTGTCGGTTCCTATCAAGGCAGATAGATCACCATCAGCATCCAACGCATCCGGTGCTGTGACGTAACTAAAATCCATCCCCGGGGGTATGACCTATTAAAAAGAAGACACCCATGAATCCAATTCATCACTGATTTTCGTTGAACGGAATTCAATACTACGTACCACCATTCTGGGCATGTATCTGCCGAAGCAGCTCACTCCCCTCCTCCTCCTCACGCGCAGCTTTCTCTCCAGCTTCAGATCAAATCCATCGTACAAGCCCCACTGCTCTTCTATCTCCTGCCTAGTGCTGGTCACCACCATCTCAGCCGCGTCCAGCCCCAGCTCCTCCGCCTCGATTCTTCTCATGATCTTGTAAGTGGAATTTATGTCCTCCTTCGACACCCTGCCCTGCTTCAGCAGCTGCTCGAACTTGTTGCGTCCCAGCGAGTGGCCAGTCATCACCATCGGCACGTTGAGAGCGCCGGAAAGGCGAGCAGCGACCTCGCTTGCATCAGCGTAGTGGCCATGGATCACATAAGGCCACGTGGGCTTCCCACCATCCACCTGATCGCCAAGGGCCCGTGCCATGTCGACAATGTGTGACAGGGCACGGTCTACAAACTCCGGAATGTAGGGCCACAGCAGCTCCTTGTGGATGTACCTGCTCAGACACCAGGTATTGAATTCAAAACAGAGCCAGATAAATGGCCTAACGAGCAAATACCAGTGACCCATTGCAAGGGGGCCTACTTATCACGTGGTCCGCAAGGAATTCTGATGATGTAAGCTCCACGGCTGTCACCATCGATTTGGTTGTCTGCGTCAGATGGTCTTGTTAACATCTCAATGGGCTCGCCGTAGCTCCAATCCACTTCCGGGGACGAGATCTGTCGTGTCAAGAGGTCGACCCGATAAATGCCTTTAGTTGCTGCCAGAGCTCTGGCCAGCTCCACCACATACTTCACCTGTCAAAATGCCACACAAAAGCAGCAAAACCATAAACGGACCAATGTCATTGGGGTAGTCAAAGCACAAGGTTCTCTTTTTCCCTTTTGAAACTGGGTTGCCAAATTATATATTATGAATTAGCTCAGATCAGTCGTGTGCCTGTATTGGGAAGCAAGACATTCGATTTCTAGGATTTACCTGTCCACCAGTGTCGGAGTCCCTTCCCAGTTCCATGTTTTCTCCACGTACCAAGCCATGCAAGCTAGGCAAGAAATATGAAGTACTTGAGCTAAAAGAACTCAACATATAGTTGCATTTACCATTCCAATTATATTCAGCGGGAATTTTGCTCTGACTGCCAAATTATTGATATATGCTGTGAATTACTGCAGGCCATTTCGCGATTTGTAAATTAATGGCTGGCTCATTTGTTGTTGATATATATATATATATGTATGTATGTATATATTATCTATTGAATATGTCTTATATATATAGTATATATTCATGTATATTCAGTCTGCACCGAAGTAAGTGTGCAGATGCCCAATCCAGCCATTGTTGGAGGCCAATGAAATCTCAATAATTGATTATGAGATGAGTGTAAATAGAGGCCAGAATACATTACCAGAATACACGACCAATGACTAAATATACACAGATGCACGCATGCCCCAACTCTCCGTCTCCCGCTTGAATTCCAAACCCCTCGAATTCCCATCCCCCTTGTCATCCCACCCGACTGAAGTAGAAAAAACCCAACCCTAAAAAACTTCGTCGCTGAAGAAAACCGCTCATTGATCTTCACTTATTTCAGTCAATCCAAGTAGCTCCAAAAAACACTAGAAGAAGGGAACACGATTTGGCACAAAGAAGAAGAGAAGAGCTGCCCCGCTTGCGACAAAGAAGATCGCCACCTACAAAGAAGAGAGTCGTCCTGCTTCTAAATCGAAAATCAGCATGCAGATTATGGAATCCGCATGCCTATTCTAACTTGGAAGGCCAATGTACCTCGGGTTTCTCTCTCTCGAAAATTAGCATGCGGATTCCATATTCTAACTTACAAAGGTTAAATGTATCAGCGGAATCTCTTCAATTCGCAAAATTAGCATGTGGATTATAGAATCTGCATGCGTATTATAATTTAGACAAGACAAATGTATCTCCAACTCGAAAATTAGCATGTAGATTATGGAATACACATGCGTATTATACCTTAGACAAGACAAATATAACGCTGGATTTTTTCTAATCGAAAATCAGCATGTGGATTATGGAATCCACATACAAATATCGACTTCCTCAAGTCGTTGCTTGCTAACAGATGACCAACACCAAACAGTGGCAAAATTTTTATCTGGAAGTTTTGAAATTGCCTCCCCAAATCTGCTGATCATCTTCACTTTCGCTAGTACAATTAACGATCTTTACAACTAGTAGCATGAGTGTGCTTTCCAACAAGATACACACAAAACCGTCTTACCTACACTCACAAAACAAACGCATGTCTAAGATTTCACCTGCCTCCCACAATGGCTGGATTGGGCGTCTGCACACTTACTTCAGTGTAGGCCGAATGTACATGAATATATCCCTATATATATTATCTATTAGTATATGGTCATTTGGCTGGTTAGAGCCTGTAGGTGTACCTGATCAAGACAATGTAGAGGCGCTTGGACTTGTCCTCATCAGACCATACGTGAACGTCGGAACTGATTTGGGACATCTTGTCCTTGATGACTGCTTCTGCTTGGCCTGCTTCCCCCTTTTCCTTCTCTCCCTCTGATAACTCGGATAGGTCGTCAGCCGCATCATTCCGTCCTTGTTCCCGCTCCAGTCTCCTCTTTGTAAGACGTCGTGAATCATCCCACTCAATCTAGTTAATTCATCACCATCCATCACCACTTTAATTAATTCCACATACCGACAAGTCTAGTTGATTAATTATCTATCAATTTTATACTATAATATTGGGTTATTTGTAAAAATAATCTTGTAAGTTTGTATATTTATGATTTTAAGTTGTAGTATCAATATTCACAGATATAACTCTATGACTTTTAATGTAGTGAAAAAATAACCTAATAAGCTTAATTAAAAGTTGAGAATGGTAGTTAAATGGACAACAAATATATGAGATTACACACTCATAAGATTATTCTTTACAGCATCAAAAGTTAGAGAGTTATATTTGTAAATGAGAAGTTAAAATCATAAATAGGCAAGCTTATGAGGTTATTTTTGCAAATAACCCCGAAGCATTAATCTTGAAATCCATATTTAAAGACCACATCTATGTGAAGTTTATTCAAATAAGTGATATCAGGAGAAGTAAGCCTTTAGGATGTGTTTGGCTATACTTAAAATTTTTCAAACCAAAATTTTTCAATTTAAAATTTTTACTCTCCACAATTATCCTATTGTTAATCATTTATTCACATTTTCTTATGCAATTACTTTACTTTCAATTATTTGTACACGACTACTCATATAACTAATATATCTATTTTAACTTAGAGCATGACTGTATTTAGAATTATAACCAGGCATCCCCCAAAGGTTCTATACCTGACTTATAACTAGAGAGCACCGTGATGTATTTTAAGCTAAAATATAATATTTCTTATTTTATCTTATTTTTATTTTTTTCATAAATATATTTTTCTAATTGTATTTAATCAATATATCAAGTTTTGTCATTTTATAATACTCTTACGTATTTACTTCTAAAAAAAACCAAATTCACAGGCACTCAAGTCATTTTCCACCCGTTAAAAAACTTAATTTAAAAAATCAAAAATAAATATATAAAGTTATTGTAAAATAGCAAAACTTTGTATATAATTGAATATACTTAATAAAACGTGTTTATGAGGGAATAATAAAAAAAATATAACTAATTATAAAAATAAATGAATATTATATTTTAGTCTAAAATACATCATAATGTATATAATCAAGCTCTTTTAACTTTATTTTTTTAACCATTATCATTACTCCGATTGTATCATATCGTTTTCTCTTATTTTAAAAACTTTTACATCGAACATTCATTTTTTCAAAAATTTTATCTCTTCCCAGACACGTACTTTACTTATTTTTAATCTTTTCGTTTCATTATCTTTCTCTGCTATGATGACATCCGTGTTGCTGATGAGTGATCACAGAGATGGCTACTATTGGAGTAAACCAAAACCTGGCTAATTTAATTAGGGTACAGATGGATCAAGTAAAAGAAGCTGCTGCTTTAGATAAGATATAAAAAACCAACCTGTTTCTTTTTCCGAGCAAGATGCCAAATTCTCCAGCACATATTCTCAAGCCTATTATTGCGTTCCCGAGTATTCCTTGTCGCTATCACCTGTGCGGCGTTACATGATCAATAAAGTTAAATAAGTTAATTTAAACGAAGTACGCCCGGAATCGGCAGAGAAATATACATGTAGGATAATTAAACCGACTTTATTAAATGAACGAACTCAATCAAACAAACAAAAGACTTTCCAATTTTTAATTAATGAATGAGACGCCCATCCCTTCGATTCTTTCCCCCCACTCCAGCATCAGGGTAATAAAGCAAAGTCATTTATTAATAAAGTGGGACATTGTATATACAGAAAATGCGATTCATAAAATAGATAGACTAGGTAATTCCAATAAAATAATAATTAACTAGTAATTCACACTTAATATAAGTAAACCTAGCTAGCCCGGAACATTGCAAGGTCAATATTTCAAGTGACAGACATTACAGAAATTTACCAGTGCATAATCGACTCGTTATTTTCTTCGGAAGAAGCTCAAGTATAATTATGGAGTTGTAACGATCCAACGCCATAGATGATTTAATTATAATTGTGTCGGCTCAGGGGGATGGTCTTACATTATTCGCGGCCAACCTCGACGCACAAGGCCCGTATTTCAAGCCCTTCTGCACGACGGAATCGGTCGCCAACGCGTGGACTGCGTGCTATCTGTTGGTCCTATGGCTAGCCTGCCCGGACAGTTATGGGCCGGGCGTTACTGACACCCAGCAGTCAGTCTCTTGGCGTTGGTTGTCCATGCAGTCTCTAGCACAGGAACAGAGAATTTTTAAATCAGAGGAATCTAAGCTGGTGTGACCCACAAAGCAGATGGTTGGGATTTTTCGATCCCCAGCGCAAATGATGTTTTGGAAAAGGACGGGATCCTACTTTTTCTCTTGCCCGGGACCATGTTCAGAAGGTCAAAGAAACAGGGACCTTTTTGTAATTTTGCAATCATTTGTCCAAGGCTAGAAGCCTAGACTTGATGACTCTAAAACTAAAATGCCATCTCTACGACATCAATATTAGTCCTAAATTCAGTTCTAAACTTCATATTGGGAAGAATTCAATATTAATCCTTTCGAAAAAGACTAGTCATGCTATTTTTTAAATATTTAAACTTACTTTTCAGTTTTGATCTTATTGAGAATGAATAGACAAATCCCACTGTCCATTCCGAATTGAAAGAGATTGATCAATAAAAGTGTATTTCTTTTATTTAACACTAAAAGTGTATTTGATATCAAAGAATAGAAGGGGGAAAAAATTGTACATCTTTCATTCTTTTGTGTATATTTTTAAACACCTTTTTATGTAATTTGGCCTTTCGATTATCAAATTAATAATTATTTTACTTTTTCTTGACATTATCACATATTTTAGCAGTTATTTTATACCTTAGATTTATTTTACTCATAATCATATCTTTTTATTGCATTTCGTCACTCTTCTCTCTTTTTTTCCCTTCAAGAAATGTGGATGATTAAGTGGGCAGAGTAGAGTTGCTAATTATGAAAAAAAAATCCAGTAATTAACAAAAAAGGTGAAGGTTTCATTCGATATTAATTTATATAATTATACTTACACCATCATAACAGGGCAGAAGATGTATTTATCGTTAACTGACTAATTGAAGAACACAGAAGCAGTGACCATTCTTAATTAAACTGGTAAAAAAAAATCACATAATTCAGAGAATGGAATTTTGGATTTACGCTTCGTTTACCACCACCCAGTCCTTTCTAATTTTCATGGCTATTTCATGCTTGGGATTTTGTGTGCGACGCTTTTACATGTAAACAAGAAATTTAAAAGCCCTGTTTTCATTAAAAATAAAATAAAATAAGCCCTGTTAAAATATCGCTCATGTTCTCTCTCAAGCGGCCAAACGGAGCCTTATTTCTCAGTAACGAGGCATCACGCACGCATCATCCCAAGCGGTCACTTGTCAGCTGAGCTAGTATAATAAATATGAAAAAAGTGAGAGAGTGGGCCGGGTTTATTTACCTTTACCCAGGTTCTATAGAGATCAGATTCGTCGAAGCTGTTAACAACTTCTTCTACGAAGTACTTGGTGGGGTTGAACTTGTAAAACGGTTCTTCCTTGGAAACCCTAACCCCTCCACTTTCCTCCAAAATTGTCGATGGTTTTCTGCCTTTGGGCTTGTTACCAGTACTACTGCTTCCTCCCGCATCCAGAATTGCCTCCAAATATCCATTAAGCCACTCATTTCCAGCCATAGTTTCCACCTGCCTACCCGTTTCCTCTCTTGTTTAACGGATAGGAATATTTGTCTGTTAAATTCAAAGAGAAAGGCTTGAATGAAGAAAAGAAAGTGAAAATAAGAGAGGAACGAAGAGGGAGACTGGGAGAGAGCGAGGGAGAGGGAGTGGTTTGGACGCTTCGACGTTTGAAACCGAGATGACAAGGCAGTGAGGGCCTCCTTTTATAGCTGCTGCTCGCCCGTCGCGCTTTGATGCTTTCTCGTCCGCACGCTCTCCCACCTGTTGCCACGTGAGAGAGAGAGAGAGTCCGATAGCTACAAGTTACAATCCGTTCCTTTCTTTCCCTTTGGATGGTTGGCGTACAGTACTTTTGTGCGTGCCTGTAGACTATAGGATGCAGCTCAAGCTTCTTTAGGGACCCACCAATTGTTATTTTTATCTTTTTTTGTCAATTATTATTATTGATGATAAGTTTTAAAAGATATTTACCAACACAGAGCTGGAAATTCATGCACACATACCATAAGTAATTAGGCTTCTCAGAACTTTAACAAACCATTAAATATCCGTCACCATATTTCCACTTTTAGACAAACCATGAATCCATGTATGCGTAGATTCCACCTGTAGACCGAGTAAAGTACGGGGTCTTCTCCTTCAACACTTCTCCCTATAATACTAGCAGTAGATGGGAACCACTAATGATAAAACCGTGTGAGAGAGGGACCTAGACTCCTCTATTTATAGAGCTTTTCCCATCATGACTCAACTAAAAGTGCAGTTGTATCTGGACTCGAATTGTGTACGCAATTCATGTATGACTGGACTATTATTAAATCCAAGACTTATCATATAATTAGAACACCTGATAAAAGTATAATTCTAACAATATTTGCTCAGACCTCCCACACTTAAGGTAAAACTCTTGCCCATCATGCTAGTAATGTGCTAGCAATTTAATTACATAATTGATCATCTTAAATTTTCACAGTTCTATTTTAGACATATATCATTTTTTTTACAAAGAAAATTTTATTTACATTAGTTTTTAATCGCTCCTCTCTATTAGAATATAATATTCTCCATCTTTTCCTCCGCTAATTATTTCGATTCTTTCTTCTTTATTCGCATCATCTCCGCCTATATTCTAAGGCACCCAGAGTACGTGTATAATTCTTTTAGCTTAGTTTGTTGGTAATCTTTTTTTTTTTTTCCCGCAAACAGAGCATACCTCAGCATTATTTCATTATGATGGCAAATGGGTTGTTAAAATCGGAGAAATTAAGATGGGTAAATTTGTAATTTGCTTTCGAGAACTCGATGGTGTTGTTTTCAGTTAGCTTATATATAGGTTGGCATTTCATGCGGGCGGAGCAAAAGACAGAAAGAAGGTGATGCAACGTGGAGCTCAGTGGAGCAACCATAACAAGATAACACATGCTATCATGCACACGAGCCGTGCGGGCACCTGAGCCACCGAGCTAGCTGGTTAATCTAGCGACTCACCACGCTCTGCAGACACGGGACCCCATTTCCAATATTAATACCATGCCATGAAATTTAAAGGGCAAGAGGCCAGCTACTAGAACACACATATACAGTAACATGATGCACCGACGGTTAGATTTCAATTGATTTTATTGGTTAGTGGGCCACTCACAATTCGGTAAAAAATGATTCAAAACAGTTGTATTGTATGACCACTCATACAACGTTGAAAGCAAGCGTAAGTACTAAGTATCATCATCGTCGCTCAGCCCGTAGCTTCTTAATTTTCTACCCATAGGGCAAAACGTCCACCTAATTAATTATCAAACAGTTATACATTTCGTTGTTGTTAAAAAAATTATATATTTCATTCTCCTGTTCGTTATTTATGTCATCTAATGCCATCCAGACAGTTTTTCTTATCTAGTTAACCGTTTCCTTATGGCATCCAATTGTATATATAAGACATCGGTACCTACCAAATATTTTTTAGTTTAGTTTTAGCTTACAAATTAAAGCACACCTAATGCTTACTTGTATACATGACGAGTTTAGAGTTAGATAAAAATTTTGATATTTTTTCAAGGTCCATGGTTTTTTTTTCTGAAATTAACCAAAACAAGCGAAATGAATGTGCTAGTAAACCAACCGAGGCGTGCTCGGTTGGTGGCAGCAGCTGTAATAGGGCGTTGGCGGGGCTGCGGTCGTGGGTTCGAATCACACGTTGGGATTTCGGCCCGGAAACATGGTGTGGGAGCTGTGGTCTCCCTTTGAGGTGGAGTGGGAGCTGTTGTCTC
>JAXCLR010000001.1:70231713-70247431 GCA_035584095.1 Annona squamosa
TATGTATCTCCTTGTTTGTAAGAATATCTTAGAACTACAATGTAATATGTGTTGAGATGTATGTAAATATAAACCATCAAAAAAAAATGTGCTAGTAAAGATAGTTTGTTAGAATGCTTGGATAAAAGGGAATTATTCAATGCGACTGGGCTGGATCATGTTTTTTTAATTTAAAATAATTTTCCAAATCTAAAATACTTATTAATTTTATCTACATATATTTATTTATTGATGATGCCAACAACTATTTTGATTAGATACTTATATACATTAATATATAGCTATTATTATTATTATTATTATCAAATTTCAAAAATTAATTATATGTTTTCCACTAGGGGCGTAGCTTAGTTGGATGGCACCCAAGCCTTGCGGTAGTTAACGTGAGTTCGAGCTAAGAGGGGGAGCATTCTTCTGCCACTTATTGAGGAGAACTCGTGTCTTCCAATTGTATATGAGCATAATCTCATACTATTCAGGGTAAAAATCAATTGAGCAAGATTTACAAATTTTAATTATATATTCTTCAAAGAAGTTAAATTTTTACAAACATGAGTTTCTAATTAAATGGCATTGTAAGCAAATAAACATGAAAATAAAAGTTTTAAATGATTTAGATTCGAGAAAAATTTTAAATAAAAAAAACAATATGCTCCATGTACCTTACTAACCAATTAAGTCATTCCTATAAATGAATTAGATTTAAAGATATTCACAAGTGTCACTCAAGACGGATAATTCGCATTAAACTTTGTACACAACATTATCATGTGCAGAACCATTTTCCTTTAAAGGAATTCCTTCACCTATATTAGAAAAGGGAACTTATCCAAAAGAAAACTTTAAGGAAATCTCTTGATTTAATATCTTAATGAATTAATTTAAAAACTAAACATTTTCATAAACTTTCATATTAATTAGTAAAAGTTTTAAAAGGTCACAAAACCAAATAACTTATTACTTTGAAACCTTTTAGAATATTTATTGTTACTGTGCTTCTATTTGTTTGCATCTGCAGCAGAACCTACAACGCTTTCATTTGACTGGCACTCAGCACTGTTGAACTGAAAGAAACATATTTGAAAAACGGTGGAGCCAGCCCCCCAGTCCAGTACTGTCATATCAGCACTTTAATCATTGTAGAGTGAATTAATTTAAGGGTAAGAAGCAATCAACAAAGAATACACCATCATATCAGTTAAGCCCACCATTCAAACGGTATCTATTTACCTTAATCAATAAATTTCCTAGATTTCTCTATTCCCAGCTCTAATATGCATGCATGCGACCACGAAGATCAGCTTACGCCTTCATTTCAATACCCGTACGTTCTCATCATCCAATTGAATGGAATGACATTAGAACGCAATGTTATTTTCCATTTTCAAAAAAATAAATAATAATAGTTCTCAATTTCAGTGAAATCTTCTGTTTTCAAATACATAATAATTTTACTTTTTTCCATTTTCATTATTCTTCTTTTCATTTTTGAAATAAAATTTATTATTTCTCCATACACAACAGTTCCCCTTCGTCTAATCTTTTGTCCAACTCCTATCCTCTCAGATGCTCCCAAGTATAGCATCAGGTTTGTCCAAAGCTATTCCTTGTTTTTAAAAATGAGAAATACGTGTAGATAGAGGAATCCAGGCGAAATAAAGATAGCTGAAGAAAGAATATGTCACATCAATTACAAGCATATCACACGCAACAAGCGTGTGTGCTGCCATCCTTTGGCCGTGCACAATAGTCCAATTGGTTTCCATCTCCTGCATATCGCCTTCCGCGTCAAAATAACATAGAAGGTGAATTTTTTTATTATTATTATTTCTTATAGATTTATTTTTCCTCAATTCTTGCTCAAGGAGTATCAATCTAACAAGGAGCCTCATCGTATGCTCTTGAGTAGGCCCGAGAGCATACATCATTTTTTTTATTTTTTTTGAATTTTTTTTTATAATATTATTAATGCATGTGTATTTAATATGTGTATAAATTTTTACCATTTTTGGAGTGTTTTAGATTTTTATTTTTTATTTTTGAAAATCAGTAGCCTTATAAGTAATTCTAAATTACCTAAAATGCTACTGATTTTCAAAAATAAAAAATAAATATCTAAAATACTCAAAAAAGGTAAAAATTTATAAATATGTTAAATACACTTATATTAACCGTTTTACAAAAAAAATTCAAAAAAATTTAAAAAACAAGTGTATACTCCCCGGAGCATACAATGGGGTTCCATTTGACAATATAACTAACATTGCATCTACCAAACGCATTTTTGGTGAAATGAAGCACAAAATCCCAAAACTCGATTCGAAACCGGAAGGTCTAGGCTATTGCCCATACTGGCTAAAAGGTGCAAATTAAGTGTATGATTATGCATGTCATGCCTTGTTCCACTTAATTAAGTAAAAAGATTTTTTTGGTGGAATTAGTAAAAAAATTTCAATTACACTCATGTCTAATTTTTCATCCATGAAAAGGGATGCTCGGGGATCGTTTGTACAATAGACCGTATCATTCAGAATTATCTATGAAAATTTAAGAATGTAATTATATTCGTGAGACACAAGATCATGTTGTTTTTGTTAGTTAATAAAACCTATACAATTTGTGTTTGTGAACTATAGTGGTTTATCTCTACAGTACTGGACTTCGTAAGTCATAACGCGGATAGCGAATTGCTGGAAGAGGGTGTATGAATTTGATTTGTTAGATGTTTACATGCACTGTGACAGGGGGGAAGACAAAATTAAGGCGCGGATGTCTCAGAGAATATCCACTTCCTCTTCGATCGAGTACTCTTCTTCAATTGCCACCACTACTCCCACCGCCCATTATCTCCGTGCCACTTGTCATTGGATATTTGAGACGGAATCACCTATAGGCCATTAGCGAATGAGCCCATGCCAGAACTATATATACATATATATATAAGAATAATTTCTTTACATTCTTGCCTTGAGCGATGGTTGCCATACAAATGCATGCATGGCACGGTGATTCTGGCTCTTCTACAATGAACAAAATCCACAGCCGCTGGTGGCGAGTAATTAGCATTCACGGGTTAAATAGCAACTAGCGGTGATCGGATATTTGAAGTAGTTGGTTGTTCATTTCAACGATGTCCCTTATTTTGGACACAAAATTTAATGATCATGCTCACCAAGAATATAGAGATGAAAATAAATAAACACAAAAGTGTTCGTGTGTCTTAAAGACAAGTTGGGGAACATAGGAAAGGGTACTTTTTCCGAGGCCAATGGCATTAAAAGATAAGAACCTCATTCCTCCTGCCGTGGCCAATGGCCGGTGTCCTTTCGAAGATGCTAGGACGCTTGCCTGCCCCTCCTCTCTTTCTGTCTCATCGGCGTCTGCTGCTCCACTCCTCATCTTCCTTTCCCACACGTAGCCGCTCAGTGGTTTCCCAATAAGAAATCCAAAATAAGATATTGGTGTTTGCCTTTGAGTTCATCGGTGCAGCTCCAAGAGCCTTTGTGATAAGACGATAGAATTGTCGCCAAAATTTTCTTTCCTTTCCAACGGACCAATCCGATCTTATAATAACAAGATGCTTTCGTTGAAAAATGTTGGAATTTGTACAAAAATGCACATAAATCCGTTCACGCATTTTCGGAAGATACTACACCTGCAGCGAGAATCAAGCACCAAATGCAGAACCGTTCGAATAGAGCCACCTTAAAGCAGCCAGGGAGTTCTCGAATATCTTTTTAGAGTGACATTTGAAGGAATGATAGTGAACGATTACAGCGGTCGGAAATTACTCCTAGCAATAGAGAAAAAGGAGATTGCAGCCAGACCGTGTAACCAAATAAAAATAAACGACGACGATATCCACGTCCCAAAAGAAAACAATGCCTTCCCTCCTACAACTCCAAATTTTTAACGCCGTTTGTTGCTGCAATTGGAGGTTAGGTAAAAAATGGATAAAAGAATAGGTTTAAAAAGGCAGAGATTGCAACCAGATAGTGTGACTGTACAAAACTACAGAGCAAGTGTATCCACACGCATCCTTGTTTAAGAGCCTAAAAGCGTTGCAAAAGGCCTGCGATCTCGTTCAGAAGCGCATAATGACAGTGGGAATAGAGCAACCGAAATCAAGTAAAAGCCCTGCCAATTAATCGTGCTATGATCACATTTCCTCTTGAACGCCAAACTTTTCAATCCATTTCTCGATGGTCAGCGTCTTTCATTTGAAAGCATCTTCCCCAATCCCAATTATTTAGAGAACCATATTCTCCACATGCCCTTGCCAGCCTATTCGTCTTTTTTAACCCCCCAACATAAACAATTCCATAACGCCCTTCCGTGCTTCCTCATTAATCTCAATCTAGCCACCAGCAGATTCCCTAGACCAGGTAGCAAACACTGATAGCGGCAGCATATGGAAACCCCTGCCCCTTGTCATCTAGGAATCATTGCACTCCAGGACTCTCTGGATGGTACCTATCATCAAACTCATGACAAAGAGAACCACCAGTATCATGGTTCCAACTACGCCTTTCTTCACATTGTACACTCCCAGATGGAGAAGCCATCTTCCTTTTCCACTGCCTGGTACTTTTGACTCTACCTTTGGAATGACTGTGATGCCTAGATTCAGCAGCATCAGAGCAGTCTCTTTCCAAATCCCAATCATGGGACCTGTAACTACTGCTATATCTGTCACGATAACAAGATTCATCCTTCTCTTCAGATTTTTTGCGCTCATCAACGAAACTTGGAGCCTTTTTCCAATTACTACCTCCATCTCCCTTCCTCAAGCACCTATGGCGCCAATCTTTGCTTTCACCAGTATAATCACTTTGGTGGTTATTGCCAGGAGATTTATGGGATTTATGTTTCCCACCATACACCTCCAGCTTTTCAGACTTCCATTCCTGTTCAACTTTCTCAAAATCTGTTTCCCTTCCCCTGACAGTCAATCCTAACATGCTGCTCAAATGACCATCACAATGGTCATTGTTTGTACCAGAATAGTCACTATCAGAGCTGCCATCAAAGGACCTGTCTTTTTCTTGGTACCTTTCATGGTGGCTGTTATCATCTCTCTCATCTATCTTCTCATTTTCATAAGAGGGTTGTGTCTCCTTTTCCCATCTACCAGAGCAATCCCTATACTGACCTCTGTATTGTTTTTGGTTTGCACAATGATTCTCTCCCCCAGATTCATGATCACAAGTTTGGTGCTTCTTCTGAGGTGGATAATCATCGGAATTGCACTCATCTTCAGAATGATCACTGCTGATGGGAGAACACAAGCCCTTCTTGCTATTCACCTGTGCCTTTGGATGACTAGAAGGATGGTCTCTGTTATCATCACTGCATGCCCTGCAGGTGCTAAAACGATGACTTCTCTGTTTCACACGGTCAGTTTCAGATTTCCCTTCAGATTGTTCATCCTTGACATTTAAGCTTCTTTTCCTTCTCTTCCCCCTAGACTGCCGCATCCCACTTGACATACTACTGCGCTTACGGCCACTGTTTTCATCAGAATAACCTCCACCGGAATTCCAGGAATCCTCACCAGATCTTGATCTTCTGTGATGGTACCTGCCACGTCATTTACAGAATAAGATGAGAAGCAGAAAGAGTGCTGCAGCTACAAAATGCAAGAGGGATCAGGAGAAGGCACACAGCAGCATGGGCAACCCTAATAGATGTCTTTCTAAAACCATCCTCAGAATCTTATTCAGTATCATCTAACAAAAAAATTTTGTACCCAAAGCAAAGAAGAGAGTGATACGATAGACCAATCATCAGATACAAACTGTATGGTGAAAATCATGACATTCAAATACAGTTGAAATAGGATACATGGGAGAACTGAAATATTTTTTTGAGTGATGTTTTATTTTTGGCAAACATAATGACTGAGAACTAAGAGTTTGATACAGCAGATTTGGGTACAGTATGAACTGTATTTGATAATAAATTCAGGCCTGAAACATCAAAAAATGCATTGATAATTACACACAACTACAAAATAGATAGCATCTACTTTCAAAACCATACAAAGTTTTTTTTTTAAACAGGCTATCCCTGAATCAACAAAGAATTTGGAAATCCAATATCTAGAATAGTCCAACATAAAAGAAAGAAAGAAAGAAAAAAAAGAATAAACAATTTTTTCTATGCAAAAAATCAGCATCAAAAATTTTCTTTGTTGCAAGTGCTTTTTTTCCAGACAATTTTTTACTTGGAAGCAGTATGGAAGTTGTGGGTAACCAAGGCACTTCCTAAAGTATGGTAGCAAATATACCTATCTGTTCTCTTCCAGCTGGCGTGCCTTGACCGCTCCTGGTCTACCAGTTCTGTATGCCTCTCAGATTCCATTTCTTTAGAAGGACCAAACAAGGCTTCCATCTTTTTCACCCAGTATTTAGGAGGTGGATTATCCCAATCAGCCCATTCATAATCACCCCCAGGATTGAGGAAGCAGTGAATGAAATTGCACGCACTTCCACGGGAACATGTCTGCAAAAAAAAAAATCCACATTGGATAAGGCAACTGGAAAAGACAAAGCTTCATATTAGATTACTGTTTACTCAGTGTCAAATATCACACAAAACAACCTCAAGCACATGTCATCATCAGCATCAGCATAAGTCATTTCCCACTTAGGTGGAGTCGGCTGCATGGATTCTATTGCGCCATTCTTGGCGATTTAAGACTAAATTTTCTGTAATTTGTAATATTTTTAAATCTTGTTTAATTACTTTCATTCTTGTTTTTTTTTATGTCTTCCTCTCATTCTCCTAGCACCTTCCGCTTGAATAGACTCTGTTCTTCTAACCGGTGCTACTTCAGGCCTTTTTTTAACATAACCAAACCATCTTAATCTATTTTCTCTCATTTTATCACAAATTGGTTTCACTTTTAAGTTTTCTCTAATTATTTCATTCCTAATTTTATCTTTTCTTGTTTTACCACTCATTCACCTTAACATTCTCATTTCTGCTACACTCATTTTTTGTATATGTTGTTCTTTAACTGTCTAACATTCTGCCTCATAAAGCATAGCAGGTCTAATTGCAGTCTTATAAAATTTTCCTTTTAGTTTGATTGGAACTCAATAATCACATGTACAAGCAAAAAATACATATGTACATTAGTACACCAACACCCCCACCAAAAAAAGTAAATAAACAAAAACAAAAACAAAAAAACTGAACAAGAATTTCTTTGAAAGAATGACACAGCATGTCAAAGATCATAGCTTTACCTTCAGTCTTGACTTCATGTACTCCCCACATATAGCAACCTTCCATCTGGTGACTCCAACGAACTCGCATGTTAGCTGTCATCATGCAAAACACCACAAGAGACGAAGGAAACATCAGATCAATATTCATCCAGGAAGTTCCAGAAACAGCTTGGGAAACACAAGGCATAAATTGTTGATAATTGCAAATACAAGCTTCAGCCTCAGAAGCTAACATTCACGATGATCCTTTCCCTTCATACATTTTATCTGACATATGCACACGTATGCATAACTGTGTAGGTACAACAGCAATATAGGCATGAGCAGATTAAGTAACCTGACAATGTTAGCTAAATGGAAGGCCCAGAAGGGGAAGTGATGGAAACAAAGGACAAAGATAGAGACCACCAGCACCCATTAATTCAGATAACAAAGATAAATCGCAATTAGTATATAGCAATACAGAATAATACAGATAACATATGATCATGAAAATGGCATGAAGAGCAAGAATACAGAAAATAGAGATTTGGCTATAAGAATATAGAATACAGAACAGATCACGTATGCTCGTGAAAATGGCATGAAGAGCACAGTACACAAAATACAGATTTGGCTATTAGAATATAGAAATACAGAATGATACAGACAACATATGCTCCTGAAAAAAGCACAAAGAGCTTGAAAGAGAAGAAATAAATCACCTGTTTGCCAGCAAAATAACGTCCATTTAGAGAAGCATGTGCAAGCACTGCTGATTCTAATGCCTTATAGTGCACATAAACATTTCCTCGCAAATGGAATGACCCATTCCTACAAACCTGAAGACAAACATAATAAACAATTCAGAGATTTAAAGTAGTAATCAAGGTACTGGATATTGCATGTCTTCAGAATCAGAGAGAGAAACAGTAAAAATAGGTCTGTGGTGTACCCATCTACATCTCAATAAGTTAAGACCTGGGATTGAATAAGCTCAGAGATAAGAACAAAACTTGGAAAATCTAAAAACATGATTCCGAGAGGGCAAAAAGGACAAGAAAAAAAATTGTTAATCCAAATTTTTGAGAATTGCTGGAGCTTTTTCAATATTCTTCTATCAAATTTTGATTAAGATACTCAATGAGCACGAGCCACGTAAGTCCAACTCAGAATATTGTCCCTGTTTTAACCCGAACGTGGATCAAATTGAGTTGCCAATTTTTTAAAAAGGCTGCTCAAAGATAGCAATCATTGTCACAAGCAATAAAAATTTTTACAAAAAAAAAAATGGCAACACTAGGTACCTTGAAATTAACTATTTCACCATACTTCAAAAACTCTGTGTGTACATCCTCATAGAACTCTTCATAGTAGCATTCAACTTCTTCATCCGTATGCTGAAAGAAGAATGAACCATGAAGAACACATCAGCCAACAACAGCTGCATGAACAATGAGTCATCGTCTATGACAATTGCTTACACCATCAAGCCAGATAATCAGCCTCTCTTCGTTGGACACATAATGCTGATTGAAAATGGATAAAAGTATAGCAATACCATCCTGATTAAATTTAAACAGCTGGTAGCAAAATTTTAAGATAAAATCAAGACATTGTTTATCCATTCACACACTACCCTTCAGAGTTCAGCCAATCAGACAACTAACTTTCACTGTTAAAATGAAAACCTTTGGTTAACCAAGGAAAACTACTTGGCAGGAACAGATTTTATGTCAAAAGAAAAGATAGAGGGATACTTCACGGCAATCTGACTCAAACACTATTAAAGCTAGTTAAAAACAATACAACTTAGTGGGCCAATTCTCCAGATGCAGTGGGATTCTATTATCTTATTAATATCTTCAGGGTATGCAGTCATTCACTGCACAGTACAACAACCATGGAAATCCATCATAGGAACAGTCCACATGGCGTTCTAGATGATAAAGAAATTAATTTGGGCAAGTGATACAATGCAATTACTACTGATAGTATCGTCTCCTCCAAGTTCCTATGACAAGCTATTGCCGACAGTTAAAAAAGTCATGGTCATGAAATTAGGATAGATGCAACCTACAATTTTGCAAATGTACGGACTGAATTATAAAGAATTTCAGCCGGGCAACTGATACAGTGCAATTACTAATAGTAACAGCATCTCCTCCAAGTTACTATAACAAGTTAAAAATCAGCAGTTAAAAAAGCCAAGGTCGCAAAATTAGAATAGATGGATCCAGTGATGTCAGAAAGCTTAGACAAGCATGACTGATCAAGAAACACCAACAAAAAATTATTCCAATTTGTTCCATTTCTAATGATTCCTTCAGAAGGAATGAAGGGGTAGGTGAACCACTTGAATGTCGAAATACATGATTTGATTGGCGTAGATCACTACATCTTATGCAATCTTGCTCATAGTTGCAGCAGCACATTTTTCCAATGTTTACAAAAGCTGACAGTCTGGTTGAAAAGGACCACATAAATTAGTTCCATGCCATAGGGCTCATGGAAACGTGCCAATTTGTACTCATTAATTTGTAAATCCATCAAAACAACAGTACTTCGAATATTTCCATTCACTTGCAACAGTTTTATTGTAAACTCCTTGCTTATCCAATGCATCCAAAATTGTATCTACCTAGCTATCCACTATATGGCAGCATATTAATTTCAGGAATCCAGTAGATGATAGTTTCCTGCGTATGCATATATATAGGTTTGCAGTTACACTGGACAAAATAGCACAGTTACAACTAAGAATACATAGCACATCACCTGTGAATCAAGACAATTGAAGTAATAACCATGACCAGCAGAACCCCTCCAACAGGACACCATAAACAAAATGGCCGAATAACTACAAACTGTTAAGGAGCTAATATTCATAAATGTGCTATATCGCAAAACAGAATATAAACTTACACTTCAACATATTACACTGAAGTCAATGTCCACCTGTGTTACCATAAAAAAAAAACAATAGATGCTTGCAATAGCATTCAGAAATGCAGGCACCACTAAAGAAAGGTGAGGAAATAATTAAGATAAAGGCCAAAGAAAAGCACACCAAGAATTACAAATGCATCGTAGGATATGGGAAAGGCGTGCAATTCTTTTACCCTTTTGACACATTCCTTACAAATTATTTCTTTTTCTTTTTGTCCAGATCAAAAAAGAAGTTTTGATGTTCAATATCGAAGTCCAAGGGCATGGAAACTCTTTCAAATTTATTTCATTTTTTCCCAAACTAAAAAGTTTGACGTCCATCAATATCCAAGTCCAAGGCATGGAAATTTTTTGAATTGAGCTTTTAGACTAATTTCTGATGAAATTAAATTAGACAGTGGCAGCTCTTTCATGCTAGGAAGAATAAAATCATAAGACACAGAATAAAGATATCAGCACAGTTGTGTTGTATTGAGAACACATGAAACAGCGATCATCAGGATACAGCATCAGCCACAAGAAAACAGTATCTTACGGACCTCAAGCCCCTCATCTTGCTCCCAGGCAATGCCTGGGCCATTGTACATGTTCTTAAGCAGCAACGTGCAGGATTTATCAGGGTGAAAATGAACCCTGCTGCAATGAGAACCAAAACGACAAGCACCAGTTTTTATGTGGAAAGGACAATGAGCTTTGTCCTACCGGAAGCAAAATAGCAAAGAATGTCAGTTTCCATTAGATGAAATAATTACTGGAACTGATTTTAAATTTCATATTACGAGAATCTGAACTGGAAAGGATTTGAATTTACTTGCTCGGTCCCAAAATTTGGGGTTTGCTGAGCAACACTTGCAAACACCTCTTGTGTGGAGACAGTTGCAGAACTCTTGTAAGCAGCAAAGGCAACCGACTGTGGAGGAAGAGGATTCGATGTAGGTCGGTCATCATCCTGGTATAATGCGTTTAAATGTTTAGAGCCTTCTTGCATCACAAAACATGCTAATAAGTAATAACGGACAAATCTACTCTGACTATTAGCCATCCAAGGGATATATATTAAAATATACCTCTTCGCCTTGCTCTTGATTAACATTTTTCCTTGCAACCTTAACCCTTTTCTTCTTAACAATTATGTCATTTCCCTGCCAGATGATTTCAGCGGGTCCTTCATCCGCATACTCCCAGTAATCATCTTCTGCCAACTCCTCATTTTGCTCCTGAGAAAATCAGTACGATCAGATGAAAATTGAAGGTTGCCGCTGGGATATCGAATTTACACCGGAAGAACCAACATGGCAAGAAAGGCTTGAAGTATGCAGTAAACTTTTTTCCTTCACAGTGCGGAAGGAAATTAAAATAAAACATTCACGAACAAATGATTCGCTTGCATCGATTACACTGTCATTCCAATTCCTCAGTAATTAGAGTCCAAGTTACTCATCTGCCATCCACAGATTGTGACTCTCATCCAAAATACGGGAAAAGAAACAGAAATTGCACCGGCACAAAAGCTTAATGCAAGCAAAAGAAAGAACAAATATGAGCAAAGAAATTCACCAGGTTTTTCTGCGATTCCTCAACAAGCTTCCTCTGCGCTTCTTCCTCAGCCTCCCGAGCAGCAGCCGCCTCAAGCCACAGCCTCTCACGCTCCTCGAATTCCTTCCTGTCCCTCTCCATCCTCTCCATCTCTTCCTGCTCCGCCAGCTTCAACCTCTGCTGCTCTTCCGGGTCGTTCAACCGCGCTTCTTCCTCCTCCATCTCCTTCAATGCACTCTCCCTCCTCTTCTGCTTCCTCTTCTGGTTCTTCGCGCATCTCCTCTTCTCCTTCCTACCTAGGGCTGCTTTTCGAGATGCATCTATCCCTTTTACACAGTGCGTGGAATCAGCTTCCTCGGTTATAGGATCAGCCATTTTCGAGCCAGAGAACAAGAATTTTGGTTACCGCCCTCTGAAAATCGTACTTGAGTTTCGCGACCCGCCTGGGAAAATCGACAGAAACGGAATTCAACAAGGCTGTAGTCTACCTGGAGAAAGACTAACAATTCCTGATTATATGCATTCTGGTTGAGTGGAATCGAAGAGGCGAACCACACGGTCGCTTGCTAATAAGCTCGAATGGAGTTCGTATGTTGGTTCCTCGGACTTTTCATTGCCCAAATGATGGTTTTTAGCGTATTTTGATTTTTGCGTCGAAAAAAAAAAATCGATGTGACATGACAACAATAATGATGAATATAATAAGTAGAATGATTGGAAAGAAAGATAATATAATAAGTAGAATGATGGGAAGGAAAGACACTCCGTCTCTGCATTATCTAACTTACATAAAGCATAGCAGAGCTATGTAATTTTCTTAATTTTTAATGAAAGATTTAATCTATTTATTGTATTTAATATTATTTATTTATTTGAGTGACCAAATTTCATCTCCATCAAATATATTTGTAAATTATATTTGTTAAAAAATATATATTTAAATGTAAATCATAAAAGATATTTATATTTATTTACACATGTATAAGAATATAATAATATATTATAAAATTATTTACCTATGTATAAATGATATTTTAAACTATTTAGATGTTGAAAATATAAAATTAATATTTAACATTAAACTATTTTATTATATTGATTTTCAATAGAACCCATATACAATTATATTAGACAAATGAAAAAATTTTCATGATATTATAAATTGCACTAAATATAATAAATATTGTAAATTTTCTATCAATCATTAAGATATTAAAAAATAAAAAGGATTGTATAGAAAAGGAGTCATAAAAGCAGAAACGATAAAATCAAATAAATAATTTAATTGTATAGATAATTATGTAAAAATAATTAAAATTTAGGTAGTTATACACAAATATATAAAAAAAATTATTAAAAATTAAAAATAGAGTAATTATGGAGAGAGAAGAGTTTTAAACTAGAAAGTTTTTTGTTTGAAAATTTTTTTTAAAGAAACATTCCCTATGTGTATTTTTTTAATTCATGCATTTTATATATTTATTTTTTAAAGCATGTAAATTTGCCCTCTTTGCATTTTACATTCTACCATCAAAATACATAACTACCGGCTATTATTTGTACACAACAAGTCTAAAATGCTGATATGACTTAAGCAAGTCAACTTGCAATTCCACTCATACACATAGAAAGGGCAATTTTATATAGTAATTGAGTCAACTCATAAAATAAGCTCATTTCAACTCGCGAATAGTACAATTTTGATGTTGATAAGTTTAGTCAACTATTTTTAAGGATAATATTGTCGTTAAAAATTTTATATAGCAACTACTAATAGATTTTCCTTTGTTTAGCGGCATGTCCTGTTTAAAATGCAATAAAGGTATATTTACAATGTTTAGAAAACAAATACATGAAAACTTGTAGATTTAAAAGCAAATATGCATATGAGAGGTGACTAAAAATGTGAATGCCCCTAAAATTAAATATGGTTTTTAATTTGTAAACATTTTTTAAATTTCAAAATAAAAAAATCTAGCGTTTTTCATGCACTGAGCTTGCACATCTATATATTTTAAATGAGTAAAACTAACGCAAGAAATTTGAAATAGGACTCATCGTTTTTACCTTTTCATATTTTAAATACAACCATGTAGCCAAGTATGTATTTTTGGCAAAATTGAAAAAAACATGCATACTTTTAGAAATAAGTACTATACGAGTGTTATTTTTGGTCAAGTTAACCTAACCCTAAAAAACTCGATTTCAACATGCATACTTTTAGAAATAAGTATTATATGAGTGTTGTTTTCGGTCAGGTTAACCTAACCTTAAACTACTCGGTTTCAACCGGAGCCCAAGGTAAAATGAACTTGACTTGAAAAAATTTTAATGTAGCACAATCACACGATTCCGAAAGCATTGAGCCTCACTGCTCTCAAGTATATATACTCATTTTTTATTTTTAAAAAAATTTACACAACTGTTTAAATTACTAAAATTCCACTGTTTTTTAAAAATCTGAAAAAATCTAAAATTTTTTTAAAATATTACAAATTGATACACATATTAAATACACTTAAATTAACAGTTTCACGAAAAAATTTGCAAAATTTTTTTTTAAAAAATGAGTATATGCACTAAAGAGCATAGAATTGAGCTTGAATTTTAACTCGGTGCCAAATCTAATCCGAATTAATTTCATACATTTTTCAATATATTCTCTCATTCATGTAATCATATATATACATTTTTCTAGGTTTAATATTCACTTAAATATATTTTCAATTAATATGTATATTAACCATTAAAAATATTTATTTAAGTTATTTATTTTTAATAATCTTGAAAAACTGATGCAATACTTTTATTTATCTTTTCATGATTTTTAATAGTTTCGTTAAAGATGAAGTCAAAATTATAATAATATTATTTATATTTTTCAAAATGTTAGATGTATGATAAGTCATTTACTTTTACAAGACATAAATTAATAATTTTAAATTTTATTTATTAAAATTTAATGTATTAAAATAAAATTTTACTTTTTCTTTTAATAAATAATTATTATTTAGACTATTTTATAAATCAAAGTTATTATATACTTCAAAAATGTACTATTTTTGGAGTTTGTTTGGTCATAAATAAAACTTTCGATGAAAAATTTCAGAGAGTAAAAGTTGTCAAATGATATAATCTGATAGAAATAATGATAGATAGTGAAGATGATAAAATCAAAATAGATAGAATAGTTGTGTGGATAGTTGTGTAAAAATAATTGAAAAACAGGGTAGTCATATAGGAAAAATGTGAAAAAATGATTAAAAAATATAATAATTGTGAAAAGTTTTAAGAGCTATTTGGATTGCACAAAAACTCAACGCCGAATATATAACTTTTCAATATGCAAGGATGCTTTAGCAAAGTTGTCAAATCTGACTGTAGCTGTTGTATCTGAGCGTGGCAGATGTGCATTTGAATCCACTTTTGAATAAGCTTTCTGCATTCTGGCATCCATGCAGCCCTCTTATATGTGGGGGAACCAGTGTTTTAAAAGCCGGACCGGACCGTCCGGTCCGACAGGTCCGACCGCGAACCGCATGTTGAACGGTTCGGTTCGGCTACGGTTCTTTAGTTTTGACGACAACCGTTCGAACCGCTTGAACCGGGCGGTTGGACCGTAAAAATCGGTCTAACCGCGGTTCGGTTCGCTGCTTTATTTTTTAAAAAATTTTTAAAAAAATCGCATATTCAGTTCGCGACTTCGCGCCCGCGGAACCGAAAGTCCGAAACCCCCTTCTCGTCTTCCTTTCTTGCACTGCTAGGGTCCACCCATCATCGCCGTCGGCCACCTGCTGCAACGGATCCAGGTCGTAGTCTGCCGGAATCGATGTCCGGCAACAGTCACAGTGTCTGGTCGTCCTCGTCGGTTCCAGTAGCAAATACATAAGTCATAACACTTCTATTTCATCTGTGCAGAAACCCGGTCCTTCTCCTTCTCCTTCTCCATCCGACGACATTCCCCCCCATGCTCTTTCGGAACAGCCAATCGCGCCTGCTCTCTTTGTCTTTGGAGACTC
>JAXCLR010000001.1:70257015-70296956 GCA_035584095.1 Annona squamosa
ACTTTAAAGTATCTGATTGGGATGAAAATTGGTATGGTAATAGAATGCATTATTCTAAATACAATGGGTGGAGTAGAACATGATTTCATGATCATGTGGGGCCCATTTCAGCAGTGCTGCACGGGAATTTCCGGTGCAGCACCGCTGCACTTGAATATTCCTCGATATATATATATATACACACACACACACACATAGAGAGGGAGAGAGAGAGAGAGAGAGAGAGAGCTTGGGAAATAAACTGAAGGAAACAATAGTAGTTGAGTAATGTGGCTATTTGGAGCAATTCACAAGCAATTTCCTAAAATTCTGGGCAAGCCATTCAGTTGCTATACTTGAAAAGATCGAAACTCAACCAAAATCTCTACAATCAGCATATTCTAACTCATTAATTATTATCTGATCCCCCTGAAATTCAGAGAAAGAGAAACAAGTAGGTGTTCAACTGCTTCAAGTAATAAAAACGCACATAGAAGTTTAAAGCCAAAAAACTAGCACAGCCTGAAAACTAGACTGGGAAGAAACTGTAAAAACCTTCTAAACCAAATGATATAGGTAATTTTATCAAAAAAATAATAATATAGGTAATGATCAATGCAAAGAAGACAAACACAGAAGATTTCACTACAATAATTGACAGAAAACTACAAGGACCTAGAATATTCTTGGGAAACCTTGCGCTATTCAGAAAACACATTGAAACAATATCAATCAACAACAAAACAAAGGTGACCGCAGAATGTCCTAAAAAAATGTTTGAGAATATTAAGCAAGTTCAGTAGCAAGTTCAAAATTCATAGAACATCCAAGTTAAAACAAGTAAAAAAAAAAAGACTCAACAACAAAAAAAAAAAAAAAAAAAACAAAAACAAAAACAAAAAAAAAAAAAAAAAACAAGATGAAAATGTTATACTCATACGAAATCAATTACAGAGAGGATAAAAATTAAGGCATTCATCAAGAAAAAACTGGAGTAGACCCAAGCTGAGATCTAAGGTAAGAACGCAGATAGGCACCAACTAACATAGCAGCAATAGAAAAAGGAACAACAGCTACAAAAGAACATAGCTAAATTTCAAAAGTATAATAACAGTTGCAAAACGAAATTATAAAAATAAAAATAAAAAAATATTCAATCCCGCATCTCAATCATTCTCGCATCATCAAACAAACTCTATAACACAAATATCCAGAGAACGATAATGTCGACATCCATACACGGAATAGTCATGATTTACATGACCAAGAAGAGGGAAAAAAAAAGAACTAATCCATGAACACATCGTATTATGGAGAATGAAGGGAGACAGAAGATTCTAACTCTTACAATTTTCTACGTGGCGAACAACATCAGTACCTGAGTGCGTGTGTGTGTGTGTGTGTTGGGCAAAAAACTATTAGTAACTGCAATTTCGAATTCCCCACCACTTCCATCGTCATGACAACCAAAAAGAAAGTAAAATAGTCGAATAAAATGCGTAAAAGCCCCTTAACCTGTCCAATCTAACGTTTGTACTCGCCTATATAGGCTACATAAAGTCACGGGATGTTAATCAAAGAAATCAAACGGAAAAAAGAAAATTCAAAACTAACCTATATAAACCGTGCAATCTCGATTCCCCGTCATGATTCCCAAGGATTAACGAAGAAGAAATAGAAATCGTCCTCACACAGAAAAAATCCGCCCCGAGATGGATCAACAGGCTCCTGCGAAAACCCTCGATTTACTACCTGCTTCTCATTGACCCCCGGATCGCAACCATCCCTTTATAAAATAGCCGCCGCGCGCCGACATAAAAGGGCATTCTCGTCATTACATCACGACCAAGTTACTCTCCGGTCGTTTCGGATCCGGAGTCGCGTTGGTTAGCCATCCGATTCCAAGGTTAACTCCCTTCGCGAGGGAAATTTGCATTTTAAATTTTCTACCTATAAATATTGTCATTTTAAATTTTTAAGTTTTCGTATTAACATTTTTATCAAGTTTTGACTTTTGCATATTGAAAACACACCTCTCACGACGTCACAAAACTTCATCAAACCGTACATGATGATAAAAATGCCAATTATTCAAGTGTTATGGAGAGTAATGGGTTTAGTGTGATGACATTGGATTTAAGGCTTTCTACTTTTTAAATGCTCGGTGAAACCAAACCTTCAAATTGGTTGTTCATGAGATTAATTGTGTTCATCAACAATAGACCCTAATGTTAGGTGGAAACTCCCCAATAAGCTGGTTGTCATTGATGCGAACCAGAGAAAAGGAGGCACAGTTGGAGTAAGTGGTTAGGAATTCATAGAAAAACTTATTACCGATCATCAGCAGTCATCTCCTCTTGTTGCACATATCTAGCAAGACAGGCCTCTTGAATAAGTTCTCATTAACATTAATGAAATTGAAATCCTCCAGGAGTCCGAGTAAAAAGAGCGTGCTAGCAAGCAACTATTGTCGAGCTCTAGCTTCCAAAACTTGTTGAGATTTCTAATCTCTACGGTATTGGTCTTGTGAACTAATTTTGTTATAGTTCCAAGTTCCCAAGATCCATTAGGTCTCTGATAGTTGTAGGATCTCCCCTTCATGATCGTAATTGGATAAATAAAGTTATTGAAACTTCTTAAAATTCAGCACTTTCATTAAAAAATAACTTCTATTAAATGGGTTGGGATTCATATAAAGAGAAAGCAAATTGATGAGCCTTTTATTGAATCAAATAGGAATAGGTTAGTGAATTGGTTGTTGGAGAGGTTCAAGTGTAGCAATTTGAAGAGTGATGTTAGGTCAAGCACGAGGCCTATTAGATGATTGGTAGAGAAATCAATTTGGATGAGTTAGGTGCAAATGGAAAGATAATCAATGTTTTTGGCGAATGAATTGGATCCGAGCTTGGGCTTTCGGATGGTGCAGAGGGAATCAAGGGACAATGGGTTTGACAAACATTACTTGGTGAGGTAGATTTTAGTGATGAAGCCATTAGCATTGCAAGCGATGTTAGTGAAGCTACAAAGGCTGAGATTAAGTTGACATGATTGGAGGGAGGAGGGATTGACAAGCAAAGATTTGAACTTGAATGAATGGAGTCAATTGAAAGTGATTGTTGCTCTTCATGGATTTCACAATAGCTTATTGTGATTGCTAAAGTAGAGGGTTTTGTGCCACATTTCCATTCAATAGGTTAGATATGTCAATGGATGGCCTAGATAACCAAGTCCAAAAAAAAGGTTGCCGACTATAGAGATTTTTTTTTTATAGTCGTTTGTCATTCAAAACTCAAAAAGGCTGCACCACATCGCACTATGTGTGCTAAATGCTGCTTTCCATTTATACTTTTAAAGAAACAACCAACACTTCGCACTATGTGTGCTAAATGTATTCGAGCTTTTTTAAAATATAATTTATAAAATTATGATCATTGGTGCAGAATTGATAGGATATTTTTGACATTATATTCGGGTGCACGGTACTTTTTCACTATTAGGGGTAAAGGTTTAACCTGCCAATATTAAAATTTATCAAGATTTAAAATATTAATGCACAAACTTCCCAATTCAAAATGACAATATACATAGTTAAAAAGTTTATATTGCAAATTTCCCTCAGCTCCACGCATCTCCGAGCAAAACGCATCTGCGCAGTTAAAGAGAATCAGAGTCTTCCAAGGGATGAACAATTTTCACGGTGTGGATCCCGAGAAAGTGATCAGAAACAGTGGGCCCCTTGATGAACTCAGGTAGCCGCCACCCGACAGCGGCTGCGATCTTTACGATTCCTTTGAGGGGGAACACGTGCGAAGCAATCGCGCAGGAGTACGGAAATTTAGTCAGCCCCGGAATTCCAGGGTTTTTCCTCAGATACCCTCATCGGTCACGCCCTCTTCCTTTTTCTGCTGCTCTGCAGAGATTACCCTCAACCGGGCCTTCCTTCTCGCTCTTCCGTCGGAAAAAACAGGATTTCCGTCTGCGCGTATGGATTCCATGTCCGGATCATGTCATCCGTCTATCTTCTCCAGCCAAACCTCTGTCTCATTGTTTCGCCTCTGCTGGCCGTCGGATTTGTCGTCTCAGTCAACGCCCTGGTTTCGAGAGCTTCGGATTAGATTTTCCGGATGATGAGTACTTTCCTTCTCGTCAACTGGTATTTTTCTATCTTTTCCTAATCTTTGTTTTTCTTATCTGAGTGGGGGGAAGATTTTTTAATTTTTTATTTTTTTTAACTAGTATCTCATTTTTCAAATTCGACCCTTTAAAACCCCGAAGTGGACTGCAATCTTCAGATTTCACGCTGTCAATTGGAGCTTGGATTCATGATCTGTTGAATTTGAAATTTCGTATTTAAAATTAGATATATATGTGAAGATGAAGCCGTTTGTTTGGATGCAAACGGGATTTCAGGATATATGAAATTGAAGGTGTCATTACAGCTGAGCTGGTGGAAAATCTGGATGGGCATTCTGTGACTGAAGCTGAAGTAGAAGTAAAACCAAAGGGGACAATGAATTTTATATGGAAAAGGAGTTGGTGGCTTAGAAGGCTTTTTGAAAAGCTACGAGGGGAGGTGATTCTACTAATTGAAGAAAATGAGTACGACAGTGTCTTTAGCCGATACTTGAAGAAGAGATTGTAGGGATTGTCCTTGCTGAGCGGAAAGGAAAATGTAGAACCACACCCCCGCATTGCTTGGACAGATGTGATCTTCCTGATTGCAAGGCTTGATAAAGATCTCACTACAGGAGCTAATGCAATCATGGATTAGTCACGTTTGCCAATAAATTGACAGTTTATTTCAATGATTTGTTGGAGTAACTCACCTTCTGCAAACGACTGTATCATGAGAGAGGATAAGTTTGACAAGTTGGGCAGTACAGACTAAGCAAGGTAATACCACATTATCTCATATGTGGAGGAGATGACCGACATAACTTTTTTTCTTTAGCACGTTAGAGGAAGGCAGATGAGCACATGTTAAAAAGATTATGAGTCGATGTGATTTTGGTATAAACTTTTTGACTTTGTGCATCACCAGCTTGCCTCAATGACAAAGTAGATGCCTATTGAGGGATCAAGAAAATGTAAGAGGCCTCGGCCTCTGTAAAGACTTATTTTATGCAACATTTGTCCCCTATAGATTCAATTATTATGAATAATTGATGAAGGGAGCTTGAATCTGCACAATAGTCAAGCAGCAGTGTCCTTTCAATCAGTGCATCCCGTGATTGGCTCGTGGTTTGAGGCGCTTTAATGTGAGAGGCAGTAATTGTAACAATAGTTGCCTGTAACCTTTCAGACTTCTTAGTTTATTGACGTGGCTTGCCCTCTGCTAACAACTGTGTTAGGAGAGCAGTTGAGCCCGAGGAGTTGGGCAATGCGAAGTCAGCAAGGCAATAACATGTGGCCTTATGCACGGAGAAGGAGGCAACTCGTGTGGCCTCTTTCTCAGGCATGCAAGAGAAAAGTGATCGGGCAAAAGGGCTGGCTAATGTGGTTATGACCTTAACTTTCTGACTTTAAGCGTTGTGGTCTTTACTTCATGGTAAGGCAAAGGCCTGTTAAGGTTTCAGGAAAGGTAGAGGTCTTGCCCTCAGCTGGGACAACCTTGCCAAAACTGTTTTCCGCATCAAAAGAAAAAAAAAAATTCATCTTGAATTTAATAAGTGGAATTCTGAATGTAAGTAACTGCAAGCATTGAAGCAGTCCATGATTCAAGTGATTCCAAATTTAAGATTCTTGCTTTTTATGTAATGGTTTCCTAATCCTACAATTCATTTTTTATTTTAAGTTTGGGATTCTATGTTTGCTTGAGTATGAGAAAGACTTCACATAGTACTTCACATAGTTTTATTTCAAAGTATCTCTTTTTGGCTTTCTTTGGATGAAGATTTCCTGTTTTATGTCAAGGCCTGTTGGTTATATTGTTGTTGTGCAGCCTGGGCAAGTTCATCAAACTGCATTCGTTATTTAACTAATGCGAATGGTAAACAGTTAATATATTTTGTAAAACTCATTGTGCAGCAGACTGGTAGCTAGCATCCTCCTAGTTGTAATTCAGCTTTCCTCTGTAGGTGGCTCTGTTAATGTGCTGACCCAATTATTATTCAAAGTCAGGGTCATAACCACATTAGTGAGCCAATGGCAGACAAGTGGTTGTCACTGGTTTCCTAAACAGTTTGAATGTTGGGATAATCAAACTTCAGCTGTTCAAGTTTCTGAGTTTGTTCTTTAGTTTTGGCCATTGACAGCCCTACACTGAAGAATAATTTTGAATATAATAAAAATTTCAATGGATGGAAGGAAATGAAAACATAGTCATTTGTTTTCTTGTAGACTTTGTCTTCAGAGATGCCCCTGAATATTTGATTTGCAGATGGTCTTTATGAAATCTAATTAATGCATAAGATTCAGTCCTCAAAGTTGAACGCAGAGATGATGTGGATGAGGTTGCTGTTCATGATTTGTTTTGTTTGTGGAGTAACACAAATATTGCATCCAAACAATCTGCTTGGGGTGGGTGGGTCAATGTGCATGGATGGATGCCCTTTTCAACTGTAGAATATTGAAAAGGACCCCTCTCTCCTTAGTTTTGCTGATAAAACTGCATTGCGCTTTGGTGAACCAGTTCTTTTGAAGAGGAAACTGCAAGACACTTGTGACAGAAGTCAAGGAGCTCACCGTGGTGTCTGGATAATACAAGAGACAGCTTGTATTCTTTTCACTAGTTTTGAACCATGCATAATGCACATCCAGGACTCTCCCCAAGATGACTCTTATGGCCAAAAGATTACGTTCTAAAATGCCACAAACAAGGGGTGGTGCTGGTTGGGCTGCTTTTGATCTCAAGCAACAACAAAAACAAGGCTTTGAACCAGATCATGATATTAATCTCTACCCGCCCATGCCAGGTGTAATATCTGCATCACTACCAGGGAAACTGGCCACAGAGAATATTCAGTCAAAAGGTTCATTCTCTTCAATCCTTCAGCCTTCTGTATCCTTTCCAGCACTCGGAAATAACTCCAGAAATGAAACAATGAGCAACAATTCTGGCAGCAATCTTCGAAATCAAGGAGCTGAAGGATCCAGCATCACACCCACTATTGAAAAGCTAAAAGAACTGCATAGTTGGGCTGATGAAGGCTTGCTTGGAGATATTTTGGCAGCTGTAAATAATGATGAAGGCCAGGCTTCTGCCCTCTTGAGCACCATGGTTTTGTCAGGTTCTGACAAGGCTAAGACAAACCTTCCAGTACCAGTATGTGACCACAAGAACCATAACGATGATCACAAAATTGAAAAGCATGGGATCTCATTGGAAGGTCCACCTTCCAACACTGCACATGTGAAACTGTTTCCAGACTCATTATTGTCTACCCCAATAGAGACCGAGTGGCAAGAAGATGATGTTTATTTAAGCCACCGCAAAGATGCTTTAAGAATGATGAGGTATGTTTACGCTATTGGTCTATTACAGTTGCGATGCTAAGTTGCTAACTGCTGTGTCATTCTCAATAGGCTGTTCCTTTAGGTGTGACGGAAACATTACATGGGTCAATTAAGTAAATATCAAATGACTAGAGTTTTATCACTATCTATTCTTATCTAGATGAGATAAAGCGGAAGGAGGCATCTCTGTTGTCAACAGAAAGCTTGTCTTTTTCATTATTGCCCATAGCTTTTCTGTAATTAAGTTTTTGTGCAAAAATCTTCAAAGAAAGCTGTTAGTATGTCAGCAGAGAATCAAGTCCAGATTCTTGTGGAGCTTGAACTTCGTACATTGATGGAAGGATGAACTGCTGCAAATTGTAAACTCTCCACTTTAGCATTCTGCCCACCATGTCAATACAGAAGAGTCCATTTCAACATTCATATCCCACATATTAGACTGGTTACATCTGTGAAGTGGGTAGAACAATTTGGCAACAAGTATATGGAAACCTTGTAATAATGCAGCAGTAAGGCTGTTTACTTGGCTTCCTCTCGCTGGATCCCACAATGTGTGGGACCTCGATATGATATCAATGGACAATTCAAGATTCAGCTGTTGGTTTTTCATGCTATTCTACTGAAGCAAATAGTCAAAGAGTTCCCTGATGCCACCTCTAAATTCTAGTGAATATTTGTTCTTGGCATGATCGACAAAGGAATAGATGTCAAAGACATTATTCCCATGTTGAGGTCTGTCTTGAAATGTGTTTTGTGAAACATGTACGTGGTCCAGAGAAAGCAATGTTCACGAGGAGCTTTCCTTTTTATTGACAGGTCAGCATCTCGCCATTCCCAGGCTGCAAGTAATGCATTTCTCAGAGGCGACCACTTTACCGCACAAAAACTCTCACTCAAGGCACGTGAAGAGTGGCTGGCTGCTGAAAAGCTGAATGAGAGAGCAGCTGAAGAAATCCTGCACATTAGGAATGGGGGAAATGATATGTGGAAATTGGATTTGCATGGCCTTCATGCAGCTGAGGCTGTCCTTACCCTTGAAAAACATCTACAAAGGATTGAGACCCAGATACCAATAAATCGTTCTTTTTCTTCTGATAGCCTAGCTAAGCCTGATGTGAGGATAGGACAGTCAACTTCTTTCGAGTCTTCTAGTTACTTACAGATGGAGAAAGGGGCAATGAAACAGTTGGTATTGTCGAGGCCAAGACAAGCAATATTACAAGTAATTACAGGTATGTTGGCTGTACAAAATACTTCCATTGGGACTATATTGAGTCATTTTAAAGTTGGAGAAGCAATCTTTTTTACATTTTTTATGTCTGCTTAATGAATGATGATTCCCCTCATTTCCTCTAAATTCGCCAGGTAGTGGTAATCATAGCCGTGGGCAGGCTGCACTTCCGTCTGCAATAAGAAGCTTCCTTACCGAAAATGGGTGACTATTTACATTTATCTGATCCATTGATTCACTGGAATAATTTATAACGATATGCATGACTCATATGGCATCGTTTGTTCATTGTAGATACCGCTTCGACGATGAAAGGCCTGGAGTTTTTTCTGTTAGACCCAAGTTTCGCCGTAGTTGAATCTGATGGAGCAGCTCTCTGATGTTCTGATGGAGCAGCTCTCTGATGTTCTCCTGTATTATTATTATTGCGTTACCGGATTATGACATATAATCGCCAATGAGATTTTGGGAGCTGGATAAACCCTGTGTGCATTGTAACAGTATTACGCATGCTTATGTATTGTTATTTAAGGGCTTTTCTCATATGTGGCTGCTTTGCGTAAGCAAGACTGCAAGATATTGCAAGCGGATCCCAAGTTCCCTTTGGTGAAATTGCCAGTATTTTTCCAACACTTGCACAAAACTTCAAAATTTACTTGCAATTTTATCGTTTAGGTTATGATTCAAGTCAAGGGCTGATTCTATACGATTTATGGTATTTTCCCTAACTTATGATTTCTGCGTCTGCTCCGTCCATTCATATGAATGAGCGATTGGTAATTGAAATTCTGTAGGGGTTGTGGGGGTAAACTAGGGAGGGAGCAATAGATTATTTTAAGAACTGTGTGATTGATAAAAAAAAAAAAAATAACAGGAATAAAGTTGAAATGAATAGGTTCGAAGGAGGTATTTGATAAAAACAATATTGGAAAACAAAGATAAACGTGAAAATATAAAAACAATATTGGAAAACAAACATAAACGTGAAAATATAATCATTAATTGAGAGTATTATCGGCTTAGGAAAATGTGCCCCCACCTGTTTCCAAATTTGTCCTTAGCTGTTGGATTTTTAATTAGCGCACAGGAGAGAGGCGTAGGGCGGCTCTGCGGTCGGTGACATGGGTACTGGAGAATGCTTTACGGAGGAGAGAATTGCCAAGCTTGGAGAGAGAGATTGATCTGTTGTTAAAAATCATGGCAACGACAACCAGCAACCTGAATCGAGATATTTCAAATGTAATCGACGTCAATTTGCTTGCTTTCTGGGTGCGGTTCCTCATTTCACTGTGCATTGTGAAGTTTTTCTGAAGTGCGTTTATTCTTCTGCATTTACATAGACCAGCAGGACTGCACGATGTACAGCTGATTCCTCACAGAGGTGCACCTGGTTGTCTCTTAGCTGTCAATTTCCATGATGTTGGGGACTTATTGCTCACTGCTCACAGCCATATTAAAATGATCTACTGTTTACAAAGATATGGCTTGGAGTATGACATGCACTTTGTTATAAAATTTTGTTCGGTAGATTGGATAGTTTTTGTATTTCTTATTTTTAAAAGTAATTCTTCATGTCTTCAATGACAATGGATATAGAGATGCTGTTAAGGAACAGAAAATTACAAAGGAAACATATGTATTACCAATTTAAGAAATAAGATCTCTAGTGTCTTCTGCCTAACCACCAGCACCTCTGAAATTGATGGTTCATCTATAAAATGCTCAAATGGAAATGTAGCTCGACGTAATAACTAAAATCCAGCTCAGTAGTATAAAATTACAAAGTGTTTCTGTTAATATGTTCGATTCTATCTCCTCTTGACTTTCCGCTACTTCCCTTCTTTGCTGGATGTGCCAAATTTTGAGGTCTGAAACAAGTACGAGAAAAGAATTCAGATAATTATAAACCCATGCAACCACTAAAGAAGGCAAAAAGAAATAAAAAAAAAATACCGTCTAAGAATCTCATGATTTGGGTGGGTAAATAGATGAGCATGGATGAATTAACTGGAAGTGAATGTGGGGCTACAAAAAACGTAGGAAATTGAAATCTCAAAAAATAAATATAAGGATAAAAAGAAACATTTTAGAGCAATGAAAGTGTCGCATTTGTTTCTAAAATTCATCCGCACATTAGAACCGAAAAAAGTTCTGTAGGAAAAGAATGCAACAAATTCACAACGAAACAAGGGGATTCAATTGGGTGAAAATCGATTTTTGGACATTGAAGTAGGAAGAGCTCTTCCGAATTCTGATGAGAAAAGCAGAAATTCTGAAGTAACTTGAAATCGAGAAAAAAAAATAAATAAATCTTGCAATCAGAAGATTAAAAAAATGAGACCCCAAATCAACAAGAGAATAAAAAAAATGAGACCCAACACTTGTTAGGAGACTATTTCTTCAATACCTCATGCAGCAGCTCCGCAGCACCTAATTTCTCTGTTGCATTTCTCTCTGGGCGCGCGATGGCGGCTAACGTTTTGTGGATTTTTTTGTTCAATTTCTCTCCAAGTGTGGCGTTTCTCTTTACAACGTGCCTTTCTCCTCTGCAAAGCATTTACTCCAATTGCCACGTCACCGATTGCAGAGCCGCCCTACGCCTCTCTCATGCATTAGTTAAAAATCCTACGATTGAAATCGCACATTCAAAATGCACGGGGGAAATGCAGAAATCGTTAGGAAAATTGTGATAAATCGTATAGAATCAGCCCAAAATCAACAGTCATTACTCAAAAGCCTATTTGGCCGTGCATTTGGCTGTGTTCAGTGTATTTTTCATCACCAAAAAAACACTTTCACCTTGCTCATGGGCAATGACTCCTTCAAATTTCAAATTTACGAGCCGCTGCCGTATTGATCCAGATTTATAGGTCAAACGTTGTATTAGATGTTTGCTGCATGAATGACAACTCGATGAACACATTTCTTCAAGCCCTTGCTGCTTAACACCCAAGATGCTAGTAGGTGTTTCACAACTGGGTTTTCTAATGCTCATTACAAAATTAGAAAATATGGCTGAGAGACCAATTGAATTAAACAACAAGAACAAAATGGCCAATTGGACCGATTGATTTAAGTAAAACATAAATTAAAAAAAAAAAAAAAAATGGTTGACGGACTCATTTACAAATTCGAAGGACCAATCATTTGGATAAATGGTTGAAGTTGGTCCTGTTAAAGCCAAGGGACACTTTTGCATCGACTGCATCGAGCCCTATTTGCATATACCGCTTCATTGAGTTTCCTTCCTCTTTGCGTCCACAGCTTCTTTGAGTTTCCTTCCTAGGGCATATGCCAAAGGAGGAGGTACAGCATTCCCAACTTGTCTATGCTTGCTTTGAATATTGCCCGAAAGCTTATAGCTATCACGGAAACCCTGCATGCGTATATTCTCAGAATATCAGACAAAAGGTCGTTTCAGCTTCTCCTTCACCATCATTTAAGGAGGGTTCTGCAGGAAAGTGAAATCTTAATGGATTTACCTGAGACCGTGCACATTCTCGAACTGTCAGTATCCTGTCCTGCTCAGGGTGAAAACACATGCCAACCTTTCCCATGGGCTGAGGATCCGTGATGGAAGTAGGGAAGTTCCCTTCCCAGTCCAACCTACCAAACAGTCCCTTCCATTGATTGTGCCTTTCGGCAGTGTTTGGCAAGCACCAAGGTATTAAATCAACCACTTGACCATTGGACAGTGTGACCTGCATTTTCGTGGAGATTGGATCACACACCTTAATAGAAAGCCTAGTTTTCATCCAGTTGAAAGAGTGAAGATTGGAGGTGAATATCGATATTAGTGGAAATACCATATTGGTTGTAAGAGAATGTATAGATATTTAAGTCCAAGAAGTAATATAGTTTATTGAAGTACCTTTTCATCTGGTAGATCATGCCAATCAGCACCTGGACGCTTTGGAATTTGTTGGCATCGTTTGTAGTTCAGTTCATTCATTTCCTTTGATATGTGATCCCTCAAGACTGATTCATTGCCTCGAATTTGCTTTTGGAACCACGCAACAGGATCCATTCCATACTGCAAAGGACAAAATAAACCTTTGCAAGAGCAATTAGGATCACTATCAGTTAAAAAAAAAAAAAAATAGCATAGCTAATCATTGGCATAAATGAAGCAGATGTTCCTCAGAAAGCTTGCCTTCATTTCTATCTGAGATGCTCCATTTCCAACACACGGAAGATCACCAATGGTATCTCTTACAGTTATTGCCCGGAAGGGTGCCCCTCCAGCTGTGCTTCTAACAGCAGAATATTGCATGTTTTCTTGCAATGTGATTTTCAGTTCCGGGCCAGCAAAGACGTACATTGGTTCTGGCCACTCAGGAAGAGTTTCCTCTGGAGAAGCTGCCCATATGAATGCCCGTTTTCTAGACTGAGAAACACCATAGGCTCCAGCATCTAGAACACCAAATCTCACCTAAACAACAGAAGATAAAAGTATGCACTTGAATATCCCTTTTAGTCAATAATGTTTTGATACAGGATCTCCAGCATAAGCAAAAGAGATTACCTGGTAGCCCATCTCAAGAAGAGAAGTGAGTGTTAAACGGAATGTCTGTCCTTTATTAAAAGAGATAAAATTCCTCACATTCTCTAATAGAAAGAATTTTGGGCGGAAGTAATCGGCAAAAGACAAAAATGCCAAGATCATCTCACATTGCACCTTACTCCAAGCACTTTGGCTAAACCTGTTCATTCCAGAGAATCCCTGAATATTTAAATCAAGATTAGTAAATAAAATGTCGTAGTATTAAGATTCACACATATGTCATTAAAAAACACGGATCCATGGAGAGAATTACAATACCTGGCATGGAGGCCCTCCATTGATGAAATCCACTTGACCTGGGACTGGCAGTTTATTGATCTTTTCCTCATCAAACTGTGCTGCTAACTCAGCAGCTTCAGAGGTCGAAAGACAATCATTTCCATCTCCACATTTTTCCATAACAGCCCTGACATTGAAAATGATTGCATAACAATGACAATCTTAAGCAGAAATGCAAAATTGGACGTGACAAACAAGCAAGCCTAATACATAGTAAATTAGTAACACATACCTCCGTATGTAAACAAGCTATTGTATCTAAAGAAGCAGATATCTTAAGGGTCTTAACAGTAACCTAGACCAATCTAAGTCTTAAGGGTCAAAACAATAGGATAGACTGAATCAATTACCTCAATATTACGTTGCAATTATCCACAAACATAACAACATCTGGATGATTGAGGCTGAATGCCTCTGCTGCTGGTTGTTCATATTCAATTGCCCACTTGGTAACTGAAACACCTGCAAGTTCATGATCAAGTGTTACAAAGAGTTTGGGCCAGAAATTTGCAAGACCTATTGGATTTGAAAAATAAAAACCAGCAGAGAGGCAATTACCAGAATGTTGTAGTCCTTCAGACAAGCCACCACAACCAGCAAAGATATCTAGAGTGGCCAGGTGATTCTCTAGTTGATCAGAAACGATTTCACCTTCCTTGAACTTACCTTTGTCCTTCCGTGAGGAAGGACCTGATTTGGATTTCAACTTGACACCAGCAGGCAACTGTTAGACGATGTCACATTAAGTCACAGTGAATAACCAGAATGGTCAATAAAATCAATCTTTTTGCTTCTGTTTGGAATTTGGATGATGGAAAAAATGCGAAAAAACATGAAATCAAAAACACAGGGAAAAACTGAGGAAATGATGCAATGAGATAATCAATGACTTTAAAATTTAAATAAAAAAAAAACTGCAAAAAAGAAGGGGAAATTTTATTACAGTTAAACAGTAAAAATATAAAAATAATAGTGTCAATATTGTTACAAGAAACAGAAAAAGAAGGCATGGAATAAAAAATATGGAAATTCTTGGTGGAATTCCATATATGCATTCACAAAGCACATGTAGGCACGGCATAATGTGCAAGATTTTAGACAACACTGTCAATTTTCCATCTATTCTTCCAATGATGTTTGGTGGTAGAGCCACTTTTTATTAAAAAAAAATAATTTGGTATTATGATGATTAATATTTTGAATAATAAGAGTTAATAGCATTTCCACCGATGCATTTTGCAACATTGTTGATACCAGTTACTATCCATAACTGTTCAAGTATATATTCTAAATAAAACTTCAGTCACTAGCACATGCAGACATTAGCAGCCCAATTGGAATATATGTTTTCAATATTTCACTGTAAATGGAGTATCAGAAACCTATGACGAAAACACTACAGCCATGGACAACTATAAAAATGGCCTATTGAGCTCAAGCTTGCTCAAAAGTTCTTAGAAAGATAAAACAAAACAAAATCCCAAAAACAGAAAATTTAAAAATATATATATATATTTTTTTTTAAAAAAAAAAAAAAAACACAGAACAGGAAAAAGGGCAAAGAGAAGACCCCATCAATATCCAGGACAAATTGACCAGTGACCAGGAGTCATTTGTTCAGAAGCTCAGAATCCAGACCTGTTTAATGGATCCTTTCATAGGATCATAGATGTATTCACAAAAGAATATGTGCTGATAAGCTAAAGGTCCATCCACAGATGGAAGATCATACTTCTTTCGGACCTCGCACCTCCCTTCTATGACCTCCACAGGCACATTAATCATTTCTTCACTGTAATATACCTGTCATTTCCATATTGATTCTTAAGAACAGAAAGCGAAGAACTCTAAATCAATTTATATAAGAAACTTGTAAAGTCAGAGGATCATTGTATTTCTTAAACTATCCCCAATGATGCAAAGCACAAGCAATCTTCAGGAAAAATTAACCATAAAGCATTCACCACAATCAGCTGTTACCTCTCTGATATCAGAATCATATGCCTTTGCAGCTGATATATCCTCTGGTCTGTAAAACCTCCTGACCTTAGCTTTGGTGGACTTTGAATCAACTTTATCAGATCCCTTGGGAACTTTGATCTCCATCAACTGGCAGACAACATAAGCCTTCAATCCCACATTTCTACCAGACTTAAACGTGGCAATATCATCGGTTACTTCACCTGATAGATACTGAGGGCTTACATACACAAAGTCATGAATAAAATATTCAGTCCCTTTGTATATAAAGCTGACCTTTGAAGAGGCCAATTTAAACTCTTCCACCTGACTTTCTTTGACTTTACAAGAGTGGCAAATCCCAGATCCAAGACCCATTTTGTCAAGCTGAAGACTAAAGAAAGCACCCCTCTCCGGCCAATACAGACTTTTGCAGAAGTATTCAACAGGCAAACCTTTCTTTTTTCTCTCCTCTGCTTTCACCCGTTCAAGTTTATCCACAATAGCATTCTGCTTCCTATGTTCATGTCCCCAAGGAACCAATCTAATGTGAACTGTCACTGTCTCTTTAATATCGCTTAATTCAACTTCCATACACTCATTTGTCAAGAACACCTCCCTTTCATTTGCAGTGTTTCCAAGAACAGTTTGGCATCCCCTCCATAGAACTCTCCCATGAACCCTTTTCTCGCCATTCGATCTTTCAAACATATACTCCACAAAGACCATAACTGATTCTTCTGACTCACCTTCTTCAACCAACACAGCTCCACCTGCGGAAATTACATTATTGTGAACCTTTGCACTTTTATATAGAACCTCACCAGTAGGAGTTTTGCCAACTGAATCCCCATCCCACCCTATGTCCTCTTTGGCAGGCTTAGACTTATGCTGTTTATTAGATAAATCAAATTTTGTAATGTTCTCTTGAACCAAGACAGCCTCCTCTTCCACTTCCTCCTCATTCTCTTCTTGTTCGTCGTCTAATTCTTCCTCCTTAGATTCATCAACACTTCCATTATTTGAATGTTCTGGTGAGTAGTTCGAGTAGTACTCACCCCAAATCCTATTGATCAGCCTTGTTGTAGTTGCTTGCATTGCTTTCTTTCTCACAATTGGTGTAATCCCAGCCCTGGGATTTAAGTTTGTTTTTTCCTTGACTAATGCTTTCTTTTTCTTCATATCCAATTTCGTATGATGCCTCTCCACCATCTTATCTGAAAGACCACTAGCAAAAGCACTTTTCCGGATCATCTCATCTGGATATTCAGCAAAAAGCTGAAGTATAATCTGTCCATGCACCACAACATATCTCTCAACTGCTGCAGGATTTGAGGAAATATGAGCAAGATGGGTCTTCTCGAATTCTGACAACTTTTTTATGACATCTGCAAATGAAAGCTTTGATACCCTGCTCTGTTCCTTCAACAAGGTAATGATGCTAACTGCAACTCTAGCTGTTTTCAAAACTGGTCCATGCCATGGAGCATACTGTTTTGATGGCTTCCCAAGCCTGTACCTGAAATTTGAAATACATTGTAGCCAATTCATGAATGATAAGCCAAAAAATAGACATTATCACAAAAAATATTTAAATTAACTTAGTTAGGCAACATCAAACCTTTCTTTCAGGTGCAAGAAATTAAGCACATATTTCTACGCTAATGTAAGAAGCGAAAGATTACCAGGCCAAGTCCGTTCGGATTGAAATGAAGACCATTGATGGACCAAACTCAATCATCCACTCCTTGATTGCACTCAAATAGATTGGTATACCATCTACATTTGCAACTCCTGATGAACTTGACAGAGATTGAGCAGGATCAGAATCAATGCAAAACCCAGTTCCATCATCAGCTGTCATTGTCCCTGACCCAAAGACTGTTACATCAACTTCAGCACATGGTTTCATGGGGAGAAGCTCTAAAGAAATAAGCCTTGAATCTGAATTGTAAAGTGACCAGTTGTGAAGCATCTGTTTGGGAAGTTCATCGGGAAACAAATCAGTGTCGTTGTCAAAAACAATATATTCATCCATCTCCTCAACAGAGGTTCTATAATATGCAGGTAAAGGATAGTCGTTTGCAATTTCATCTTCATTGATTTTTATGTAGAATTTATTTGAGGATGTTACTGAAGCATGCCGTGCTTTCTTTGAGAATTTCCAATCTTCCTCTTCCTGCAACAGCCGTGCCATCTTCTCATCTTCATCCTCCTCAACTATGGCACCAGATGAGCTGGCTTTATTTGACTTCTCCCCCTCCTCAATCCTCAACTTCTCATTTGAACCTTTTGGTGCTATCTTAAAAAAATCTCCCATCTTTTGAGACTCATCATTGAGAGCAACAAGAACAGGCAATCCAGTAAAAAGCTGATTGTCTTTCTCAGAATTCTGATCTAAACTTTTGAGTTGATTATACACAAAAGACCCCATTTTGATAACATATTCCTTATTACAAACATTGCTAGGAAATATTTTGCTTCCATTCATTGCCCGAACAACCCCAGCAAGCAACTCATCAAGACTCAAGTCAGGATTTCCCCCACAAGATTTCGACAGTTTTTTGAAAACTTCAAGACAAGTGTGCACCTTTACAAAGAATTTATCAAAATACCTCTTATAGCTGCTTGCTGGCTTAACACAGTCATAATCTGCAAGCTCAGTGGAAACCCAGATAATAACAGGGCAACCATCTTCAAATCCAGAGATTGACCATGACTCAATCCGACCAAAGCCTTCACATCTAATCCCTTTCTCTTTTGCTGATTTTTCATCTGAGGGCATGATTATTGCAGTAATATACACATCAATCACTTCAGACATTTCAAAGGGCTGTGGATCTCCATTTTCATCATGAAGGATGAAATCCATAAGATTTCTTGCTGGTTTCTGATCATCCTCATCAAGCCCCTTAGTCAACTTGATAGCTTCAATCTCTTGATCCACCATGCAGCCATGTTTGGCATCTGCGATAAGGGATTCCTCAATCAAACGAATAGATTTCTCCTTGAAATCAGAACATGCAGCAGCACGCTTTGGCCTTTTCCGGGAAGCCACGGGCTCTCCATCAGCTGATGTCTGTCTTCGCTTCTTTTCACTAGAGTCAGTTGCTGCTGTCTCCCCACTATCAAGTTTCCGGCCACCAGAGGAAGTATTTGGTTTTCCAGAAGGCTTCTTTTTTCCTTTGTGTTTGCTCTTCATTCCTAATGAAAGAAATGTCTATGGAAATCAGGAAAGAGAATATATGATGCCAGATTATCAGAGAAAGGGAAAGGAAAAAAAACCAAGCAAGAGTACGCTGACAAGAAAAAACACAGAACACAAGAAAGAGTACACTAATGCATTTCAGATGTCTGCCTTACACAGCGTTCTTTTTATGAGATCCAGCCATATAGGCCATGACATGATTATAGCAAAGTAACAATTTCCTAATCCCAACAAAAAAAAAAAAAAACACAGACAAAGAAGATGCCAACCAGAGAAAGATTACTGATTCAAGACAAATAGTTAGAATTAGCCAAGACTTGCAGACATATTGATCATGGTCCATCTACAGTGAGCTGCACCATCCAAGAGTATTCATCATTTCCCCTGTTTGCAGAACCCCGTTTAGTGCACGCATTATAAAATGGACAAGAATATTATGATTGTCCTTTGCTAGAAGCCTTAGTGCCATCAGCAGAAAAGCAAGATTCACAAAGAAAGGCCATGGAACCATATGCGCAGCCTAGAAAGACAGAGAAGAAACAAAGAAATCCCGTCCATCGATGAGACGGAGAAAAATCCTGGATAGAGAATGAGGAAGACGATTGAGAACTTACTTCAACGTAAACGACTATCGGACTTCCCTAGAAATTCAAGAAGGGCGAAATTCCCTGCAGCAAAATCTCTAGGACGGAAACTAAGAACTAGAAATCAACGGGAGAAGATGCCGAGAACCAAACAATCGAAGCTCGAGCACGTTATTGCAAATCAAGATCGGGCTCTCACAGGAAACAAGCGAATTGCATGACACTGAGCTGCTTTTATTGATCTTTATTTTTTTTTTCACGGGGGAGGAAAGGAAAATGACAGAAACATGGCAGAAACTCGCGTGCGTGGGTGCGTACGGCGCACCAGAATTTTCAAGGAGAAAAGGGAGAGAGAAAAAAAGAGAGAGAGAGAGAGAGAGAGAGAGAGAAGTCAAACACGAGTCCTAGAGAAGCAAGCAAAGACTTACCAGAATCGGATTGGCCGTTGGATTCAACGGCAACCGGATTCAGATCCAGGACGGCAGCAGATCCCATTTTCAGTTACGAGAATCCAGCGCGGTGCAGGTAAGGAAAACCAGGGACGGGCAAGCTCCGGGCAGGGGCGAGGGTTTTGTGGGCTTTTCTTCCCTTTCGAATGGGAAAATGGCGGGAATACATGGAGGGACAAGATTCCCCATATGTTTGTCTTTCAAGTTTCAATTCGCGCCACTGTCCAAAAAAAAAAAAAGCCCTAAACCACGTTTTCTTAGCCTGGATGCCGGGTTCAGGAATTCCCAGGGAAAGGTAGACTCCCTATCATTGTGGGCCCACTTTATTATAATCTCAAACCCAGATTTCTATCCATGGGTTAATTTAATTGAGTAGTCTACGCGGTTAAGGATTGCCAATTTATAACGAGCCACCCGCATACTTTGTTTTTTGTTTTTTCGTTTTTTTTTTTTTTAAGACCATCTTCGACTACGACTGGAAATGGCGATAAGGCAATGAACGGCTGGCGGACCTTGCAGGGGAGAGGGAGTGATCACCACCAGTGCGGTCGGGTTTGGATCGCGGAGGAGGGTTTCGGATTTCCGCGATTCTCTCATGATTGCCCGGGCTTTCCCGCGCCCTGAGGGGCTGTTGACAAATGTCGTCTTGCCAGTTGTCGCGAGTTGGCTGGTCAAGCGGGCGGTCCGAAATGCTAATAAATTCCTAGTGCAGTGCAGCTGCTCGCCTCGGCAAATCCTGGTGCAGCCCTCCCTGCCTTGTCAACGTGGGCACCACCACGGGTCGGGTGCATGCGTGATTAGGAATCGAATCCTGCTGATGCAGCATTTTACAAACTATACGAAATACCTTTTTTTTTTAACTATTCGATATCATGTACGTCATATGTAAAGATCCAATCGGCAGATCTCAGTCTTATCTTATTTTTAAATTTTTTGAATTTTCTTTTCGTACATCAGTGAGCCCATCAAAGATATTTTTTAAAAAACAGAATTTTTTTATGCACTGGGGCATGGAGAAGGGACATTGATCTCCTACACCTGGGAGCAGGCAGCGTTGCTTGCTCCTGGGTGCACACACCTTTTTTTTTATTTTTTTTCGAAATTTTTTTTAGAAATGTTAATATAGGTGTATTTAACATGTATATAAATTTTTACCATTTTTGAAGTATTTTATATATTTATTTTTTATTTTTGAAAATTAGTAGCATTTTAGGTAATTTTAAATTATAAAAATGCCATTGATTTTCAAAAATTAAAAATAAATATCTAAAAATTTCCAAAAATGGTAAAAATTTATACACATGTTATATACACTTGGGCTAATAATTTTATGAAAAAATTTTCAAAAAAAAATAAGCGTATGCGCTCGGGAGCAAGCAGCGGGTGCAGGAGATCAGCGTCCATGGAAAAGTCCCATTCTTCTGATGTCAATATTCAAAAAACTGTACTAAATGGAATCAAAATTTTTTCAAAATTTTCCTCATAGGATATCTTTGTTGGACTCACAATACTAGGAAATTTTTTTTTTTTTTAAATTCCCACCAAGAAGCTAGACGCAAATTGGCAATATAATGCGTTTGTTAATTAGGAAAAAAAAACTATGGGCAAATAATTTGCAAAATTTTTTTAAAAATGGATAGAGTAACAAAAGTAATGATTAGTAGTAAAGTTTAAACATATTGGGCAGTTTTATGAAAAGTATAAATAAAAAATTAAACATATGGTAGTCACACTAAAAAATATGTGCAAAAGTTGTAAAGAATTGAAAAAGTGAATGAAAAGTAAATATAATTATATGGAAAAATGTAAATAAAAAAAAACATTTCTTTATAAAACTATCATGTCTATTTCACTCTATTTCAGTTGCTTCTAAGTCCTAATCATCGTACTGTCCATTCGGGGAAAAAAAATCTATTAATTTTTTTCTTCCACTTCCGATTTCCCAAAAAAAAGCCTCCTAAAGGGGTGCATGTTGGATTTTGCTGTGTTTTTCTTACGTCAGCTGCAAAACCTGCAAGATAGACAGATGCAATACGTAAAAAGGAGTCTTGTAGTCATCTGAAGTTGGTGTTATCTTAGCATTTAGCTTGGCAGGATAAGCGTGCTGCGTGACTTGTCTGTTTCCTCTGAAAAATAATTTGTTTGGAGTTGGGAGTTTGGACCGCACTGTTTTACCAGTCATAAAAGAGTGATTACATAGAAGTTTCGTATTTGGAACACATCTCATTTTAAATGTTCTCATCGATCACCTAAATACTGCTGGGATTTGATGTCACGGGACCATATCCGGTGTTTGTGTTTCATTCCCATCGAAAAGCTAAGTTACGAGAATTGAGGATTCCCGCTATAAGTAATTAAACTCTCGACTCTCTTACCATGCCATGTGTCTCGTTATCCGTCATCCTTGACGCCAAAACAACAGGTCAAGAACGTATGCTCGGCCAAGAATGGCCGGTCACTTTGCATGTCGGAGCCAGTGATTAGCTGATTCTGATTCCCGACGGCCTCATGGCATACTCCATAGGCACTGAGCTTTAGGACCACTCGGTGATGTAAGAATTAGAACAGGAAACGGATATGACAGGGGTAAAGTTGAGATAAATATATAAAAATAAAAAATAATGAAAATATAAATATATAAATATAAGAAAAAAGTAAGACGGTTACTTAATATGTTGTCCTTTGACATTCTGCATTCTCTATTTTCATTTTCACCATACCAAACACACATTCAACGTCCATGCTTACTAGACTCATTATTTTATTGTATGAATAGTGACGTTTGTTTTAAAAGTTCAAAAAATAAATATTGGAAAATAAAAAAAATGAAAAAATGATATATCTAAACAATTTAAACTTGGGCCTGCATAATTTTTCCAAAAAATGTAAAAAATAACAAAAAGGGTTCCATGAGCGCGAGCACTGGACCTCAATGCTCACAAGAACATGCAGCCGGGATCAATTATTTTATAATTCTTTTAAGCTATAAATTATTTTTTATTTTTTTTTATCTTGGACCGTTTACAAGCAAATTCCTGGATCCAAGTTTCGTAATCCGACGTTACTGTCAATTCTCTCTTCCCCCCGGAATAAATTATACAAGAAGCTAGTAAGGATGACCAACAATGCTATCATCAAAAGAAAATGGGAAATAAGAAGAAATCTGTCCTCTACTAATCCCCCCGCATCTTTTATTTTCTATTCTTTTATTTAGATTAATTACCCACACTCTTAAGCAGTGCGTAGCAACTCCATGTCTATTAATTCTTGCACAAAATGGGATAGAGAAAAATTAAATAAATTGAAACTGTAAGTTATATAAATCGACGGCATTTAAAGGAACTAACCTTTCAATTGCAGTCAGAGATATTTGAACAACTTTCCACTGGTTCCACAGCGCCCACAATTGATTAGTTCTTCATCTCCTCTTACTCCAGAAATGAGTAGATGACAATTATACCAATTCAAAGGATTTTTTTATATTAGGAATTGTTCTCTCCAGAAATATGACATCTGATTACTTGATGGCCTTACGATAGATGGGCATATTAAATTTGTTCGCCGAGAGTAAAGCATGGAATGATAGAAAAGATCATTTCAACTAAATAATTATTTACCTAGTGATTCCCCCATGAAAAATACATATAGTAAACTCAACTACTTCTTCAAATTGAGAAGATGCCACTTGTCATAACCCTCCCAACAAAGGCCTCCAGCTTTTGCACTGGGTACTCTGGAGCTCTGCATTGTTCGACAAGAATTCACTACAAAGTATAAATTATGTGATTGATTTCTAGTAAGGTTTGTATCATAGGGCTGATCTGGGTGGTCGGATTCCATCAGCACCACTAGATTGCACAACCTGCAAAATACATTGCAACCGAAAATTAATAACACGAAGGATGAATAAAAGATGCACAGAAATTCCTTTTGATGGATGGAGATGAAACCCACGTTTATTTTTTCCTAGTAAGAGTCAAAAGCGGATTCAATCGTGTTTAAAGGGTAGAATAAATAATTTTTTCTAGGATCAGAAGGAGATTCCAGGGATGATCTTCATTGGGAATACAATTAGTACTGCATGTAAGCTCGCCAACATTTTCAACATAGTTCAGTTCTTACTGCTTAATGTAGTATTTTATTAAATGAGTTTATCCCAGAGGCAAGTAACATCACAGACTTGCAAAGCCTGCTAATAGGGTGGGGTTCTTGCTTCTTCTTTTCTTCCCTCTTACATCTTTGTCCTTTCCTAGTTGGCAGGGACTTTGTAGTTCCCATCTGTCATCATTCGCCAAAACCCACCATTACACCATTTAGATTATGAGTAGTCTTAGTAGTTTAAGCTTCTGCCAATTATTGATAAAGATGGAACGAGCACGTAACACGATTGAGTATTTGATGCAATGACACACACGACAATGAAGCAACCATTAGAAATACCAAACAAAACATGTTACGCGTCCATATTAGAAAGAGTCATGTTTCATGACAACACATTTTAATCAATTCACCTTGGCATCATAAGATTGCTGACTTGATAGATCCTGTGATTTTGGAAGAGAACCATCCCATGGCATGACACATGTGATAGCCGAAGAAGAAAGCATGGTTGACCATCATTTTCTAAAGGAGCAACACGATCCAATATGATCTGCAAAAGTAGCAAGTGGATAGAAGAACCGGCAGAATTCCAAGAAACCTTATACCATCAGTACCAACGAACTATATCCAATAATGATGGACCTATTCCTACTCTCGTTAAATAGATAAATCCACAATGTCAAAAATATTCATGTGAAATCAAGGAAAATTTCCTGACAAATCCAATTCTAAATAGAGTAAGTCATTAAGTCAGAGCCAATCACAACAAGAAACAATGTAAAGCAAGACTAAAACTTCAAATTTTACACTATCATAATTTATTTTCGTTTGTACTTGTTTCGGATTTCCGTTTGCCTTCATAGGGCATGCTCAATAACCAAGTGGGAGTGCTTATGCAAAATTACTGGGGTTTCTTGCGATATGCTTAGAAAATGTCTATGGCATGCATCCTAACTTATCCAATGCTTCGGTCTATTTCTGTTTTAGAGCTACAGAGTTATTGGGTCTGGGTGGAATGGATATTTGCCATAATGAAGGAATTCATGAAATGATGCAAACATCAATGCACTTCCTCAGTATACATGCATGCATTATAATGTTGGCCACGCCTTTTTGTCTTACCAAACATCGCACTGGTATCAGCTAGAATTGGAATCATAAATGGTGTTCTGATAACCCACACTATCAATTCATGTTCATATAAAAACAAAGAAGATGCCCATGCATTCTAACGCGCATACAAAGAGAATTGAGTATTTTTTAAATGACAAGAATCTGCAAACACATTATTGCATCAATCATGGACCTCTCATTCATTTGTGTACACTACCATCTCTTGCTGGTCTCCAGTCATATGGACGTTCTTTAGAGAGAGATCAATGAATCATCTCAGCTGGAGTGAGTGAACATAATGGAAGTAGCTCAAGAAAAGAAAAAGGCATAGAAGAACAACTTGTTTAAATTTCTTTCCTTGTTTCAAGCAAGTTTCAAGCTGAAATAGTAGTTCTTCATTAATACAAGTACATCAGAAAGATAGTGCAATACCTACAAATTTACAACTATCCAAGATTAAGAAACAGATCAATTTGTTGATGTTGAACCTTAGGCATGGAACTGCTAGGTCTCTAAAAAGGTGACCTCTAGGCAGCTAGCATTTATTTTTTCTTGAAATAATCATCTTCAAGGCATGATTGTTAAACAATAAAACTTTTCACTCTCAATAACTACTCTATTTTTTAATTATTTATTCGCTTATTCCTATATAATTACCCTACTTTGCAATCATTTATACACAACTAACTGTACACCTAACCTATCTATTTTAATTTTATTCTCTTTACTTCTCAACATTACCCCCTACTATATCATATCATTCTCTCTCATTTCAAAAATTTTTACACCAAAAACTTTTTAATAAAAGTTTTATCATTTCCCTAACGCATCCTTAATAAGGAATTAGAAGGGAAAAAAATGGTAACCTTTTGGCCAAAGATCTTGTGGCTTTTCTGAGAAGCATATTCAACTGAGGTTTCATCTGTAAAGGTAATAAAACTAAATCCTCTATGTGATTTTTTATGTTGTTCTGTAGCACAACAGAACAGCTGATTGTGATTTTAGCAACCTAAGAACTGTAGCTAAAAAAAAGAGTTTAAGGAGAACAATTGATGGGACGACAACCACTCCAGAAGACAATCACCTTGGGAAGATATACATCCATTACATGGCCATACTGACTGAAATGCAACCTCAAATCAATGGCAGTTGCTTCAATTGGTATGCGACTTATGAAAATTTTCTTTCCCCATTTACTGGTTGAAAAGGGAGATGAGCTAGCTTGCTTGCAATTTTCAGTTGCCACACCTGGATCATCAGAAGGCAAGTTCTTTTCACCAGCTAACAATGAAAGTTCATTTGAAGGCATCCACCTGCTACCAAGCATTCGGTCTGTCGATGAAGCTGATTCAACAGCTATCTGAAGAAAAAATTTTGCCATGAGCTCCATGTCAACAACACATAAAGTGGTTGTCCAAGGGCCAAACAAAGAGAGAACATTAAATAACAGTGAACATAATTAAATCAACCTCATCCCAAGGAGATGCCACAAATAAATATCCTACTATATAGAGTTCTGTTCAAGTATTATTTTCTACTTAAGTTGGTAAAAGTTGTCTGCTTCAAGTAGCTAGCATTAGCCGTTGCTGTAACTACTTGGGGCTGCAGCTGCACAAACGCTGAAGATACTAATAAATGAGGACACTGCAGTTGCAGCTGCCTTTACCAGGTTCAAGAGACAAAACATTTTAGTGTCAGCTATCAGAATTATTCGTCTGAAGGTACTCCGTGGTATACTACAGGAGAGAACCCAATTGTAGTATTAATAAAATCAACTTTTGACAGCATGTCATCGATGACTCCAAAGTTCTTCTTTGGTCCCATCCTAAACCCCAAAAATACAATTGCCTCAATGACATACTTCTGATCACAATGATTTGCCGTGTGTTTTACAAGTACCATATGAGGGTTTAGATTTTCCTGTAATGCATATAATGCTTTATACAGAAGTAGCATACACACAAAGAAAGTATCAATACACAAGGCATAAATCGCATTAGGAAAAGTGTATTGCCTGAAATAATACCATTAGGTCTTTCCTATTTTTTTTTTGGACCATCCTACATCAGTTTAATCAATGTAAGGAGTTGAAATAAGTCCAATAGATATTTTGACCTAAACCTCCAACAACAGATATTGCCAATAAACTCTTATCATTGATGATACATCTAAACCATGAACAACAATCTGGACAGAGAAGAAAAGAGTAATTTGCATAACAGTTACAAGAGTCAAACCACCATGCTTCCAGCATACATGTCAAAGTTTTCACAAATGCCAACAAATACACCCACTAATTAGTGTCCGCCAAGTACCTCACGACCAAAAAGAAAATGTCTGAGTTAGCAACGTGAGCAGCAGAGGCTTCATCTGCAAACATAACAAAACCAAATCCTCTATGTGATGTTTTCCTTGCATCCTATGTAAGATGGGTAGATAAAAAAAAGATTTAAACCCCCGTAGTATTCTCTAAAGAATCAACTTATGTAATCGGATGAACAAATAGAGAACTAATAGAAAATATGAAAGAGAAAAACTTATCATGCCAGGGAATCCAGTGCTTTACCTTTGGCAAGTAAACATCAAGAACCCACCCAAATTGACTGAAATATGCATGCAGACCATCTGTTGTTGCTTCCACTGGAACACGACCAATGAACGTCTTCTTTTCTATTCTCGCATAAGTTGATACAGAAACCTGCCCACTGTCACTGGCTGATTTGATTGAGATGCACTGTAAGACGTTCTGTAATGGATATCAGTGCAGCCAAACAAATGAATTTGGGAGCAAGAGTATGGCATCATTGGAAAGTTGTTGGATGTACAATAAAAACCTAGAATCCTCCTGAAAGAAATTTCATGAACTGATGTTATCAGAGATGCAACTATTTCATTTGATCTCCTTATATCAGAAAAATCATCAAAATTACTAAAATACATGCAATAAATCATCCACCAACCTTTGGAGTAGCTCGATCTACAGCAACTGTAGAACCCCCAAGCTCATGGGTCTCAGACATAACACATACCACGGACTCTAGATGAAGTTGGAATTTCAGGGGCAAAATTGCAAAAGAAGTTTAATTACCAGTCAGTACTCAACAGACAACAGGGCAATCAGCAAATGGATTGACAATGTTATTGGATATTTATATAGATCCAGATGAAAAATTTTATGAATAAATAATAAAATACCCCCCAAAAATAAGAATTAGGCAGAACCAAAGTTACTGAAGAACTACGGTACCTGGGTTTTCATATGTAACCAAGCCAATCCTCGATGCTGTTTGTTTACCAGTTCCTAAAAATCAGTAAGGATAAAAATAATATCTTTGATAGGAATAATAATAAAAAGACATAAATACATGAAATAGTAATGATTAAATAACATTTCAGGCTTACCCATATGGGATATGTTAGGGTGCAGCTAACTGCACCCTAGCTAGGGTGTCGTTGGCTGCATCCGAGGCTCCACCTTGCTGATGAATCAAAACCCAACCCACCCACTGTATTTAGAACTGATTGCTTAACTAGGTTTCATCCAAACCAAAAATGTGCATAGGGCCCATCCGAAAAATCAGTTAAATCAGCATAATAAAATTGTTTGATTTATGCATCAATTTAAATGTTGTATATTCAACATCTAAACTATCTAAAACATTCCTATGCGAATGAACAATTCTGTAAGGGGCTATTCAGAGCGGGGATATAATGAGGATGGAATGAAATCTCACATTTTCTAGAAATACTTTTCGCATTTCCAAAAAATAACAGCTTACTTTTTTCATTTTCAATACAACTTTTCCTATTCTTAATATACTTTTATCCCAAATTCCATCCTCATCTCAACCTAGCTCTGAACAGCCCTAAAGCATTTTTACATTCCAATACACCTGCGAATGAATTTAAGAATTTTTCTTAATTTACACATGATTACACTTTTTTTATTGACAATTACACATATTTTTAAGCATGTATGACCCACCCAAAAATGTGATTGAAGTGATTTTTGGTATTATGGCAGAACAATGTTGGTAAATCAAATGACCAGTTGAATTTTGATATCGTCATCAATGTAGGCCCTAGGCTGCAGTTGGCTCAACCCTAGCAATCCCTTCATATATACATGCATACATATAACACTGAAAGGTAACTTTCGGCACACACTACATATATATAAGTTTGGATTCAATTTGAATGATATACTCAAGATCTTACTGGAAAAATGTGTTGATTATAAATGATATACATTTTGGCTTGCCTATTATTTAAGAACAATAGACTACTTTGAGTTGGAGAAAGAAGGAAAAATTTTAAGTGTGCATCTCGCTCAACATTCATGAATATTTTAATAGAAAATTTACCATGAATTTAGTTGCTAATGAGTAACATAAAGATTGCTACCTTTGGCATGTAAGCATCAACTACTGGACATATTTCTTGAAATAGCTGCAATTATCACCTACACCCAATCATATTTCTAGCATTCAAATGATAAATATGACAATGGGGAGGCGAATGTGTTAGCCATGAAATAATTTTAACAAATGCGGAGGAAGTAGTATTATCAAGCATAAAACTCAGATAACAACATGAAACCTGCAAAAATCTTCATCAGTCACACTCGAAAGAATTCTAGCAACAAAAATTCGAGTAGTCTTCTTTGCTGCAGGGGCCATTTCCTCTTGTTCACAAGGACAAAGCAAGTAATGGTGGTATTAGGAGATGAGGGATCCTCAGCGCTGGTGTTAAAAGTGAATCATATGAAATAAAGAAAAAATAAGTGGACCACAAAACAATTAATTAGGTTAAACAATCTACTTGCCTTTGGAGTTGCCACCTTAACCTCAAGTATCCTCCATTTGAAACTATGCTGAGACGAAAGTGCTTTCTAATCACCCGTGCAAAAATGAATGAGCATAAATAATAGAACTAGGAGCATGTCCAAGATGTGTTTTGCCAAGCATGAGATGATGTTGAGTGATCTTAACAATACCTTTGCATCTTCAGAGGAAGAAAAAGTTACATAGCCAAAACCACGTGAGCATCCTGATGCACGATCCTAGTAGAAACAAGCAAAGACATCAACGATATTTTTTATTGTTAGTCACATTTAGAAGAAACCAATGCTGACAATGCAAAAAAGCTTGACCTACAAAACATTTTGAAAATGATCGAATTTCAAATATTGAATAACTTAATGTGAAATTTAATTATCTCAAGCTTTCTCTTTTTTACAAAGGAACCACATTACCAACCCCAAATCAGTTATATATAATCAATGAAATCAGTAAACCAAGCTAAGCGAAATATAGTTTTCTCAGGATCATTGATATGGGCACAGAAGATAACTACGAAATTGGAAATTTTCTTTCTGGTTATTACTCTCATCACCATCATATCGGCTAATTCACCAAATTAACTCATATACTGCCTCAACCCATCAGTATCCACACCCCAAGGATTGCCAAGGATCTGTTGAAATGTCCAAACAAGAAAACATGGATTAGAAGCACTTCATGCATAGAAAACCACTAAGCGAAGTTTCAAGATTATCATACCACTAACTTTTTGCTCCCGAGACACATTGGTAATGTTCAACCTCCTACATTGATAAATGAAAAGCAACCTCTCAATGTTAGCACTACCAAGCATAACCAAGAATATACTCAAATATGTGAAGGCAAATAACTATACCGCTACAATCAAAGGTAGCATTTTTTAATGGTGTTTCTCATGTAACGACTAGTGACTTTATTTTTTGAGATTACATTATCTAGTCCAATGCTGCTAAATGGCAAGCTGGTAATGGGATTGCAGCAAAGCACGTTTCTGTCGTCCATCTTGATTTTGATACAATGTGGGCGTCCTTTAAATTTCAAAATTACTAGGATTTGTTGCTCCGACAGTTTAATTTCACACCACCTACAGGTTCACGAAAATGATAGAAATGATTTCGGGAGTCGACGATAGTCATCGATGTAGCAAGGGCAGGGGAAGGGAACCACCTACTTGATCAAACAAAGAGAAATCGACTTTCGGGCGACTGAATTGGATTCTGCAGGACTCGGGGTGTGGGTGGCCCAAATTGGAAATTAAGGTTTTCTCTCGTAAAGGATTCGCTGTGCGAACAAGACGACCGCAAGAAATCACAACTCATGAGTCAATGGATTGGATTTGAGACTGAAGGCGGAGGACAACCTTGGAATTGAAAATTAGGGAAGCGGCCTGGGGCTTTGCGGCTTGAAGCTCTCCTAAGCAAAACCCGCTGCGAAGTGGAAAGCTGTGAGGATCACGATTCACGTAACTACAGTGAGCACTCGAACAGGCCCTACACCACCTGGTATAATATTGATCGACCGTATGTTATGATTTGGGGTAAATTTTAAATATACCTACAATTTTTACTTTAATTTCAAATATACTCACTAAATATCAAACATTTCATATATATCCATTAATTAACCACAACTATCAAATATACCCAAAACTAGCATAATTCGTTAGAAAACCGTCAATCCTAAGATGAAAGCATGGTTATACTCCTAAAGAGCTCAATTTGAAGCCCCCTAATGGACGCCAATCGAAGAAGCTCCGTCCCTGCCCTCACGGCATGGCTCTAGGACTGTCTCCGCCATCACTACGGTGAGGGCGCCATCACTGACAAGGAGTTGAAGAAGCGGGATAAAAAAGACTAGATTGACGCCCTAACGGCCGGGCAAACTTAGAAGGAGGCGCTCCGTCGTGACAGGGATGCTTTCACAGTTGTGATAGAGAGCAGGGTGCTGCTCAATGGGGAGGTTAGCATGTTTGCTGCAAATGTGAATGTAAAGGATATTATCATGGAGAATTCCTCTGTGTCCACCCCTAATAAGGAGCTGTTGAAGAATGCATTTTTGCAGATCTCTCATGGCATAAGGTATGGTCTTGTTGGCCCCATAGGCAAGGGCAGGTCAGTGCTGTTGAAGCATCTTGCTTGGTGGAATATCCCTGTCCCAGAGAACATTAATGTGCTATTGATAGAGCAGGAAGTGATTGGGGATGATAAGACCACGTTGGAGGCAGATGTTTCTACGAATAAAGAGCTGGTGAAGCTTTGGCAGGAGATGGTTGAGCTGTAGGATTCATCTGACGTTGTTGTTGAGGAAGACAAAGATGGAGATGATGACACATGGGAGAAGTTTTCAAAGCTATACAAACAATTGTAGCTGATGGGTTCTGATGTAGTAGAAGCGCATGCATCCAAGATTCTTGCTAGTTTGGGTTTGACAAAGGAGATAGAAGCACACACTATCAAGCTTTCCGTGGTGGGTGGAGGACACAGTGGAAGAAAACCTTGGTAATCATATTGCATGATTGAGATTTCCTCAATACTGTCTCCACTAATATTATCCATCTCCATGATGAGAAGCTGCATTTCTACAATGGGAATTTTCATGACTTTCAAACAAGATGTGAGCAGAAGTGCCAGCTTGCCAGGAGAATAATAAAAAGCATAAAATTTATCAAAGATAATTAAAGGAATAAGTCCAAGGGCAAGGATGTTGATGATGAGCCATCCCCAAAGCCACCTAAGAAATGAAGAAATTATTGTGTGGAATTTCATTTTCCTGAGCCAATAGAGCTTATGCCACTGCTTTTTGTGGTTGACAGAAAGTCTGAAAAGTTTTTTTTTCATCGTTAATGGAAGTTTTGGATTTTCAATTTGTGTGCAAGTGGCTTCGAACCGAGCCGTGAGTCTTCGGTGTACCCGTCATTTCATCTCATAATTCATGGTTTCTATTGGGTTATGAAAGTTTGGGTTATATGTGATATTTGGAGTTTACTAAACAAGTATATACGGAAGATTTGATACTCAATGAGTACATTTGAAATTAATGGTAAAAGCTATGAGTATATTTGAAATTTACTCTACAATTATGAGTAAAATTCTAATGGCTTGTGATTGGGTTCTTTTATATTTTAAATCTTCTAATTTTGCCTATTTACATTTTAAACATTGAAGGTTGAACATTTGTATTTTAAGCTCCAAAATTTTTTGGCTCTTTTCCATTTGGAACCCTAAGCAGCAGTGGTGTCTAAAATTATCAGCGATGGATGTTAAATGTCATGAATGCCCTCTGCTGAAAACAACTGAGCTAACCACAAAATTAGAAAATGATGTTTATGAAAATTAAAAAGAAAAGAAACGGTGCTTCTGGCTAAAGGCCATGAGGACGACTAGAGAGTGTGAATGGAGGTACAACATGCAGCAAAACGGCAGGAGCAACATGTTTCCGGCTATGTTCTGGGCAGCCGGGGTGGAGAATACGACCAATAGCGTTTTGAGATAGAATAAAAAGGAAGCGGCTCGGCAATGGGTGTCGCGAATCTTGCAATAGCATGCAGCATTTTATCGGTTGGTCCCTGTGGCTAGATTTTCCGCCATAATAACTTCGTCTTCGGCCAGTCCGACACAAGAAACAACTAGGCCAAAGGCCATTACACCAAGGGTACGGAGCCCATCGATTCTGTGCTCGATGTAGTTAGGAAGGAGGCTAAAAACTGCGATTGTCTGCAGGGTGAGGTTTTTTTAATTTGGCTTACTTCCTCTCCCTTCAACAAAGAAATAGACAGACAAAGATGTAAAATTGTTCGTTCCTGATTCTGTTGCTGCAAGTTTCTAGGTGTTCCATTCATTGGGTGGAAGAATAGGCTCTAGCATGGTGTAACGCCCTTACATGATGAATTGTCCCGGGGCGGACGGTGTTGTCATCCACACGACGACGGATGATGTTTACAGGGCGCGGAGCTCATGATGGTGTTGTCATCCGCACATGTAAATGTTTACGAGTGACGATTCCAAGGCAGGATCGTGGATGCTCAGCCTCGTGACGGCGCTACACATTGGGGACAACTAATGGTGATCGAGGGATCGTGGTGACGTGGAATAGGTACAGAGTACCAGAACATTTACATGTGTGCAATATGCATGACATGGATTGCTAGCGTGGCGTACAAGTGGCGCACAAGTGGCTGAGAGTGGACTAAATCTCGCTGAGGTGTTGCACTACCACTTAATGGGGAAGTGGGAGGACACATGACATGGGTGGACTAAGTCTTAGTGTCACATGTCCCATGACTTAAGAGAGTGGGGTAAGTGGGTACCTTGTATGAGCGACACGTGGCAGACATGTGTTACCATGTGGTGTAACTTGTAACCTTATAAATACTTATTCATTTCACTTGTAAAGGATCTCAACGGGAGACCAGAGAGTGCTGTGGAGTGTGGGTCGATACACTTGTAAAGCCAGACATTGTTTCCTTGAACGAAAGGTTGGGAATATTATTTCCTGTAAGCTACTTTATTCCTTTTTTTTATTGCTTTTTGCTTGTTGCCTCGTGTAATCTCTATTTGGTTCAGAAAGGGCTGCTAAGATCGTGGACCTTAGGCCGGTTACATGGTTTGAGTCTACAGATAGTTCATACCCATGACAGTTTGGTATCATAGCATGGTTTCATGTATGGGGGATTATTAACAAAAACAGTGCGGGTTGAACTTCATTCAAGGTTCAACTTTATACTTGTGGTGTTTGTTGCTTTGATTTTGAGTTTTGCCTTGCTATTTCTTTATATAAGATAGTGAAAGTCAAGAGCTCAAAGTATAAGGTTGTAAAGCAACTAACGACAAGGGTGGAACAACTTGAGGAGGATGTATCTTCTGTGGCTCTAGAAGGGAGAGCCGAGATGAATGAACTCTCTAGAAGGGTTGTTGCGATTGAACAATCTAAAGAAGGCATCATGGCAGCACTCCATGAGTTCAAGGAGAGCTTATCCCAAGAGATTGAGATTCTCAAATGTGTCATACATGCTTCAAAAAATGGTGAGAAAACTCCAAAATGAAATGTACCTGACCCTACTCCTTATTCTGATAATAGAAATGCTAAAGATTTTGAGAACTTTTTATGAGATATGGAACAGTATTTTGAGGCTATCCATACTATGCCTGGTGAAATGGTGAATATCACTTGCATGTTTTTTGACTAGTGATGCTAAATCGTGGTGGCGTAACAGAGTTGCAGATTAGACTCGGTTAGAAATCAAAATGTAGGATGAAATGAAGGCAGAACTGAAAGAGCAGTTCCTCCCATGCCATATTGTGTGGTTGGCTCGAGAATTATTGAAAAAGCTTAAGCACACGGGTACTGTGCATGACTATGTTAAAACTTTTCAGTCTCTAATGTTAAATGCGCAGAATATGTCTGACGACGATAAGCTATTCAATTTCATGACTGGACTTCAGTCATGGGCACAAGCAGAGCTCAGATGACAAGGGGTGAAAGGCCTTCCTTCTGCAGTGACAGCGGCTGAAAGTCTTATTGATTATAAGACAAATCAGGATGGCACATAGAAGAAAAAGTCACCTTGAAAAAGTATGGGAAAAGCAAAGAAGGATTAGAAGGACAAAGCTGAACAATCGGGTAAGTCTAAAATCGGTTGTTTTATTTGCAAAGGTCCCCATTTTACTAGAGATTGTCCTAATAAAAAAAATGAATGAGTTTCTTCTGTGATCACTGAAGAAAGGGAAGGGGAGACACTTAGAGTGAATCCAATTCAATTGTTGAATGTGATTACTCAAGAGAAAGCCAAGTCAAAGAAGCTGTTGTATGTGCAATTTCTTCTCAATAGTCACAAGGTATGAGCTATGGTAGATACTGGTGCTACTCATACCTTTATTTTTAATAAGTGTGTTCAGCGTTTTGGGTTAACCGTGGGAAAATAACAGACCAAGATTAAGGCGGTGAATTCAGAAGTAAGACCAATCTCAGGTGTGGCAAAGGAGGTGCCGCTTACAGTTGGGAATTGGCAGGGACGGTGTAATGTGATGGTTGTTCCTCTTGATGACTTTGATGTTATCTTGGGTATTGACTTCCTAACAAATGCACAAACTTTTGTTGCCCCACATCTTAGTGGGTTGTTCATTGCTAACAATTCTAGTCCTTGTTTTGTGATCTCTACAGTTGAGCAAAGAAGTGTGGAAATGCTATCCGCATTAAAAGTCAAAGATGGGTTAAGGAATGGTGAGACAACCTTCCTAGCCACCCTCTTAGAGGAGGAGGAGATGGTGAATGGGGAAGTCCCAAATTTGATTTATGACGTGTTGGTGGAATTTAATGATGTCATGCCCCACAGCCGACTAAAGAACTTCCACCTAGGAGAGACACGGATCATGCAATCGAGCTATTGCCTGGTGCTCGACCTCCTTCTAAAGTTCTTCACAGAATGTCACCATCAAAGTTAAAAGAACTCAAAAAGCAACTCAAAGAGCTATTGGATGCTGGATTTATTCAACGCTCAAAGGCACCTTATGGAGCCCTTGTCATTTTCCAAAAGAAAAATGATGGCTCATTACGACTATGTGTGGATTATCGTGCCCTTAATAAGGTAACAGTGAAGAATAAGTACTCTGTCCCTTTAGTTGCTGACTTGTTTGATAGGCTTGCTAAAGCGACTATCTTCACTAAATTGGATTTGCAATCGGTTTACTATCAAGTACGGATTGCAAAGGGTGATGAGCCGAAAATAGCTATGGTTATTCGGTATGGTTGATTTGAGTACTTGGTAATGCCTTTCGGTTTATCTAATGCTCCAGCCACTTTTTGTAACCTTATGAATGATGTCTTGCGTCTCTTCCTCGACATGTTTGTTGTTGTGTATTTGGATGACATCGTGGCGTATAGCAGAGATCTTGAGGAGCATGTTAATCACCTTAAGTTGGTGCTGGGAAAGTTAAGGGAACACAAGTTGTATTTGAAACAAGAAAAGTGCAGCTTTGCTCAAAGGGAAATCTTGTTCTTAGGGCACTGCTTTGCCGAGGGCAAGGTGTCTATGGATAGATCCAAGATTCAAGCGATAGTGGATTGGCCATGTCCAACCAAGGTTAGTGAATTGAGATCATTTCTTGGTTTGGCTAACTACTATAGAAAATTTGTGCAGGGATATTCAAAAAGAGTTGCTGCCCTGACAGATTTACTAAAGAAGGACTAACCATGGTGCTGGTTCTCAGATTGTCAAAGGGCAGTTGACAATGTGAAAGTGGCTATGACAACAGAGCCTGTTCTAAAGTTGCCTGTATTCGATGAACCATTTGAGGTGTATTCGGATGCATCAGACAAGAAGATAGGAGGCATCTTAATGCAGTTTGGGCATCCAATAGCCTATGAAAGCCGAAAACTCAATGAAACAGAATAGAGATGTTCAGTTCATGAGACGGAGATGACGGCAGTTGTACATTATTTTCGAGTTTGGCGGCATCACCTACTTAGTGTAAAATTTGTAGTTTACACCGATAACGTAGCCATAAGTTATTTCACTACCCAGAAGAAGTTATCTCCAAGACAAGCTTGGTGGCAAGAATTCTTTGCAGAATTTGATTTAAGCCTGATATATAAATCAGACATAACTAACATTGTTGCTGATGCTTTGAGTCGCAGGACTAATGGACCACAAGTTGCTACTGTGGTTCATGTTGAAGGCGATTTCCTGGAGCAAATCAAAGAAGAATCGCAGAATGACCTAGTAACAAAAAGATTCTTGACTTAGGTGAAAGAAAGCACAACTCGACGATTTTGGCAAGAGGATGAGATTCTCTATGCTAAAGGAGGGCGAGTCTATGTTCTTAATAGTGGCGGACTGCATAGAATGCTGCTTAAGGAAGCTCATGATGTATTGTGGGCGGGTCATCCAGGACAAGAGCGGACCTTGGCTCTTCTTATGAAGAACTTTTATTGACCAAAGATGAATGAGGATATTGAAGGGTATGTACGAACTTGTCTTGTATGCCAACAAGACAAGACGGAACGAAGGACAGCAGGGTTGCTTCAAGCGTTGCCTATTTCAAACAAACCTTGGGTGAGTCTGTCGATGGACTTCATCATAGGGTTATCCAAAGTAAAGAAGTCTGTGGCGATATTGGTGGTCTTTGACAGATTTTCAAAGTATGGTACGTTCATTTCTACTCCTCATGCATGCACAGCTGAGATAGCTACACAACTTTTTTTTAAGAATGTGGTGAAGTTATGGGGTCTCCTAGTAGACATTGTGAGTGATCGAGACTCACATTTCATGGGATGGTTCTGGACCACTTTATTTGAATTAATGGGCACTCAGATTAACTTTTCTACTAGTCATCATCTGTAGATAGATGGGCAAACTAAGCGGGTGAACGCAATGCTAGAAGAATATTTGCGACACTATGTCACTGGAAACCAGCAAAATTGGGTGGACTTATTGGATGTGGCATAGTTTTGTTACAATCTGCATCCCTCTTCGTCCACAGGGATGAGTCCATTCGAGTTGGCCACCAGACAAAACCCGATCACGCCTAATGAAGTGGTAAAGTGGCATTCTCAAGGGCCATGTCCACCCACATATCGGGAAGCTGGAGCAAGGACTGAGCAATTTGAGAAAGCCAAGGATTGCTTGACAAGAGCAGCTGAGGGAATGAAGAAGTATGCTTATCAAGGTAAATGCTTTCGATAGTTTCAGGTGGGAGATAAAGCAATGTTGAAGCTTACTCCCCCGATATGGAAGAAGATCAGTAAGAAGGCAGTACAACGCGTTCTAGTTTAGATGTACGATGGCCCCTTCGAAGTCACTAGATGAATTGGCAATTTGGCTTACAAGTTGGAGTAACCTGAAAGGTATCAAATCAATCCAGTTTTTCATGTCTCTTTTCTTAAGCCTTTTCATGAAGATGAGCAGGACAATGAGCGAGCCATGTCCAAAAGAGCTCCGCCAACAGTTCGAGCTCAATTTGATAAGGAGGATAAGGTCATCCTTAAAAGAAAGTTCAAGGCCAAAACAGGATGAATAGGAGAACATCCTACAAGGTCAAGTAGAAGGGCATTAAGAAAATAACTTGGGAACGTGCAGAAGACTTGTGCCAATTCAACAATCTCATTCAGCAGTACGAGCAGTCGATGAGGGCATTGACGAGTTCGGTTGGGGGAGGCCTGTAACACCCCTACATGATGGACTGTCCCAGGGTGGACGGTGTTGTCATCCTCATGACGACAAGTGATGTTTACGGGGCGTGGAGCTCACGTGAGTCGTTCCAAGCATGGAACGAGTGATGGTCCCAAGAGGGGATCGTGGATGCTTAGCATCGTGACGACGCTACACATTGGGGACATCTAATGGTAATCGAGGGATCGTGGCGACATGGAATAGGTACAATGTACCAAAATATTTACATGTGTGCAGTATGCATGACATGCATTGCTCGCGTGCGTACAAGTGGCTGAGAGTGGACTAAGTCTTGCTGAGGTGTCCCACTACCACTTAATGGGGAAGTAGGATGACACATGGCATGGGTGGACTAAGTCTTAGTGCCACATGTACCTAGTGTTTTGAAAACCGGACTGGACCGGGCGGTCCGACCGGTCAAACCGCGAACCGGCAGTTTAGCGGTTTGGTTTGGGTCCGGTTCTTGGATTTTAAAGAAAACCGTGTGAACCGTTTGAACCAGGGGGTCGAACCGTGAAAACCGGTTGAACCGCGGTTCGGTTCGCAGGCTTAAAAAAATAAAATAAAAATAAAAATAAAAATATCGTGCGGGGCTTGCCATCCTGTCTTGCCCCTGCACTCCCACGACTGGCCCTGTTCCCTTCCCTCTTCCCGTTCTTGCTCAATCATCGCCGGCGGCCTTTCCCCATCCGTCAACCAGCGAGAATCGATGTCCGGCAAGGTCCCATCTCTCTCGTCCCGCCCTCCTGTTTTGATTCCTATTCGCTCAGCCCCTCTATCACCGTCTCACGGAGCATAGGGTTTTGAGAACCCATCTCCGGCAGCCCCTTTCCCCATCTTTCCACCGACGAGAATCGTCGTCCGGCGAGGCGACAACAGCTACAGCGGCCTCCACCGGTTACGCCTCCACCTACTCTGCCTCATCCTCATCGCCAGATTTGACTGTAGAAGAAGACGGCGTCGGATGATATCCTGAGCTGGTGGCGCCGCTGATACAGGACCTTCCTCCTCC
>JAXCLR010000001.1:70299636-70325411 GCA_035584095.1 Annona squamosa
AGTGCTGCAACAATGGCTAAATCTCTTCCTAACCTTCCCTCCTACCCAAGATGAACCGCTTGGGTCCCACATCTGTCGGACTAACAAAGACACCACTAAGAGTGATGGTTCTCTCCAGAATTTTTCATGGAAAATAGGAGACTTGCTCGCACTAGTTAGTTGGACAATCCGACTCGAATCCCATGGTTTCTCGACACTGGTGATGTTGAAGGCAATGTTGCCTGTGCGTTCCACCATTTTCGAGCACGGATCTCCCATCTCCCATTGCCTTTATGCCACCAAGATCCTATATTAGCCCATTTATGGCTAATGCGATTCCTTCAAAGCAGGGAAATTGCTTCTTAATATCTGAACCGAAGGCCTTTTAGTTGGGTAGGCGTGAACGCCTTTATGCAGGGCTAGGATAGATAGAACAGAGCCAATCCTTGACACTGTCGATTGACCTAGTGAAGGTGCCTAGATCATCCTCATGGTACTCTACTCCAGCTTTGCACCGATGTTGTAGATGATCAGCAATGGAGGCCGCGTCGCCTTCTTTGATGTCATCTTCACGATCCGCACCATAGCTTCCACGACTTCGGTCTCTATCACCTTTGGCTTCTTACTTGTTACCTCAACTAGAAGTTGCTTTTTTCAATTACATCTTGTAACCTTGCAAATATTCATGGCAACTTGGACAGGGACCTTAGTTTTGGCGTGTTTAGCATTGCAACTTGTCACGAGCTGGGACTTTACAACCTTGAACTTTGTACGACACTTAGCTTACTCACACCATTATGAGGACTAAGTCAGTCTAAAACTGGACCAAACACTTAAGGAAATGATGGTAGAGAGTAGTGAGCAGAAGAGAAGAAAACACTTAGGAACAAAGAGACTTGTATTACTTGAAGATTTTTTACAAAAGGACTAGAATGCTACAAGGGAATTCACTTTGAGAGCTTAGGAGCTCTTGGGTTGGTGTGTGTTGGATGTGTATTTGATGATGTCTTGAGCAAATGAAGTCTCTCCCCTTTTATAGGTTCTTTCCTCCCCTTTGAGCTCCCCGAATTTTGACACATGTCCTTAATTGGAAGGTTAGGATCGCTTTCTAGAATATTCCCACATCCTCTTTGAAATTCTCTAGAACTCTCTTGAAGTATCTTGATCCTCTTAGAGCTCTTAGAGAATTCAAGAGAAGCCTAGAAGGTTCTAGAATTCTATACACTCTTCTTATCTAGAACTTTCTAGAGAATTCTGACACTTTCACGCTTTCTCTACAACTATGTAGACGTTTTCTTGATAACCTTTATTAAAATATTTAGGACGTGACATACTGCTGTCATTGTCGTTCCCATGAACCTTGATTGTTGTGGATTCCCATTGTCTATTGTTGATCTTTCAGTCGCCCCTATCAAAGTTCACAGATGACCTCACGAGTTTCTTGATCTCGTCGTCGTCACCATGCCTTTGGAATTTGTTGTTGCCATCATCAGATGTTTCTCCCAATAGGTCTTTCGAATGTCTGTATACAGTGGTTTGCGTAGTGACCATCCCAAGAAGGCGACTCATGCCAATTTACACCTTTGATGAAAGAAAGGTGTTAGACTAGAAGCTGATAAAAGTTGTAGAAGGTGAGCTGAAGAGCAGTGAGTGAAATGGAAGCAGGCGGGGGAGAAACTCCATGACTTTCCAACACTGTACGTAAAGGAAGAACGTCACATTAATGGTTAAGACTAACATACATGGTGTGAAGGATTAATGGATACATGAGAAAATAGGGTTATTTCTATCATTTTCTAAAAATTTAGACCATGCATTAATGATAGCTGACGGAAAATGGGCGGGGCTTATCTATCATTTTTGCAAAATTATACGGGAATAATATGTAATTCATGAAACTAAGTGGATATATCTATAATTTTGGTCAAGCTATGTGAGTATATGTAGAAATTAACTAAAAAATAGCATGTGAATTACTTTTTCTCGTGTTATTTAATAGTGTTGTGCTAGAAGGCTTAAAACGCAAAGTAGTTAAAGTTTTTGACATTTAAAATGCAAACAACCAAAATTTTAGCTTTAAAATACAAATAGATAAAGTTAAAAGGTTTAAAATACAAATTTTTTTTTTGTGATTGTCTTCGTTGCAATTTTGATTAGAGAAACCAATGAAAACTGTTATGAGGTGACGAGCTCGATTTCGTGTAATTGACTTACATAAAAATATTTTCGTATAATCCCTCAAGCTTTAAAATTTTGATGGTTAAACCGCTTTGTTGCTCTTAATATTATTATTTTTTGTTACGGGATAAGTCTCATCCAAATTTAATATGTGCATATGTTATATTTGCCCCAAATAGATACATTTATGTGCAAATTAAGGAAAATACTTAGATTCATCTACGTCTATATTGAAATATAGTAATATTTTATAGAATCATTTGTTCATATAATAATGACATTTTAGATGGTTCGGATGTTGAAAATATTATTTAAAAATTAATATTTAATATTGAATCATTTTATTACATTGATTTTATATGTTTATAGGTGAGACCCATATATTGTAATATTAGAAAAATAAAAATATTTTCATAATAATATAAGTGATGCAAAACACAATAGATAGAGTGAATTTCTTATCAACTATTTAAATGTTGAAAATGAAAAAAATTATATAAAACAGGTGTTTCGTAGAAGCATCCTTGATGATGCAATTGACAATGGGATACGCCTAAATGCACTCGAGTGCATTTAGCTTGGGTGCATGTGCAATTTAACTTAATTTTTTTTAATGTTTATGCGATTGTTACTCTATGTATATTTAATATACGTATCAATTTTCATCATTTTTTAAAATTCAAAAAAGTATCTACAAATGTCCAAAAATAGTAAAAATTAATATATATGTCAAATACACTTAAATTTTGTATATAAATGATTGAAGAGTACAATAATTATGCAGGAAAAAGTAAAAAAATAATAAAATAATTATAGATTAAAAAGCTGTAAGGGGTAACCCATAAAACTTCTTATATTAAAAATTTTGTTTGCTCTCTACAATAAAATTTCTTAAAATTATTTATTTATTTTTTCTTATATAATTTCTATACTTTTTAATTACTCATACACATTTACCAATACATTAGTATATTCATTTGAACTTTACCTTTACTTTTTAGCATTATCCTATCATATCCAATGTTGTTAAAGTCAAGTTGGTTAACGAACAGGCCGAGAAACTAGTTTTGGTTCAACTGTTTTTTAAAATTGGATTGGGCCGGTATACATTGTAAATTAATGAGATAAATTTTAAAAGATTATACCTAAGGATGGTTCAATAATTAGAAATATAATTAGAATTTTTCAAAAGTTATAAAACAATGCATTTATCTTTGAATTGCAGACCATATTTTTTTTAACGTTAAAGCTTATAATTGTTTTGATTCGATCTTTTAAAATTTACACAGCAGCAAGGGAAAAATTTATTAGAATAATCTTAATTAAATTATCAAATAAAAAGAATTTAAGTAGGTGATATATATTTACTCTTTCAAGTACAAAAAATTTCATTTAAGTAAAGGTTTTATTTGAAATTATTTAATAATTATATTTTATAAGTTTTTTATTTAAATGATTTGGAAATTTTGGTTAAAATTACGAAAATAAATTATAGGATATTTTTAATAGTTTTGACTTGCATAAAGGGCTCGCATGTACACGAGTTTTGCTGCATCAATAGAGCACTGAATTCAGAGTTGCATCTTCCCCAAATCAAGAAATATACTTCACTTTCACGCAAGCTTTTGTTTGGAAGGACACTATATACTTAATCATAGCCAGTAACCATGCTCATCCCATCTCCTCCATGATACCCGTTATCCGGCAGTGTTGATCGTCCATTAGATCCGACATTTGTCACCAAGAATCCAGTCATCCATGTGTAGATCCCACGTCCAGAACCCATGAAATCTAAGCGATGAGCTTCTACCAATCTGCAATAGCACAGTCTTACATGATAGATTAGCCATAGAAGTCCATCTACATAACCTGGTAGTTTTTTTTTTAAGGTAATGAGTTTTTCCCATCATTGTCATTTTCTTTTGCAGCCTTTAGGCGGTGGGTTTTTCCATATACTGAAGCAAGTCGATCAAACCAGACGATTTGAACCACTTTGAACCAATTGGTTAAACCGGTTCTCAACGATTTTTGACAGAGAAAATTGGAACCGGAGTGGATTAGGCTGGTCATACGACTGTTTCTCAGTTGGATCAGGTGAACTGGCTAGTGTTCTGATAACACAGATTATATCACACTATTTTCTTATATTTTAAAAATTTTTACTGAAAAATTTTTCATTAAAAGTTTTATTACTTATTAAATACACCCTTAATACCAAAAGTTTTATTTAAAATATAACTTAAGAATTTTACGAGTTAACAAACACCCCATTAAAAGATGTATAAACGGTTGTGGGTAAGGACATAAATTGGCCCGAGTTGACTTGGGTTACAATAAATACAAGTTTAACTTACCTTATAAAATCTTAACTCAAATATAATTTCAACTTTATTTTTTTTACACCCTAACTCAACCTTATTTTAATCATATGGAAATCGGCTCAGTTTAAGTTAAATAAATATATAATATTTAAAAATATTTTGCTTAATTAAATTTAGTTTAAAATATAAATTCATATGAAAGAATAAAAATTAATTCTTTTTATAGGAATACATTTCAATTTATGACTTATACAGTGATATAATTACTAAATAATTTTATTTCAAAATAATAATATTTAATTAATTTCTATATATTATATAATAATGTAAGACTATTGATTAATAATTTATTAAATTGTACACTAATATATGAAATCTGGTTGGGTCATGTTGCCAATTATTCAATTCAAACTAATCCACTGTTAAAATTAAGTTAGTTCAATATGAGTTATATAATTAATTTTTTTCAAGATGCGTAACCAAATTCTATTAGGAATAGGTTGGGTTAGTAACGTTGGGGTTGAAACTAATCCAATTTACATCCGAAAGCTGCGCGTGTAGGTGCGACAAGCCGTCTGTAAAAAGGAACTAGAACGATTTTTTAATGCTCGACTCATTAGTTGGAAAGCCACGTGGACAGCCAGTTTGCCAGTGAGCCAGTAGGATATCGCCTTGGAACTGCTCGGAACACCGGTAATCCCACGCTTGGCTCTGTCGCCAGAAAATTTCGGTACCAGCCGGAAGTGCTTGTTCGGAGTCGTCCCAGAGCTGCACGTATTGGAGCAATGGCCATGGCTGCCGTCTATTGTTACTCCGGTCGACGCCTCCCCATGAGCGGGCCAACTCCCTTCCTCGGCCACTCCCCTAGCTTTCTCGTAATCGCTTCGCCCACCACTCTCTCTCTCTCCACTGTAATTCCTCATCAATCTTTCTTCGTTGCCTGCTTTTAATGAAATTCATGGAAGCTTGTCTTTTTTTCTTATTGATTTCAGGGGAACTATTCTCATTTTAGCCCAAGTTTCCAAAATTCAGTTTCCAAGCCTAAAATCAACGCAATTTTCTGGGGGCCGAAGAGAACTGTCGAGCCCCACGAAATGGATCTTTCGTTAGAAACATTTTCTTTGACAGGAGGTGTTCTTTTCAGTGATTCTTGTTGGATATTCAGTTTCCAAAGTGATTTCTTGAAAATCTTTTGTTTTATATGTTTAACTGATGCCAGTTGCACTTGTGTGCGTAGGAACTCTCAGCCAACGAGGCAAAGCCTCAGAAAGTCTCTCTGTCGGTTATCTCATCGATTTCGGAGGTTGCATCGGAGGAGTGGGATGCGTGCGCTACGGATGCAACTGGTCCTGACAAATTGAATCCGTTTCTTACGCATGGTTTTCTTTCGAGCCTAGAAGAAACTGGTTGTGCTGTTAAGGTAAGGTATTGCGAGCCATGGATTCTCTTGCTTCCTCACTGTACGTTATCAATGCTGTTTGATCATGCATTCCGGATGGCTTGATTGATTTTCAATGAATCATGTTTATGTTGATGAATTCACGAACCTGACATTTTACATTCCTTTCTGTAATCCTTTTTCTTCGTTAGTGAACTTATTCAAATGCTCATTCCTGTTTAGAATTATATGGAAACTTACTTCTGAACTTCCCAATCGCTACATGATGCATCGGCAAAGCTCATTGTGTTTCATACCAGCTTTCATTAATGTATATATATTTTGGATTTCAATCATTTTTTGTCCCCCTGAAACTGCTCCGCTTAGCTAATTGTTTTGGTTCTGCTGGGAACAAGGCAAAGAAGTGGGAAAAAGAGACATATGGAAAAACGAGGTAAAAAAGAAAGGAATTATATGATGCAATAGGAGGTAATGAATAAATATTAATGAATGACAGCTAAATAGACTAGAGTTCAGGCTTAGGGGAAAAGGGGGCTGTCACTAAAAGATGCCAAAGAAGTTGCAGCTTTCCAAATTCAAAATGGAAATGGCAATGGCAATTACTCTGATTTTACAGGTCTTACATGCAGTAATGGAAGAAGATGGCCTTACATGCTCTCAAGCTGAGGTTGGTCCAAGGAATCCCCCTTTTTGGTTGCTTGGTGTTTCTCTCTGTCCAAGCAGCTGTCATTTCTCTCCTTGCCTCTCTCATATTTAATGCAAGACCCTACCTTGAGTTCTAATCGTCATTATACATGCATAAGACTCTTAATTATTTCCATATGCGTAAGAAAAAGTGTCTTGTTAGCCCCTAAGTTATCCTGATTTTAAGATTTTGTTACTCAAGCACCACAGTAGCAGGCTTTAAGCAGAGATTGGTCTTAGGGGCTTACTGAATGCTCTCTTGCATCTTATGGTAGATCCTCAGACTAGACGTGATGTTCCATCCAAATTGATTGAAGTCAAACGATTTGGGATAACTCTGTGATGCACTGCTAAATAATTTGTTTTGACTAGTTGATTTGTTGGAAGGAGCCATACCGTCCGTACTGTAGTATTTTTTTTTTTTTTTTTTTCCCGTCAAGGAGATGCACCATCAGGTTGATAATTTATCCCATGCAGAAAATTTGTCATCCTTGATTGATCTATTTTGTTTGCAGAAATCTTTATGAGATTGTATGAAATTTCACAAGTATCCAGCCTGAAATAAATTTCTCATCACTTGGATTATAAATCATATCATAATCTCATGAGCTCATAGAACTTTGGGAATGATCTTCACTTTAGAATCTTAGATGGTGATTCCATGTATGCTATGAGAAAGTAATGCTTCCATATAGTCTATTTTATTATGTATCAGCATGAGGATTTTTTCATCTTTTTTTTTTTTTTTTTTTTCCTGTTTTTGTTTTTGTTTTTTTTCCCCTGATGCTTTATTTGAAACGATATCAGGAAACAGGATGGGTGCCAAGGCATCTTATTGCTCAGGATGAATACAAAACTGTCTTAGGTGCTGTTCCACTTTACCTCAAAAGGTTTAGTATCTCCAATATCATTTTCTGCTTTTGTTGAATTTTCTCATATAAATGGTTATCTTCCACTTTTTCTACCTTTTAGTTCTTCCATTTTTCTGTAGCTAATATATTTTAGTAAATTAAATTCCAGCCACTCGTATGGAGAATTTGTTTTTGACTTCTCCTGGGCTGATGCATACTACAGCTATGGCTCTCAATACTACCCAAAGTTGCAATGTTGTGTTCCTTTCACTCCAGTAACAGGCCAAAGAATATTAGTTCGTAACACTTGGTGTAAGGATCAAATCTTTGAAAGATTAGTGTCAGCAATGAAAGAAATGACCGATAAGGTACCACTCAGAATTGATCTAGCTTTTTCGAGAACAATAATTGTACTTATTCTATGCCAATGAAAACTATATGAAAAAGGGCAACACCCAGATCACTATGTCTCTCACACAGTCCCATAATGATGCGTACCATGCAAACTTCTATCTGCTGTCAGTTTCCATGCTGCATTTCATCTCATGCCTATATCATTTCCTGCATGCTACATTATGCTCCTGACATTTGTATTCTGCATGAAAATAGCTTTTCCCCCCCTAGCATTCCTTAATCATTATGCATCTATTTATACTCAGTAGTCCCTGCCACTATTGTTATCTTCTTCACCCATTTTCCAGACTGAGTGGTCTAATTGAAATTGACCCGTGCACACAATACAGTACCAGGTCTCGTCATTGCATGTGACCTTTCCTTCTGAAAGTGAGTGGCACAAAATGAAAGAAAGAGGATTTCTTCAGAGGATAGGAATGCAGTACCATTGGAAGAATCGTAATTATAAGAAGTAATAGCACACTGTTCCTTCTGTTAGTTCTTGCATAGTGGTTGCTTGGCATTAAATGGAATGCATGTTTAGTTTATTCTATGATATATTTGTTTGTGTACTCCGAAATGCACTTTCAAACTGTTAGTCATCAAACAAATATCTGCTCAGATACTTGATTATTTTCTTTTTAAGATATGCTGTTCTTGTAGTCCTCTTTCTCTTTATTTTCCTTCCAGTTACCACAGGGAACAAAGGAAGATGAAACGTGTCTGGCATCATTTATCTGAATCTGCTATTCTTACTGTTGCCATACATCTTTCAAAGTCATGTGATGTAAGACCAGAATCAGACTTTTTAGTTGCTGTAACAAAGGGGTGTCCCTACATGAAAATTATGTGTAATTGCTTCCTGTGGTGTCCTTGTTCAAGACATTATGAGGAAGTTGCCAATTTTAAGTCAAAATATCTGTAGTAGCATTTTTCATGCTATTGCTATTTCTTCTGGTAAAATTTATATGATCAAGAAGTTCAAAGAAAATACAAGTACCTTTTTGGTTGTACTTCACAATGTAGATGCCTTCATCATTTAATGGCTTGCTCTTCTCAGGTTTGGTTAAGAAATCTGCTTGGACATCACCATGCTACAGAAGTAGAAACAAACATAGATGCACTTCTTTTTAGTGTTACTTCCATTTCTCTTCACCTGACATTGCGAACTGACTTTCTTGTCATAGTTAATCTTTGGACAAAAAATAGTATGTTGGGAATAATGTCCTATGCTTGGCTAATTTGAGACACAAATGCATGAGATAAGATGTCATTATCCTGCATCTGTGCTTAAGATCTATTTGATTTTCTTGCCTTACTGGTCTAGGCAGTTTGCACCTGCCAAAATAAGATATAACTTATTGTAAAAACATTTAGAAAATAAGTGCACTACCTGAAACTGAAGAAAGTGCTCCAAATGAGTCATGGAATTGAGAAAGAAGCTCAAAATGTTCAGCAATGGACTGCATTACTTATTCTTTGCATTTTCTCTTTACATGTTGGGTTTATGTGTATCAGTTGTAGTTTCACAAAGAATATTGGAAGTTTGTCTCCACCTGCAACTATTGTTCTGAAGATAGTTCTATTGTTGGTTTCTGCGGGGTTTTTGCAAAATAGACCCTGAAAGTATGCATAATTGCATTTTGGCACCAGTTTTGGCATTTTGCAGAATAAACTCTGTAAGTTTTAATTTCTGCAAATCATAAGCATGAAGAACTAAAAATAAACTAAAACAACATAGAGGGTCTTTTTGTTACCTTTTTTTGTTGAAAATCTGAAGACAATTACTGGTGTATTTTGCAAAAATCCTACTTTTTCTCTTCATGGAGAATCTAGATTCTGCCTTCCTACATTAAAGTGGTGGTATTCAAATATATATTTTTTGGTTTGTGTTTTCCTATCCTATTGTAATTTGTAAATGCTGTGAAACCTGCATCCATTTTTCATTCAAATATTTTCCTGGCTGCTGACATTTATATATCACATGTTCCATCAAAAATTCAAAGCATATCCATTTCATTAGCTTAAGAACCTGTTTATCTGGTGTCACAGTTTTGATGAATTCTTGATGGATATGAAGCAAAGCAAGAGGAAAAATATTCGTCAAGAGAGAAAGAAGGTACTCAACCCCAATAACTTTGAGAATTAAAATGGTTTCCGTGATTCTTCTCAAATGGTTTGATTCACATCATACCAAGAAAGGATCATAGTGTTGTTTACTATTAAATAGGCTTTCATTTCTGTCTGCCGATGTCTGAAAATTTCATGCTTTGGTTAATATCGAGCACATCATTTCTAGTGTGAATTTTCAGTGGACCACATTAAGTTTTGGAACGAACAAGGAATGCTGTTGAAGGTCCTTGAACTTGTGTAAATGAATGTTTTACCCATAGAACATGTGGGAAATCTGCTTCCGTTGATGCAATTAAGTTTTGGGATGGAGAAGATGGCAATGCTTGATTCCTCATTTTTAATGTTATGTGTAGCAGTGAACCTTTGCTTGACTTCATTATTTTCAATTCTAGGTTCTTGTCAAGTGGGTATCTTTCCTCCTATTTTGGATGTTCTTTTTGCATTTTATCCCTAACTTTGCATTTCAAGGCTGTAAAAGTTTTATTATGTACCAGAACTGTTAGCACAACATCCAGTTAAAAATAAAGTTGAAGCAGAATGCATCTAATTTGTTGTACTGGTTGTCTCCTGTTCACCAAATGGAAGGTTGAAATTGACAGCCTTCTAAGAACAAACAACCAAGTGCCAACATGGTTATGAAGGATCCTGAACCACATCATTTGACAAAATGTTTCTGTTTATTGATTTTTGCATGGAATCTGAGTTTAAGCACATCTGGAAAGTTGGCAATCTTGGATATTCCAAAAATTTGAGAAACTAGTTTATTTACTCATTTCCTCTTTTCCCTTCTAAACTTCTTTCTATCATGGCAAGAGTTACTTCTCATGTTTCATGGCAATGTAATCAATGGATCTTTTCTGGAAACTACTTTATTGACTAGTTTTCAGAGGTCAGTGAAGTTTACTTTGTGCAATTAATCAGGATATGATGCATCAGGATGAACTTTGCTTTTGCAGATCTCAGCTCAAAATTTGACAATGAAACGCCTCCGTGGAGATGAAATAAAGGTATTTTGTGTTCTAGAATGCAAGAAATATCACTTTATTAATATTGATATGTTTCAACAATCATACGTGGGATCTTTCTTTTCTGACTTCTGTTGTGTGATCATGTTTTGTCTGTCTGACACCTTATGTTTAATTTTGGCATCCACGTCCATTGCAATTTTGATGACCTCCAGAATGAGTATTATGTACATTCACCTCCACATATGGTACTCATTGAAACTATATTTACTACACTAAAATGCGAAGTGAAATTCCTTTATCTATTTTTGTACTTCTCACGATTCATGTCTAGAATTATTGATGGGTGGTATTGTATGATGGATGCTAATATTGTTAACTACGAATTCTGTTGAGGTGGTCTCTTTAGAGATCCATATTTAGGCATCAAGAAAAACATACTAGTTGATTTCTAATGGTGACTCGTGCTTGCATAAATAAGGAAGATAAATATTCACTTTTTATATCTTAACATCTTATTGTCAGGAATCAAGATGCTTAGGATTGAAATATGAGTTGGTTGATCTGTTTTCTTAACTCATTTTGTTATTCCAAATGTAACAATCTTGATGTGGACCATGTTTCTTCTTGAATTATTTATCATTCCCAAAGATAACGATCTTAATGCTGGCCATGTTTCTGCTCGTCTTAGTGCACATGGGTTTCTACAAACTCTGGTGTCCATCTTATGAAAAATGAACTCTTACCTTTTAAGAAATTCCATGCTACAAGTTGGCTTTTAGCATGACTGGTTACTGCAACGTGAAAGCAAGTGTTTTTATGTGTTTGTGTGTCATTCCTACTGGTTCAAGCGTGCATGATAATGCCCTGTAATGGTTTGTCCATATTTTGCTGAAATGTTGTTGTCAAGATCTTGACCAGACAAACAAAATAGTCTTTCTTTTCTTTTGTAATACTGTGAGTTCTTAAGCATAGTTGTCTTATTGCCATCCTTTGTATGGTTGCAGGCAAAGCATTGGGACTCCTTCTATAAGTTCTATCGGAACACAACGGATAACAAGTTCTGTGTTCTCTTCATACTTCTTTATATTGTTCTTGCATCTCTCATTATTTTATTTTATTTTCGTACCTTTTCATGGTGTTCTCATATCTCTCATCAATTTTTTTCTCCCTCTCCTTCCAGCAAATGGTTCCATTTTATAAATAGATTATATAAATAGATTATCATTCAAATATTCCAAATCAACTGGACAAAGGTTGTCTATTAGATTTTGTTGGATACTGTTCCATATGCTGCTTCATTTGTGGAATCTGTGCTGTGAAAATGGCAGACTCAACCATGAAGTTCTTTTGTGAGGTTTTGTTGGCTGCTGTTCCATTTTGTGGAGCAACAGTCAAGCGGTTCCACATGTCTGTTTGTTCTTTTCATATATGGTTCTACTTAGTGTATTTGGTGACTAGGGAAATAGAATCCTCATTTTTTGGCCTTTTTAAATTGATGCAACATTTATTTACTCCCTTTTTCTTCATGGCCTTATGTTTCCTAATTCTTACTTATGTTTTCAATCATCACTAACTAACCATTTCGTCTTTTATCCTTATTACTTCGTTTCCAGTTGTTATGTCCTGTACTATCATATCATTTCCTCTCCTTCTCTAGATTCCACCTTTTTGGTTCATGAGGAAAACAATTATAATTGGTAGTCTTATTACGTGGTTAAAAGTCACATTAATTGAAAGGGGTGCAGATGGTGTTTTTAAAAAAATGGAATAGTTTTCCTCTAAGTGCAACACAAATGAGTTAGATATTCTCTGCTTTTGTGAGAGATGATATAATGTCTTAGAATTTCGTGCTGCAGGATTGATGCCTGATGTTTTAATGTTCTTCTTTTTCATCTCTAGGGTAGTCTCCACTTCTACTTCATAGTAACCTAATCTCATGCAACTGGTTGATTTTGTAGGTGGGGTAGTGCTTTCTTGACAAGGGACTTCTTTCACACTATGGGAGCGAAGATGGGTGATAGAGTGCTGCTTGTAGTTGCCGAAGATGGCAGTGAACTTGTTGCAGGAGCTCTTAATTTGATTGGCGGGGATACTCTGTACGGACGCTTATGGGGCTGTCTCCCACAAGCATATTATCCAAATTTGCATTTTGAAGCCTGCTATTACCAGGTTTTTACCCCATGTCATCTTCGCAGATGTGCATATGAACTGAATGCTGAATGCCGTCTTTTCTCAGAGAATTGCATAACAAAACTATTCACTTTCAATCAGTTATGCATTTTAACATTTGGGGGCCTTTCCTTTGAACCATTTAACCAGAACGATTGTTCTTCCAGTGGCCTGTATCACATTTGTTTTTGATGGTAATTATGGCACGTAATGAACATGGAGCGTTCAGCCAACTGAATACTTTGTAAAAGATATAACTGTGCAGTTGAGAGATATTAATGAAGTGAGTGCTCAAATTCAACCACCTGGATCAGAAAATTACAGCCATGTGCATTCTTTGTCTTAGACTGCTAGGAGACCATTATCTTCCTGATGAACTGATCAGCAAGAAATTGATCTTCCTACTCTCTTCCAATGTGAGGAAGCTGGGTTTTCTTTCTCTTGGTTTCTGATTAGTGGATTTATTGGATGTATGAAGTTTTACTCTAGTTGACTGCTCTGTTTTTTTAATTTTTATTGATGAAAACTGCTGCAAATAGCCAATCCAAGAGATGACAATTACAGTATATTCTGACTACCAGACGAAACAAAATGCTTCTGCCAGTTAGTATATGCAAATTTATAATTCTGAAACAAGGATGATCACAATCTAACGTGCAGCTGTCTTAACCTTCTTCCAGGCAATGGAAGCTGCTATTGAATTGAACCTTGAAAAAGTAGAGGCCGGAGCTCAGGGAGAGCACAAAATTCAGAGAGGTTATAGTCCAGCAACAACATACAGCTGCCATTACATTCTAGATGGTGGTTTTAGAGAAGCCATTGAGGAATTTCTAGTAAGCGAAGCTGATCAGGTAGACCGTTACCAGATATTATATGATTAGTGGATTTATTTAATTTTATTTGCAATTTATGTCTGGATTTCATTAACTAATATGTTGGAAGTATATTTAATCCATCGTCTTTAGTATGTGACCGGTTGAATCTGCAGTAAGCTGAAACTCTTTCATGGAACCAGTCGTGATAATCATGTGTAATGAAATATCTTGGATATTTTACTTCTGACTGCACTCCATCCATCTCAGTTCTAGTTCTTCGGTATTTAGAACTGGCATTCTGCATTGAAGTTAGCATGAGGATAACCAATCATGTGATGCCCGCAGTTTTTTTTTTCCTTTTTTTTAATATATATATTTTTATCCTCACCGCATAAAAATAATTCTTCGAACCAGAAGTAGAGCTTTTCGAGGCTCCCAAAAGCTTCATTTTTCATTTTAGCTCCTCTGGCAGCTTTTGTTCTTAGTTACTTCTCTTCATTACTTGCAGGTCAAGGTAGTTATGAAATTATTACAAGACTCTGGACCGTTCAAGGAGGGCATAATTATATAAGGACAGCCATTGTCTTTCTGACTAAGTTGTAACTTTGTATATATGACATTACTTTTGCAGGTGATTCAACAAAATTATAATTCTTGTGTCACGTACATCGATTATGTATATGCAGTTCCACTTACACCTCTGTGAAGTCGTCAATTTGCCGAAGTCAGCGTACCCACTTGGTTAGCCCAATGGCAGGCCTTGGAACCTGTGCGCATGGCATTTAACTTTGCTAGAGAAAGAGAGAGAATTCCTTTGGCAAAATGCATTTTCAGTAAGAATATAATTCCCACGAGCAACCACGCCATGGATCGGTGGAGAATTGAGCTCATGTCTATTTACTTTGGAAAATCTCAAAGATCCATCGTCAAACATTAACACGGTTTCATCCAGCTACAGCATGGACGTCTGATCTGACCGACTCGAACATGCAACAGTACAAAGTTACAAGGGCACAAACGCTTTTCAGTGGAAAAACAAACTCAACTGAAAGTTTAACAATAAATAAATTTAACTAATGACGGTTGATAAATTTCAACTCATGACGGCTGTCTAACGTTCAAATCACACTTATTAAAAGCCCGCGTATGTATATACAACCCAATGTTGTAATAACTTTTCCTAAATGCTTCCACCGAGTGCAAAAGAATTGAAAGGCTGAGAAGCAGATTGCATAAAACTAGACGATTGTGGCTTCACCAGGTCCATCAATCTCCAGCGGACGTATCGTCGGAACGCGAATGTTCCTAATTTCTCAAGACCAGAAGAGGAAAATTGCATGCGACAAACATGAGCTCAGTACTCACAAACGGGGCTTGAAATGAGAGCGAAGTCCCAAGACGTGCTCGGATGTGAAGTCATGCCGTGTCAAAATCCCAACAATAGGTGGCCTCTGCAAGCGAGATGAAATCACGACTCAGGACAAAATCCAAGGCCAAAAATATGAGCATGTAGTTATGTCTAGGGTTGCTCAGGCAACGTGGAACGGCATCCAGCACAAACTTGGGATTGTGTAAATTTTACCCTGGGAAACCAAGAAATTTTACCAAATGAGCAGGCAAGCCTTCCAGCTCCTCTTCAATCTCATACCGTCCATATGCATGCATGCATGAATGAGAGTAGGTTGAGATTTCTTACCCCTGGAGTCTTGGGCACCACGCATAGATGTCTGAGCCCAAGTGCCCTAAAGAGCATTGCTGCCTTGGCAAGGGACATGGTCTCCACCACTGTGTATGGAGATGTATTGATGATAGGATGTAGATCCACATACATATCCATTTCCCCCTCGCCGAGATCCAGGTCCTCCAATTTTACCCCTTTCCCAGACCCAGCCTTGGCAAAGTCGAATGCGCCAAAGCTTCGAAGGATTGTTTGGCTGGTCTGCACTCTCTCCTTTGTGAACATCTTTCCCTTGAGTAACACTAGCAAATGAGATCTCAGTACTAGCCCACATAACTCAGAAGCCTCAGAGAGAGGTGGCTCGTCGATCACAGGAAACCCATTATGTCCTGTCATCTTCAATGCATGTAAGATATTCCCCACCTGCTCAATGCCAGAGAAGGTCACCAGCGGGCCCGAAACCACGTCCCCAGCAACCAAGTGCCTCATGTAGGGCTCTGCATGGGCCTCCATGTAAGGCAACCCCTTCATCTCCACAATTTGATCATAAACTCCCTTGTTGAAGCAGTCTGCCACGGTTTTTGATATGAGGAGAACCAGCATTACCAGAGGAAGCATCAGAAGGTCGTTGGTGAGCTCCAGTAATATGATGCAGACAGAAACCGTCATCCTCATGGTTCCACCAAGGAAAGAGGCAGCCCCAAGGAGTGCAAAGATGCCTGCATCGAGATCAGAGACAGGTCCAAGCAATGTCCCTACAATGCGGCCATAGGAAGCACCGGCAAGAATAACTGGGATAAAAAGGCCAGAGGGAACAGCAATGCCGTATGTTATGATTCCAAGGAAGTATATAGCAACAAAGAAGATGAAGAGGCTGGACATTTGAAACTCGGATTGTGTGTGGGAGCTGAAAAGGTTGCGGATGGCATCATCGTTGGTGTTGAGAAAAAGGGATGCAAGGCCATTGTACTGGCCTCTTGGGCACTGGAAGCTTTTGAAGTTGCCAGAGCGGCCTATAGTGGGGCATGGCTCCTTCAAGCCCATGGGGCAGGGTGCACACTTAGCAAGCCATGGCAAGCCATATGAGCAACATGAAGTGAGGATTGAGATGGTGATAGTGAGTAGGATTTTGAATGGAGCTCCTTTCCTGCAATCACACCAACATTAGCAGCAGAGACAACAGCAATAGCACTTTGACAATTCAAATTTAGAATCGGGGCTGTTCAGTTGTACTTGAATGGAATTTGAGAATGCAAAAGGTTCTGTGGTAGAAATATGTCACATCATATATTTGGATATGAAAAATGATGTGGAAAAATAGGATTGTTATGTATTAAGAGATGGAAAGTAAGATTGCTATATATTAGTAGAGGAGAAAATTCAGAATATTCCGAATCTTGTAGCCAAATAGGCCCTCAGCAATACCACTACAGTCATTGGCTACTTCTTGTAATCAGCATACAGTCTGATGGAGCTTACTCATTAATTATGCTGTAACTGCGGAGGGTTTTGTCGATTAAAAAGTTGTAGAGACCTCCAAAAACGCCACCTATGATGCCAAGGACAATGATTGCCAGGAGATCTTCTGTGCCGTAAGTGGTCATTGCTGAGCTAAGATCAAACATGATCAAACCTCCTTGCCCAAATAGACCACATTTTCCACTTCGGCAATACAGCATTAGAGCTCTCAAAACAACTGCTACTACTGCTGTAGTGAAAAATGTCCTCCATAATAGAGCACTTCTCCACCTAAAGAATATATAAAAAAAAAAAAGGAAAGAAAAGGAAAGAAAAAAAGAAAAAAGAAAAAAAGAGAGCCGTCAAAATTAACAATTAGGTGTACAAATCCACTAAAACAAGGATAGCCCAATTTTGCTAATTAAAAAAAAAAAAAAAAGCTGATAAAAAAAAGGATGGCCCGATTTTTAGTTTTAAATACAAAAACACTGTTAACTAATTGGACATTGAGGTTTCAAGGTCTGATATTAGTTCTTCAGGTCTTCACTTCGCTTTTGGGTTTGCAAACCAGGGTTTTACACCTCTCTTGGATACTCCCAATCATTGTTGTTGTTGTTGCTGCTGCTGCTGCTATTGTTATTTTCATAAACAAAGGTTTATAAATAAGGGGACTTATTTGAAGTTTCTACAAAATGAAATGATAAGTAGACTCAATAATCAGCACATAATTTCCTACTATGCTTAAAAAAACTTTAAACTGTGATTTTTTTAAGACAATCAAATTGCAGTTTGGTTTGCTAGCATCAGAATTATAAGTGAACTTGTCCATCCAAAGGCCATAAAATGATACACGAGATCAATAATTTCTACCTTCTTCGACTTTTTTTGCAATATAAAAAAAGATACTACCTTCTTGTGTTTAATTTTTTGCACTGAAAAATGCATCTCTCTTTTCAAATAATTCCGAGTTCATTCATCATAGTCAATTATCTCCGTATGTCATGGAAAACCTTCTATCCCCTAAATAACAAGCAAATTTAAATTTTTTCAAAGAAATTAAATTATCTTCATAAAATCATATTTGATCAGTTTCACTTTATCGCAAAAGACTCTGAATTAAAATTGCATCAATAATTATTTTTATATTATTAAATTGATTTAGCTTCTACGTAACTAGGTTACATCGAAGTTTTCAATGTAACATCATCCATTTCAGCTCACTTTGATGCTGATGTGAAATCCACTCTGTACATTGCATTTAGCATCATTTGTTTAGCTACAAGATAAAGTTTCGCCCAAATAAAAAATGTTCTAGGCCAACATTTGTTTTAAAATATATATATATATGTGTGTGTGTGTGTGTGTGTGTGTGCGTGTGCGTGCGTGTGTAAATTATGAAAAATAATTAAATCCACCCACATGTATTAAAATGTAATAATATTTTACATAATCGTTTACCCATATAGAAATGATACCTTAAAAATTTTAGCCGTTGAAACTAGAACTTTCAAATTTACATATAAATCAAGGAATTTTATTACATCCATTTTATACACTTTGTTAGATGAGGCCATGCACATTTGTTTATTTGGATGAAACTTAGTTTCTTAGCTAAATAAAAGATTTTAGATGAACTGGGAGCTATGTGGAGTGAATTTCACATTATCATTAAAGCAGACTCAAATGAATGGGTTTATACAAAAAATTTCAAGGTAAACTGGCTACAACAAAGAAGGACTCCTATTAAACTGACCTATTTTGGCTTTTAAATACTCATTTTAAATCATGAGAGAGAGAGAGAGAGAGAGAGACCATGAAGCTGCTTCTTCAAGAGCAAAAAGGACACCACCCACTGGGGCCCGGAAAGCTGCAGCAACACCAGCTGCAGCACCACAAGTGATCAGATCCCTACGATCCCGGTCATTTTTGAAATATCTCAGCCATGTCCATGTCAGATGATACTTGCGGGATCCTCCCTGCCCAAGTAATGAGGCAATGCATGCACCCGTGTGAACCATGGGCCCCTCCTTCCCCACAACAAATCCAGCAGAAACTCCAAGGATGGAACCAAAAATCTGCCAAAGTTTTATACAGAAGCAGTCAAACAAACCAGAAGATAATAAACCAATTTAAAGGCAAATTCGAATTTGAATTCCAGGGCTTTTTGACAATATTATTAACTTTCACCATGTACATGCGAAATAGAAACTCTGTTCACCATTCCAACCAAAGCTCAAAGAAAGTTACTAAGAAGACTAGGAAATTTTCTAAAAGCATGGCTTGAATCAACTTGAATAATAAATCGGTGCACCAAATAGGCAAGCTGAAATTAATTCGCTCATGGCCAAGTTGATCCAAGAAGGTTTGAACACTCAAAATTCATTGTTGGCACATTTTACTCAAGTCATTCAAATAATGTGGAAAACAGAGACTTGAATTTATTAACTATCAGCAAGCATTGCTGGATTCTGCTGATGCAAATTCTCACACCAAGGTTTTCAAGCAAATGAAGTATGCCAACAACTTTTATAGGGAAAACCATAGAGGAAAATTGTTAAAGATAGCAGGTATATGAATTCTCATAGTGAAATCAATCTTTAAGAACCTTTCTCCAATTCTCCCTGCCACAACTGCAAATAACATTTGGTCTCACCTTCACAAAGAGAGTGCTGGGAGCCAAAATGGAATGGGCATCCACACCATTCAGATATGCTTTCACTTCCGGAATACCAGACCCAGCAGCCGCAGGAGCAATGTAAGCACACAGTGCTGCAGCTGCAGCTGCTAAGACCATATTGCAACCAGAATAAGCTGCAAATGCCAAGTAGAACCTGCACTGGAACCACAACCCCTGTATGGTCACTAGCAATGGCCAAGGAAAATCACAGTTCACTGAGGCAGTAGAGCATCACAGAGATATATAAAGTCAATCGTTAATGCATCAGCAAAATCCACTTCATTAATTCCAAGATCATAAACTTGTTACTTAATTACAGATCTGGACATTTGGCATCCTAAATTCATGAAGGGATGTGCTTCAGATCAGAATGCTACTTGACTGCGCACGATCAAATATGCAAGATTCCTACCAAAATTCCCGAAAGACAAAGCTAAGTTGTTTTTTGAAATCCCAGAAATTAAGCAAGTGAGGTAAAGCGTCAGCTAGGTACAGGTCCCGAAGTTTTGCACCTGCGCTTGAGCATGAGGTTGGTTGTCAACAGCAGTTTGAATCCAGCGATGTTCTCGACTGCAAGGTTGTTGAAAAATGCGATGACGCCTGTGCTCAAGCCTATGAGAAGTGCAAGAGTCCACTTCAGGACAACATATTCGAAGATCTGAACCTTCTTCCTCGATCTCCAGTCATTCTTGAAAAGCTCGTTCTCCACAATCCTACCAAGAAGGGAAGAAGAAAGACTAAGATTGTGGAGACAAAATCCGTGCATATAATCATAAAACCAATCAGACAGAGCAGTAGATAAACTTACTCGTAGTCTAAACTCTCGATTGGGCAGACATTGGCACCGACGATGGCAATCTGAGAGGTGGTGTTCACTCGCTTTCTGAGGAGAGGTACTCTGGCAGCGCTCTCCTTCTCCGACAGATGCCTCTCGATATCCTTCGCGTCGTATGCCTCGCCCTCGATGTCGTTCGTCTCGCCATCCATTGCCTCTGCTCTACTCTGCTCTATGTTTCTTCTTCCCTCGCTGGCTGGCTGGCTGGCAGCTGCTGCGGCCTGTTCCAGACGAGCGAAAGGCTGCACCAGCACAGACGGCCGAGATTCCACGGACCAAACAATAACGGCGCAGATTCGCGTTATGATTCCGATTCCGTACGGGAAGTGACTAAGCCAGATTCCGGTGTGGCGGGGCGGTCTCAGTGGGTTAGGCCTTACCTGGTGACAGGTGGAGCGCAGTCAAAGCACCCTCGCTTGCGTGTCGTCTGTGCCTAACGAGAAATATCTGTTTGTCGAGATGGACACTAGCTTGTTTTCATTTTGACGCCACCAGTGGGAGGGGGCCACGGGCTCTTGCTGCTTGCTTCGCGGAGAAGTATAACAGCTTTTCCGCTCACCGCATTCACTGCACGGCTTGGATGAATTGATTCAGATCTCTAGCATCACCAGATCCACGGCAAGGCTTGGATGAGGCCTGTTTGTGTGGAGGAGAAAAAGGGATGAGAAATGGGGAATGAAATAGATCTGAAAACAATTTGAAATAAGTAAAAATAGAAATATAGTTGTGAGAAAAAATATAAAAGTAAAATAAGAAAACATAGTTTGTGCAACTGAGTGCAAATATTCATTTATTATTTTTTCTAAAAAATTTATACTAACTATTAATCTAAATGCATGTAATATGTATATCAATTTTTACCATTTTTAAAAAAATTTAAAATTTTAAAGTTTTAAAAATCATCGACATTTTTTTAGTAATTTACTAAAAATGCCATTAATTTTTAAAAATTCAAAAAAATCTAAAAATGATAAAAATTAATACACATGTGTAAATATATTTATATTAACACTTTTTATGAAAAGTAGTTAAAAAAACCAAAATGAGTTGACTCACCAACCCAAAGTGTACTGGCGTGCAACAAATTATAACTCATCATATTACATCATTTTTTCCAATTAAAAAATTTTTTGCCCATAAAATTCTCACTTCATAAACACAAGCTAACATAAAAAAGTATTTCACGGAAATGGGTCCATTTAAAATATTATTATGTAATAAATGACACATTCTAAACGATTTAATATATAAATGGATTCTACTATGTTCCATTTCCTTTACACCTTACCAAACGATTTAATAATATGGAACCTACTCACCCAAATGGATTACAAAAGTTCACAAATTGTTGATCATGCCGTGCCATGGCAAAAAATGCTTGCTAATACAGTTGCCCATAGGTGTTAAAGAAAGGACATTATTCAATGCACTCCTGTATATTTAACCCTTATTTAGTTATTTGTTTTGAAATTTTTTTAACAATTATTAATCTATATGTATTTAACATATATATTAATTTTTACTAATTTTGAAGATTTTAATATTTTTTGAATTTTTAAAAATCAGTGACATTTTTAATAATTTAGAATTACTAAAATGTCATTAATTTTTAAAAATTCAAAAAAATAAAAAATCTTCAAAAATGATAAAAATTGATATACATGTTAAATACACTTAGATTATTAGTTGTATAAAAAAATTTAAATAAATAAAAATAAATATTTGCCCATGGTACACCAAAGCTAAGTGCACACGATGCATTGAATGATGCTCCTTTAAAGGGATGACTAGGAACATGAGGACAGTCCTAATCTCCTAATCCCCAAATCCCAGCCAAATAATAAAGCGATGAAACAGAGCTACAGACCTTAAATTAAACAGAAATTCGTTCTCTGCCTTTGATATTTGTCATCAGCTCAGCCTCTCTACAGAACACAGAGAACAAAGCAAATGTGAATTTTAGCGTCCCGCTAGAATGATGAAAAGTGGAAAATATTCCCTTTGATTTCGAACAATTTCGGAAAGCAGAAAAAACTGCAACAATATCCGCACCGTTACCAACCTACTGAATGATTTCCAGATCAACGCATGGCTCTCATGATGATTACCCTCAGCATACATAGCTGAAAATCTAAATTTTAGTTTTTTTTTTTCCGACATTTTTTGACACAAAGTATGCTTTACAAGCGACGATTAGAACTAGCTACCATTGTCCAAAATTATAAAATCAAAGAAATGCATCTCTAGCAATGATATCGATTCGAAAAACACGTGATACATTCCACCCCCAATTTAAAAGAGTTCCCGATAGCAATTTCATTCCTTCAAATTAGGAACTGACATCGCCTGCTCGATCTCTGCAGAATTTCGGCCCTCAATCTTCGCCCGGATACCAGTTGAATCTCAGCCATAAGTTTTTTCTCTTTCTTTGATTTCTCTTCGTCAGATCCACCGTGTGAAAAAATCGGAAGAGAAAAAGGCAAATCAAAGTCAAACACAACTACCGAAAAACATCGAATCTGGATTTGGTTTTGCCCACAGGAGATCCGATGAATTGAGTCTCCTCCCGTCGCTACTCACGGCTTAATTTCCACAGAGGATATGGATCGGGGAACCGGAGGGTGGGACTCGTGCACTTCCTATAAAGCAAAAAGCGACGGGAGGAGACTTATCTGAATTTCTGAACAACACAATTTTCTTTAAATGTGTGTGTGTATATATATATATATTTGATAATTTCCAGCATCGAGCAGGCATATCCGGAGTTCTGAACGGCTTCGAGGAAGCAATCACTACCAAAACAAAACCTCCAATGCAACTAGAATTCGCAGCACTGACCTGAATCTCCAATGGAATTGATGGCGCTTGGAGTTTCAGAGATTCGACGTAAACGAATTCAGAGATAAAACAACAAACCTGGAGCCTGCTTCTTCCCTTTCTGTAGGTTGCGTGCTGGGTTGTCTAGTAACCTACTTCTAACGGCGATTTTTCCTTCTGTAAGAATATTAAAAAAAGTAGAGATCCACGTTCTTATACCTGAGCGAGAGCGCGGACAATAGGGTCGAGCGGACGTCACGGAAAAGACTGACGGCATGTGACGGGCCGCGATGGTTCTCGACTTCTGGTAGTCAAAAGCGGCAGGGGGCAGAGGCGAGGGAGAATGAGGAGACCTTTTTGAATACGTACGCTCAGGATTTTTTTGCATTTTAGTCACTTTAGCTTAGCACCTTTGCTTTCTAGCCCACGAATTTCACATATTTACTTCTTAGACTTTATTAGTTTGCCTTATTTGTATTTTAATCTCTATCCTTAAAACTCTGCCGTTAACTGTATACATGAGTCAATTTATGAGCATGAGTCAACTCATATATTATATGTAGTTAATCGCAAGGTTATTTAACTCATGAATTGACAAGGTTATTTAACTCATGAATTGACAAGGTTTTAATGATAAAGACTAAAATACAAATAGGGCAAATTTACAGTTTAAGAAGCAAATACATGAAACTCATGAGGTAAAAAGTAAATACGCTAAGTTAAATGGACCAAAATGCAAAAAACCTACACAGACGATTGGAGAATGAGGAGACGACTCCAGCATCTGGATTTTGCTGATTTACAGTGTTGATCTCTTGTCAGTGGATCTATTTGTGGCTAGCGTGTAAACACATGCCGTACATGAAAAGGGCCCCTTATCCTATGCTACGGCCGCATATATCTATTTTTTTTATTTTTTTTTTAAATTTTTTTATAAACTTGTTGACTTAAGTGATTCAACGTATGCATTAATTTTTATCATTTTTGAAAAATTTTAAATATTTATTTTGAATTTTTAAAAATAAGTAGTATTTTAGTAATTTAAAATTATCTAAAATGTCACTAGTTTTCAAAAATAAAAAATAAATATTTAAAATATTTTAAAAATAATAAAAATTTATACACATATTAAATACATATGGATTAACATTATTATAAAAAAAAGAAATTATTTTTTTTTTTAAAGGTGCATGCGCATGCAGCACCCGTGAAAAGTGTTGCGCCGCTCTAGATTTGAGACAAAGGGGGCCAATGCTTTTCCGCGGCAGACTGGCAATGGTTCCATCAATCTAGAATGCGCTCCGACTTCGGATTTCAAGGTTTCGATTCAGAATGCGTAACTTTTGTTGTTTTACTTTTACGTCTTATAGACCAAGAAAATTCCCATTCTTTTATAATTCATGCGGACTCATTTGTATCATTTTATAATTATTTATTCCACCTATTACATTTAAAATATTATATTCAATGAAAAATATACAAATTTGATTTAAAAATATATATGATGGCCATTAAATTAGTATAGTTATAAAGTAAATATAAACCCATTAAAAGTGTTATCTTATGTGTTGCTTATAAAAAATTTTAGTCATTAAAATGATTTTAATTGTTATTATACATGATAGCCATTAAATTAGTGTAGTTATAAATTAAATATAAACCCATTAAAAGTCTTATCTTATGTGTTGCTCATAAAAAATTTTGGTCATTCAAATGATTTTAAGTGTTATTATACATGATAGCCATTAAATTAGTATAGTTATAAAGTAAATATAAACCCATTAAAGGTCTTATATTATATGTTGCTCATAAAAAATTTTGGTCATTAAAATGATTTTAAGTGTTATTATACATGATAGCCATGAAATTAGTATAGTTACAAAGTAAATATAAACACATTAAAAGTCTTATCTTATATGTTGCTCATAAAAAAATTTAGTCATTAAAATGATTTTAAGTGTTAATAACAAATAAAGTTGATGAAACGGATATCCTATAGTAATTTTAAGTAAGGGGCCTTATCTAGGCACCTGGGTGCAAAAATTTATTTTATCATCATTTTTTTGAAATTTTTTTACATAACTGTTAATCTAAGTGTATTAAACATATATATCAAATTTTATCATTTTTGGAGATTTGTAGATTTTTTTGAATATTTCAAAATTAATGGCATTTTCTTAATTATGATGTTTAAAATATCAAATATATATATATATATATACATACATATTCAGGGTGCGTTTGTTTATGGTAAAAAAGTGTCAACTAAAACTTTTCACTCTCCATAATTATTCTATTTTTTAATTATTTTTTCGCATTTTTCTATACAAACTACCATACTTTTCAATCATTTCTACACAACTACCTATACAACTAATCTATCTATTTTAACTTTATTCTCTTTACTCCTCATCATTACT
>JAXCLR010000001.1:70333163-70348017 GCA_035584095.1 Annona squamosa
CTCTACACAGTTATAGAGAAATCATGAAGGTACCGGAGTTTTCTAGAAAGTTCTAAAGAAGAAGAGTGTATAAAATTCTAGAACTTTTTAGACTTCTCTTAAATCCTCTAAGAGCTCCAAGAAGTTCAAGACACTTTGGGAGAGTTGTAAAGAATTCCAAAGAGGAGGTAGGAAGATTCTAGAAAGCGATCCTAACTGTTCACTTAAGGACATGTGTCAAAATCCAGGGAGCTCCGAGAGGAGGGAAGAGCCTATAAAAGGGGAAAGGCCTCATTTGCTCAAGACATGAAACACACATCCAACACACACCAACCAACTCAAGAGCACCCAAGCTCCCAAAAGTGAGTTTCCTTATAGCCTTCTAGTCATCTTGTAAAAAGCCTTCAAGTAATACAAGTCACTTTGTTCCTAAGTACTTCCTCCTCTTTTGCCTACTACTCTCTACCATCACTTTCTTAAGTGTTTGGTCCGGTTTTAGGCTGACTTAGTTCTCACAGGAGTGTGAGTAAGCTAAGTGTCGCACAAGTTCAGGGTTGTAAAGTCCCAACTTGTGATAAATGGCTGCCCAAATTTTGTGATCGGCGACTTGATTTGGGGCGATGGAGCACCATACTAGTACTCCGGCGGTCCACACTCACTTGTACACATGCAATAAAAATTGAAAATTAAAACATTACCCAAATAATTTCAACAAGCCGCAAATATTTCGTAATTTTCATTTTGGACCCTTGTGAATTTATTTTATTTATGTAATTATTTTAAGTCTACTTTTACCTATGTTTTAAAATATATTTATAATTATATATAATTTACCTAATTTAACAACTCTATAAATTTGTCTGAATTGTATTAATAGGTTATACATATTTCTAAGTTAGTCCTTTTAGCATGTGTAATTATTTTCATAATTTTATATTTGTAAACATATTGCAAAATAACTTATTTTATAGCAAATTAAAGATTTTATGAAAAATATAATTTTCACAAAATTTCACATAAAACCTGCATTTAATTAATATTTTTATACTTAATATTGTGAAATTAACATCTAATTATACAATAATTTTGAGAATTATCAATTTTCTCCCAATTCTAAAATTTTTCATATGAAATTTTATTACTTTCACCCAAAATTTAATATAAATTTACATTTTAACTTCATAAGCACTTAACTTTTTTCTATATTACTTATATTTACAATAATTTTTCATATGTGTTCAAACAGTTACCTTTATCTATTTCATCTTTATTTTATTTAATCCTAATTATTAGCATATCCCATTAATCGCCTTTTTTATTTTCCAAAAATTTTCCTCTGCTTTTTTCCACTGGCTTTTTGACCCACAGTTGCCAGACACACGATATTAAAAATAATACAAGTCAGGTTTTAAGCCATTGCAATCCTTGAATGGAAAGAAATTATAATTGGCCGTTGTATGAGCTCTCGGAAGGCCGTATTGGGTGGGACATCAATTTCAGAACCTCGCCATCCCAACAAATTGGTCACAATTAAATTTAGTTGATGTTGTAACTAAGTAAATTTTAATTTAACACTAATGTTACCTCCTGCGACTGGTATAGGACTATAGGTGGCAGAAGCTTTTGCCTCTTAGCTAAGTGGTGCTGACTTCAACTCACCTTGTCACCTCTTCTCCCTTATATGATAGTTTTACAAAATAATCCCTTTTGAAGTTAGAGTTTTGTGATTTTTCTCTTGATGACAATGATGTGGGAGTTTTTATAATTTTCCCTTAGACGGAGGTTCACAGGAATATTTTCATTCTATAGTGTTTCGAAACATGTCGTCACACACAAATTTAATTGTCCCATGGTAGCTTTACCAGAGACTACTAGAACCGATAAAATAAAATAAAATTTAAGCATACGAAGGAGTATAGCCTACTTTGTTAACGTGAAAGTAAAACAAGCTTAAAACTGAATTAATTAAGGCCAATGGGAGGACACGCAAGAGATTAAAAAGCTGGGGTGGATTAAAAATTCGCTTCGTCACTTTCATGCCCTTGCGAATCGTGTTGCCCGAGCGGCATTCGCTGGTGGCCTGGAGTTTCTAAATAAAAATTTGTAGGGGCGTGCCTTTTTTGATGGGGTACTGACGAGTAATTAACCCGTGTGAATGAGCTGCTGATGGGCAGGCCGGTGCTAAACTCGATCGTAGGATAGTAAAAGATATTTACTTAATAATTGATAAAGTAAATAAGTTTCTATATATTTAATGAATATATTTATATTTTTACTATAAAAAATATTTTATGAAATTTATATTAATAATTCAGGTCAGTTCTAGGTACTAGGACTTTAAAACTTATCTTATTCTAATTGAATTGAATATGTTTTTTCTTGGAACTTATCTTATTGGTATAGATGTAGAAATAGAAATGTACCTTACCCATTTTAGAGTACCCAAGAAATTGACTCCCGGGTGCCTTGCTTAGACCCCACATAAGTTGCACATCTATCTTTGAGAGCACATGAGACCAGCAAGAACTGAAAAGTGGTTTATCTTGGATATTAATTTTCTTCATTTTGAATTGCTACAATTATGAGACCCGATTTGACACTCGAAATACTTTAATGGTGCAATCACATTTTAAGCCCATTTAATGATTCAATCAAAATTCAATAAGCTAATATTGTTTAATATTATTTTTATCTTTGTATTAAAAATTATTTCAATTAAATTTTTGAGTGGGCCATATCATATTAAAAATATACAGCATGTGTAAATTATAAAAAATGCTTAAATCTACTCATATATTATAAAATTATTTATATACACATGTTTTTTAGGTTGAAATAGCTACGATATAAAATAAAATAATTTTATTACGTTAATTTGAAACTTTGTTTGATTTGCAAGGAATTTGATTTCTTTTTTTTGATATATTTATTTACAATTATTTCAAAGTCTTACATTCAAGCTCTTGATACATTCTACAAATTTCCTACTACATACACCTCAAAATATTTGGCTTTTTTCTCTTATCAATCATCTAACCAAAGCTTCATCTCCGTCGACGCTCCTACAGCTGACGATAAACAAACATTACAACTTCACGCCCAGATTTTAACCAAGCTACCCAGCTTGATGGGGCAACTCTCGTACCGTGGGTCGTGGCAAGAAATTTCATTTCTTAATAAAAGAAAGTTAGGACAAAAACGAGGGCGCAAGATTAAACCAGCCGTCATTAAATATAGAATCGCCGACCATAGCATACGAATGGAACATCCCCACCAGCTGTTTTTGCTGGCGTTCACCCATTGTCTTTCCTCGCCACGTTGCTGCAGGCCCTTTCCTGCAACAACCACATGCATACTGCCTGCGTAGCTGAGTGATCTCCTTGCATGCCACTTTATGCTCCAACCTGTAACCGTCTTACTATTGACGCTTTATCCTAACATGATACATCCACAACAACAATTTGCTACGATGCGAAGTGGCCTTTTGCGTATTTTATTGAGGAACACGTAAATGTTGTAAGAGCTTCCGGAGCGTCGCAGAAAGCGTAATCACCGTAGTATAATATTATTTAGTACTTACATCACTGGATAAGTCACAAATAGGAAACTATTTATATAGAAATGGTTTATTTTTATTCTTTATAAATTTATATTTTAAAATATATTTAATTAAGTAAAATAATTAAATATTTTAAATATTATATATTTATTAATCCGATTTCTAATCTCGACCAAACTAATTTTTATAGAGTTAAAATAGAATTGGATTAAGGTGTGAAAAATAGAATTGAATTAAGATTTTATAAAATAAATTAGAATTATGTTTACCGTAACCCAAGTCAACTCGACCCGGTTTAGACCCTCAGTGTCAGCGGACCATCCGGGCATTGATTACAGGCGATGCTAAATTGCGAATGGAAACTTTATGCACTGAGACGCGACTGGTCGGATCGGAAATTGCCGTCGATGGATGGACTGGCGTTTGATACCATATATTATTGAGGTAGTGAAAGGAAATCTTAGGTATGCGACAAGAAAATTCCCCCACCCCCCAACCTTCTTAAAAACCTCTGCTGTGTTTGTTCTAATCAACCCATATTATATGCGCGACGATCTCTGCTGCGGGGGCCTCTGGGAAATTGGAAATTACTGTCTATGTTGTTATCTTTGGGACAGGACTGGGCCGGCTGGGTAATTTAAGGGCGAAAACATATTTGGGCCGAAGCCCAACCTAATCATACGTCACGTGTGGTTGGGTCAAGGATTTTCGCCTGTAAGGCAGTGTTGGGTCCAATCATTCTAACCCAAATCCCAAATTGGACTGGGTTGGGTCAAGTAGATCCTGATCCAATGTGGTCTCACTTGACCCGCCAGTCATTTATTTGGAGTGTATAGGGATTTTTCAATAAAAATACAGGGGCAAAAAACTGATGTAATTATTATAGTGGGAAATATGGTAAATGTGCAGTGATTTGGTAGAGCATTTCCCAGCTCTCCAAATGCGAAAATGCTTTGTTGGGCCCCACTCTGATTTTATGAAATCTAAACCACCTAATGTACCACATTTAGTTAAGAAATAAAAAATTTCACCATAAAATAATCGTAATTAATGTACCATAAGATTAAAATGATTTTACAATATATAAACCTATAAAAATTTTTACATCAAGTTACTTTGGTTCACTCATAAACACTTTTAAAGGAAATTTTATTTAAAATATTAAAACCATCATTTCAATAAACACAAATAGTTTAAATCAAATGTTTCCACATTTGGGTAAGTCGAAAAACGTTCCCCCTTTATCACTTTCCACAGTAAAAATGTGTAAATATTTGTCATTTTATAAATACATGTTCATATTTAAGAGTAATATTTGTGATAGTTTAATGAAAAGAGTAATCCTTGTGATCATATTTGAAATTTTTTGATGAGTTATGATATTTGAAATTAACCCTTCAGCTAATAACTGCTTAAATCTCTTTCTACTTTACTTTAGTGGTACCATTAAGGCCTCATCCCCACCTATGTACTCCTCTTGCTCTTCCTCTTAATTATTTACAAATATTTTCATAGTTTATGTCAATGTTTTATCCCATGGACATCCTTACTGAATTTGAGCTAGGGGTGTTAACGGATCGGGTTAGACGAGTTTGAGCTTAATTCTAATCCTAATACATTTAAAATATCTCAACTCTAATTCATTTATTAACCTATTTAAAAAACCTTAACCCTAACTTATTTACAACCTATTTAATAAATGAGTTGGTGGGTTGTTAAAGAGTTGTATAGTAAATAACTTAAAAGTCTAAACTTCAATAGATGATGATCTTGCAGGAAGAGATGAGAGAGTGTTTTCGGCATAAGAAAAATAGAAATAGAGTGGTAACGGAAAAATGAAATTAGGGTAATACTGAAAAAATAAAAATTAGGTAACTTGAGAAAGATTTAAAGAGGAAAAATAATTAAAGAGTTTATATGTATATATATATATATAAAACTTTAATGAATTAAGTGAGTTAAATGAGTTTTTAACTAGGTTGAAGAGTTATAAAATTTCAACCCTAATTCATTTATTTAGGGGACGTATGGGAATTGGCTGTGGGAAACATAGGAGGGAAAATGCGGTGGCACGGATTTTAAGATCCATCATTTCACAATTAATTATTATATTTTTCCATTTTTATCCATATATTCTAATCATTTTCTCTATCAACTACCTTCCAACAAACCTATTTATTCCAACTTTACCCCTATTATTTAATATCAATCACACAATTTTCAAAATATTCTATTTTCTATCCTCACTAAATACCACATTTTTCACCACTTTCATGTTCCCAAACATCCTCTTAATTAAATGGTTAAACGAGTTGGTGGATCATAACCTATTTATTTAAAAATGTTAACTCAAATCCATTTATAAACAGGTTCGACACCCCTAATTTGAGCAGAGTTCTACTTGCATAAAACCTAGCTTTAACTATATGTTTTTAGTGCTTGTAGAAGCATTCTTAAGAATGCTATTGCTATTCATTAACATATAGTCTCTAAATTCGCTTCTTTTTTAATTTACTTTTAAAATGACTTGTTCATAATTATAAAGTGAAATCATTAGTTAGAAATCCCATGTTGTATGATAATTTACGCTAATGATTAAGTTGATTTTATCTTAAGCACATTTCCAAGTCTAATCCCGAACTTGACCAACCTAACCCAATTTATAATAAGATTGGATTAGGCATTTTGAAAAAATAAATGATGTAACTTAATTTAAACCTCCCCAATTTAAAAGTTGGTTGGTTTGGATTGGACGATTGTCAACCCAACCCAACCCAACCCAATTTCATATGTTAGTGTATACTATACTAAATTATTAATAAATAATTTTAAACTAGCACATAATACATAGAAACTAACTATACATGGTTAATATTATTTAGCAATAATATTATTATATAAGTCGTAAATTGAAAAGTATTCCTTTTATAGGATTAATTTTTATTCTTTCATAAGAATTTATATTTTAAAATATATTTAATTAAACAAAATATTTTTAAATATTATTCTATTTATTAACCCGATTTCTAACTTAAACTAAACCAATTTTTATAGGGTTAAAATAAGATTGAGTTAAAGTGTAAAAAATAGAATTGAAAATAGGATTGTATCAGACATTTTATAAGATGAGTTAAGATTATATTTATCCTAAGTGTAGGCAACCCTACCTGGTTTTACACTCCTAAATTTCCACAAATACTCGGCCCGTTGGCCGTGTATGCTGATGGTCTCGTCGGCCCAAATGCAAAGCTTAGGACCCAGAGGGACGAGTGATCTGAAACTCCAACCGACCGATACGCGGAACACGCCCACGGTTCAACGCCCACAGAAATGCACGGTCTGGATTCTCCGCAGTACGCGGCGAGTCAAGGGGCATGAGAAAGCTAGTAATAAAAGAATCGAAGCTGACCGTTAAAGTAGAATTAACTGTACTCGAGTCAAGCTAGCTGATTCAAACATTCCAAGGTGCTCTTGCAGCATATAAATACAAGCCCAAATGCTCCTATGCACCCACAAGCCAAAATCAACCCCCGCAGTGTAGATTGCTTTGTTTTGAATCTTGATCAGATCACTGTCACCATGAGCGTAGAAGTGTTAGACGGTGCTACCATCCGTGCTTTCGTGGAGGACGAGGTGGCCTTCAACGTTTTGGTGGACGACCGCTTTGCGAGCCTCGACGTGGATAACGACGGTCTCCTATCGTACGCGGAGATGATGAAGGAGCTGGAGAGGCTGAGGGTCCGAGAGACCCACTTCGGCATCGACGACAGGGAGTCGAGCCCTGAGGAGCTTGCAGTCATTCACAGGTCCCTCTTCGTCAAGTTCGACCATGATCGCAATGGGACGGTGGACCTGGAAGAGTTCCGCGCAGAGACGAAGGAGATGATGCTTGCGATGGCCAATGGGCTGGGATTCCTGCCTGTTCAGATGGTCTTGGAAGAGGACAGCTTCCTGAAGAAAGCCGTTGAACTCGAAAGGGAGTTGAGCATGTTCGCGGCGGCAGCCTCTATTTAATCCAGTACCCAAAAAGGACATATATCGATCTTCTTCGATTTAATTAGTTGATTTGAACCTGTTTTGATTGAATAAGTGGGACAATTGCATGCACTCGAGTTGCAAGAGTTACTACCGATCAGCTCTACCGCTGATTTTTGTGCTTATTTTATATTATAGAGCCACATATATATATTTTTGGCAGTTATTCATCGATCGTGGACTGTCGACTTGAATTTGTTATGGGTATATAAGTGAGCAAACCTATCCAAGAAGTAAAAAGGCAATAGAGGGCGGGGTGCATATGAAACCGATGTTCCTCTTACAAGCCCGTTTTCTCCATTAATATCGAAAGCCAAATTAATAAAAATAAAAAGTAGTGTTATTCCATAAAAAAAAAAGGTAGTGTTATAAAATAGTACATAAAAGGATAACATCACCAAATTAACTAAATACTTATTTTAAAAAATGAAAATGATTGAGATTTTCAATAATGATAAGAAATACCGTTAATTTCTAATAATCTTTAAGATAATTAATGGTCATGTCCAAAACAAAATCTTATTTACATATAAAATTACAAAGGAATGACATCATAAACCTCATGGTAAAGAATGGCCACAGCCCTAATAGGTCATTTGCGGAGCTGTGGTCAAGGGTTCGAATCCCACGTTGGGATTTTGGCCAGGAAAATGTTGTGGGTGGGGGAGTTGTGGTCTTATAACTTCTATAATTCTATTTTTGTTGGGTAATATATATAGTACAATCGTCCATTAATATGATACCAATGGTTTTTTATTAGTATTCATACATCATAAAAATTGATATTACAATCAAGTATATTTTACAATCCTCATATCATGAAATTTTTTTTCTATAATTACTCCATTATAAGGACAAATATGTAAATACCTAGAAATTAATATTAAAGGAGATACAACTCACACATGGTAGCTCCCGCCATTCAAACATGTGGTGACATATATTTGCCAAGACCTCGTACCAACCACGCTTTGGTTAAAAGTACTCACTTGTCAACTATTCTACGATAATAGAATTTGATTTTCACACCACAAAAAATTTCCTATTGTATAACTAATTTTTAGTTATATAATATATTTAGTTGCATTATATGTATTTTAATTATAATTAATTTTTATGGAAGTAAGTTATAATTAATTATTTAACTATAAGTATTTGATTGCTTTTGAGTGGTGATATTTGATTAAATGCAGTCTTCTGTATGAAATGCAGTTAAAAGTACTATTTCATGCAATTATTAAAATCTAAGTGCAAATAATAATAAAACTTCAGCTATAATTAATAAAGCTTTGCTCCATTCGGTATCAAATGCAATTGAATTAAAATTTACTTACAAAAAGATGGCTATGTATAATAAATTTCGTTGTAGTGTCATGGTTTCATGTTCGAACTGTGTGATATTGGATAATTTTTCAGTGACTTGCCGTGAAAGCCTCAGATGCTGCTTCATCATTATTTATAAAAGGAAAAGTTTAAAAGTCTCAAAATTCAGCTGAATTAGATGAAAGCTACAGTTTTTAAAACACGTATAGTGATATAGAATAGGATGATTATACTATTATATATCACAACCACAAATTTCGTTTTATGTAACTAATTTTTTCGTATGTTGGAGGTATCTTCGCTACAGGCGATTATTTTGAACAGCAAATTCAGTTAAAAACGAACATTTTTACTTTAAATGCGACTAAATTTAATGTTTAAGATACCTATTAAAATTAGGATGTAAATAGTAATAAAATTTGGCTGCTATAGAGCCTAACATGATTGGGCAAAATTGAGGAGAAATAAGCATTGGAATGTAAATGACAGGAATCAAATGCCCAACCTCACTCAAAATGGGCCATGGGTGTTACCCACATGGTGGGCCCCTAGTGGCATGGAATTTTTGTCTTTAAAAGTATATGAATGGAAGCATGTTATCTCCATATGGTGAGAATGTCTCAAGAAAATTAAAATAAATAAAAATATATAATAATAAAAAAGTTAGGCTGGCTAAACTAATATTTAGCTGCACACATGTAAGTGTGTTTGGATAGCATTAAAACTCAGCGACATTTTTTTCTCCGCAAAAATTCTGGTATTAATTGTGCTACTGTCACCACCGTTGTACGCTGCATGGCATGTAAATTTAATACATATGACGTTATTAATTATTAGCTGGTGTTGGTTTAGAATATCTAAATCAGGACTCGTGAAATCTGGCATGTAGAATGAGTGGCCGAGATATATGTTTGGCCAATGAAATATGCATTAATTGTTGCACAGCTTTGTTTGCAAAACAGGTGAAATGACAACTTTACAGTTTGGAACACCGAGATAATAAGTTTTATACTCAAAAGCGAGTTTTCGTGTTTACCAAACAAATAAATGCGGGTGCAATGTACATATAAAATCATAGATGCGAAGAATATTCTCAAGATACGCAGTTCCATTCCCATTCGCGTATGCGCAGAAACTTCCACCTCCCACCGACACTGACCACCAACGCGCCTAAAGAAGCATGGAAACGATACCCGAAAAAGAAAAAAAGTGGTAGAAAATTCTGGAACCTGAAATCGAACCAATGAGCGAATCAATTCGGAGACGAGACATGAGCGTTGGACGCCCATAGAATCTCACACTCACAGGGCCATCCGTATTCCGTAATGGACGGGCACCGGCAAGACTCGTCAAAATCATTGGGTGCAATGAATTCCATAATCGAGCGGTGGACACCATGTCGATCGCACCTGAGTTGTCGTTTCTCATCACCCTCAAATGCAACCCCATCCGTCCAAACACCTACACCTCTTTGGTTTATCATATTTTCAGTATCTTAACCTTAATTAGTCAAGTCAAACACTACTTAATAGTTTAGTTTTATATAATTAATCGTCGGCTAATTGAGTTGCTTTTGATCACCTGCGGTGCATCGGTTGCGCAATTCCGATTTCCAACAGGCGTGAATCCGTCAGATAAATGCTATCGAATGTGGATCAGGGGGCCACCGCCCTAGTCATGAAAAAGTTGACCATGTTCGAACAACGTAACGAAGCAACCTCCAACAGGAACCGGCCAAGCCATCCCAAAGTGCTCCCTACCGCTTCATATAAATAACACAAGCTTCAATCCTCCCCCACCCACAAACCAATATCTGAGTGAGTTTCAAGCAACACCCCCCCGCATTCAAAATTTTCCTTATTTTTCATTTTTGTCTTGATCTGTCGACATATATAATTGTAGATCATCATCATCATGAGTGTAGAAGTGCTAGACGGCGCCACCATCCGTGCATTCGTGGAGGACGAAGTGGCCTTCAACGTCTCTGTGGACGGCCGCTTTGCTATCCTCGACGTGGACAACGACGGCCTCCTATCCTACGCCGAGATGATGAAGGAGCTCGAGAGCCTTAGGGTCCGAGAGACCCACTTCAGCATCGACGACAAGGAGTCCAGTCCTGAGGAGATTGCAGTCATCCACCAGTCCCTCTTCGTCAAGTTCGATCGCGATCGTAATGGGGCGGTGGACATGGCAGAGTTTCGTGCAGAGATGAAGGAGATGATGCTCGGGATGGCCAATGGGCTGGGATTCCTCCCCGTTCAGATGGTCTTGGAAGAGGACAGCCTCTTGAAGAAAGCCGTCGAAAGGGAGTCGACCATGTTCGCCGCGGCTTGAGTATATCTACATATCCAATGGAGGACGAACGTCGTTGTTTTTTTTCCCGCCTCAGACCCAAGTTGTTCTCGTTTTCTCTTATTTTGGTTATTCGCTTAGAACCTGTTTTACCTATTTTGATTTGAAAAATATATATATAGGACAACAGCACAGGCTGTTCCAATTTTAGTCAGCTCCGCTGCTTGTATTATGTTTTTGTGTTCGTTTTTGTCCTTCGAATGATTATAAATTCATTGCTAAAAACGACACTTGTATTCGTTCAAATACGCATGCAGCATGCATCTCGGCTGTGAGCCGTGATTGGGATGGCATGGCGAATTACAATATTGAACCTTCACCATTGTAAAGGGAAGGGTTAAAAAGAAAAACAAACAAAGGAACGGATATAGCAGTAGAAATGGGGGGAAGTTCTCAACGGTCAGGATTCAGGACAATCCTCAGGCAAACAACGGGAACGATCGAACAACAACACTGTTGGATCATGAGTAGCCACTGTGTCCACTGCTTCTTTTCCTCTTTTCTACTTTGTAGGAGTATAATGATCTGAAATGCAAATTGGTGACCGTTCATCGCGTCGGCTTCAAACTTCAAAATCCGTCATCTAATTCCTTCCTTTGGAAAGCATGATTTTCGCCGATTCTTCACTACAGTCGTTGCGCAAGTGTACATCTAATCAAGTTCGATCCAATGAGTTAATTGTGAAAGCTCTAAATTATATTTTCGTATGGAAGATAAAGATACCCCAATGCCCAATCCAAAAAGGTCGATACTCTAAAGACACTGTTTATGAACCGGCGCCTTAAGGTTTGCTCTTGTAAGCACTCAAAAATTCAAAATTACACCATAAAAGACAGAAAAAGTATCATAAACATCCCAAGGAAGAACATTTGAAAATTTTCGTAAGCAGCAATTGTGTTATCCTCATATGAAGGGTGAATGTTCAGACAAAAAGACAACCTATTCGATAAATTCGCTGAACGAATTCATCAGACAGGACTACATCCGCACTCCTAACAAAGCCCCATCGATATTCATTTGGACTGATGCCAATTGAAAATCGAAAATACAGAACCTCAACAATTTTCCTAGCTCAAAAATAAGAATGTGTCTGAGGAAGCAAGTCAGAATTTATCCCCAACTTCTCTCAGCCTCTCTGCATCTTCAATCCTCCCTGCTTTTTCAAAAGCATCGGCTACAAGTTTAGGGAGTGTATAACCAGCAGAAATTCCATTTTCCGTCATTTGTACGAGTAAATTCCGACTTTGGTCCAACCTACCTTCTTTGCAGAGCCCACTAATCAAAATCTCATAGGTCCTTGAATCTGGCTTCGATTCTCCCTCTGCCATTCTCCCAAGAAACCCCACAGCCTGCTCAGCTCTTTCCCTTTCAACCAACCCATCAAATACCTTGTTATAGAAGCCAACATCAGCCTTTAATCCAGGCGCGCCCACCATCTTGTCAAGCAATCTCAAAACATCATCTACCTTCCCTACTCTAAAATACGCATCAATCAAAAACCCATACGTTGCAGCATCTGGATTAACTGACTTTGTGGGCATTTCCTCAAATAGCTTCTCTGCCTCTGAAACCCATCCATCCTCTGCACAAAGCTTCCCAATGATGTTATTGTAGCACCCAACATCCATCGCGCAAGGCTTTGTGCCAGTCTTTCTGAAAATCCCAACTGCCTCGGACAACATCCCCAAGCGACAGTATTCAGTCACCATCAGGTTATACGAATCTGTATTCATCGCCTGGAAATTTGGTGGCGTGTGTGCGATCAGCATGTGATCAAACAACGCCAAAGCGTCAGTCATCTTCCCATATCTCAGAAGAACTTCCAAAAGCGTATTGCAAGTTACCGCACTCATTTTGAACTGCCGATCAAGGAGGTTCCTATAAGATTCCATCGCCTCCTTCTCCATTCCCTTCTTGAAGTAGGCGTCCATGAGAGTGGCATGCACAACGCCATCATACACGAGGCACCGCTCCCGCAATTCATCAAACAGCTTGAGGGCAGTTTCCATGTCGCCGAGCTTGATGAATCCATCCATGAGATTGTTGTAGACGAGAGAATCAGCGCCATGGCCCTTGTTGAGCATCTCGCGAAGAAGGTCAACAGCCTCAGAGATGCGGCCGCTGTCGATGAGGCCTTTGGTGAGGTGGCGGTAGGTGACAGGAGAAGGGCTGAAAGGGGCAGTGGCCAGGATGTGTCGGTACACGTCGAGAGCGACGTCGACACGGCCAGCGTCGCAGTGAGTATTGATGAGGAAATTGTAGGAGACGACGTTGGGGATAATATTAGACTGCTGGAAGAAGAATTGGAAGTGGGCGACGGCGTCGTCGAGGCGGCGAGCGCGGAACATGGAGGCTACGACGGCGTTGCAGGTGAAGACGGTGGGGCGGGTGTTGGAGAAGACGGCTTGGCGAGCGGTGGCGGAAGCGGCATCGAGTTCGCCAGCACGGATGAGGGATTGGACACGGTTGTGGAGGTTGAGGCGGGGGCCGACGAGGGCGGAAGTGGAATCGGGGAGGCGGGGGTCGGGGCGGGGGCGAGGGGCGGAAGGATCGCGGCGGAGGGCGTGGAGGGGGGGCTCGATCCGTAGACGGCGCTTTCGGCGGCGGCGCTCAGCAGCAGCCTCCTCGGCGCTGGAGAAGGCGAAGGCGCGGAGCTGATTGAGGGAGGATGGAAGGATTTGAGAGAGACGGCGGTTGGGTGCCGTTGATTGGAGGGCGCGCCCGAGGAAGGTGCGGTAGAATGACATGGTGCGAGGGAGGCACGCAGAGAGGACAGAGGAGATGGAATCGAAGAGGGACTAATGAGCACAAGGGTTTTGGCAGGGTTCTGGCTGGGTTTTGGAGCATAGGATGGGAATTTCTGGCAAGGTAGACAGGCTGGCCCGCTGGGGGCTTGAGGCTAACTCGTTTAAATTTTTTTTTAAATTGACAATCATCACCATCATCATTTTAAATAACAGAACTCATGGATATAATGTCTGGTAACAAATATAATATGTCATAAAAATCAATTTATATATTTTTTTCCGTTTTAATAATAGGCGGCCATCTAATACAACCTCTGGCCAACTTACTTCTGCTAAATCTCTTTTCTACTTCATTCTTGTACTTAGAGAAAAATCTGCTGCATTTATTATATTTAACTAAACAATATATAAGATTATAATATATGTCGTTATATAATATTATAGAATAGTAATGGATTACTATAAACCTTATACTAGTTTTATTTTAGGGGGCTTACACTAGAAACACTTAAAACTGAAACTTTTTCAATTTATAACTTTTCACTCTCCACATTTATTTTGTTTTTAATTATTTTTTAACTTCTTTCTATATAATTATCTTACATTTTAATCATTTATATACAACTATCTATACATCTAATATATCTATTTTAACTTTATTTTTTTACTCTTTATAATTGCCCATGTTATATCATTTTCTCTCATTTTAAAAATTTATACATAAAAAACTTTTTATAAAATTTTTTATTACTTTCCAAGCACATCCTTAATTTATATTTGACAATCCCTGTCCTGAGTCTCCTCCGCCTCCCTTACCCTCCATATAACCAGACAATGTAGTGTACTTTTTTGGGAACAA
>JAXCLR010000001.1:70348117-70395892 GCA_035584095.1 Annona squamosa
AATCCCTGTCCTGAGTCTCCTCCGCCTCCCTTACCCTCCATATAACCAGACAATGTAGTGTACTTTTTTGGGAACAATGCTTATATTTGATTTAGATAAAATTCTTAGCTAAACAAGTCATTTTAAATAAGACTAAATGGAGTGGACAGACTTACGCTAAATCCACGAGGTTTCAACCAATAGTTCGGTTAAACTTAGGTTTCATTGGACCAGAATCCTTCTTAACTAGTATATAAACGAAATTTAAATCCTTAATAAATTAAGTTAATCTTAGTTCTTAAAGCATTTATGGAAGTAATCACAGTGCCCGCTCCCAGCTAAAGCGAGGCGGAGGCAGGCGATCAAATAACGACCACGGAAATCCTACCTTTGACAGTAAAGAATTAATGTGATCTATTGACAGATTTTTAAATAATATTTCACTAAAATATAAATATAAACATATAAAGGACTAGTTAGGATAAAGATAGTGAAAATTAAATATTTTCTGAAAATATGTTGACTTCTAGAATACTTTTAGATTTACATATCTAATATAGCTCCTTATATCAATGGGCTGCATAGGCTGAAGATAGTAAAAGTCATACATTTTCTAAAAATTACTTTTGACTCCAAGAATATTAAAAAATAATGTTTTATATTACATAATCTAATTAGCTCCTTGTATATCAAAATAGTTTCAATAATGAATGTATATACATATAAAGCTTGTTTAATATTTTACTTATACGGGGACGGATCATTAAGTACTATTGTTACTCCTTATTTAATTGAAAATCTTGAATCCCAAAATCGTGAGCTAAATAATGTTATATGCTTTCAGTTTCTAGTTATTTCTAGATTCAGGGCAGGAAAGTGGAACCATTCCGCCCACAGAAACATCAATCTCCATTGCAATTTGGGCTAAATCCAAGGAGGACTGAAAATCTGTTTGCAGGTGGTGATCGGCAACGAGATAGCAACAATTTTACACGCATGGTTTCGTCAATGAAAAAGACCAGAATATACTCGACTTTGCATGTGGAGATGTCGTAGGGGCATCCAAATTGGATATTCGAGGGTCAAACAAAAAGGATTTACGTATCAGAGTGCCGCAAAATGACTTGCAACAGAAAGGCAGTCCTGACATGAAAAATGGAGGATGTGCAGCTGGACCTCCATCTCTGCTGGATCTCATTTTCAATGGAAGACTGAGGAAAGGACATGGCGGGCAAGGACTGGTAGTGGCTATGATTTCCTTCAAATAGAAGGTGCTATTAGCAACGCGAAGAGGAAAAAAGAGGTTAAGGATACAGATGAGTAATGTTAGGTCAAAAGCATCATATGCTTGCTCACACCTCGAGAGCAATTTATGTTTGTTCCATCTTAATTCATAATTCACAACCCACGAGTTCCAACAAAGTAGGCTATTTTGGCTGCTTTGGAGCAGAAGCTAATGTCAGACAAAAGTCACAGAACAATTCAAGATTACTACTAGAAGCTAATATCAGACAGTGATTCCGAAGTAATGCAAGGCCCCTTTAAGTGAAGACATTCTACCAAAAGATAATTTCCATCAGAGATTCAGAAAGCCACTGCAGACAACAAAAAATAACAGAGACCAACTCAGTTGGAATCAACTAAGAGGTCTACAAAATTTTTTTAAGTGCCTATCATCAATCATTTCAGATCTGAATTTTGCCTCTAGAAGAGAGATTAACAACATGTACGTGCTGCAGATGCTAGTCTTTGAGTTAGGATTATCTCCATACATGTTACATGGGAAAAAGCCAAAGAAGTGGCATGCCTAACTCTCTTGGTTATGGATTATGACAGACCATCACAGCGCAAGTAAAATGCTTAGGGAGTGTAAAATCATTTGATGAAAATGGAGTATAAAAGGGAGGAAAGCAAATTACCAATAAGAAGCGCATGGAGATCGCCAGCCACAAAAACCAGGTTCGCATCAAAGATTCTCTTAATGGATGAATGAGATTGATTCCTCTTGATGGAATCATAGGAAAACAAAGAAAATATGGCCATTTATTCCAACCACCACGCACATTTCAAATGGCAATTTTCTGTTTTAAAAGAACAGAACACCTGACTCAAGATCATTAACTTCAATCTACTCGCACATATCTCGTTTTCCCTTAATGTCATACCCACAACCATTAGGAACTCATTTTCTCAATTTCATTCAATCTACACAATCTCCAGCTGCAACCAATTCAAATAGAAATCCAGCAAGAAACAAGCTAAGCTGTAAAGGAATAATTCTTATAACATGTGGCACGGGATGGTAAGGCAATCTTGTCATTGCAAACATTCAAATTCAGATTGATCAAAATGCAAACCTACAAAAAGACATGAAAATGCATATAGTTTTATTTACTAAAACCATACTGCAACATACAAGACTTTAGCCATTCTAAAGTCTAAACGTAATAATAATAAAAAAAAAAATAGCCCATCCAGATCAACAATCCCCAACCACAAATGGAATTTCTTCCTTCCTAAGAATCCATTATCAAGTCATCGCAATCAAACCCGCATCCGCACTGCGGGCTGTCGGCGAAATTGGACAGCGGGAACGAGGCAGAGAGCGGCCCCACGTAGAAAGCTAGCTGGCCGTTGCCCGTGCTCACCTGATCGATATTCAACCACACGAACAGAACTTTGACGCTCACCCCTTTCAATTCCTTGAGCGAACCGAAGCTGACTTTGCCCGAGATCTTCTTACGATAACTCAGCGAATACCCACCCTCGACCCCAAATTTACATTCGCCGTCGAAGAATACCTGGAAGCTGCCGTCGGGATTGAGGAGGTAGCTCTTGACGCCTTCCGGAAGGATTCCTCTGGGGAAGTTGTATTTTTCAAGCATCTCGTAGGCGGTGGCGGATTGGTTGGAGGAGGGGGTTTGACAAGAGGCCATGGAGAGAAGTAAGAGGAGGGAGATTCCAAGGAGGGCGTTGGCGAAAGACATGATGATAAGGGGCGGTGGGTTGGAGGTGGAGGCTAGAGGTAAGGAATTCCCTTGATTTGGGGGGGGAAATAGCTTCCGTGGAGGACTCTACTTCCCTACCAATGTCAGGAAGTGTTTGTCGGAAATCCCAGGAGAGGAAGGAAGTATGAGGGGAGGAGGAGGGAGGGAAGGTTGGTTTGGGCTGAACGGCTGGTAGGAGAATGCAGCAGCAGCGGCGGCAGGACCAACGGAGGGACGAGGCGTACGTGGGACACGTGCAGGGGATGAATCTGCATGTGCGTGTTCTGTCAAAAAATGTCAAACGTGCTGCAGCAAAAAAAATAAAAAATAAAAAATAAAAAATGTCAAACGTGTGTAGCCTTCCAGCTAAGCCAGATGGTGGAGGACAGCAAACGGCCGAAATTAATGACAGCAAGGCGGAAGGGTGCACATGAGTAATTTTTGGCCAGGCAGCAGCAGCGCTGTCCTTAATTAAGGTTGCACGTGCTGCCCGCAACCGTCGTTTTTGAGGTCTCTTTTCCAAATCCAAGGACAATGCCGGAGCATCAGTTGGGCATGTACGGCACGGCACGCACCTACGGAGCATTAGATGGTGGTATATGCGTCGGATCTAAGCCGCCGAACGAATCATTCCAGCGGTATAATAATACTAGCAGTACGTTGTTCTATTTAGTTTTATGCATGTTTGCAGCATCATACCGCATAATTTCAACTGTTAAATTAAAAATTTTAGAAAGTAAAAGTTATCAATGGTATGATAGAAGTAATGATGAATAGTAAAGAAGATAAAATTAAAATATACATGTTAATTGTATAGATAATTGTGAAGAAATAATTAAAAAGTAGAATAATTGTACAGTAAAATGTGAAAAAATGATTAAAAAATATGATAATTGTGAAGAGTAAAAAGTTTTATATTGAAAAATTTTAACTTACATTTTCTGTCAATTGCCAAACACACCCTTACTGAAATACTAACAGCTTAAGTACGTGCTTATATTTAAATTGAGGAATAGGATAGAGTTTTATCAAAATTTAAAAATCACGAGACCTCCAATATTTTTATTTTTCCAGGAACATTTCTCAATAAAAGTCATTGTCTTAATAAAAGCTAACTACCATGATAACAAACACATGTCAAGGTCAAAAGAGTCAAAAACCTGACAACTACCCTAGCTTGCCTCTAAAGTAAAAATGTTATTGGGACTTCAGTACAGAACTGTACAGGAATTTTTGAATTTTTATTTTGGAAGGAGAGCCTCGGGTTCCACCGCTTTCAGAAACGTATCCTTCAACAGAACTCCATCCGCAGATCATATGCTTTCATAGGTTGGAAGCTGCATAACAGAGAAGTCACATTCACCCCAAAGTTTCAATGTTCTAGGCAAAGGGCCATTTGTCTCTTGTGGGTTGTGCGTGCGTGAGTGCGTATGTGTCCCCAGTGCACTCAGGGCCCATGCAGTTTGTTTACTACAATGGTGACCACTACTGGGTTTACCTTCTTCCATCAAGTTCATACTCTCGCCAGCCTTCACATCTTTGGTATTGTCGGCATCATCCAGGCCTTCATTGACTTGATTCAAATCAATAGTTCGATTCTTGGAATTTGTTACACTAGTCATTTTGTCCGGGTCTCCTGCACAATAAAAAAAGGAAGCTGAGCCTCAGCCGCATTTTTGTGTTTCTATCAGCTGGTGCTGCTGCTTCCTTGTTAAAAAGATTGGCATGACTAGTTGTGCTCTACTCTAGCTCTAAGCACTACATAGTCAAACACGTCTGATCTTAGTCGAATACTCAAAGTGTACAGGATGGGAAGAATCAATGAAATCGGCGACTGGAAATCAGACAGAGAACGAGTTACTGCATGCATTGGGTGTGGAGATTCTGCTCTCACACTGACCAACCATTTTGGTACCTAATCATGCACGTAATGTGAGAAATGCTACGGCTTATCAAGCAATTTGGTGCATAAGCACCCGTGCAGCAGAACATTTTCTTCCTACATTGTTTCAGAACTTAAGAAGATAATGCATTTCCTTTCATACACATCATTAAAGAAAATATACATTCAAGTACGGCCCAATATTTCCAGATACATGACATATAGGAGCAATACCTTCTGCAACATCAGATATGACAGTTTCTAGATTGTTTAACAGAGCTAGCTTTATCTTGTGGTCTCAAACAAACTCCTTTTCCACTAATTCCAGAAATGAAGTTTTATTGACTGCAGAGAAAGGTACTCATGAATTCAATCAACAAATAAATTGCACCTAGGGAGGAAGCAGTCAAATTTGCCCATTTTGATCTTCAAGGGACAACGGAATTCTTAAAACTCAAAGATCTAGGCTTTCAGCTAAACATCCTTGGCAGAGTTTCTAATATCCCAATTTCATAGTCCATTTGGGAATTGAGAAACAGAAAATTAGAAGAAGAAACAACGATGAAATCTGTAGAGGAAAGTGAAGAACAATGGGACGCTATACATACAAATGATTGAAAAGAAAGTTAACAAAGACTCCATAGATGCTATGAATGAAAGATATGGGTGGCAATAGAAAGAAAGGGTAAAAATGAGGAAGCAGGATTGTCAAGATAGGTAAATATCATATTAGTAAAAAAAAGTGATCAGAAACTGACCCTTTTCCTTTTTGCCAAATGAACAGTGAAATGAAGTCTGGACAGTAAAATAAAAAATAAAAAGTGAATCTCTCCATTACTTGGATGAAGTAGACAAGTGTAAACCACCAAAAAAAAAAAAAATCCATAATCAGTACAAATAATTCATCAATAGCATGGAAAATACATAGCCAAATTCAGGGGACCAATCATCATGCTGACCCATCCATCCAATAGATCACACCTTGTACTTGTTTTCTGCTACAAAGTACTTTCACTACCCCAGCCACCCATGATTTATTAAGACCAGGGGCAATCAAAATTTCCTTTTTCATAGGATTAGGATAAGAGATAGGAATAGAGAATATGATCAGTCTCATTTTTCACGATGAGTTAATTCTACGGTAAAGATTGACAGAACAGGTTCCAATTATTCCTCAACACAACCACCCATAGATCATCTAATCAGGCACTAGTATCCACGGAGAAGACATTTCCAACATGAAAAAAATGAAACAAAAATAAACAGAACAAACATTCATAAACCTCATATGACATAGATCAACAAAATAAAATGAAAATACAAAAGAATAAGCATTCATAAATCAGACCTGATAACAAGACTTAAAATCATCATTGGCTGTTTCCCACCTATATGGGGTAAGATGCATGAATCTTGTTATGTCGTTCTTTAGATAATGACTATGCTCTGAGTAAATATAGTCTTTATATCTTTCTTAATTAATTATATCCATTTTTTCTTTTGGTCTTCCTCTAGTTTCCTTTACAAGCTTCTCTATTTGAATAAACTCAAATCTCCTACCCAGCACTGTTTTAAGTCTTCATTTACTTTCTTGAAGTATTGATCCTATCATCCTAAATAACTAAAGTGATCGGTCATTAGTACTGCTTGGTCTAAAATCTTAATTGGTTCCTTATATACATTCTAGCATCATCAAAGTTGCATTTTATATATTTTCTCAACTATTCTTAGACATTAGATTATAGAGCATCTCAACATTTGTTTAATTTCAAGTTTATCCATCCTCTTATTACATACACTAGGATTAGGACTATATCATCTCCAAATGACATATATCAAGAGAATACTTGAAATTGTCTAGTATGTTCATCCATAATGTCTAGTAGCTTACAATGTGAATAGAAAATATGCAACCACAGATCCGTCTAGTAGCATGCGCAGAAGGGATAAGTTGGGCAAAGAATCCCTACCTAAACATGGGAAGCTCAAATTCTATAGGTGTTATTTGAAAATTTGCTGATGTGTGGATATGCATGGTCCAACATAATGGATGAAACATAAAACCTATCCTGGAAGGTTCTAAAAAGAATGGCACCAACACAGGAAAAAATGATCATAAGTTGTTCATAACAAACCATTAGTTCCTCTCCTTTTGGCTTTCCGGCAGTAAACAAGGGTGCTTCCTGTAATCAAACACCATTACCATCACAAGCTTCAAACCAAAAAGCCAAAAGAAGAAACACATACAAAAGGGACCCATGCAACAAGTTCGGAGTTACAAAAGAAGTGTGGTGAAACCTTCATTTTCCCTTTCTTCATCCAGTTGATTCAAGGAAGCTCCACTCCCTGACATATAATATTTAAGTCATGAAAAAACAATACAAGACTTCATTACAGCAACCTAAAGAAGAAACAAAAAAGGGGGGCCCATGCAAAAAGTTCAAAGTTACAAAAGAAAACCTTCGTTTTCCCTTTCTTCGTCAACTTGATTCAAGGAAGCTCCACTCCCTGGCATAATATTTAAGTCATGAACAAACAATCCAAGACTTCAATAAAGCAACCAATGCCAAATACAGATGGTCAAACTTCTTGACACAGTTTGAATTGGAAATTAGAAGATGTCGAACCTTTTTGAGAATATGAAACACCTTGAAGCTCTACTTTTGCATTAGCAACCACCTCTACTTCTTCATTACCAACCACCTCCACTTCTGCATCTGCAACTATCTTTGGAAGCTCCTTCAAAAGCCGTGCCTGCTCAGATGGTGTCTGAAGTTTCTGTCTTCTCTCAATGTACTCAAATAGTGTGGGTTCAGAACAAGTCAAGGGCTACCATGTAACGTGAATCCATCCAAACAATACCATTTGGCACGAGAGAATTGCATGAATTAAGGTGAATTTGTAGCCAAAATTTTTCCTTGAGAAGAATGCCCATTGTTAAAATGATAATTTTGTGCTTTGCTCCAAAGAGAGAGGGGAAATGAAACTTCCCTTACTCAGTGATGGAATTGGCTGATACAATCTAAAGAAAGTTTAGTCCTAAATCAGAAGTGCAATTTTCTTGATTAACCATCACGTGTTTTAGATTTTTTTTTTATTAAAAAAAATTAGGGCTTTTTAAAAAAAAAAAAAAAAAAAAAAATACATGTTAGAGATGCTACAAATTTAGCTGAGAGGTCCATGGAAAATATCTAAGCACAAATGCATGATTTTGAAACCAGCTAATTAGGTTGGAGTTTGGCAGAACTAACCAACCTTTTGGCCTGGTGTCAGAGAATATAAATATCCTGATGCAATGGTCAACTTCAAAAAATGGCTTTCAGTTGGCATATTCCTAGCCTAATGGAAATTTATCCAGCACTTCGAATCTTCTATTTGTTGATGCACTCCAATCATATACTGTTAGCCACAAATTGATCATTTAATGTGCCAAATTTTACAATTTTTATTTTACATGTACCCTTGCTTTTTTATTTTCAAAAACCATAAAAATAATAAAAATAATAATGTAAAAACTAAAAAAATAAAATTTGGCATGCTAACCAATCCCGTAAAAAAATTTAAAATAGTTTTCTTCAGCCAGTTCGCGTATGATCAGGGCTCTTTCTTGATATCAGGAATTGTTCAATTTCCAAAAGATGACCTCCACTTGGCATAGACTAGCCTAATGGAAATCTATCCAGCACTATTCGTTTTCTTTTTCCATTCTCTAACAATGAAAGAAATACAAAAGAACAGGTAAAACACTGTTAAACACCAAAACAATAAACAAATCTAGCATTCCCACAATAATTTTGCACTGTCCTAGTGAACTTTCTGTAACGTTCAAGAAAAATTCAACGAAAAAAGAAACTTGAGCATTCCGACATTAACATTGGATATTCTCTTCGCCATCCTTTTTCATTTGCGCGATCAATCAGGTTCTGTAGCAATGCAATCTCTCTTGTAATCCACTGAAAACAAAATCATTCTTTAATGAAAACATATGTCAAGAATTATTTATTTTTCATCATTTGCAGGATCATTTTTTTTCTCATAAAAAGAAAGAATTATTTGTTTTTCATAATCAATTTGGAACACTTGATTTGCAGTTTGATGGTGAATCATGAGTTCAAGTAAAGATTGCCTTGATGGATGGTTTTACACATTGAATTAGAGTCTACTTTACCTATAGAGAGATTATGAGATCAAAAAAAGATCACCTTGATTGAGGGTTTCACATATTTAATTAATGTTTATTTTATGTACAAGTCTCTATCCCATTTGAGTAATTGAAGTAAAACTCCTCATTTTGTCTATACTATTATTTTTTTCTTTTCTAATCTTATTCTTATTAAAATTTTCCTCTCTTTTTCTAATTTCTTTTCTTCTTTCTTTCTGGGATGATTGTTCCTATTTTTTTTTAAAAAAATTACTCCTTTGTTCTATATTACCTTGGTATCAAAGCCCATGCATCCAATATCAGATTGCTGCCTTGCTCTACATAAAATTGACATGAGAGCATTCTTGTCCTCATTAACATGCATTTGGAAGAATGGAGGATTCAGTATTTCCATTCTACAGAGAAGAAACGAGGACACCAATGCCCTTTTTAGTTGAGAATAGGCACAGCTGAAGGAGACTTTTTACATTTTGTAAGGTCATTTCTTCATTTTATAATTGTTTACCTTAAAGGGTCCTGCAACAGAATATTGCTTTTTGCAATAGAAACAAATATACAATGCAGGTATGTGCTAAGCCAATATGGGCCTTTGTAGATGCTCTATTATGGATATGGCCACATGCAAAAACCTTATAATCCAATAAACAAACCCATTTTAGTAACTTCAGAAAGACGGGTGTTGGTAAGTTGGATATCTAGTTGAATTTCAATAAGGAAATAAAGAATCTACGTGATTTGTTATGTCTTCATGTAGGATTCTGGCCTTCTCTTCAAATTCAACCTGCCAAAATAAATTTGAATCAGGAAAGTGGAACAATGAAAGATACATGTTGAATTGATTAAATCTCATCATTATCAATTACCATGAGTATTGCTTCAGAGATCATTACACAGAAAGTAAACAGACTCACATCTATTTACTTGGCTTTATTTGGACTCTATTAAGTTATTGCACAATCTGATACATTTCTCCGAATCCTAGTATAATAGCAGTGTAATAAAAGTTACTGAAGAATGATTTTCAGAATAACCATGAAATGCAAGAAGATCAGAGTCAGAACCCATAAAAAGATGCTTTTACCTTTGAGAAAAATTCATGGTAATTTTAATCCTCTACAAAAAAATATAACGTAGGAGATATTCAATCAGTATTCCTGAAGCTCAAGAGTTGATGAAAACGTAGAGATCACAGATAATATTTCAGATCATGAACCTAATATTCAAACTCCCCCCTAAAGCTGAAACATGCATAATAGATGTACAACTTGCAATTAAGATCATGACATGACATCATAAGTACCCATGCATCCACGGCAGGCAACAGGCTAGATACTATGACATGCCAACCACAGTAAGGAAGCCCTCCTGCAGCTAAGGATTTGCCTTGGCCTTGCAGTTGCAGTTTAGTTGAAGCTGTTTTTCCAGAAATTTTCACTTCTAACATTTAACACCATGACCTAGAGCTTCTAGTACCATGTCAAAAAACATGTACTCGTATAGAAGATCAATAGCAGATAAAAGACGTCAAATATAACCTCTTAACCAACACATCAGAACAATGAACCACTGGTTCCCTGTAATGAAAAAACTTTTCTTATCTTATTTTACCATGCAAAAAGTGCTGAAATCCATACCAGTGCTAAGTGCATCTGTTTTTTATTTTTCAAACCAATGAATTGATCAAACCAATTTGGTCTAAAAGCAAGCTGACCAACAGTTCAGTCTGTCTGGTCCTGTGCTCTTCACCATGGACTTCTAATGTAACATTGAGCAATGAAATATAGGGTGAACTTGTTTTTTTAAAAAAACTTTTCAACTAAAACTTTTCACTCTCCACAACTACCTCATTTTTTTATTATTTCTTTACATCTTCCTATACAAACTATCCTACTTTTCAATCATTTCTAGACAACTATCTGTGCAACTAACCTATCTATTCTGACTTTATTCTCTTTATTTCTCATTATTACACCTATTCTATCATATCATTTTCTCTAATTCCAAAAACTTTTCATCCGAAAGTTTTATCACTTCCCAAACACACCCATAATGTATAGAGAACAAAACTCCTAGTTCTCTGGAGAACAAATGTGGTTCCATGGACAATATAATATTGAATGTATCAAGTTCTTTACCTTAAAGAAACCATGATCTCTGCATATCAATAGATGATTGGCAATTTTGGGAGGAACTAGTACAGTAATATTTACATGTATGATTGAATAATAACAATTATCTCTTAAAACAATAAAAAGAGGCTCTGATGCCTTGCTATCTATATTTTCTCTATCTAAGGCTACTTCTGGAAGTGGAGACTCACCAAGGTGGGCCTTTTAAGCAGGCCATCTTTCATCCTCTGGTGCAGATCCTGACATTCCTCCTGATTACAACAAGAGCATTTATAAGTGATGTTGCTGGCAGGATAAGTGAGAATGAAAGTAAGAAACATTTTATGGTGATCAGACAAATCTAAGAACCAAATGCAGAAAGTTGGATTTCATTGACTGACTTTATTTCAGTATTTGTATAGCAGTAGTCAAGAAGCCAAATGATCCTACGTTTAACCAATGATTTTTCGATAGAAAACGCTTATTTCAACTACCCTTCGGCACTGCTATGTTGTGTCTGCAACCAGTTGCACTGAAATCTTTTATGCAACATGACCAATGGACTTGACCATGACATTTTGATTAGATTGAGAACAGCCAAATTATTTATTTTACATGTTTAATCAAAGTGCAAAAATCGCCTTGATTTGGAATCCATGCAGTCCATAGAAATGAAAGCTCGTTAAGGTCATATGATTTAATACCATTTCAGTATGATGCACCTGAATTTCCAATCAAAACAATCTTTGCACTCAAATTAAATAGATAAAAATAAATAATGTCATTAGTTTTGATATAATCAAAACATCATGATGAACTCAAATGGCTAGGTTGCATAGAAAATTTCAATGGAACCATCATCATCATTATCATCATAAGCCATTTCCCACCTAGGTGGGGACAGCTGCATGGATTCTGTTATGCCATTCTTGGCGATTGGCGATTAAAGACTAAATTTTCTGTAATTTGTAATATTTTTAAATCTTGTTTAATTACTTCAATCCATATTTTTTTGGATCTTTCTCTCATTCTCCTACCACCTTCTACTTGGATAGACTCTGTTTTCTTAACCGGTGCTACTTCAAACCTCCTTTTAACATGACCAAACCATCTTAATTTATTTTCTTTCATTTTATCACAAATTAGTCTCACTTTTAAGTTTTCTCGAGTTATTTCATTCCTAATTTTATCTTTTCTTATTTTACCACTCATCCACCTTAACATTCTCATTTCCGCTACACTCATTTTTTGAATATGTTATTCTTTTTCTTTTTTTTTTGATTTTGCCAGAGCAACAACCGCTCAATGGCAACTGCAGACGGGATTCGAATCCCGGTGGGTGGGCACAAAGCCCCCATGCGAAACCAACCGCCCTATGGGCAGGTTCGCGTATATGTTATTCTTTAACTGCCCAATATTCTGCCCCATAAAGCATAGCAGGTCTAATTGCAGGCTTATAAAATTTTCCTTTTAATTTGATTGGAACCTGACGGTCACATAAAATTCCTGACGCACTTCTTCATTTCTTCCATCCTCCATTTTGAGAAAATTTCAATGGAACCAAATTTACTGAAATATGTCCCTACATATAATTAAATGGACCATAGCAGTGAATATTGTTTTATAGCCGCAGTTTAATACTAAAAATTTTTGGTGAGACTAGTTTCATTGAAATATTAAACTTGCCTATTTTACCTTCAAATATCATTCAATACGTAGTTATTTAAGGTGTAAGGAATGCTAAGACACAGAGCACTTGGAGGCTAGAAAAAGATGCACAATTGAGGTGTTGCCCAAGTGAAGTGAGGTGCACAAACTAGAAAATATGTTTAAAAAATAATAACCTATTACCTGCAATTTATAAAGTTCAGATGGAGGGATTATTTTTATAACAGCCCAGACACAAAATTATAGCCTCTTGCCATAATCTTGAGTCGGAGTGTTAACCACCAAAGAATCATTTCATATTGTGAGCAAAAACCCTTTCAATCAATAAAATAAACTCGACTACTTCAAAAATAATAACAATAATAATAATAATAATAAACTTGCATTACAATGCATGCATACAATGTCCTTATATGAAAATATTACAACTTTTCATGGAACACAATAACTTTACACATAATAAATTCAAATAAATAAATAAATAAAGTTCTTTTGTAACATCTGACATGCCATGCCATGAAAATCATCCTCAGCTACCTCTACTTGTGTTCTCTGGAAAATGGAAGTTAAGGGGGTTAAGTTACAACAAACTTAGTAAATGAGACCTATGGTGCAATTAAGATTTTACTAGCTCCATAGTCGATCTCCTCTCAGTTGTGGTCATCTCTTGGTCTCATGTCCATCTCATAAGTAGTCATTCTCTTGGCCTCATGTCCATCTCATAACTCCATTCTTATATCTACTGCTTAGAAATATCACTTCTTGAGTGTGGGGACTTCCCTAAGGATTTAGCACCATAAACCCTTAAAATACAACATCCCACAAACTCAGATTTCTACGCCTTTTTAGGTCAATCTGGCCCTTCCAACGAACTTAGAATATTCAAAAATATAGGAATTGAATTCTTGAATAGCCTCAATTAGACCTCAGTAACTCAATTTACATCAAATCGAAACTCAACACAAGATGTGCCAGGCGTCCTGCCAGATACCCTCATCAGTGGTGGCTCCCCTTGGGCCACCCACTATACCTCGCTTGGCCTCCTGCCTGGGCCTTAGATCTCAGGGCCTAAGGTCACTTGGTTATTGCCATTGCCGCTTGCTGATCGAGTCCATTCCATAAATCCTACAACAACTATCTTGCAATTTTTTGTGCAACTATCCTTTTTCTGCGAAAATTCTCAAGAGGGGCTAAATTGCAAAATTCCTCAAAAACATAACATGGTAGTGATGCATTAGCCAGACATCCATATATATATCATCTTTTCTCAATTAATTGAATTTTCAATTATTATTCACATACATTTAATTAACAAGGAAAAGTGCATAAAAAATCACATCAATAATATTGTCAGCATGTATATTTTAGGTATACATTAATGTATAATGTTTACATCTAATTAACTCTCTAAGAATATAAATCTAATTATATCAATTATGACATTAAATAGCTCTAATATCTTTTCCATGTTAGAAAAATCTCTACAAGATTATTGGCTCATCCATTCTAACATTTGGGAAATCTTGAGCCTAATAAAGACCTCATGTAACAAATCAAGTACAATTAAATTAACCTCTACAACTAAATATATAAAAATATATATCCCCATGTAATTGACAACACTCTCTTAATTAATTACGTAGCATAAAATCTCATAAACATGTGGCAAAATAAACATTATGTGATTACTAAAATCTCAAATTAATCACGACATAAAATCCTTAAACATCATCATGTAATAACTTCATAAATTAATTACATAGCACATCATCTTGATGCAATTAATACATGAATTTAAAATACCTCCTTAAAATTAATTGCATGGCTCATATGTTTGGCATAAATTGAGAAATGAAAGTGCAAAACGGCAAACCCCACCTACCTCAAAGATTTAGGGGCGAAGTTATTAGTTGCCAAGGCAACATTCTCCCATCGTTGTGATCACAAACTCCCTTCTCTCCCACCTTAAATAACCTTTCTTCAAAAAACGTTCTGGGAATAACAGCCACATGAGTTATCCCGATCCACAGGAGAGTTATTCAAATTCGAATTTGCGGCGGTGCTCAACAAGGTAAACTTATACTAACTCCTTACTGCCTCTTCTGGGACATAAAACTCCAAACCTCCTGCTCAAAGGCAAGGACTGAGCACCATGGGTTGTTGGGTTAAAGTTAAATCTCATAAAAAATTTATGTAACCTAATCTTCTAGGCCTGAATGTACTTAACAAGCTTATCCTAGTAAATCTTACCTTCAACTTCTCTCTTAGCCCAGAACGCGCTTAGTCAAAAGTCAATGAACAATGGTCAACCAGACATTTCGGTAGACGCATCATCTGTTGACCAGTTAATGCACTTTTTCTTCCTGATTATTACAATTTTCAATGTTGGATACAACTCTAAATTTTTCTTTACATTACTCCATGTGTGCAAGTATTTATATTATTAAGAACCATTAGCTGATAGAATTTAGTAAAAGAACACTTACAAAAAATAAATCAATTATAGTTTATCTCAAAGCAATTAAACAACAGAAAATCCATTTAAAATTATTTATTGCATTTCAAGCATACAAAACGGATCATTGAATCAATATAACGGTCTGTACATGAAATTTGATGCCTAGGAATACAGAGTTCATGCATGTATGGAGGTAAATGTTTGTTTATTCACAGGTTGCTATCTTAACCGCAAGTTACGAGCCCATGCTTTGCTTATATAAAACTAATCAAGTGGACATCGATGCCATCTTCAGTAGCCAACAGCCAACAACTTTCTTTCATCAATGATCAATCAGTGGAAATTATTTCTAAGGAAGACCTCATTGGCATCTTTAATGTTGAACATCAAGTTTAGAAAATAAACCTAAGTCATGCATGAAGTCAACTCAAAAATATTATAAATTAAATCCAATGATGTGAACAGTTGTTCGTGGGTGCTACCGCACAAAAAAACCTTATCCAGACAATAGGTTGCATTAATTGGTAGCTGTCAATCTAAAGTGTTGATGCATATCTTTTCTAGACATGTAGTGCTGCAGTTGCAATATTCTCATGTTGCCTTAACAGTGTCAAAAGATACCAAATTTTCCCAGTTTAAGGTTGTTAATGTTTTAGTTTCAAAAAAATTTCGTTAATGTTTTAATTTCTGATTTACAATAAATCAGTTTCCGCATCACGATAAGTCTACCATGGAAAAGATGGTCACAAATGGTCAACAAAATCTGCCAGCAGAATCAGTGAACTACAGAGGATTGCACTTGTCTAATTAGAAAACAACAATGTTAAGCTCTTGTACCTCAGTGAAGTCACCGTCTGACAACATAAAAATACAAACATCTTTCATGGTATTTGAAACCTGCAATATAATGTCTGTGGTAGTTTCTCCAATCTTGTAAGTTTCTAAAGACCTTTTAACTCCTGATGATAAAAGACATTGTGCAAGTTAGACACACAAAGAACTTCAATCCTAGCCGCCCAAACTAACAATCACTGAAAGCACTGACCTGTCACTTGCACAAGCTGAAAGTAACATTTTGACAAAAAGCCATCATTGGGGTCCCATTTCATTCTCACGAAAGAGCCCAGGACTTTACTCTCAAATGTTTCTTGGTTCTTTAGCAATTCCTCTATTAAATTCCTCCTAAGATATATGAACTTCATATTTTTTGTGGTAATAGATGGGTGGCAGATTATGGGAACTTGTAAAACCTTTTTCTCAAAATCACCCATCACAGCTTTGGGAGTTTCTGAAATTACACTCGACCTTCGCCGCCTCTTCAAAAACATTGACAGACTCTTGTATTCTGATTTGTGCTCATATCCATCCTCCACATCTAAGTTTTCTGCAAAGTGCGCATCCAGCAAGTTGGAGATCCTCAGACGGTTCACTGATTTCCTCCCAAATAGGCACTGCAACCTGGCATCACATAAAACCTTCTTTTTTCTCTCTGGATGTATAAGCTTGTTCTCTTGGATATAATCATGAATGATATCAGTTACATCAAGTTGGGGGATAGGATTATCCGTGTTTTTGCCAATTGAAGTAAGAAAATCTATAAGTTTCTTTGATCCCCAACCAGCAAATTTTACTTTTCTTGGGTCATGCAACTTTCTTGTAGACTTCATCCAAGCACGTTTACCATTGAATTCATGTATTAGTGGAATGCTGTCATCACTTTTGTAGTCCATATCATCACTATCAGAAAATAGTTCATCACATTCATCGGCATTGTTCTCACCATTCTTCAACCGTGCATCTGCAATACGAAGATCTTCCAATGATATGTTTTCACCCTTTTTAAATATATCCCAGTATTCCTTGAACAGACACTCATATGTATCTCTGTCTTTAAAATCCACTTTTTCCTGCAAAATCCAAGATGAACTACTGAAGCCAATGAACATCAACAGTAGGCAGAATGAGAAAGATTTCCAATAGTCAAGTCTGAAATCAGAAAATGCTGCACCACTAATCTTCAATACTGCATGGTACACAAAAGACTGCACGCATGGATGCCCTTCCCTGGACCCCAAAAAAGTTCAGGAGCTCTATCCACCAGGTTGGCCTTTATGGCGTACATAGGTGGAATCCAAAAAGGTTTCATTTAGTTATGGAAAAAAAGTTAAGTAAATAAGCCTCAACCTGATGATACACAAAAAAGACATTCACGGTATAGTTTTTTTCTTTTCTATTGTTATGTCCATGTGCTATTTCATGCATAACACAACTAGGATATCAAGATATTGTAGGAAATCAGAAAATATTGTGCATAAACATCGAAATCCAAGATAAGGAACATTGAAGAAGCATTAGTGAAATACAAGTCTTTACAAAAACTTTATGAAAACATTAAAAGATTTATGATCACAAAGAGCTCAAATAATATAGTAAAGGAACTGTGTCAGTTGTGGATTTGGTTAAAGAGAAAATTATGTTAAATAATCCCTTCCCCCTCACAAGTCTCCATCAAAAATCATATAATGTATGCAAATATGCATGAGTATTATACTCATAAGCACAGCTACAGTGCTACACAGCAAATATGAAAGAGGAGGGAAGTAAAAAGAACAAGTCTGGGAAATATCTATTCATTAATTTTAGCTTTCTTTTCAAAGGTGGTCAAACATACAATAAATATGAGCATGATTCCACTGAAATGGTATGTCAATACTGATCACTGACATTACTATCAGCAATTGAGAATAAAGCAGATTTTGCAATTCGCATGGCCCATACACCCACTCAACAGTAAAATACCGAACATACACAAAATATTAGCATGATTCCACCAAAATGGTATGTCAATACTGATTGCTTACATTACTATGAACAATTGAGAAGAAAACAGATTTTGCAATTGATATTGCCCATATACCCCCAGAGCAAAATACCTGTAATGACTATCAACATTAAATTCATACAGATCTGAAAATCCTGGACAATATGACTAACTATAAAATCTTCTAGGAAAGCAATGCACGTACTGCACTCAGTTGCAGTCCAGGAATATGTCCCAAAATTCTGATTTTGATACAAAATAAAAGAAAATTAATACAGAACTGGTTCCAGCAGCCCATAATCATAAGATTCTTCATAGGAGGAAGTTTATTGAAGCTCAGTGCAACAAATTTGGTGGAAAAAACTGCTGAGAAACTATACCCCATCTGAATCGACATCAATCTCTTCTTCAATCAGCATCACAAGCTTTAAGCAATCATTGCAGAAACTAACATTCTCCTTAACATGCACAAGCTCAGCATATTTGATGCAAGTTTTGCATACTGATTTTGGACAGCCAAAGCATTGGAAGCTTGGTCTTTTATGGCAGATAAAGCACAAATGCCGACCTGTCACATGAAATTATAAAAGCTAGTTGAATCAAATTAGTCAATGCTAGTACGATATTATTGCAAAGAGTGTCATGTGCATCTCTGGCTTCTGGCTATGAAAACAAATCCATTGGCAGATACATGGTAAAAAAAGCTTGAAATGAAGAAACACAATCAGGAATATATAAGAATCTGTCCATAAGAATAAATTGACTGTCTTTCTGGCCAAATGCATGAATCTGCCTGTCCTTTTATAAGTTGAAGCTAATACACATGTTTACATTTTTGAATTTTGAACAACACGTAAAAATGATGATGTCCCACCGCCATCAAGTTACATATCGAGCTTTGTGACCAACCATAAGGTAAAAGTGAAATCGAAGTGGTCCTTTTCACATTATAAAATATGAAAGTCAAATTTCCAAATATTGTCACAGGCAAAGTCACTTCAACTTGAAAGACTAATAATTAACAGCAAAATAGTAAATTACTAATTTGATTAAGGACGAGACAGTTAATTGTTGTGACCAACCAAAAGTCAAAGTCCACTTAAGCAATTTTTTTTTTTGTCTATAGGCTGTTTTAGGGGAAAAAAAAATAGAGAAGAAGGTTTCCCAGTATGAGCCAGAAAGATAGATGATCAAAATGAGAAATCAAAACCATAACAAGTTTGATCAGGTATTAATCACCCAACAGCGTTATAACTAAATGTGTGATGTTGATCTTAGATAATCCAGATTGTTTTAATAGGTATTATCATGGCAATGGACTTGCAATAAGAGCATACCCATAAGATTTTATCCCAACTCCTAAGCTTTTCATTCAAAAGGGGTACAGAAGACAGTGGACAACAAGTGGTGGTTGCCTGTTTTCATTGTGAATCACTTTCCCTCAGAGCATAATCTTCAAAAAGATATTTACTATAGCATTCTGACAAATTGGTTGATTTCATGTTGTATGCAAGGGGCCCCTTGCACATCCATCTCAATTAGTCAAGTCAAGTATGAAATGTCTTCCTACCAACGAGATGCGCTTAAGCACTGAGATCTATTAAAGAGGATTTGTAGGATCTTCGTCTCTCTATTTTGTCCCTAAATTGTTCGATTAGGAAGACAACTCCATTGTTGACCTTCAGGAAATAAGTCCACACTGTTTTTTAGCATACGTATCATACAATAGCCTAGTTTTCTCTCCAAAAGTTAATTCAGTCCCACATACCTAGTGTAGCTCTTTTTTAACTTGTTCATAAAACAGTCACCACAAAACTTATGCTCTTTATCTTGCATTTTCTTCAACATATGTGATTCTTAATTAACTCTGTCAAGCAAAATGCACTAACAAGTCTTCCATGTAGTTAACAAAGTTTTCTGTAGTCATTGATTTACGCATTAAGCTTGCTCAAATGCCTGCTTTCAGAAAATGCTTGAAACAGGCTAAACTACTCTTTGCAATCACTGTTCACCCAAGTTTTATGCAAAGCAAGTGAACAAAGGAAAGAAGCCTACCACAAATCCACCGTCCATTTGTATCAGGTGATATTGAATCCATTCCCACACATTCATGGTGGTAGGATTTAAGACAGTGTCTGAAAAAAACAAAAAGGAACAATAATCAAATTTTGGCAGATGTACAAAAGAAAAAAAATTCTGCAATTACATGCCAACATAAAAGATCAAGAACATAAACCTCAATTCTCAAAGGATGAGGAAATAACCAAAAAAGTGCACAGCAGGAACTGGCATGTATGACAGGAAACTCCTCCCGAAGATCACATTCATCTTTACATTTGACAGGAATATAACAAATATAATAGTGAACAATGCATCCAATGGCTCCTTTCCACACATAATATCTTAGCAAAATCTCATTAAATGGGAGACGTGATCCCTCAAAAATTTAAACATCTCCCAAGAGCATAGATATTATCAAAGCAGTCAAAAACTGTCATTATAGCACTGACAATTAATGGCAAGGGGAAACCTCTTCTTGCAGGGGTCAAAAATTCTGTAAAAATATGAAATGAACAAGAAGTTTAACAGGAAAAACTCAGTAACGACGACACACCCACAGGGGTGTTCTTGATGCTCTATGGAACAAGAATAACGCAGAATAAATCAGGGCCAGGAAGAAGAGGTTTAGTCTTTTCAATGACTTCGACCAATATGTTGCCCTATTGATCAAAGTCTCTTCAAATCATGTTTCAATTGGTGCCTTCATATCCAGGGACCAAGGATTCACTTTCCCTCCAGTAGCACTAGCAGACAAATTTATCACACAGCCCCTTCAAGTTCTCTCTGAGTTGTCTTCCAAATCATTTTTGTAGTTTTAAATCTAAATGAAGATCACTAATCAAAAAAAAAAAAAAAACACTAAATAAAGATCCACCATGATATAACATTGCACTACTGATTCTCCAAGTCTTGGCAGCAGCCTATCATTTGTTTTGGGTAGAGTACTAACAAATTAGTAGTTATCTAAGAGGAAATGTTATATTGATGGAAGAAATTTGGATTGTATGAGTGTCCCCAGATCTACAATTTTGAGTGTTTGCAGCTGCTTCCAATTGCAGAACTTGAATGATCCATAGCTGGAGTATGTGATTACTGTATGTACATTTGGCACGCAGGCTTTATTAGGTCCAAAATATTCTAGGCATGAATAACTTGTCGATGCATTTATCAAACAGAAGCCTATAGTTTTTTTGTCCACATTACTTTTTAGCAACATAATCAATTCAGGCAAGATGTAAACATTATAAATGGAAGTCAAAAGTCATATGTAACACTGCATAATGACTGAAGGGAAGCAAAAATAGATTTAGATAAAAAGAGAATCAAACAGCAGAGATGGACAGGGACATAGGAGAGTGAGGACAAGTAAAAAAAATAAAATAAAATTGCAATTTGATCGTTGGGGAAGAGGTGAATGATCCGGATTCACTGTCAAACAGAAGATCATCATAATTATAAGTTGTTTCCCCTCCATGGGGTCAGTTGCGTGGATCTTATCGAGCCATTCTTTACAATCATGAACTGTGCTCTAACTAATCTCTAATATCTGCATATCTTTCTAAATTACCTCTATCCATGCTTTTTCAGGCCTTCCTCTCATATTCGTATAGCCTTCTATTTGAATATTCAATTCTCCTAACTGGAGTCCTTCCAGGCCTCCATTTAGCATACCCAAACCACCATCGTGTACTTTCCTCATGTTATTAGATATTAGTTTCAACCTTAAATTGTCTCGGATTACTTTATTTTTAATTTTATCTTTTCTTATTGTATCACTCATTTGTCTTAGCATTCTCATTTCTGTCACACTCATTCTATTTATATAATTATCTTTAACCTCCAACATTGTCACGTAAAATTTTGCTTTTAATATAATTGGAATTCAATGGTCAGATTAAATTCCCGAAGCTCCATGTCCTTTCTTTCATCTTGCTTGAATTCTAGCTATAATGTGTTTTTTTCAATTTCTCCAATTTCTTAAACTATTGAATCTAAATACCTAAAGTGATTGGTTGTTTATGCTACTTGGTTTGTAATCTTAATTGATTCCTCGTGTACATTCTCGCTATTAAAATTGTACTTCATAATTCGAGTTTTGTTCAACTAGTTCTAATACTGGCAGATTCTAGAGCGTCTTGCCAGTTATTTAGTAGCAACTTTACTCCTCGTCTCATCTAATGAGACTATATCATTTGCAAACTGCATACACCAAGGCATTTCTTCTTGTAAATAGCTAGTAATTTTATCTATAACCAGAGTGAAAAGGTAAGGTCTTAAAGTTGAGCCTAGATGTAAGCCCGGTTGCAATTTTCCAGTTAGAATACCCACCATATCTCCAATTATGGTTCTAACATTTATTATAACTCCTTCACATATGCCTCCAATTATATAAAAATATCAAATAGTAACTTGTCAACAAAATAGTGAACACTGAACACCATTCCTTTTACAATTTGAAGTTGCTATGGGTTCCTTTTTTTTTTTTCTAGCCAGGCTAGTATAAGGGGTAATAATCTTCCTGTCAGTAACTTCCCCATCCTTAATGAAGGCCTAAAGGAAAAAGGAAAGACAACCAAAGAAACGAAACGAAACAAAAAATTAAAGAAGATTAAAAAAATTGATTTTGGATTTAACTTAGGTGATTCACTAATTGAGGTTGACTGTCTCAAAGACCTGTTTGTTGCTAGCAAGAGTAGAAGAACAGTATTCTCTTAGCTGGGTCTAGGACAGATCAGGGCCTCATGCAAATGGGCCCAGCATTTTTTGCTGGACTCAAGCTCAAGCCATTTCTGCCATCCAGCCCATGTAAACTCAATAGTGCACATGCATATCCCATGAGAATCCATACCAAATACCAACAAGGCAAGAGCCATCCACCCTAGTCTGAGATGTCCATTTCATGAAATGATCATTAGTTGTGCATGTGTGGGCAAGTCAATCAATTGTTGGTTACAAAAAAAATATTGATTTCGATCTTGACATTTTCAGAGTCGTTTGGACACAGGTCAGGGTTTTTTTTTTTTTTTTTCCTCTCTCTCTCAGGCTCAGGCTTGAGCTTCCAGCTGTACGAGTTTGAATTATTTTCACCTTCAATCATCATATCAGGCAATCAACTTTCATTGCTCAGTCATCTTGCAATGATACAGTTCTGAGTTTACCACTCTCCTGAGAGGCTGGTGCTATCTAAGGCAGGGGAAAAAGAATCCCCAACTTCCTTTCAAAATCTATTCCCCATTATCAAGGTATGCGCCAAAAGCACAACAGCCAATGTGAATACAGCAGTGGCCATTCAGCAAGCATGCAACATGCATCTAATGGATTCGCGTAGGTCCTCTGATGCACTCCTGAAGCAGCTCAAGATTCAAAGGATCGCCACAAAGCTAAGAGTAGAACATAATGCTAACATATGAGAGATTTGTCATACCCCGAGGCATTGCATGGGGCCCACTGAGATGGATGCAGGCAAGCTAATCCATAATGCATGTGCATCACGCAATGACTTTCCGTGGACAAATAAAAATCAGTCTTCTTTGGATTATGGGTGAATTCTTGAAGCAGAACTCACTAATACCCACAATCTACATTCTCAAACGCTATCAAGTTAGCCAAAGATGAGTGATTCTTTGATTGCAGAAACTTCGCAACTTTAGATTGCAACAGAATGGCATCTCATCATGACTTGGGTATTTGCGGATTAAAATTTTACAATCATACACGCGATCCCCTGAAAAGTTTAAGCAAAAGCTAATTGCAAGAAGCTCTCGTATACTATTCCGGTCGCGGAACCAACATGCAAAAACATCTGCGTGTCGTCTTTAATCGGAAGCAGAGAGACCTACCCGTATTCACACACGACCAGCAAGCCGCCATCCTTGCAGATGAAGCACCAATCCTCCGCGACCTCTTCCTTCTTCTTCCTACCCCTCTTCATTGTGGACAAACGACCTATGCAGCGGAAAATGAACCCCAGAAAATCCTCTAAAATCTCAATCTGAGCTTCAGAACTAAAACCCCCACAATAAAAAGCCAGAAAACATCTTTAACTGAGGTTTTGCAGAACTAGACAGCCGGACTGACAGAATGCAGTTTACATGGCAGAAAAATAGCCCAGCTTGAAGTGAGCAAAAAGCAGAAAGCATGCCTAATTCCAGCTATGTATTAAGGGAAATGCTTGACTTGAAGAATCTCGGCAGAAAACCCAACTCGTGAAAAATCAAAAGACAAAATTAAAAATTAGAAAAATGCCCTTAATTCAGCTCTCGACTTTTCCTAGTAAGACTTCCCCAAAATGCGACCACGAAGAAAATCTAAAACGCTACGGGAAAAAAGAAAAGGCAGTTTTTGAGAAAGTCCATTTCATCCAACGAAGAAGAGAGAAAATTCCAACGTACTTCGGAGCTTCATCGGATTCACGTCGCTCTCGGGAATATGTACAGGAGTAGAAAACAAGCAGAGTAAGAAGAGAGGAAAATGCTTTGATTTTCCCCGCAGAATGAGTAGAGGTACGTCCACAAAATTGCCCAACGTGTCGGGTCACATTAAATTGAGAGAAATCCGCACCGTTCGTGAGTTTCCTCGTGCTTTTCGGAGACTTGGGAGTTCGGATGCGCCTTCTGCTGATTCCCTTAATATCAAATGGGAACAAGTCCAGAGATACAACGCCCAAAAGAAAAAAAAAAAGTACAGAGATACAACGTATCAGCATGCATGATCCACCGAACTTTTTCCGTTTAGGTGCAGCTCGATGATCACGTGAAAAATCTACTGTCACCACTGCAATTTTTTTTTTAAATTAGGATCCACATTGTGCGAGTCAAAAGATTGTGCATGGGCTTCACGCCTCAAAGGTTCGATTAATGGAATAAAATTCTGTGATAGCTGAAAAATGCTGGGGAAAATAAAAAGAATTCCTCTAAAATTTTCCCATTTGAGAAAGGGTTTGTGATTTTACTTTTAAACATTTTTAGTTACCATATGGGTTTTTTAAAATAATATTTTATTTTTCACATTTGAGGAATGGTTTGTGAATTTACTTTTAAAAATTTTTTGTTTATCCTATGGATTTTTAAATAAAATTTTATTTTTCCCATTTGAAGAATGGTTTGTGATTTAACTTTTAAAAATTTTTGTTTGTCGCATGGGTTTTTAAATATTATTCTATTTTTCTCATTTGAGGAATGACTTGTGATTTCACTTTTAGAGTGCACTTAGGAAATAATAAAAATTTTGGATAAAAATTTTTGATATGAAAATTATTGAATCAAAAGTAAAGAGGATAAAATTAAAATAGGTAATTTAGTTGTTATGTAAAAATAATTAAAAAATATAGTAGTTATATAGTAAAATAGGAATAAATAATTAAAAATAAAATAATTATAGATGGCAAGAAGTTTTAACTTTATATTTTTTACGTGTTCTAAGACGCACTTTTAGAATTTTTTGTTTATCATATAGATTTTTTAAATAAGATTCCTACAAATGACATGGGTGAAGATGGATAGAATTTAGCTAAGTTTTCTCTAGTTCACAATAATACTTTCTTCATCTTATTGCATTCATTAACATTTTTCTTCTCATTGCATTCAGTAGCATATCACGATGTTTCTAATGTGTGGTACGCATGATGCGATACCTAGTCTAAATAGTTTTCCAGTCATAATTAAATTAACTGCGCTGACAATGTTAACAGTTATTGTTGTGCGCCATACGCAATCCTTATTCTTATTTTTTAAAAGTATATCTGTTCAACTCTAAATCACTTGTTCTTTATTTATATATTTGCATGGCATTAATGTCAATGCCGAAAAATAAAATATTTTTATTTATTTCAATGATTTTAAGAGTTTTTTCATTTATGTCAACATTTTTCCAAATCAATTTTGCACATGTTGACGTTATATTTTAAAGTTAAATAGATTATAAATTGACAGAAATACAATCAGAAACGCATGCATGGTCAATCTTAATAATTCAGGGGCTTTTTTTCCATTCACAGTCCATATAATTTTTTAAAACTTTAAAATCTAATTACAATTGTTAGTATTATCATAAATAAAATTAATTTGGAAAATGTTGATATAAATGAAAGATTTTTAAAATGCAAATATTTTAGTTGTTTCATTAGCATGGATGTTAAGCTTTTGTATTTATTCGTGATGTGAACATTCTGATTGTAATTTGGTACGGATACAAAGGACTCTTATCAATGAAAAAAAAAAAGATGTCCAAAGTTGTTTATTCGTTATTAATAGCAGTTGAAAAAGTGGAGCTACTCACACTTCTGCAATAAAATCATGTCATCGTGGCCAAAACAAAATTCACAGGAGTTGTAAAATGAATACAGATAAAATAAACAGAATTCTTTTAAAACGTCTAATGAAAGGCAAAAGAATTATCATAATTATAAGAGTAATGGAGGCGCAATGCTTACCCTTGATTTTTTAAAATTTTAAATTTAATGCATTTATCAGGTTTAATATATCTTGTTTTATTATGGCATCAGAAAATAATTTTCCATTATAAATTTATATGATGTAAAAAATAATAGTTATCAGAAGTGAATATATAACTATTAAAATTTTTGAAAAATATGCAACATACATATAGTATATAAAGACTTATAATAAATATAATTTTTAGAATCTTAAATAAATACATATGGATAAACAATGTTTTAGAGAAGATATTTTAAGCCAGAAGTGTTAATCGTAAATATGGAGCCTCCATGATTATCACAAGTTTTTTTTTTTAAAAAAAAAGAAAATGCTTACCATAGTGTTGAATCACAAGTAGTAATTCAGTACTTGTGAAAGCATGGAGTACACTATGCTTACTTTGCAGTTTTTAAATTTCAGAATATACTTTTTCAATTTTAAACTACTTATCATGTTTAACCCATCTTGCTTTATTAGGCTATCAAAAATATTTTTTGTTAGAAACTTGTAATTTATAAAAATAATATTTTTAAAGGTAAAAATACAACTATTAAAATGTTTAAAAATATATATATGTGTGTATATATAGAATATAATAAAATTTAGGAAACCTTTTAAAATTATAACTAAATACACGTGTATAAACATCATAGATCGTTTAGATTACAAAAAAATATACTTTAAAATTTAAAAATTAAGGACACGTATGGAAGATTCCCAGCTTACATAAGTATGGAACAATTACTCTTGAATCACTAAGCCACTTATAAATATCGAATAAAACAAATTAATAAGTGTTTAAAGTTTGTACAAGTTTTCCATCCGAGTATTTATTGAGGGTGTGTTTGGCAATGAGGAAAACATGTCAACTTAAAATTTTTCAATCTAAAACTTTTTATTTTCTACAATTATAATATTTTTTAATCATTTTTCACATTTTTCCATACAACTACCCTACTTTTAAATCATTTCTACACAACTATCCACACAATTAACCTATATATTTTAACTTTATCATCTTTACTCCTTATCATTACCTCTATCATATCACATCATTTGACAATTTTTACTCTCCAAAACTTTTCATCAAAAGTTTTATTTATTTTCAAACACACCTTGAATATAAGAAGAATCAACTATGTACGTAGCTAGGCATCAACATCAAGATGAAGGAAGCATATGCGCAGGAGTAAAATTTTTCAACCAAAATTTCTCATCATAATTTTTTTCATACATATTCAATTTTTTAATTATTTATTGATATTTTCTTATGTAACTATTTTACTTTTCAGTTGATTATATACAATTATTCATACAACGAGTTTATATATTTTAATTTTATTTTTTTACTTCTCATTATGCATCGCCATATCATTTTTCGATTTTTCGATTTTTATTATTTTCCAAACTCACCCAAAAGGTAGAAATTTGATATTTTTCCATCATGACAATTGGGCCCATCATAAACTAATGCAATGAACTATATATATACATATGCACGTGAATTGATCAGGCGCATACAACTTCAAAGTGCAGTTCATTGCCAGCGAGTCCGATTTAATCATAAAATCATTATGTATCTTATATACTATGTTTAAATTTATTTATTTCAGTGACATATCAATTTTCATTTATGTCCAATAGTGTTAATTTAAAATATATCTACTAAATTTGTCCTTAATTATAAATATACCCACTAAGTTTGAAAACTTTCGCATATACCCACTAAGTATGAGTAAAATTTCAAATATACTCATTCCGTCAAGCATGATTAAAAATCGTCGTTATTCGTCATATGAATTGTTCAAAATGCCCCTTATTATTTAATAACAACAATCATTCAACTATGATAGAAGTTAAACAATATAATGAAAATACATCTAATGTGAAAGAAAAACTAGACAGAATAAAATTTAACGGTTCGAATATCACACAAATCATAATAATATTAAATTAATTAGGGATATTTTGAAAATTTAAAGTTATTAAACATTTACAATTGTTATAATATGTATATTTGAAATTCACTCGTACTTAGTTGGTACATGTGAAAGTTTCCAAAGTCCGTGGCAATATTTGTAATTAAAAACAAATTTAGTTGGTATATTTAAAATTAACCCATTCGAATATGTGTGTATGTCTTATCTAAAGGTCATAAAATCAACCAAATTGTGTTATTTAAATAACAGTTTTAAAGTTATATTTTGAATATTTAAACTATAGAAAATAAAATTCTCACTCGGATGGATGATCATATAAAGTAGAAATAGGTGCCATGGATCATCATCTTCCATCAGTAGCACAGCTGCATCGCTGCAGGCATAATTAACTGTGGCTACTCCACAATCTCTATCTAAATTTATAAGCCAAATAAGAGAGCGGAGCAATGAGCGGGGCATTGATGTAAGTGGTGGGCTCCAATTGCGCGAAGTTGCCACGGCTATCATCGAACTCGTCGAATTCGTCCGGCCCACCCACGACGGCTCCCATCAAGATGTTTGGGTTTGGCGCATCACGGTTGAAGTATTCGAAGCCCTCCTTGCACCCAATCGCCTCTTTGTGCTCCTTGATGCTGGGAAGGGAAGAACCCCGGTGGTGAAGTCTCCGCGGGAATTTGTCTCCAAACCCCACCATGTACGACATCCCCACCGGATTATCTCCCAGAATATAATCCACCTGAACAATTCTGCGAATCAGCTGCATGTATTCGACGAAATCACTGACAGTGAGAGGGATCAGACTAGCAATAGCAGCTACCTGTTTCTTGACATGTTTCCTCAGAAGAGTGTGGTCGACCTCCAGGCTGCCACAGCTGAAGGTTCGGCCGGAGTACTTCATGTATTTTGCGTACGTGGACATCAGGAACACAGCGGACGTAACGTACTGCAGGTTGCTGCCATTGTTCTTGTACATGAGACCACCTGGCGTGTATTTCACGGAAAGGCTCGGCGATTCCGGCAGAATGCTGCATATGAAATCATCCGCTTGCTCTCGGAATCCAGCAATGATGTCGTTGTCATTGCCTACACGAGGGTCCTGTGAGGAACCCATACATATACATAATAATATCGGAAAATTAAATATATTGCTATTATTACTACCATCTTCAATTAGTTTCATTTGAGAACTTACGCACCCGAGACAGGAGGACTCTAGCACCTGGAATCTTGACGTTCCAGCTGAACTCATCAGAGCTGTCGTCGATTTCAAGTGACTGGGCGAAGTCGAGATAGGATCTGTCCCGAGTGGCTTTGAAAAGCCATGCGGCTCCCCACAGAAGTTCATCCTAGTAGTAAAAATACCATTTCAAAAGCCAGGTTCTACCATTTTGAACCATATATGCGTGTATAATATCCCATGATCAGCTTTTGTTTTTTGTTTTCTACTTATGTAATACTGCCGGGGTCTTGGGCCGAAAAGATATACGGCTGAAAAGAAACAACTTTTCAAGAAAAAGAGAAACGCGCGTTTTCTCGATATTTTTAGATGTTGATCTACTCACGTACAGAATTTTATAAATTTTATGACTTAAATATAATTTTAAATGGGCTAATAATTGATAGGCTTGATGGGTTTTGCGTGGAAGAATTTTCATGTTTTAAGATGCTTGATAGAGAAAAGGCGTTATGGGTTTGACAGTTTGATAGTCTTCTGTGTATAATGGAGTTAATTAAGAGCTATAAACGAGATTTAACTATTAACACTATTTACAACAGTTGATCGTATGATTTTCTACATTTCCAGAATTGCCATCGTCGATAATTCGACGATGCATTGTCCCCTCTATTAGACAGCGAATGTTTCTTTGGCAACAGGACTCCGTATACAGCATGGTGACCTGGGCTCGACCGGACGCGTCCAACTTCAAAATGAGTTGAATTAGATTAGAGAAATGAAAACTAATTATCAGGCCGAAACTTTCGAGTTGGATACCTGGATTGGGCCAAAGAGCTGGCAATTTGATTTTTACACATCAATTTCAAGTCTCCATCGATTACAAAAATGAAAAATCGAATTTTTTCGAACTTCGCATCCTCACCCTTTTTCAATGCATCCTCTTCTTTTCTCTCTTTCAAGTACAAAGTTGAAAATAAGTTCCAACATTTTCATGTTATAAATAAAATTTTTATAATAAAAATTTATAATCATAATTTTCAATTCGAATCTTCAATTCCAGCTTAACCCAATGTTCCTAAGTATAAATTGGTATTATTAGACTCTTGCAATTTTTGCAAATAGGGTTAAGATTAGACTAATCCTGTATGGTCAAAATGAAGTAGACCTAATTTTTTAGGAGAGTCTTTGGGAACATATAAAATTTTTTTAAACTAGGAGAGTGTTTGTTTATCTAAACAAAATTTTAATTTAAAATTTTTCGCTTTCGACAATTATTTTTATTTAATTACTTCTTTATTTCTTTACTTATTCTCATATAACAATTTTACTTTTTAATTATTTTTACATAACTACCCATATATTTAACTTATTTATTTTGACTTTATTATCTTTACTCCTCATCATTATCTCTGTTATATTACATTATTTTTTTCATTTCAGAAACTTGTACACAAAAAACTTTTCATAAAAATTTTTATTACTCTTCAAACATATTTTAAAATTTTTCAATATAAAATTTTTCACTTTTCACAATTATCATATTTTAAAATTATTTATCAACTTCTTTATGTATAAATAACATACTTTTCAATTATTTTTACAAAATTATTCATATATATAACATATCTTTTTTAACTATATTTTTCACCATTATTCTCGTCATATTTCATCATATTCTCATATTTAAAAAATTTTTATATTAAAAAGTTCGTGGTGTTAGTTTTATCACTCCCAAAACATAACCCGTAAATACTTTGGCGGTGCAAGTGTAGAAAGATAGCTTACGCGATAGCCATTATAGGAACAGTAGAAGGGGCAGACAACGGATGCTAGGGAGTCACTGTAGTTGCCTCTGTGCTTATCAGCGAACTTAAATGACTTCTTGGCTATTTCCAACAGCTTCCTGGAGTAGTTAGGATCGTATTTATCGAAAACGATGGATGCGGCAGCAAGAGCCGCCGCAGTCTCAGCTGCGACTTCCGTGCCAGGATGGGAAGGGGTAACCTTGTAGGCCGTCCGCGGCGTGTCCATATCTTCGGGTCTCTGCCAGCAATCGTGGTCCTTTTTGGGCTCGCCCACCTGCACGTAGAGCGCGTGAGGGAGATCGCTGCAGGCCTTGAGGAGGTAGTCGGTGCCCCACTTCACGGCCTCGCGAGCACGGCCCTTCTCATCTGGTAAGTGATCCGAGAACGTCATCACGCTCCAGGAGAGCATGGTGGTGGTGAACGCAATGGGAAGGCCGAACTTGAGGTTGTCTCCGGCGTCATAGTACCCACCGTTTAGATCCACCTGCCACAGTGGCATTGTCAATCAGATCATAATCACATTCACAGTACTCCAAAGGTAGGCCTGCGCATGCATCAACCCAAGAATGTTGTAAATGACAAAGGGATACTTTTTCGTCAGAACCATCAGATAGCGCAGAGTCTGATCTCCATGACTCGGTCTGGTTGTGGGGAAGCTTTCCAGACCGCTGCAATTCCAGGAAAATGATACTTTTTTGGAGCGCCTTTCGATAGTTCGGGTGTCCGGAGACGCAAGAAATAACAGAACATATGATCAAGATCTGGACTACAATCCCAACTGGATTCACCGCCATTTTCCTCCCCAGCATTGAAAATGGGAGGTCAGCGGCATTGGTTGGGTGACTTGTGTTATCGGTTTTCAAGAAACAGGGAGGGAATTAGATCGGATGGAGAAGCGGGCGTTGAAAGGTGTTCGACCATAAAAGTACGTATACATCGAGGAAATGGGAGCGCGGTTGGAAATTGGCTTAGAGAGCGGGAGGGGACTCGAGGTTGCAAGTGGCGGGATGCTGTTGGATGACCATTTCTTAGGAGTTCCTGTAATTGGAAAAGGATGGTTTTAGCATATTCAGTTGAGTTTCCTTGCCAAGCTTGCTTGAACGAGGGTGGGCCGCATGTGCTTGCCTGCTTGGATGCTTGTGACATTTCAAGTCCAGGTCAATTCAAAGGTAGAACGTTCATCAGACAAGTAGCAATTACCTTGACTCGCACATTCTTCCAGTGAATTACGGAATTTCTAGCTCACCCAGCCCACATCGTGCCGCAAAACATTGTAACCTGCTGTCACCAAGGGAAAATCAAGTTGTTTGACATCCTCACTCGGCCAGCAGCCCAGCGATCAGCGGCGAAGTTTACACTGGGGGTATGCGGGCTCGGACCCTGTCCTTGAACGGAAGCACTTCATCTACACTTTAACATATGAAAGTGTGTAATTTATCCTTTAAATACTTGAAGCGTGCAGTTTTTTTTACAGAAAATTTTTAGCTTGATTATAATACCATAATTAAAGATGCTTCATGCATTGGGGTGCACTGAGCTTTAAGCCATGTTTGGTGACGTGTATAAGTGAGAGGGAGTGGGAGAATGTGGAATTTAGTTTCCAAGGTCAATGATTTCTTTATTGATAATTATATTTTTTTTCACTTTTATCTTTACATTTCAACCATTTTGCCTATTAGCTACATCCATTAACTCTTTTTATTCCAACTATATCCTTATTATTTCTTATCAATTACACAATTTTCAAAATATTTTATTTTTCATTTCATACCATTTCTTATAATCTCATAATTTTTCAACTTACCAAACATCCCCTTAGTTCACCTTCAACAAAATGCAATTTGTTTTTATTTTTTAAAATTTTCTATATATTTATGTGAGTTCAAGCACGAATCTATCATATAGTAATTTTTACATTTTCTTTTTTTAATATTTTATTTTAAATTTTAAAGATAAAGAATAAAGTATTTCTTATGTGTCGGCATGTGAGAAATGTTTTATTTTTTATTTTTAAAATTCAAAATAAAATACTTAAAACATGAAAAATATAAAAACCACACACACACACATATATATATATATATGAAATATTCATGCTTAGACCCACATAAGAATTTAAACATTTTTTAAAAGAAAGATCAATTAGATTATTAACGTTGTTTTCAATAATTTTTGCGAAGTTTGAAAAGTTTTTATATTGCCACTTATCCATGTATGCCAACAAAGATTCACTTTTGGGGGTCGTTTAACAAGTTCACTATTTTTGCTTAATATTTTAACTCTAAACTTTAAGGGTGTGTTTGAAAAGTATCGTAACCTTTGGATAAAAATTGTTTGGTGAAAAAGGTTTTTAAAATAGAAGAAAATGATGTTACATAATATAGATAATGATAAAGAATAAAGAAAATAAAATTAGTATAGATCGAGATAATGGTAAGAAGAAAAAAAATATAATATGGATAGGTTAATTGTATGGATAATTGTGAAGAAATGATTAAAAAGTAGAATAGTTGTATAAAAAAATATGAAAAATAATTAAAAATAATATAATCATGAAGAGTAAAAAAATTTTGTATGAAAGGTACATAAATACATCCTAAATCTCTTACACACATACTTGAGCATTTACATCTATATCAGCCAACAGAGCATCCAAGCAGGACAACTTTAGACTATTTTTAGATTTAAATTTTTTTCATCTTCAAAACTACAAGCACCAACATACTTCCAAGTGCTAAATCCGAGTCACAACGGTTGCTGTCATGAAACGAAAGCTGTCCTGATTTTCAGGCCAGACATCTACATTTGAAATCCCTATATGATGTAGATAGAAAACCATTAAGGTTTTACAATTGGAGGAGAAATGGTAGACAACCAGGCCAACACATTTCAGGAACGATGTGAAAGCCGATCGCTTCACTGCCCGTAGCTTCCAGCGAGGTATGCCAACGGACCCACAAGCGCGGCATTGATATAAGTCGCGGGCTCGGAATGGCTATAGTCCGTGCGGTCATCCGAGTATCGATCGTTCTGATCAGGGCCACCGACAACAGCGCCTGTCAAGATGTTTGGGTTGGGACTGTTCGAGTAGTAAAACGGCTGGAAGCCGCCATCGCATCCAATGGCCTGCGGGTGGTTCATCACCGAGGGAAGGGACGAACCCCTGTGGTGGATCCGTGTCGGGAAGCGCGTGCCGTAGCCAACCATGTACGACATCTTCAGAGGATTCTCCCCCAGAATGTAGTCCACCTGCAAGTAGAAATGCTCCAGGGTTAGCCTCAGAAATCCCAGCCCGTCTTTATATTCGTGCATTCGTGTACAGAAGGATTACCTGTCTCTTGGCCAGGTTTCTGAGGACCGCAGGTGTGGCCCATACGTTACCACACCTGAAAGCGTGTCTGGAGGATTGCATGTACTTGGAATAGGTTGAAAGAAGGAAGCTTATAGATGTTACATACTGGAGGTTGCTCTGGCCCATCTTGTACATAAGCCCACCTGCATTCAATCCATGAAAACATAATCAACTCAGTACTCAAAAGGGTTTCAACCATGTGGTCCAATCCTTTTAGCTTATTTTGAAGCATAAATTCAGCCGCGATTGCGCCACAGTTGAAAAAGCAATATTAAAGGACTGATTTCATTATATCTAATCTACCATAATATCATGTAGTTTTTATTATCATTAATATTTTCCAATTTTCCATCATTGTTACCCTTTTCCTTACCAGGTGTGTATTGGGTGCTTGATGAGGGGGATCCGGGTAGAATCGTACATATGAAATCCTCAGCTTGAGACGTGAACTGTGCCATTGATGCATCCTTGTTAACCAAATTTTTCTGCACAAGCCATCGTATGAGACATGAATTTTGTGAAAAGCACATCGGATTCCATTCTCTTGAAAAGACTAGTCAGAACTGGCCCACTTAAAGTAGATTCCTGTCCATGAATTTTCTTGTCCTTTCATTTCTTACCCAGCCTCTCGGTTTCAGTGACTTACCCTTGCTAAAAGAACTCGGGCACCTGCATACTTGTTGTCCCAGCTGAAGATGTCTGTATGCTCATTGAGACCCAGAGATTTCAAAAAATTGAGATAATAAGCATTATTTGTTGCGTGGTACAACCATGCTGCACCCCATAGTAATTCGTCCTGATACATGAACCAAAAAATCATAAAAAAATTTGGGGGACAAAAAGCTAAGGGTCCATTTTGCATGTGACAAAAGAAAATAAGAAATTTTTGGCTTCATCTTAGACACCTTTTGATATGATTTACTATCTCAATTATCTAGTTAAGTTATTATTTTTCTTATCATGTATAATTGTATACATTTCAATCAATTTTTTTTTTTAATTTTTTTTACTACAACTATCTTATCTATTATATCTCTATTCCCTTACTTTTAATCATTATACTTATTATACTACAGCATACCCTCACTTTAAAATTTGTTCCACAAATTGCTTTTTTAAAAATCTCTTACTAGATGGACCCTGAATATAGTTTTTGAAAAGAAAAGAAAAAAATGGAACCACCCACCCCCCTGGGGATTAGTTTTAGAAGATCTTTATCTCGTGAATGCCCTGAGCATACCTCATAGCCAGAGTAGGAGCAGTAGAAAGGACACACAGCTGAGTTGAGGGAATCGCTGTAAGCTCCTCTGTGCTTGATTGCAAAATCCAACACTTGCTCGGAAGTCCTAAGCAGCAGCTTTGAGTAGTTAGGATCAACCCTACGGAAGACCATCGAGGCAGCTGCAAGTGCCGCCGCCGTCTCCGCAGCTACATCGGAGCCGGGATTCTCCGGCGAGACAGAGTAGACATTCCGAGGAGTGTCCATATCCTCTGGACGCTCCCAGCAATGATGATCAGCATTTGGGTCGCCGACTCCGACATAAAGTTTCCCCGGCGTGGCCGTTGCCGCTTTAAGGAGGTAGTCGGTCGCCCACTTGACGGCCTCTCTTGCATTGGCCAACTCCGGGCCCATGCGCTTCCCATATTCAAGCACGCTCCATGATAGCATGGTTGTGGTGAATGCCATGGGGAAGCCGAACTTAACGTTGTCGCCGGCGTCATAGTAGCCGCCGGATAAATCCACCTGCATGCAGTTTTTCAGAAGACAGGGGGGGGGGTCAATTTGGTAACCATGGATTATAAATTTCATAATTGGTAGACAAAATGCAAGGCCTACATGTGGATTACCAAACATTGAACGGTGCTTTGATTCATTTGAGGAAAATGCATTAGAACTGTTGTTTTAGTTTGGCGTCTTTGGAGATGTGGAGCCCATGTGATGGCTGACTAACCTTTTTGGGGAGGCAAATCTCCTTTACGTGAGTCTTTCTTGATCCATGGTTCCCATTTCCCTAGCTCTACAGTGGAGAGGAATGAAACCCAATGATTCTTGGGATAACCAAAATACCCAACAGCCTTAGCATCGCATAACTCGCTCTAACGTAAATGAAGAACAGAGCATAAAATGAACGGGTTGGATCCTGATTCGATACCCAAAAGGACCCTATTTAGGAGAACGAGAAATAGGAGATTTATACCCACACTAATAACCTTCATGATCCCAATGCATGCATAAATGAAAAGTTTATCAGCTAGCAATTAAGTGCTTTGGCACATATGTGAGATGGGTGCAATGCACATACATGAGCGGCAGAGCCATCATGGACTCCGGAGCTCGACCTCCATGTCATTCTTTCGCCAGGAGGGATCTTCCCTGACCGCTGACCTTCAAAGAAAATAATGGACTTGGCCAGGGCTTCGCCATAGTTTGGGCGGCCCTGGGCGCAGACCGCAGCCAGCAAGCAGATAGAGAAGCAGAGGACAGTGGTGGCTGATTCCATTGCCTCCAAGTTTGTGTTTGTGGATGGCATCCAAATGCATAAGCGCATGACTTTATATAGGGCAGAGCTGAAGGGAATCTCAATTCCCGTCACGCAAAATCAGGCTTTTGTCATGTAATATTTGGTGAATTTCCGTCACATACATATTTAAAATATGCCAATTTTCTCTAAAGCAAATTTCTTTTTTCTTTGTTAGTAAATATTTAAGTGGGTGACTGTTTCATGAATACCCGACCACTGCTTGCAATTGCCTCGACCAACGGGAAAGGGGAATTTAATTTCTTCCCTGGAGACTTTTTTTTTCCAAAAAGGAGGGAAATGGGATGAGACCAAAGGGCCGCTTTTTTGCTGCGCGTTTATTAGTTTTTTGGCTTTTACAAATTACAAGGAGCGGGGATAGCGCGGGCTTTTTGGCCTTGGATCATGCCAAGGAAACGGCGCCAACTTTAGATAATTGCGATAGGAAGAAGAGTCTGTTTGTCTTGGCATCTACTTATTCCGCCGCGATTATCGGTAGGAAACACGCACGCCATCTCGAGACATGCGTGCATGATCATCTGCTCCATGCACCACGCAAGGATGCAGACATCGCCCCTTGATCTATCTAAAAGTCAAGACTGTCCGTTCATTTGAGTCGGACAAAAAAAAAAAAATAAAAAAAATTGGAGCAGTTGGTGGTCAAGCTACTTCAGCTTAGCAATTAGAAGACGTTGGGTGATTTCAGTAGAAAGAGAGTGACTCTGGTTTGGAGATGGCAATGGCTGAGGGCCTGTGCCATTTCCGTTAAAAAAAAGTTGGTTAATGGTTGGGCAACCCCAACCTCCAACCTCCAACCTCCGATGTTCACTGTCTGTTGAGATGGGGCGAGCAAAGAAATAATAAACATGTCCATCCAGCCAAACAGACGGCCAGAAGTAAGAAGATGATTAGGCATGAGGTGTGTATGCAACAGAAATTAAAGGAGCTTTAAGTCTAGCTTTAGAGCCATGTAAAATGGGCGGAAGACGTAGATGTAACAGAAATGAAGAACATGACTGAACCTGAGATAATGACGCATAAAAATGGAATACCATAAACCAGGCCTACATTTACTCCTATTTGCGAGGCTCAATCTGAAATCTTAAATTATATTCTTCAAATCTGCAATCTTCAATGATGCCGGCAATACTTCATAGTAATTTTCCCTCTCATTCAAAATGTGCTAATGAATTAGGGCTATCCTATCAAAATACCGTCTCCAAACTCAAGGAAATGAGGAATCCACCGCACAGGAATCTAGTAAAATATCTTGTTACTTGTTACCGTGGATCATTAAAAACAAAGGTCAGCATAGAAGGTGACTTGTAAAAATTGGCTTTTTCCCCATTTTCAAAGTATTTTTTAATGTATAAACCACTGATGATGTTCATGTGTGCATATCACAGGGTTCAAAACCTTGACCTCGGACATAACACTAACTAGTCTATTCCAGATTCACTGCATATGTATAGTTATGACGCTAAAAATTAAATATCTTGAAAATTTTCGTATGATATATTTTTGTTTAGAAAATTTACTAATTTCATATGAACCTTCAAATGATGTATATAAGTTATTTTTGGCATCACATATATTAATTTACATTTCGAATAGTTTAGATTTAGCACCAAAAAAAATAAAAATAAATAATATTTAAAAAATAATAATAATAACAACTATTTGGGCACCCTCTTGTGTACACACATTTGTTTTGGATCATTCCCCTATATTATTTGGCACAAATGCAAAGAAATTAATGAAGATGATTATATTGCACTTAGCCGTTGCTTTCGTAACATGAGTTAATATAAGAAAGCTATCATTGCCATGGATGGTGCAAGATCCCAACATCATCCCAAACAGGGAAGACGGATGGGGAGTGGGGGCCACCATCACTGGTAGTTAAGCACAATCAACGCCCGCATATCTGATGTTACTGTCAACTGAAAGTCCAAATGAAATTAGATATTCACAAATTTCTACCTATTTTCCACCGTTATTTCGTACGTGTGGAAGTTGGGTCGAGCATCCACCGTACGCACGCACCTTACATGAGAGCAAAAGCTCACGACCCCCGTACGTATTTGGAAGACACTGTTCATGGCTTCCCCAGAGCACAGGGGTACAAATTCTCCTTGCTTGTCCCCAGAAGGCCAACATGGTCGTTGCTGCGTTGCGACAGAACCTAGCCTAGGGACCACATATATCTTGAAAATGCATTTGAATTCCATTCATTTCTGAGTGTTTGGAAATTGATAATTAGTATTATTTGATCATGTGATAATGGTAAGAAGAAATAGAATGGATACTTGAGAGGCTAAAGTAAGAATACAGTAAAAATATATAAGATAATTGTGGTAAACATATAAGAACAAAAATGAAAAAAAGGATGGATAGGTAATTAATATGTTGAGTTTTTCATTCCTCATTTTTCATTTTCATTTCTTCAATACCAAACAAACATTTAGCAAGAATGGAATGAAATAGATTTTAAAAATTGAAAAGTGAAGACTTATTTGACTGTACATTTTGAAAGTTGAAAGCATATATATCTTTATGCTTTTAATAGGTGTTTGATATTACTTTTTAATTTTAGGATGCGCTTGGAAAGTAATATAATTTTTAAATGAAAAGTTTTTTATGTAAAAATTTTCGAAACAAAAGAAAATGATATGAGTAATGATGAAAAATAAATGAAATATGGTTAAAATAGATAAGTTAATTGTATAATTATATACAATAAAATAATTAAAAAGTACGATAGTTGTACACGAAAATGTGAAGAAATAATTAAAAAATAAGATAATTGTGAAGAGTAAAAAAATTTTAATTGAAATGTTTTCATTTAAAAAGTTTTATTGTTTACCGAACATGCTCTCAATCAACAATTTCTCATTTTAAATAGTGAATAAGCAATGATAAGCGCAAAAAAGAAAAGCTTGAAATCCATACTTTATTATTAAAGCAGCGTCATGCGATTTTCATGCCACTCGGTCAAATAGAACCTACAAGCATGTTTTTTTTTTTAGAAAAGAACAAAAAATGAAATCCATGCTTTATTATTAAAGCAGTGTCATGAGATTTTCATGCCACTCGGTCAAATAGAACCTACAAGTATGTTTTTTTAGAAAAGAATAAAAAATGAAAATATGAATGAATAGATATAATAGGGGTAAAGTATGAATTAAAAAAAAGTTAATAGTGTAATTATATGGAAAGATATGAAAAAATTAAAAATATGTAAGAAATGATTGAATTATAAAGATAAATGAGGAAAAAATAGAGTAATTGAAGGTTACTTTTATTTCTTATTCCCCTTCTCATTTCCCTTATCCCAAATATGCTTGTAAAGTAAATGTTGTTAAATAAAAATATATGAGAAAATAATTGAATATAAGATTAAAAATGAAAGTTAAATAAGATAATTAAGTAGTTAATACATCAATTTATAACACAAAAAAAAAGAGTGGAAAAAATAGGAAATATGTTTACCATCTCATTACCACCATTCCCTTCAAAGGCTTGTTATTCAAATAAATATGACAAAGGCAAAGTAAAAACAAAATAAAAATGGATAAGGTAATGGTAGAAATTTTTTAAAAAATAATTAAAATATAAGGATAAAAATAAAATATAGAGTACCTAGATAATTTTTCATTTCCTATTTTCATTATTACCGTATTTATAAAGGAAACTCATTCTACTAATAGAACCGATGATAGATTTAATTTTGACCCAACTTTTTGAGGGATTAAGATCAGGAAAATTAAGAATTAAGAGGACTCATACATTACAATCTTAATTGGTATTACAATTAAATTTTGAGATATTTTTACAATTTGCTAACAATTATTTACTATTTCTAAAATTTCTCACCGGTTGGTGACTCCTACAAACTTGGGAAGACTTGCAATGTCACAACTTCAGAAATGCTGCTGGGGAGATTCGAATCAGGACCACCAACTTGTGAGGCTATGTCCTGCACTACTGAGGCACGACCATAGTAGCAATTTGAATTTGTAATACAACATAATTTGTAAATTGAACTGGATCATGGTCGATGATTCGGCAATTCGAATTAAAGATATCGATTAACCGCTATTCCTTGGAAATGGATTGTCGGTTACCTGAGTTGTACAGAGTGACTCTCTGTAACCACAGGGAAAGATGTGCCGCGCACTGCATATTTTCATCGGATCCTTTCAAAATTGTTCAAACTAGAAAATAAAGCGTTAAAATTAAAAGGGATTGGCTAAAAGCGGAAATACCTTGCGTGGTTCCATTAAGATGTTTTGATGACATCTGAAACATCTGTCATGTTTAACATAATCACACCTAAATATCTATGAATTCACTTTAAAAAAATTGATTTATATCATTTCCCAAACATTCACTCGTAAATATCTGATTTAAAATTTTTTTAACGTTAACGGTTTATATTTTCGCTCGAAAATGTTAACATCATATGATTAAAATATGCAGTGTAGCTCAGGCTTCACTTGGGTTACGCAGTTTCTCTGTAGCTCCCTTAAATGCTCTCTTCTTCTTTGGACGATATATCTTTTATATATAAGCCATATACGGATATTTAAGATTCTATCATTGGTCGGATTATTTTATTAAACTTGGGTGCCATTGACTTCATAATTATCATCCCATGATATCTTTCGAGTTTTGGATATTTGTGAAAGAATTTTTAAATACGATTATTATTTTAAGAGTGATTTGTAAATGCACTCGTGTAGTTTAATTATGAATATAAATATATTTATATAGTTTCAAAAATTATAAATAATCTTACATAATTTAACAATAATTATAAATATACTAACATCATTATGATGCCGTTATTGCACTATCACAATGTAGATATATTTGAAAAAAATGCAAACATAACATGGGTATATTTGTATTTTTAAAAATTAAGTGTATATGTTTAATTTTTACAAATGTATCCAAGTAAATCACATATTTTTGCAAATATACCTAAACCATGATAATAAAGTAATAATATCGTAACAGCGTTAGTATATTTGTAATTATAGTCAAATGAAGTAAATATGTTTACGAATTATTCTTATTTAAATCATAATAGGATTAGCGTATAAATTGCATGTTTTCAATTTATATACTGGACTGATAATTTTGACAGAAAACGATTGATATTTTGGCGGACTGATTAACCAAAAGAAAAGGACTATTTCAAAACATGATAATACACGTGAGACACGTTTCTCCGCTGAGAAAAACGCCTTGAAAAGCCGTTTTCGATGACGATACACGTGCGAGCTGAGAACTTGAGACACGTTTCTCCATTAAGCTGAGCGCGCTGAAAAGCCGTTCTGGATGATGCATGCTTGATTGAGAATTCGGTCTGTAAACAATTTTCTTTGAGATAAAGATGGGGAAGTGAATCTGATTCATAACGGAACCGATTCATGGGAATCCATTCCTTTGAAAATTTGAGGAATCTTTTGGTTTATAATGTCTTAATAAATTAACTTATAAACGTATATACTTCAAACTATTAATTATATTAAAATTTGTGCTTATCAAATTGACAAAAAATTTTGTTGGCTACAAAATTGCTGATTTAAAGTGAATATTTTAGTCGATACTTGCATAACAAATTAATTTGACATTGGCATATGCATGTAAGGTTATGGTTCTTATTAAGGCAGGTTGGAGTAGTAGTCTCCATTCACATTAAAAAAAAAAGTAAATATTATCCTGCCAAAACTTTTTTTTTTTTTATTGGTACATCTTCCATCTTCATTCACAAAAAAAAGAGTAAATATCATCCGGTAAAAACTCTTTTTTATTGTAATACACTGAGATATTTGATATTACAAATCAACCCTTTCACAACGTTTACTAATGTAAGCATGATGATGAATAGTTTAATCTTATAAATTAATTTGTCGATCAAAGAATTCGTTCTATTGTTTCAGTTTCTTGGAATAGCAGACGTGCAACCATGTGTTGATATATACTAAACTAATATTCACAAAAGGGTGAAAGAAACTAAAATTGGGGCCTAAAAAGATTCCCATTTGAAAAATCATACTGTTTTGGTGCTAAATAAGGTTGGTGGACAATTAACGGGTGTGGGATGGGAATAATAGTTGCATCGTCACTCATTAGATGGTTATGAGTTAGGAAGCTAACGTATAATCCCTGTGCTTTGTGCATGACGAGTCGATCACACGTCTTGGCTGGTGCCACAATTTGCATGAACCCTTTGATTTCCAGGAGATGGGAGTATTTTCGGCTACGTGAGACTATTGATACATCATCATACTAAAATGCAACATTCCGGAGAATCAAAACATTGTCTGACAAAATGTTTCAGGATAACCTTAACGGAAAGTGAGCCTATATCTGATTTATCAAAATTTTTTAACTTCTTCAAAAATTTTAATGGCCATTGTGGATTTTTTTAAAAATAAAGTTTAAATTTTATTTAAATCAAACATTTATACTGTTATATATGGTACAACAAAATTATTTAATATCCATATCAATTTTAAAGCTTTTAATTCAGCTTCCAAAATGCCATATAAATGAATAATTTCATGGATTTAAATAATTTTTCTATTTCATTCACAATTACACATCTTTTAAACCGGTTAAGGCGCATTTAAGACTCTCGTTAATTGAGGTCATTTTTAATATCATAGCCAAAAAATATGTTAAACAAAATGATCTAGTCCAATTTTGGTTTAAAGTCAAGACATGCAAAATCTCAATCAAAGTGGAAGAGTTTGCCTCTATTTGCCTGTGACATTCCATGTAACCTAGTAACCCCATCATGATTATTTGTATAAAGTTCAACTTATATCTAACATCATTTGTTTAGTAAGAAAATCAAAAGTTGAGTTTAATAAATGCACAACTCTAAATGGAATGGGTTCCACTCATTTGAGACTAAAGTGATAATTTTTATTTTTAACATTACTTATTAGTTATTTTTAGGAAGAAAAAATTCTCTCATGTTCATAATATTTGTACCTAATTTCTTATATACCTATAATGTTTTATAAATTCTTCTTATATTTATAACATTTTACCATAAATTCCTCTTATGACCATGTTGTCAATACAACCGTTGTCTATTCTATTAAAAAAATAATTTTGCTCATTTAGAATTTTTTAATTGAGATAATTAATCTGACTCAATTAATAATAGTAAATCATTGATATATAATATTAATTAATTTATGAGATGTATTAAGGTTGAATTATTTTAATTAGAAAATTTTTAAAAGAACAGAAATATTATCTCAATGGAATAGATAACGGTTGTGTTAACGATGTAAATATAATAGAAATTTATGGTAAAATGTTTCGAGTATAAGAGAAATTCGTGTAATGTCGTAGGTATATTATAAATTAGGTGCAAATATTAGGGGTATAAAAGAAATTCTTCCTTTTAGGAATTAACATCATTTACATGTTACTTTTTTCAATTTTATTTCTATTCAATTACACTCTGGGTGAATCCACTTCACGGATTATTCATAAATTAACTAGTTTACTTTTCTAGAAGAGGATAGATTATACAGAAATTTTTTTTTTTTTTATCCAAGTTACATATACACAAAGCACCTCATATAGTATATAAACTCATATTAAAATTAGTAGGCAAGGAAGACACGACTCCCATGCTAAGAATATGGAAACATGCAGCTCCACCCGTGGATGGCTGAGATTGAACCCAGAACAGTATTTTACGGGACATTATCCCTGCTACTCGCGCTGGGAGATTCTACGGGTATGTTGTACATGTGATATAGTGGCAGGAAGTGGAACATTTAATTTTGTGATTAGAAAGAAATGATCACAGGCAATCACGCATGCAAATATTAAATTCGCTTTTTAATACAAAATTACTAACATATCCCACGATATCTCACATCTTTTCCAAGAGAAGATTACAGGATAAGATGGCCCAGGAAGTCGAAGAAAGGCCGCAGCCACAAAATAATAATTAGAAATAGGAGTTTTGGAAGAAGAAGCTATGTAGCTGGCTTCGTAAGCCTTCCAAATTCCAATTAGTTTGGAGGGCCATGCATTGAACTTGGCAGGAGAGAAGTGAGACGGAAATGAATGTTCGATTCTTTCGATCGGATTTGCTATGACGTTATTATTTCTTCTTTCAATTATATTCCAATGCGTGTGTTCTACTTCAAGTGTCGACGCATCAACCAACGTTGACATGACGCACACCCATCGTTCCTTTTTCTAGTTTGCACCTCCGCTCGTGGTCACTTGTCAAGACAATTTTGAATTTTCATTTTAAGTTTGCAGAATTTTTTTTATTATTATTATTATTATTAGCGTTACAATCTTACGTCTCATCATCTCAATCAATTTTACAAATTGAGCTCGATTTGAGTTTGACTCAACAGCATCGTTGCCAACGCTGCTACCAGCATAACGGTTCTTTTAACTTTGTTTGATTAATTGCAAATTAAGAAAACTTTGATTTAAGGGTATGTTTGGTAATGAATAAAACTTTTGATGAAAAGTTTTGGAGAGCAAAAGTTGTCAAATGATGTGATATGATAGGGGTAATGATGAGTAGTAAATAGTATAAAGTTGAAATAGATAGATTAGTTGTGTAAATAATTGTATAGAAATGATTAAAAAGTGAGATAGTTATATAGGAAAATATAAAAAAATGATTAAAAAATATGATAGTTATGGAGAATAAAAAGTTTTTGATTGAAAAATTTTAACTCGATATTTTTTATCAATTGTCAAACACACCCTAAGTATCTAAAAGCAAAAAAAAAGAACACTTTTTAAGTTTCAAAATGCTACAAATAGCAATAGAACTAGATATTTAACATATTCACAAAATAAATTAAAATAACCTTACTTGCATAGTTGGGCAACCGTAAATTAATCTTGTGATTTTTAGGTGATTTGTAAATATACCTACGTTGTTTAATTATAATTATAAATATACCTATATAGTTTTAGAAATTATAAAGAATTTTATGTAATTTAATTATAATTACAAATATACTCAAGTCATTATGACGCTGTTACTACATTGTTATGATATAAGTATATTTGCAAAAATAGATAAATTATGTAGATATATTTATAATTTCAAAAATTAAATAAGTATATTTAGTTTTGTAAATATACTTATATAGTTTATATATTTTTGCAAAAATACTTATATTGTGACAGTGCGGAAATAACATAAGTATATTTGCAATTATAGTTAAATTGTGAAAGAGTCATTTGCAATTTCTAAAATTGTGTGAGTGTATTTACAATTATAATCAAATTAGGTGAGTATATTTACAAATTATCTTCATTTTTTTTTTAATTTTCAATAGTTGAATTTTAATATATCTCAAACAGGATGAACTGACATGGACTTAATAGTGCTCGGGAACCTTCAACATTTTTCAAATAATACAAGAAAGTTATGAAATAAGTAAACAAATAAATGTCATATAAATTGAAAGACAAAAATTCAACTTTTAGATATTATAATAATCTAAGACAACAATAGAGAAAAACTTACTTTCTGAGTTACTTTATAACATGCCAATAATAGTAACCTTAGTGAAAAGATAAAAATGAATAAGTAAATTTTCAACTAATTACAACTTGATAATACTAGTTAAAAGCGATGACGTAAATGTTTTAGTAATATTACAACATGCAAATATGTTAAAAGATAAGAAAAACACATATTCAATGAATTTATTTGTCATCTTGTCAAGAGCCTTATGATGACTCGCAAATGAAGGGGTGTCATCTTCCCTTGTAATATATTATAGGAGCATTTCTTAAATTATAGGGTGTGTTTGGTTACACACAAAACATGTCAATGAAAATTTTTCAATTAAAAACTTTTCACTTCCTATAACTATATTTTTTTAATTATTTTTTCCACATTTTCCCATATAAACAAACTTATTTTTCAATCATTTCCACACAAATACCTATACAACTACCCTGTCTATTTTAATTTTATTTTCTTCAGATCTCATTATTATCTATATCAGATCACATAAATTTCTATCAACTTAACAATTTCTACTTTGAAAAGTTTTTATCAAAAAGATATAACTCTAACTAAACACCTCGTAAAAAGATAGGCACAATATTCGATGCAGAACACGCGTGGGTCGGTCTTCTGGATGAATAAAAACTTCATATTTTTACCATCTCTGCCATTACGATACTTAAGTGGCAAAAGTTAACAAGTTCAGAAAGCAGATAGCATTCTACAAATCGCCCTCACTTTCAGTGAAAATCTAAGGGGCCGTTTTGAGATTAAACTTACTGGTTTTACCATGATTATGCTAATATTATGAAGAGGCATGATTCTTTCAGGCCGGCCGCACGGGACTGCTCCGTGCGTCCGGCCTGAAAACCTATTTTTTTTTATTT
>JAXCLR010000001.1:70404304-70414725 GCA_035584095.1 Annona squamosa
AGAATAAAGTTAAAATAAATAGGTTAGTTGTATGGGTAGTTGTGTAGAAATGATTGAAAAGTAGAGTAGTTTGTGTACAAGAATGTGAAAAAATAATTAAAAAATGAGTAATTATGGAGAGTGAAAAGTTTTAGGTTGAAAAGTTTTAGTTGACATTTTTTTATGCTAAACAAACGCACCCCAAAGGGAATGAGGATAGTGTAAAAGTGATGTCGTAGTGTCAGTTGGTTGAAACTTGAGAGGGACGCAAGTCAAGCAATTAACGGAATAAAGATGAAATAATGTTATTTTTTATGAAAATAAATTTACTACAAAGGATAACAATTGGATGAGTGCATGTACATATTATTACATTTTCATCCTAAATACAGATATCTTATAATCTCTTATCGTTTGAAATAAGCCCTTACCTGCGTTAGCAAAATTATTACGAGAATTGGATTGCTAAGTTTGAGCTTAACATATTTTTCAGTTTTTAAGTGCTCATACTTGTCTCATACATCCTTCCCAATCAGCTTTTTACTAACGTGAATTCCAGCTTTTGTAATTTTTAAGTTTTTATTATATATACATACAACTTTATGATCAAAGAAATTGCTGTGGGCCCATCATTTTTTATCCCGAAAAGGCCGATTGAGAAACAACATTAGGAAGCTAGCTACCTCGAAAATTCTACAGCGCCAAGTAGCTACATCCAGCCTAGGACGTGGACCCAGCGGCCAGTGCACTGCATGTCTATCACAGTAGTTTGATTTTACACGTTGAACCAACGCCCGATTGATTTATAACTAGCCTGATTATAAAGTAGGAAACTGCCCAAATGAGTGCAAACTTACTCGGGTAAGTCTCCTTCCAAATGGACTCCACTCTTTTCATAACTCTAAAAAAAAAAACCTTTATTTTATTTTATTTTTGATCCCGTTGTTTTGAGACTTATCTTATACTATTATTTTGATTTTGGTTCCAAATTGATTATTTAAAATGATTTTTTACACTATATTTGAACATTATAATTCTTTTATAAATTTTACTTAATATTGGCACATGAGAAATAACTTGTTTGGTTTTTAAAATTCAAAGTAAAATATTTAAATTTTCTAAAAAATATATAAAGAGTAATGATCCTGTTAGCTTGAGTTAAACAAATATCTCATTTTACACATCTTTAAAAATTATTTATAATATTTTTTTCCTTTTTTCTTCATACACTTATTTATATAAGTATATTTAATATATAAAACAACTTTTATGATTTTTAAATATGTATATATATTTTTTGTGATTTCTTAACATCTATGAGTATCTATCTATTTAAAAATCTCAAAAATATATATACATATATCCAAAAAGGTAAAAGTTGATTTATATATTAAATATACTTAAATAAAAAAGTATATAAGAAAAAAAGTGAAAAAATTGTAAATGAATTTTTTGAAATGAACTAAGCAAATGTTGTTTAGCACTAGTAAATACGATCACTTCTCATATATAACAAACTGTATATACGGGATGTTTATGCCTGGGCCTATATATAAATTTCAAAAAATTCAAAAATTACTTTGAAAAAAGAATAATTCACCTTGGTGCACTGAATTCGGGCTCCTTTTGCAATCTATTAATGTTTTCCGTTATTATCCACATGGACATCGCCCGCGGGAAAAATCTGCGGAGTAATTACCAAATTCATACCTTGTAACTCAAATAATGGTTCCATATACATACGCATTGCTCATTTTTTGTCTGTGGTGTCTGATGCAGGTTCATGCTTTGGAATGCTGACTTAAACTCCTGCATTCCTTGTCAGCAATTCTCGTTAAATTTTCAAGTGTTTGCATATATCATATGCTTCACAAACCTTCCCGAGAAGATATTGTGTGAAGAGCTGCATGTAGGGGTGAAACTTTGGTGGAGTATGTTGAGTGCCCTAAAATGAATAGGGTAATTTTTTATTTTTATATTCTCAAGATACAGTAAGTTCTAAATAAAAAAAATTGATTCAATTATGGTAAAATAGGTTTTGAAGTGCAAATACTCAAAATCGATTCAAATTACTGATATGTATTCAATATATGTTCTTTAAATATATAAAAATTTATTTAGTTGATCTATTATTTAATATATTTAATCAATGTATTTCAAAATTTACATTATTATCATCTTGATTACAGGTTTTTAAATAAGATTTATAACAAAATTATAATTTCTAAATATAACATAAAAGCTATTTTAAAGAATTCATTTGAAGCAAAAACTAGAACTAAGCCAATCTTAAAAAACAAGATAACATAAGTTTAAAACCAAATCAACTTAAAATTTGGTAGGTCAAGATAGAAATTTTTCAAACTATGATAAGAGTAGGATTCGATCTGAAGCAAGTCTACTTGACCCAAGTTGCATTTCTAAAATGCCATGTATCTAGACACATAACCAATTTTTAATTTTTAATTTTTATAAAAGTATTAATTTAGGTATATTTAATACATAAATCATGTTTTATTATTTTTTGAGATATGTAATTTTTTTGAAATTTAAACACAAGATACTTTAGTCATTTTTTTGCATCTTATAAAAATTAATTTATAAATTAAATATATCTACATTAACAGTTTATAAAAAATAAAAAGCCTATGTCCGTCGCATAAGATCCGGAGCCGTCTTTAATTGGCCACGAATAACAATCGGAAAATAATTTCGAAAAACAAACAACCTCAAATAAAACTTGCAGATTATAATTTCTCTCCATAAAATTGATATAATTGGCCCATCCAGCAACATACATACATATACGATATATTATTTGATCCGTCATATGAATATTCTAGTAACAACTAATTATATAATCAACCACAAACAGGAGGAAGTCATGGTTCCGGCCCAGCAATCTATAATCCAAAACGAGTCACTAACTTCGAAAAATATTCTACCATGGAGGCCTCTTGTAGATGGTGTTGCTTCTTCTCCAAATCTATGCACAATCTTCAACTTCCTTAGTCATGGATCTGTAGTCGCAGGTACCTCGTTTACGCTAAGTTCTTAATTACGTACATGGTTTTACGAGGAAGTACTTCATGCCTGATCTCTTCATATAATATTTAAGCCACTAATCTAATTAATAAAGTCGCCATTGGTTTGCCACGTTGCAAAAATATTTCTTACTGGTCAAACAATGGACTGGCTCTATCACTGTCCACATATACTGCAATTAATGTATATGCACAACTGATTGATCAATCATGTTGTATAAAATGTGCCAAATGGATCACAAGGACGGTAATATCATCCTTGCTGCCTCTGCTAAGAGGGAGATTTACAAGCTCCTTGCATGATTCGATGGAGTTCTTGTGCATCATGACCACATCAACTGCCTCTTGGTTAGCAACCTGATAGATCATGAAAATCACATTGCATTTTGAGACCCTTGAGTAAAAGGAGAAAAACGTCAATTAAGTGAAGTCATTGGTAGAAGCAATTCATTAAGAGAAAAGATCCCAAGTGTCCGGCATGGCCCCTTTTTTGATTTTTTATAAACTTGTAGTATTTAATTTATAAATCGAAATTTACCATTTTTAAATGTTTTTGACATTTTTCGTAATTTTTGAGCAAGAAATTAGAAAAAATGCTATCTTATTTGAAAATAAAAAATACTTAAAAACAAATAGTAAAACTTAATTTATAATTTAAATATATTTAGCTTTAATGTTTATAAAAATTAAAAAAAAAAAAGAGTTCCATGCGACTGCCGCATGGGATCACTTCTCATTAATTAATATTTAATACCTTATCCCATAGTCCATCTGAAGCCATGATCACAAAGTCACAATCCGATGCTAGTTGTATCCTTTTTGTTTCCGGCTCTGAAATGATCCATTCCTTAAGGTGTGCATCCCCAATGGCCCTGGACACGGCAAGTGAACCGTGAACTCTCCATACTCCATTATGGCATGACACGAATCCTCCCTACAAAAAGAAAGAAAGAGATGTATATACACACACATAGGACGAAATTAATTTTAAACAGATCATGTATGTTTGTATTTGTGAATTATATTAATACACACAGATTTCAAAGATATGTTGTGGTTATCTAGCTAGCTAAACTGATCATTCTCAAGTGCTTACAGTTCTTTCGATTCGGAGCTGCTCATCTGCTCTTTCAACACGGTGATCGCTTGTTAGGACCTCAGCTGTTCCCTTCCTGCTCAAAACCACCCTGCAATCCCCTACGTTTGTTGCGTGTAGCTCTCCATCCTTAACAATCACAGTAGCAACACAGGCTCCACCGCCTTCATCCTGTGAGTGAAAAATCTCATCTCAGCAATCTAAATTTTCGTGCTCGAGTATTTAATCTGTGTTGATGTTGACATGATTTGTCGGAGGCATTATATTGAACGTAAACGATATCATTGAACAGTTTGTTGGATAATAGGATTGCTTGCACCTGGGCAACAAAGTTCTTTTTTTTTTTGTTTTTTTGTTTTTGGACAACAAAATATTTAGTTACCTATAAATACGCTTTTGCAATAAATTTTTATTTGACTGCCTCATCATACATATAGTAAATATTGATAAATTTTTTGATTTAGTTAATTACCCAAACGCATCACAAAAAAATTCATTTTCAACTGTAGCGCTTTAATTCTCTACCAAAATTTCAATATTTGAAAATCAATATGTTCTTGTAAAAAGTCAACTTTTAGTTGTTAAAGAAAGATTGAATACCGATAGTTAATAATATATGTTATATACTAACCACTAGGAAGAAATTTAGTAGTCAGTAGTTTATGGTTTTTCTACTTAAAGCAACTAAATTTTGTTTGTTCATGAGAGCATTATACAAGCAAGCAAATTTTTATGTGCCCAGTTTCACTTATAAAAGTATCATTATAAATAAGAAAAATTTCCCTTCCTTATATATATATATATGCTAATGAAGATTTTTTTGTTGCTAATAAGCAAAAATTTTCATAGGGTTATTGCGAATGATCAATCATTAATTTTACAGAGCATTTGTAATCATTTCTCTAAAAAAAATTTAGATTTTTTACGTGATTGCATCAAATAAAAATTCTTGCGGTGTTGTAACCACATACCTTCTTAATAAAACCCGTGTCTGTTAGTAGGTACCCTCGTCTAATTGCTTCTTCGACCTGGCTTTCACCTCTCTCCGTCTCTTCCATAGCTGTTATGATATTTCCCCCCAGATTCTCAACAACATAGTCAACAGCTGCACGGCCTCCATGCCCATCGAATACTCCGAAGAAGGCCTGTTACAACATCCAAATAAAACTACCATTAACTACTATGAGCCTTCCTGGCTTCTATATACAAGGACCGAGTTTTTCAATGTGATTGTCGTATGAGGGAAAAAAAAAAAAAAAAGCATGTAGTGGCAATAGTTGTGTTTTTAGGACATATTATTCTGGTACTTATATCTTTTTATTTTTATTTTTTTATGTAAGTACGTATATCTTACAACAAAGGAAACAATCACTCTGAGTTCACTTACCTGCTTCGAATCTCCATGTATACTGGTTATAACCCGGTAGCCATCTTCCATAACCTTTCGTTTCCCTCTTTTGCACGCCAAATAATAGCCTTCCCCTTCAACTATTGCCTCCTTCTCATGATCTCCCTCAATACCTCCCATTTCATCAAAGATTGACTCTGGACAATCTTGCAGTATTTCGATTCTAGTGGGCCTCTTACGTGTATTCTTTCGTGACGCTTCCCCTCTTTTCCATGTGGCCACAGATTCCAATTCTCCCACCGCTCTTGGCCCCATAGTTTTCTCATTTAAATGATCACATCTCTTGGAACTTCCATTTCCATCCTCAATCTCCAGGATGGTACCGCTGTCTTTATTGGACGGTTCCATCCTCGATCTCCTCTCCAGTGTTTTGTGTTCAAAAGGCAAAGGGTTGATAGGGATACCTGAATTCCTACGACGGCGCTTCACAGTTGCAAATATACAGTGTCTTCTTGGGGAGAAACTCATCGACCGGCGACGCATGGGGCCAGACGGATACGGAAAAGGAGGCCTTGATCTCAGAGCCATGAGGGGAACCTTTCTCAGGACACACAGACAGTGGAAAAGCAGAGTAATGAGAGAGTCCTTCCACGGACACTCTGTCATCTTCCGATTTTTCTCTCTTTCTTCCCTTTCTTCTCTCCCACTGAAAATTTTGCCGAAAGTTCTGTTAGACCTTCCGGTTTTATAAGTGTGGGAAGGTGGGGACAGTGCCAACAAAAGCGATGAGAAAAAATGTTCACATGCAGCTGCATGAACTGGGTATACTCCGGTACAGCTTATTCTAGAAATTCCTTATTTTAATTTGTCCTATCCTATCCATCCGTATCATGAAAAACATTAGCTATGATCTATGCCTGAAAAAATATATTATTTAATATCATCTAAATAAAATAAAAACAAACTACTTAGGTGAGTATAATTTCATACTTTTTTGGGTTAACTAATTTTTTTTTCATTCCACTCGAATTAATTAAATGATCAATCATTTCAATGGTTTTGATTTAATGAAATTTTATTTGTCTGGAAAGATGGAGAGTACATTTAAATTTTGATGCTCTGGCGTAGTTTATTATTTCTATTTTAGAACAATGATTCGTTTTTTGACTAGTCAGAACCGAGAAGATAAAAGATCTCAAAAGGAAAATAACTGTTTATGATAGTAGACCTAATTATAGTCTGGTGACCATATTATACGCTACAAAATTCATGTGCGTATGCCGATCCATGACCTAGTCGTTCAATTCACAGGAATGACTAAAAAATCCTTCTTCATTTTCTGTTTATTATCTACCATTGATCTTTCCAGGAAAACATGTAAATGGGAATATGTTATGATTATGATTAGTTATCCAATAGGGATTAAAACTTTTAGTGGTTTATCATCTTTTCATCTCATTTATTTGTTGCAAAATGTAAGGATTTTTTCACAAAAATGTACGGATTAGAGGAGTCGTTTTTATCCAATTTTACAACAATAAATTATGCTCGCGCACTGGGCGTACGATACTCATGTGCATATGTTTTGATTCCATTCTGCACGCAAGACGTTGAATGGTTCAATGCCGAGGAACAGGTCCAAGACTCCAAATTCGGTAACGGCCGAGTTCCCACCGATTCTTGCAGCTAATTATTCCAAATTTCGATATTTGTTTTTGGTTTAGTTTACAAAATCTCACCGGTATATATTATTTAAAATATAATTTAGACTATTGATAGTGGAAATCAAATAAATCAATTGATGCTAATTAAAATTACGATAGAAGAATATGGATGATATACACATTTTTGATTATAAGTAACGGAGTAATATACATAATACCATTTATGTAATCTGATATATGTTCATGTATTTTATTCTAAATTTTTTTTATATTGCTATTAGTATTGAATATCATCTTCTATACGTTAAATGTATAATTTTTTATAATTTTTACTTATTTAAGATCATATTAGTATTTGATTTGTTTTTGTTTTTTTATCATGAATTAAATAATATTTATTATGGGATTTTTAAAAAATAAAATCAAAACACTAATTTTTAAAGTGGTTGTCCAGTCGAAATTATTTTGGGAGATTATTTCTCAACTGTTCTTCATTAGTCCTTTCAGCTCAGAATATTTATTATACTTGTAATTTGGTGGTTAGTGAGCAGTAGGGGTGGCAATTGAATCGAGTCGACCTGTGACCTAGCTTTGATCTGACTAATTTTTGGTTGGGAAAAAATTAATATATTTTTTGCCCGGTATAGGGATGGGTCAGACATTTTGACCCAAATTCAAAATAAAGTCGGGGTGAGTTGACCATATCCTGACCCGAAAAGTCTGACCCGCGCTGCATATATTAATTTATTATAAATTATAAGCTTATATTTAAATATTATTATTATTTTCTTTCAAAATTCTTACTTTTTTATAATCAATTCTATTAACAATAGAAGAATCAATTTATTCAGAGAGCAATCGAAGAATCAATAAAAAGAATTTGTACATATATAACTCTTATGTATAATTGTATATCAATCTATTTTCATAAATTTATACTTTTTTTTCAAATATTTTATTTTCTTAATTATGTGTTTTTAATAATTACTGAAATATTGAAACATATAATATTTAAATTTAGTAGAGATGTATATAAATTCTTAAATTATCTTATTTGACCTGTATTTTTAACGTGACTCGCTATCCTGAAACCAATCCGATATCAACCTGAAATTTATCCAAAAACCTATTAAAAAAAATAATGGCCAAACCGACCTTGTCCCGACCCAGTATAAAAAAAGGTCAAACTCAATTTTAGAAAAGTAGGGTCAGGGTTAGGCAAACCTTGACCCGGTATGGCATGCCTCGATTCCCACCCCAGTGAGCAGTAGTCAAAATGGACTAATTACAAGACCAGTTTAGATGACTTTAAGATTTGGACCAAGTTCATTTAAATATCATGACTTTCTAATGAATCATCTAATTAAAGGCATTATTTTATTAGCCTAGTTTACGCCAATAAATTTATTTTTAATTTTTCTCTTTGTTCATAAATTTGTTAATCTAAATATATTTAATGTATAAATCAAGTTTTACCTTTTTAAAGATATGCATATATTTTTTTTGGATTTTTTAGAAATAGTGGTATTTTAGCATTACAATGATTGAAAATTATTAAAATAATTTTGTATTTAAAAATCTAAAAAATATATATACATCTTAAAAAGGTAAAACTTGATTTATATATTAACAAATAGACTAATAAATTTATTTAGTTTTTTACGTGAGCTAAGAAGATCATACCTTGTTCAAATATAGGCGGACGATTGCCCAATGTATTGACTAATCAGTTGGAAGATCTGAAATTATTCAATCAATTTGCATGAATTACTGAAAATTTTAAATAATCATCGCGCTATTTTTCTAAGTGCTAAGTTTTAGAAATAGTAATTATTCAGATGATCGCTGTTTTAGAAAAAATCAGTTGTTGATAAAAGCTCATTACATAGAGTAACGATCCAATACGTACTTATGGTTTGAGCTTCTATTGTTATTTGTTTATATTTTTTTCATTTTTATATAATCCAATTTGTAATGTTATAATTTTATATGTATCAAATTTTATAATTGTAAATTCTTGTAAATATCTTTTTATAATTTCAAGATCAATATTTTCACCTCATAACTGAGGTTAAAACTATTGATAATTGAAATTATGAAAAGATATAAACAACTAAAAATGATAAATTTTTTATAGAAACTAAATGCATATGATATCACATGAAAATGAAAAGGAAAACAAAAAAAAAATCAAGCCATCGATACATTCGTCTGTCTTGGATCGTTGCCCAATGGAAAATAAAATAAATATTTTTAAAAAATAAAAATTTAGTGCAATGACAATACATATGAAGTAATCTGAACAACTTTTTAATAAAATATAAAAATTGAAAATAGAGATGATAATCAATAAAAAAATAGCTTATTGAGATGGTCAAAGCTATATTACAACGATGTAAGAAACTTATGAAAAGATACATGTTATATGAAAAAGATACATGTCATACCTTTTTTTATGAAAAGCATATCCACTTAATAACAATCAACTCCTGGCCACGCTAAAATTTCTCACTATATAATAATTTATGGAAAAAGCTTCTGTGAAACTAGGTTTCATATAAGTAGTTTTATAGAACTTCTTCATTTATGAGATATTAATAATCGATGCAAAATTTAATCTATTTATTATTTTTGATATTGTTTGTTTAGTTAGAAGATTAAATTTTATCTAAATATAATATATGCATAGGACGCATTTTTATACTTAAATTCATTTACATATGTATTAAATTATAATTATACTTTATATAATCACTTATCTACATAATGTGATGTTTTAGATGTTGAAGGTATTACTTAAAATTGATATTAAATATTAAATTATTTTATTACATTAATTTTATCTGTTTGTACATGAAGCTCATATATAATAATATTAGACAAATGAAAGAATTTTTATTATAATATAAATAGTACAAAATATAATAGAATGAAGTAGATTTTCTATTAACAACCTGGATGTCAAAATGGAAAGAGTTTCCTAGGGTGTCGTTGCAAGCCAAAACTTTAGCAATATTTTTTTTTTGAAATTATCATTAAAGTATAACTTCTTTTTTTTTTATGAAAAGGAAAACACTCTATCCCGAATCCCTAACCACATAGGAGGGGAGGGGGATAGAGAGATCCAAGTATTGTATTGCCAAAAAATTGTCTGTACAAATATTTGCAACAATGGGTTGGGGGGGTTTCCCCACCAAACCAACTAATCCACAAAAGAAACAGATACAAAATCTGCCAAAGAATGGGCAACACCATTGCCCGACCTTAGTACATGGTGGATAGACATATGA
>JAXCLR010000001.1:70424996-70440743 GCA_035584095.1 Annona squamosa
TATATACACATATATGTTTAAAAATCTAAAAAAAATAGATAAATATATTCAAAAATGGTAAAATTTGGTTTATATGTTAAATACACTTAGATAAACAAGTATACGAAAAAAAATAAAAAAAATTATTTTAAATAAATTTTTTGAGGTGGGCTAAGTAGACGGTTTACTTAGCCGGGCTAATAGAATCACTCCTCCTTACCCGACTGGCATTAAATCAACGTCCGTGGCTGAATCCTACGGCTATTCTGGTTGACTCTGCAGAGAGATTAATCACACACGTGGCATCTTTTTATTGAATAGAAATCCACCACGTGGCATGTTCCCAACTTCGAATTGCTGTGATCTCTGATCTCAAAATCAATGGAGAAATCGCAATGTTTTCTTGTTTCCCCTCCTTCCCTCCCGTATCTACTCCATGCATGGCCTGCTCACTCCACCTCTTATCCCCTCGCTAAAATGCGCACCCTGAGCATTTCGCTCTGCTATTTTGCGCCACCACTGCACTCTCTCCTCAGCCCCGCCCTCGGCCCCGCCTCCTTCCTTTCCAACTTCAGACCCGCCAGGCGCTTTCATGTCTTCAGGCCCCGCTCTTCTCTAAAGCAATCCAAGAAGGAGGCCCTCCAGAAGGCCTCCTTCATCCCTCGAAATCTCAGATTCAACAGCCCCAAGAACGATGATGCCGCCAACGATGAGTCCGACGGCGGGTTGGAGGGCGATACTGCCGTCAAAGGTTCCATCTTGGCGGGCCTCTTGCTCGTCGGCGTCGTTGGCGGATTCGGATGGGCGGGTTACATTTACAAGGACCAGATTAATGCTTTTCTCACGCAGTTCTCTGGCTTCATTGAAGGTATGGTTCCTCAAACATCCACTTGAGATTTTTTCTCTAATTTTGTGGTTTGAAGTTTTTTTCCAGTATTCGAGTGACACAAGTAGGTTCAATCCATTTAAATATTTCCCCTGTCAAATGGGTTTCCGTTGTTTGCTTTATTTTTCATAGAATTTTTTATTGGCGCGGTTTGGAGATGTTTTATGATGGATTGGTGGTTTGATCATTTGTCAAACAGGTTACGGGCCTGCTGGGTATGCTTTGTTCGTGGCTGTTTATGCTGGATTGGAGGTGACATCGAAATTATGTTTGTTGCATTAATTTGGGTCTGCGGCTCCCTCTCACAATCAACTTTGTTCCTCACACACTTGCGTCTCAAGCTAAATATGTACTAGATATCACTAGCGTATATGATCTTATCTGCGATTCTCTCTGAATTCACTGAGACTGTTGCTAGCTTTGAATTCTTGGAGTGAGCTCTCTGTGAAAGTGGATAGTCGAGCTGTGAATATGCTGAAGTGATTGAATGTACTATGGTTTCATTCTCTCACCACTATCCTGCACATAAATCTTAGAGAAAGCAAATGAAGGGATTAAATGCCTAGCTGGCCTTCACTGACCACCACTGAGGATGCAAGTTTTGGTCTGTCCTAGAATCCAAAAGATTATAAACACAAACTATTCAAATGATTCATAGAAATTTTTTTTTTTCTTTCTTGGAGGCCTGGTAAAATGTTGGAAGAAATGATAAAGAAAAGGGAGGAAACATGCGTTTTTCTGGTTGCACTAAGATCTTGAATCATTCCCATTACTCCAGGTTCTTGCAATTCCAGCTATCCCATTGACCATGTCAGCTGGTCTTCTATTTGGCAGTGTTACTGGCACTATCATTGTTTCTATCAGTGGAACAGTAAGTTAATTTTCCCCCGAGTTATTCCTCTCATTTTTGAATTTGTTAAATGACATTTATGAAAGATACTCATGCTACTAAAGTTCTTTTTTCCATTCTTTTAGGTGGCAGCAACTGTTGCTTTTCTTATTGCAAGATATTTTGCTCGTGAGCGCATTCTCAAATTGGTTGAAGGGAATAAAAAATTTCTTGCTATTGACAAGGCAATTGGGGATAATGGTTTCCGAGTTGTCACCCTCCTCCGTTTGAGCCCTTTACTTCCATTCTCACTTGGCAACTATCTGTATGGGTTGACATCAGTAAAGCTTGTACCCTATGTGCTGGGCAGGTATTTCCCATGCATTGATTACGTATGCAGTCTGAGTTCAGTTTCATGGTCGCTGCTGTTATATTGTTTGCGACAATTATTACATGCTTTTGGCAAAAATTCTTTGCATCATTATCCTTTTCTTAGTAAGTTGTTCGCACCATTACCCTGTTCAGCACATTGGGTGCAGTTCTTTCATAGAAGCCACAAACGTGATTGAAGCTGTGAGTAGCTAATGCAGCTATTTTTAAAATATCGTACAGCATACTGCATCAGTGGTTTTATGTTGGCATTAAGCAATTTTGTTTAATGAAGACTTAGAAAAATCCATATTTATCTGTCAAATCTTGAGAATGTTCCTATAGGAAGTATAGTTTCTATTCTCGATTGACCCACCAGCCTCTTATATTGATTGAACATCAATATAAATGGCGCCGGCCAATCTTCGGACCACAAAATACATGTGTAGAACAGTCTTCAAATGCTTCTGGTTTTATAACCCAATTGATTCTGCGAGGTTTTGGTTACAGTTGGTTGGGGATGCTTCCAGGAACATGGGCATATGTTAGTGCTGGTGCATTTGGGCGGGCAATCATTGTAAGTAATAAAGAGAATGATGATCATCTATTTTGAAGCTTATGATAGTCTATTGTGAAGCTTTCTTCTTTCATGACTTTCTAGAAATTTGTTTTCTGAAAACTCCGTAATATGAAATGAGGACTTTTAATGCTGCTGTTTTCTGTAAACTCTCTTGGTCTGGAATGCTGTTTCTCTTGCAATATTTTTCAATTTTTTAATGCAGCGAACGTATTCTCCATACGGAGTTATTAAAGACATCTCGATCTTTCTTTCCCTATATTTCCGTGTAATATGCCCAAAATTTTGTTATTGGAGTAGGATTTGAGCATCCTTGCCGTGGTTACTCCCATCTATCTTCCAGTTCGGAAGATTCTATGTGGTTCCATTGAAAGTCCTAATATCTTCTAACCATATGATATCTGAGATGTATGTTATCTACTTTTTATGTGTTTCTGCTAGAGAGTTCAAGAAAGATGGTAAATGGTAAATATCCAGCAATATTTGGTCTTTGACTAAGTGTCCTAACTTTTTGGAAATTTTTTGACTAAGAAAGAAAAAGCAATGTGCTAATCTGATCGTAAGATATTGCTCATCCAATATGTCCATGAAAATGTTGCCAGTTATATCTAATGACTGAAGACAAAATAAATGGATCCTAGAGTAAGAAGTGAGTATACAGTGGTTTCATGAAGCATAGATGATTTATTTGATGCATCTAATTATCATACAAACCACATCCTAAGAATGGCATCACTTCTCCAATCGACTATCCTATATTCCCTGACTACGGCATTTTAAAGTGAATTTGTCTGCTTTTGATATTAATACCATTTTCAGCATGGCAGATGGCTACCTGCTTGGTTCTTTCTAATGAGACATTGTGGGGTATATGGCCAAATACGATATTCAATGTTTTGCTATACTTTTACTGTCTTTTCGGAAGAAGAAAAGAAGAGCATGATCGTCAGGCTGCAATGTATCAGAAGACTCCATTAGCATTTAGAGTCTGAATGCAGTTTATTCTGGAGAAGTTACCCTTTTTTATACAGTGATGACCCGAGGAGTTGTTTAGATTGGATTTTTGTTGTTGTCTATTCCAAACTCCAAATGGCTGAGTGGGGTTTCTTATGCCTACTTCCATCATAACCATCTTCACCCACAAGGCTTCAAAATCATTTGTTTCCTATTGGTCATGATTTAGGATTGGGCACCATCGCTACTTCACTTCTGAGCTTCTTGCTTTCATAAGTATCTTGGTGAAATCTAACAGAGTTTCTTTAACTTTCAGCAAGAAGAATCTGATGCGGGTTTACCGGGAGGAAATGGTCAGTTGATCACACTTGGTTTGGGTCTTTTAGCGACTGCAATTGCTGCAACGTATGTAACACAACTTGCTAAGGTAATGCCCATGCTGGAATTCACTTCAAATGATGCAATTTGTTTTTACCTCAGCTCAGTAGCTGAGCTGAACAACACCCATCTGGGGTCTAATCAAAGCTTCAATACACCAGCGTGCTGTTATAAGGGGCTTCCATTGTCTTTCCTATTTCAAACATTAGGAGGATATTAATGATTGGTACTGCTGTACATGGAGAAGAAAACCTTAATTCTGTTGGTAATTCGGTGAAAACCTTAACAAACATCTGATTCCGTGTGCTTAACAAAACTATATAGGATAGCTGAGTTCCGTCTTGTTGCTTTTCAAAGCATGAGTGCAGCTCTGGTTCTTCTTGCTTCAACTAAACCATGAATTCATCTATTTTGCAGGATGCTATAAAAGATCTAGAGTAGAGACAGACTTGAAAATGTGGCTAGAATTTCAGATGTGAACACAGCCCAATAGCGGTAAGATGTAAAATAGAAAAGTTTTTCAGTCATGTAAAAATTATTCATCTTGAATCACGTGTACCTTATTGGGAGTTTGGCCAATTTCGTAGTGTTTATGTCATTTGTATTGTGCCAATCCCTTGTTCACTCTGAATTTTAGTGTATTATGTCGTTTTTATTGTGGCAATCCCTTGTTTGCCATATGACAGCCTTTGTCGGGTGCTGAGTTTGTTGATGGTGTGGTTCTAATGGTCCAATTGTTTGATAGATGTATCTGGATAGGATTGATCATGTTTGAATGAAGGCAATCTTAATTTTTTTGACATTAAAGTATGCATTAGAGTCCCTGATGTTTCTTTTATATTGTTCTTGTCTATAGCAATCAAGAAAAATTCCCATGAGAATACGAATGTTGCTTTCAAATCATCAACTTGAGATCTACGGATGGGGGTGGTTAGAGATCTCTGCCAGCCGTATTTTTGCTTCTTGGATTTTGGAGCATTTGGATTTGGGATATAAGATTCATGTCGAAGATTATGGCATTTGGGCATCATTGAGGGGAACTCAAGCGTACTTCTTTATGCTGCAATGTCTATTCTCATCTAGCAGAATTGGCACACATCATTTGAGAGTTTGTTTTCCATTTACTTCAGGTGTTCTGATGATTCTGTTTATTTCTTTTGAAATTAAGGATGGACAGATTATATGAACAAATGGTCAATGGGAAGCTGAACCAGAAAAAAAAGTTTATCATAGACTCATAGTTGCTATAGAGTATAGATATCGCAACTTGGCTTTATTATTGAGTTGTAGTCAATGAAAATTACCCGCAGAGAAAAAAAAAATAGTAAAATGACTGGAACGTTTTTTGATATTGTTATGAAGAGTCTAAAAAAAGTTTTATTCGTTAGGGAGGGAGTTATTCTATTTTTAATTATTTCTTCGCTTATTCCTGTACGGCCAGCTATTTTTAATCATTTTTATACAACTAATCATATATCTAAAATCTATTTTTCTTTATTTCTTATTATTATTCCTGTCATATTATATTATTTTATCCGATTTTTAAAATTTGTATGTGAAAAACTTTGCATCAAAAGCTTTATTAATTTCCAAACGCACCCTTATTTTAAATCTGTCTCCGGGTGAGAAACATCGGATGGCGTCTTAAGCTCAGTATCGGAAACTGAAAATGGTCGGTGCTAACGTTGCTGAAAAATGCTTGGAGCGGCGAGGTGCATGTGCCCAGTCGTTCGCCCCGAATTAACGAATATTGTGCCAGATCCAAGATACCATGGTGAAAATATCAGATCACGCAGCCAAGCAAGTACAGAGAAAACCCAGCATGGTTGATTCTGAGGCCAAGCAAGTACAGAGAGAACCCAGAATGGTAGATTCTACGGCCTACCAAAGTACAGAGAACACCCAACACGGGAAATTACTAAGTACAGAGAAAGCCCAACATGGTAAATTCCTGATTTCCACACAACCCAGTTTACGCACACACACAAAGCATCAGGCTCTGGCTCGTTCTCAGTCTCTCTCTCTCTCTCTCTCTCTGAGTTGATGAGAGCCCTTGAAGAGGAGCAAGAGACACACAAGGGAGGGCTTTGTCCACCCTCTTCTTCGTTCTCTTAGCACAAAATATCACAGAGACGCAGGGGTTTTCACCCTCGTCCTCGTTCTCTCGACACGCATATACATATATGCATAGGATCATTATCCTATATACATTACAGAGGTGATATAACGCTGTGACCTTTACAGAGATTTGCGCGCGCACACACATGCATACACATAGACTCACTCTCACGGGATAATATTTATAATACTTCGGGTGTGTTTGAAAATGGATAAAACTTTTGATGAAAAGTTATAGAAAGTAGAAGTTGTCAAATGATGTGATATGATAGAGGTAACGATGAGGAATAAATATGATAAAGTTGAAATAGATAGGTTCGTTGTAGTGGTAGCTGTGTAGAAATGATTGAAAAGTAAGGTAGTTGTATAGAAAAATGTAAAAAAATAACTAAAAAATAGGATAGTTGTGGAGAGTTAAAAGTTTTAGATTGAAAAGTTTTAACGTGACAACTTTTACTTATTAACAAACACACCCTTCATTTCTTCTTCCTCTAGCTCTAAGAATAGCTTACTTAGTCATTAATGTACATCCCCAAGTCCCTCCTATTCTCGCTTTCAAACCCATTGCTACCATTTCTAACAAACAAACAGGCCAGCCTTCCTTCCTTCCTTTTCTCTGCTCATCTAACCACGATCCATTCCGCTGCTTCATCGTCCATCTCCTTTGCCATACACTTCTCCTTGTGCAACATTGATCTCTTCGAGAATGGCATCCGCTCCGCCGGAAGCTCTTCTTCTCTTGCCGGAGAATCCCACCCATCCGAATCCCATTCACTCCCGTCCAGCACGCTTATCGGCGAGTATGCATCTTCGGCCTTTCCTCCTCCACCAGTTCCCGTCACAAACGGATGCCTCAGCAGTTGGCTGCTGCTCCATCTCTTCCTCGGCTTCCTCTCCAGGCATTTCCTCAGGAAATCCAACCCCTCGGTGGAGAAGTCTGCCGGCAGTTGGGGGATCTCCTCGCTGCAGGCGATCTTGTACATGGCAGCAAGCGGGTTGGAGACATCGTCTCCCCAGGGAGGCTTTCCGGTCGCCATTTCGATGACGGTGCATCCCAGAGACCAGATGTCAGAGGCGAAGTCCAACCCTTCCTTCCTCAGCACCTCCGGTGCCATCCACAGCGGCGTGCCGCACATGGACTGCCACAAGTTGTTCGAATCCGCATCCGCTGTCATCGACGGATCCAGCCGCTTCGCGGAGCCAAAATCTGCTAGCTTGATGTTCCCCGTCGAACCGAGGAGCATGTTCTTGCATTTGACGTCGCAGTGCACGATCCCATTCTGGCGGAGGTAGGCCAGCCCGTGGAGGATCTCACGGGTGTACGACCTGATCACTGACTCGTCGAGAGCGCCGCCGAAGCGCTTGACGATATCAGACAGGCTGCCGCCGGCCATGAACTCCATGAAGAGGTTGAACTTGAAGTCGCCGCTCGCTGCTTCCTTCGCCACGTCCTGCCCGAGACACCTTACCACGTGGGGCGAATCAAGGTCCTTGAGGATGCCGGCCTCGTTCTGGAGAGAGCGGAATCCCGTCGGCGACGACGCTGATTTGACGACGAAGAGCTCGCCGTTGCTTTTGTTCATGGCCAGATTGACTACGCCAAAGGACCCACACCCAATCGCGTTGCCTTTGACCCAATCCACTGGTCTAGGAGATGTGGAATATTTTCCATCCATTTCTTTTAATATATAATTGTTTATATATGCAATCTATATTTGAACAAGAGGAGACGAAAAAGGTGGATTGATTGATAATATGAAATTGAAATCCCCACAACGAAAACATCCAAATCTAGTGAAGAGATTGTTGGTAATTTGGGTAGGTGGATGGATTGATAAAGAAGAGAGAAACTCGGACAATTGAAGAAGAATTCCAAATTCCCACTGTAGTCGAGAAAAAAGGGAAAAAATGTATAGAAACTATATTGTGTGTGATTTTGCACCGGCGAGTTGGTCGGGAAGGATCCTCTTCAATCGACTGCAGAGCAGAAGGCAGAGATCGAAGAGGAGAAACTCCGAAGAATACCGGGAAAATCAGCCTCCGGTCCTTTCAAGAACCGTGGGCGAGTATTATTTTGGAAAGTGAGTGAGGAGAAATGGTTGCTATGGGATTCTTTTATGCAAGAGGAGAGGGCGAAAGAGGTGGAAAACCAAACCGCGCGCTCTCTCTTTCTCTTCCCTGTCATTGGATTGATGAATCAGGGCTTGCCACGTAGTGTTTGTTGTTGGTTGACCGTTTGGGGCCTGTGGCGGGAAACAATGGGTGGTTACTCTGCCTTGTGCGTGCGTGTAACGCCCAGGCCAGTTTCGTCATTTCATGTCTTCAAATCGGTTGGTCGGTTGCTTCCTCACTGGTTCCCTCTGGAGAGTTATTCCATTTTTGTTTTTCCCTCCCTCGCCGTTGCCTTCTTTTTCTAGCAAAACCAGTCGAAAAGACATTGGAAATCGTTGGAGCGGTTAAAAAGCTTGCCGTTACGTTTATTTATTCCGACTTGGCCCTCTTAGTCAATCTAAATTCTAATCATAACAACATGGCATTTTGCTCGTGGCCGTGTTCCTTTAGGAAAAAAAAAATTAATTAACGCATGGATCCTTCTTGACTTGTAATTACTTCGTATGTTTATTTACTAAAAGAAAATTGGTTACATGCAAAATTTTATTGCTATACAATAAAATTTTGTTACTTAAAACACATTTTGTGACGAATTATATATTTTGTTCTATAAAACTTCTATGTAAAAAGTTTTGTTCAATAACTATATTGTTGCAAATAATATTATTTACAATTTATATCATAAACGACCAAGCTACGTTGTCATATATGAATCAAAATTTTTATCGCATATACACTTACAAACAACCATAATTTTGTTAAAGTAAATTATTTTTAACAAAATTTCATTTTATGGCAAAAAGGGTTTTATGTAACAAATTTTATTCAAAAATAGGTTGTTCTTGCAACAAAAGTTATTGCATTAAATCATAAATAACCAAGTTAAATATTCACACAATAACAAAGGTTACACATAAGTTATATAGGGTGTATTTGGTTAGAGATAAAATTTTTTGATGGAAAGCTTTTAGGGTAAAAGTTGTCGAATTGATAGAAAATAATGTAATATGATAGAGGTAATAATGATATATAAAGAGAATAAAGTTAAAATAGATAGGTTAGTTGTATGAGTAGTTATGTGGAAATGATTAAAAAATAGGGTTGTTTATATACAAAAATGTGAAAAATAATTAAAAAATAGAATAGTTATGAAAAGTAAAAAAATTTATATTGAAAAGTTTTAGTTTATAACCTTTTATGTCCAACCAAACACACCCATATACAATAAGAATTTTGTTCCTAAATTAATTTTCTCCAAAGAATTTATTTTGTAGCAAAAAGAACTTTTATACAACGAATTTAATCCAACAAATGTATTATTCTAAATAATATTATTTATAAATAGAAATTTATTTATTTTTTTATCACGTGATATGGAGACCATACTCTTCTCGGAGTTTGAACTCTAGATCACACGCGCACAAACCACTGCGTAAATGCATCATTACAAACTTGCTTGCGGAAAAAAAATTGTCGCATAAATTATTTCTTCAACAAAATCTGTTTTTTATTGGTATTATATACACAGATATGATACATAATAATACAAATCAAGTTCATTCATGACCCTCGCGATGAAAAGACATATTGTGAATACTCTTATATTAAGGAAGATCAACTATAAATACCCAAATGACCTAAAAGACGCATGCGAAGTGGTTATAAAAGTCCATGCCAAATGCTAGCTGTGAGTTTCAAATCCACGAACAGACAGCACAGCGGTATTGCCACCAACCGAGATAGCATTAGTCGGCAGAAAATCTATTTTTTGGTAAACAAGAAATTTCATATAACAAATTTGATGCAACGAATATATTATTCTAAGCACTATTATTCACAACAAAAAATTATTATATCAGATCATTAATGACCAGTGAGTATCATCATAAATGCAACAAAAAAATTCGTTTTACGAAAACTTATTTACAGACTCCGACAATGTGAGGAAGCAAGCAAGCAAACCACCAACCCTACTGAATTTTGGCAGCACAGTATCAGTATGTGGGGACCAAAGGTCCAAAAGCCTAGCTGGTTGAATGATTGTGCCCTTGTTATCCCTCTTTACGTCAAGATCACCGAATCGAAATTTTTTAAAAGCACAACATGTGGAGTTCTCAAGCCAATGGTGTCTTTATATATATATATATATAAAGACTAAACTTCTGTGGCCAACGTTGGTGCACGACCACTTTTCCATCGTGTGGGTGGTGCGGCATGTGCTAAACTTGAGGCTGAGGTTCTCAGCAAGCAAGCAGTGCTGTCCCTGCAGCGGTGGTTGCGGATCATCCTTTAAGGCATCGTATCTGCTGACTCTGGCCTGCCCGCACCTTTCCCAAACTTTCGAACCAATGCGTTGACGATGATTTGGCAGTTGGAATGAGGCTGACATTTTTCACGAATGCGTTTTGCTTCCTGCCTGCCTTATACGCATCTTGTTTTCAGGGTATGAGATAACTACACGTTACATTGTTGACTTTGGGTAGTGTGGGTTTGGGAACGGTTGTACATTAAAATTATTGCCATTATTGCTTTCTAAAACTTTCCACAATCCTTTATATCCTTACCGAGGATTGAAACCAATTCAATCACCCATTGAGGCTAAGTAGACCCCGGTGCGTTTAACCGGTGCACCCAAGTGCATTTAATTTATTTAATTTTTTTTATGCAGTTGTTAATCTAAATGTATTTAATATATATATATATATATATATATCAACTTTTATCATTGTTGGAGATTTTTAAATTTTTTTGAATTTTAAAAATCAGTGATATTTTTAGTAATTTAAAATTATTAAAATGCTATTGATTTTCAAGATAAAAAATCTAAAAATGAAAAACTTGATATTTATGTTAAATATACTTAGATTAACGATTGTATAAAAATAACTTTAAAAACCAAAGCTAAGTACACCGGGTACACTGTATCAGAGGCCATCAATCGCAGTCCAACTTCCAACATTGCTCCCCATCCCTCCCAGATTTCACAAATTCGAAGCATGGCCATGGTACCTTGTTGACTAAATTGCGAAAGATAAAAGTGAGAACCAGCACTTCTACACGTCTTTTTCCATCATACAAGTGCACATTTACTTTAAAGCCAGTGCAGTTAAGGACCACAAGCCCATTTGTATATACAAAATCTATTTGAGAAGCTCAATCTAATTTTGGCGTAAAAATGAGTTGCGCAACCTAGATATAAAAAGGGAAGAACTAGGATGCTTAGTTACAGGGACGAATGGGATGAATGTACAAAGATTGAAACGAAACATAAACTGCACTATCCTTGATACATTCTGCTATCTCAAGACTAGAAATGTAGCAATTTGGAATTGTTTAAGGTTCCCGCATACTCTTTCTTACTTTTCTTGAGAACTCCCTTACCAATGACTTGTCAGAGAATGTCAAAGGAAGATCTTCGTCTACACCGTCACTCTGGTAACTTGGGCCCGTTGGACCTTTCTGTTTTGTTGAGCTTCCAGGACTGTCAGGCTCTTCAGGGATGTCACGGTACAAATGTTTAAGTATGAAAAGCGCGGTGTCAGGATCCCTCCAATAGTTTCTGCAGATCCAACCACCTTTTGCTTCAGTTTAAGGTTTGGTCGCTTGTCCAGAATGGACAATTAAAAGGTGATATGTTGTTAGAGAGAGAGAGAGAGAGAGAGTTGTGAACTCACGTGTGTGCCCCTATAGCTTGAATGTATGGGTGCTCAAAAGTTTTGTCCTGTGAAGAGAACAAATAAACAGAAACTTATGAGAAGATAATGGCATCTGCATCAATTATGCGATTCTGTGAGGCAAGATGCAAAAATGATCAGCAACAAATCAGAATTCACTCAATCCTGACACCCAAACGCCTTGGCTGCAAGAAGAGAAATAATCCCTTGTCTGGTCCAATTTAGAACTATCAGAGACACTCCAGTACTCCCAAGCTAAAGGCAAATAATTCCCTCAAATTAAAAATTTCTGCTCTCATTACATAACAGACACTCCTCCGGCAAAGTCATGTGGGAAAATCACATTTTTTCTAATTTAAAAATCATAATTAACAGAACATCATTCATGAAGATGAGATGAAAGATTAAATGGCATGGCAATCACTCATTCCTACAGAAAAGTCTATTGAGACCATAGATGCATTAGTGCTTTTTAATAGAAATCTTCAACTCAGGTCATTTATGCATATCCTGAATTTCAGATAGGATGATGAATTTAGAGAGGTTCAATTTATGCTTCATATCAATAGGAACCATTTCAAGCTGAATGAAAAGGTTTCTAACTAAAAGAAGCCGATTGACTGAAATCATTCTGCTAATGGTATCATAAAACCCAAAGATGATTGAAAAATACAAAATTGGAGGTTAAATATAGTTTTTCAGTCAGCAATACTATGCAACACTGTATGAGGCATGCAGTGAGATAATAATGGACTTACTTGAAGCACATGGTCAATCCGGCCATCCATGCAACCAGTTAACCTTTCCATCATCAAGGAACCATATGTTCTCTCTTCAACTACTTCAGTATCTTCTTTGGCTGTCACACACAGAATATGCAAAACATATAAGTTCAAATTACAGCCAGAAAGATGTCATCGGTGTCAAATTAGAGCAAGAAAGAGTTATCATTGTCAAATTGTTTCATTTCATATTTACCTTCTACCTCTTGATTTTTTGGCTGGAAAATATTGACCATTTTGGCCTGATGAGAAAGCTCAGCAGTCAGTAAATGCCCGAAAACTTAAATCCACTTGCAAAAAGAAGATTCATTATTTCAAACTCCAACATATAAAAATCAATACTCATTCATTATATTCCAATGCACACTTATGTAACTTCCCAAATCATGATTTGCATGATTTGGACTTGTTCACTGCATGTTATTTTTCTTGACAAAGATCCTGTTAGACAGGTTAATTCTAATATTATGTGACAATTAAAAACATTATTCAAATTTCTATTTCAAGGTGCTTGAATATAAAGCATTCTGCATGCATTTTCTTCTCCAAGAAAATTTTTAAAACTTCTACTTGCTAAGCGTCCCAAATTTGCAAGTGTCCTGAATTATCAACTGAAAGCCATGTTTACACCCTCATCTCGCAGGTTGTCAGCTTCCAATATTTTCTCGCTGATAACTAATGAGAAGCATATCTCATTTATCCTTTTTCTTAGTTTGGTTTTTTCCTTTTACATTACTCTATAAAAGCATGGTGAAGGTAAAATGCATTTTGCAAGAAAAAAGAAGTACAAACAGAACTTTGGAGAAAATAAAAAGGGAGAAGAAAAGCACAACATTGGTATTAGCAGAGTTGCTCAAAACCGGTAACCAATTTTGTTCAGTTAAAAATGAAGCACACCTTCATCACATTTAAGTTAGTGAAAATAGCCTGCGAACGTGAAGCTAGATCTTCTCTGAACTCCTGCATTACAGTGAAGTCAAAATTGTATGTGATAGCCAAAATAATACTGACTTGCAAGCGTTATGGTTTTAGAATGATGATGACACCTGAAAGCCAATATGCAGTCTCTTTCCTCCTCTGTGGTAAGGTATAATAACAGGTCGCTTGCTGATGTATTCCTTACAGACGAGCGGTTCTATTCTGTATGAAAGTCCAACCTAGATTCATATAAATGCGTACTCACTCAAAATAGAAGATCACATCCAAAAGAACCTTCAGCGACTTGAAATGATTTGATGTGCAAGTGTCTGGGAATGTCGGAATGACCTATTAACACAATACTACAAGTTGCATGTGTGCCATCTAGACCATCCCATGGTGCATCATCTTATATGGTATCAACATGTCATGCCAACCAACCACTTTAAAGTTGGGCAACCAAAGAACAAGAAAAAAGACAAATGTATGCTCCCCATATTCCAACCACAAAAGGATCCCTATTCAAAACAAGATATCTTTTGGTGGTAGCATCTCCTATGTGCACATGAAGAAAAAATTAGGTGATAAAAACTGAAGGAAGAACAAATAAATGAATGAAGAGAGATTCAGCACATTGGAACAAATTGTGATGACCTGGAAACAGAACATAGGCCTCCCAACTCTTAAAGAACATTTAGAATACAGATAGCGCACAACCGCTTCATTCAGTTCCCCCAGCCATGTATCCATGCTTATGCACGCATGCTTGTGTATGTGGACCAGGGGTAATGATTCAATATATACACTTAGCCTTGATACACCTAGGCGCCTTTTTGACTTTTGATTTTTGATTTTTGATTTTGTTTTTCTTTTCATCTTTAGGCAGGCCTAGATGTATTTAGTGATGATGTGGAAAGAGAACATGGCCCTTAAAATACAGAAGTGCACAATGACCTCATTCAGTTCCTCAGCCATGTATGCATGCTTGTGTATACAGTCACAGGTAATGATTCAATAGGTAAAATATGTACCAAGCCTCAATACACCTTGGTGTTTTGAGCCCTTTATTATCATTATTATTTTTATTTTTCTTTTCATTTTATGTGAGCCAGTATTTAGTTCATGTACCAAAATTTACTATTCTTGGATTTTTTTTGTATATATATTTTAAAAAATCACCAGTTTTCACTCCATTTAACTTTAAACAGAGTGAAAACTGTTGATTTTTGAAATTATAAAAAAACATATACAAAAATCCGAAAATTGTAAATATTGGCATTAAAAAAGATTATACGTGGGCCCACAGAGAAATGAAACAAATATAAAAAATAAGGGCCCAAAAAACCTAGGTTTATTGAGGCTTATATGTATTGAATCATTACCTAGATCAGAAATGCTCATGTCAAATGTCTTGGACTGCTGTTTTATCAACCAAAAGATGGATATGAGCCTGTTGATCAGAAATGCTCTTGTCAAATATCTTGGATTACTGTTTTATCAACCACAAGATGGATCTGAGTCCTCTTGACCCTTGGTTGAAGGTGAAAATCCCACAAATATGAATTTTGTTAAGGATGTTGAAGTTGCATACAAACAATGTTGGAAACAGAGCAACCAGTGAAATGTACAAACCTGTATGCTACAGGATCAAATGGATGAAAAATATTAAACATTTGCCTACAAGCAGGCATGTTCTCTGTTATTCTTTCATCCTGCCAATAATCCTGTCCTTTGCCTAAACGAGAGAGAGAGAGAGAGAGATTGAAAGGCTTCAGAAGAAGCATATTGGAGGTTTCTAAACATCATACTCAGTAAAACAGATATTAAAAACAAATGCTGTATGAACATAAGGAAGTTATCAGCCCAATGCCTGAAATTGACAGCAAGTAATGTAACGAACATATAAAAAACACTTGTTTACCCTTGTATAATCTATCAAATAATCACCAATAATAAAACTAATGCTTAGTTATCAGCCCATTGAATCGTATGCTAATGCATTAATTTTGGAAAGTGGGCCCCAAATGAGAATAGGAAGCCACTTGACCACACCAATTGCCATGAGGTCCATCATCAACTACCTGCCCACTTAGACCCACCAAAAAAAAGTGACACATGAGATAAGGTGAAAAAATGACACATGAGAAAAGGGTTCTTGGCCTTTCCCTTTC
>JAXCLR010000001.1:70450782-70463179 GCA_035584095.1 Annona squamosa
ACTTAAAAACATCCAAAAATGGTAAAACTTGTTTTATAGATTTAATACACCTAGATTTACTTACCCATGAAAAAAAAATTAAAAAAAATTAAAAAAAATAGGTTTTCAGGCCGGACGCACGGGCCGGCCTGAAATGATCACCCCTCATATATATATATAGTGAAATGGGAAAAGAAGTGGCAATCATTTTTCTCCTTTTTCCACCTTTATTAAAGACAAGATGTAACTACCTAATAATCCTACCTTTTTCTCATTATTTCATATATTTCCAACCATACCCAAATTTCTTTCTCCTCCTCCAATTTCAAAATTCTACATTTCATCCTATGTTACACTCCATCTCCCAATTCCCTGATGGACCCCTAGGACAACCAGAGAAGGAAAATAGAAAAAGTACCTGGGTAGGTTTCAGAGATCCAGATGTAGAAAATCCACGCCTCAATTTAATTCCATTTCCTCCCAGACCAATAACATGAGAAAAGCCAGAGGTATCAATGACTAGCCATGCCTCCCAGGTATCATCTTCTCCAGTGAAAAGAGCATGCAGACCCTGCATGAGCCAAAGATCTTGACTCTAGTAACAGCTAGATTAAATATTTCAACAAAGTTCATTGTCTCATGAGAAATGCTTATACCTGCGTAGTACCCTGTAGATCAACACGAGCAGCAAAAAGTCCCGATGGTTGAAACGTTCTTCGATGCCAAATCTGGATATCCATAATTTAAGAAACCAAATAGCTTAAACAAAGCCAAAAGGAATTTTTTATCTTAAAAATTAGAACCATGAGATTTTCGTAGACAATTGTTACCATAGCTTCCCCTCATAACAATTTGAAGTCAGTAAATTATCACCATTATGACGCCTAAAGGCTTTTATCACATTCATCAATTATAAGCAATGGACTGCTTCATAAAAGGAAGTGAAATAGCAAAATTGGTTAATGGTCTTTGTATTAGGAGAAAACATTGTTGGTTAGAAGCAATAAACTAGTTAATTAAAGGGGCAACATGAAAAGTGTAAATCATGTCAGGTTGACTTGGATCTAGACAACCCAACTTTTACCCCATTTGTAAAAGCTATACCCAACACTAACACTATTTGTTTGAAGTAAACACTCACGCTATTGGCCTAATCCTATTTTTAAAATCCTAAGCCAGCCCTAAGAAAATCAAGTCAGTTATGGGTTGAAATGAAGTTGATATATTGAATCCTTTTATTTAAAATTTATTTGAAGGGCGAATTTCATTTATACCTGCGAACTTTCACCCCTAATTCCACTTATACCAACGGAATTTCAAAAATTGCTCTCGTACCCCTATTTCGATTCATACTCAAAACTGTTAGCCACCTGAAAGATGTGCCGTTAACCATGGGTGAAATGATGCAAAAACCCCACATCATCCCACCGGTTACATCATCTTCTCCAATGAAAAACAAAACCCTCCACCCATCATTTCGTTGATGAAGAAGATGTGGGCCATCACCTGCAACATATTGATGCTAGCAATCCACCATCTTCCCCATTTTTGACTACCAACGATGATTGCAAAACCATTGCCTTTCATTTTCTAATTCCATCTTCCCGACATTGCCCTTTTCTAATTTCAGCAATTACAAAAAACCATTCAGCAAATTGACAGTGCGGGTCATCAGATCTTGCCATTCATGGCAGAAGATCAGCGAAACAGGATGCCAATCCTTTTAGAAGCCATGATGCCACCACATGCCTCCCTTCACCATCTTACTCATCTGACAGCCACGACTAACGCCTCCTTTGGAGGAGACAACCCCATTTGTTGCTGCAATCCCAACCATTCATGGCTACAACTGAATGGAAATCAATTTGTTAGTAATGATCTCATGATTAGAAGCCATGATTCCACCGCATGCTTCCCTACATCATTTTGCAGATCTAGCAGCCATGACTACCACCCATTTTGGAGGAGATGACCGGGTGTCAGTTTTTGCTAGTCAGCTTTGCATTTGGTATCCATGCTGCACCTACTTCGGAGATGATGTTGTGGAAGATGATGGATTGTAACATAGGGTAGATGATAGATCGCAAATTCTAATTCCATCAGAGGCATCATCCCCAAACCACCGTTCACCATAACAAAGGCTCACATCATGCATAGATTCCATTTGAAAGATCCAACCTATTTTTTAGGATTTGGTTGCCATTTTTTATTGGATCATTTTTGGGCAGGAAGAAAGGTTATTGAGGCTGTAATGAGTATGACTGTGTACCGATTGAAATCCATTAGTCTTAATTGCCTGTGAAGAAGATGCTAGTGTTTCAACTCGGCTAGGTAGATCCCATCATCTCCTTCGGATCTGGTACAGCATGAAAACAATTTGGGGCAACTGGTTGCTTATCCTACGGCATGGGCAATTTGGGAATTTTGAATATTAGAATTTTAAAAAATTAGCATCTCTGAACTTAACTTATGGTGACAGTTATAAGAGGAATCAGGAGCAAAATATGTGAGTATGAAAGAAATTTTTGAAAGTTCATAGGTATAAATGAAATTAGGGGCAAAATTCTTAGGTACACGTGGAATTTACCCTTAGTTGGAATAAAATATTTATTATAATTAAAATTTTAATTTAAACAGTAAAATTCAAGTAACCCAAATCAGACAGCAAGATTCAGAATTCAGAATTCAAATACATTCATGTTCAAATTGTCAAAATTCGTTGCGACATTCAAGCATAGATATTATTCCTATTTACCATCACGTTTGAAGTAGCAAGATTCACAATTACTTATTTCGATGTAATCATAGCTATTGCCTTCGGTTGTAATCACCAAATAGAAAATAATTATGTATATACAGTCAAGCTGAAATTGGGCACTTAATCCTAATCCACACCAATCCTACTTTAGAAACCAGGTCGCATTGAAACCTATCTTTTTACCCAAATTTCATATATTTTAATCCAATTCTGCAAATTCTTGGGTTGGGTTAGTCAGGTTTCTGATTGAACCTTACCCTATTTACAGCCCAAGCAAGATTGCTTGACTAGTTCCCAGATGAAGGACCATCTATATGTACTCAGTTCAAACCGCTTTTGGCTAATTCTCATTGCATATAAAATTGAACTTCCTCTCTAGTATAAATCTGAGCAGTCATGCTTCTTTTCTCTAGTTAGTAATAACATTTAGTTAACATTCAAAAAAAAAAAAAAGATAAAAGATAAAAGAAAAATGAATAAGAAAAATAATGATACATCAGCTCTTTAGATGCAATGTCTAGCATCATTCACAACATTGCAATGTTTGAAACAATGAAAGCTTCACTTGTTCATGCATCACAGGTCAATACATGTTTTTAACTGGCATCCAAAGCAAATATCTAGAATTGATCAATCAGAAGAAAATAAAAAGAGAAAGAAGAAAAAGAAAAACTCCATATGATGTGGGAAAGCATAACAAGGTAGAGCTAGTTGGGACTTCAAACATTGCATACAGAAGGTTCTTAACTTCTTATGGCAATGACAAATTGGATAACATTTACTACATTGGCATCAATAATATTGACAGGTGCAAACATTCATTACGCCACAAAGGTATGACAAGGAAAGCATGGCCATTCATTCATTCATACCTGACATCGATATGCAAACTCTAATTGCTCTGCAATATCTTCACGCAGGGGAAGCCAATCAAGACCATTCTTTCGAGCAAACCAGTGACCCCTAAGGACTCGTCGATTCTCCCCACTCCAATACACAGGAAAGCAATGCCTCCTGGCTAAATCAACCTGCAATTGCCCTTAATTTCAATTGGAATGAATGAACTTGTGTCCTGGCTAAACCATCAGGACCTATAAACTGCAACGAATCCTTAAATAGCATGAACATACACACCATACTCTCAAGAACAAACTGCTACCACCGAGGCACTGACTCACAAAAGGAACTCAAGCTAGATTGGATTACGAAAATTGCAGCCTATGCTCATTCTTTTTTGCATGCAAAGCATCTGTTCTAGCCGATTGTAACCTCCATGCACGCCGGATAGGCGGGCGGACGGGTCGCACGTTGGATAGGCGGAGTGATTGCTTGAGCAAATGCGGGTGAGATGCCAAGTCCTTGGCGTGAGCGCGGCACATCATGGATGTGATTCAAGGCGGATCACAGATGCGGGGCATCATGCTGCACAAGGTGACACAACATGGCGAGTCGGGACCAGCACTGGACGCAGTGCACGCTGACGGGACGCTCTACACGCTGATGGGATGCTCATCGCTCATGTGGCGCACGGTCACATTTGACTATGCGGGCTTAGACCAAGTCCTAACTAATGTGAATCACTCTCCTTGAGAAGGGGAAGTGGTGGGACACCTCACCCTGGGTAGTGGGGCACCTCGCCCCAAGTAGTGGGACATATGGTGTGTATCCCTTGAGGCGGGGGGAACATGTGTCATTTTGGAAGCTACTTGTGGGGTAGTGGGAGATGTGTTCCTATGTATATTTAAACCCTTGAATCCCCTTCATTTGTAACCAGTTTAACGTCAAGAGAAGCTATGGTACCATGGGGATCTTGGATGAGCTTTATACAGCCAGACTATTCCTTTCCAATGAAAGGTTGGGAAGAGTTCCTATAAGTTCTTGTGTGTTTTTATCATCCCTCTCTTGAGAATTAGTTCCTTATTTTTTAGTCTCTATTTGCGGGTGTTTTGGCTGCTAAGGCTTGGCAAACCTTAAGCCGGTTTCAAATATAATCATAGACCACGTTCAGGCTTGTAACACCTATTCTCATGGAGAAAGTTCAGGCATACAAATTTTGCTCAAGAGACATGCCTTCACTTTCACAAGCTGGGTAATGCATTTTAACATTTTCTCCCCCAAATTGCAACCTCCAGGAAAAAAAGAAAAGAAAAAAAAAAAAGAGTTTTAAGCATAAGAAGTACCTCATAGAGCCCTCCCTTCACTGGGACACCAACTCGTTCTTCAACATATGGTTGTGTTGGTATGCCGGCTTCAGAGCAACTCGGTTTTGATTGAGAATCTGAACTAACACCAGAAGGTATATTTGACCCATTTGGACCATCACTGCACTCTGCATACTCCTTCCACCAAACAGAAAGTAGTTCTTCCTCTCTCTATAAATACAACAGTAAACAAGGGAATAAGCTACTAAGTATTTGCTTCATTTACAAAACACTATACATGAATGTCCAGAACATCAAAAAAAATTTCAGGGCCATGTACACCTTGAGAGATGTAATCAATGACATAAAGTCATAACCCAATGCTTAAATCTTATGTCCATCTAAAAGTGGTTAAAGCCTCTGCCGGTACAAAAGATAGTAATTATAATGAAATATCACTATGAAAAGTGCTTACATGACATGGACATCTTTATAAGAAATAAATTGGAGAAGAACCAGAATAATAATATCACAACAAAAATAATAATAATAATTATTATAATAACAATGAAAACAACAACAACAACAAGTACAACATTCATCTCCAATATCAAGAACCCCGATTTGGTTACCTCTTTGCAAAAAAATGTAATATATTTGATTCATATATGTAAACAGTCCAAAAAAACTGCAATATACACCTCAAAGATAGAAAGTTGTCTCACCTGCAAGAAGGAAGCTTCTAATGCTAGAGAGTCCCTCATGCCAAAACGAAAATACTCGCTCTTTCCAACTATCTCTGCTCGAGGCACTGAGGCTGCCAGCTCTGTTCAAATTTAACAGAAAGACCAACATGCTCAAATCAAATTATTGTAAAAAGCTCAATCAAAACAAATAACATTTTATAAATCAATTCATCAATGGAAAGGGTGAAACAAATCTGGGGGCCACAGAACATATTCATCTGAGTAATTCATTTCTTCTCTAATTATCGTTGTTAGCAAGCCTCATAGTTCTTTTTAGGAAGTGTTTGGCAATGCTGGGAATGGAATGGAATGTAATGAATAAGGGTAAAGTGGGAACACCCATAAGCAAAGATAACATGATGAAAACATGACCTTTCCTTTTTGTTTTGTTTTTCCTTAGGATCTGTTTGAATGTATGCAGGAGGGGGACGCAAAGTTCACTCCCTCATTTCCACAACCTCATCACCCATCATTAATTGTCGGACAATTACCCTGAACACCAATTTTTTTCATTTGGAATGCATCAGGTTGTCTGTTAGGATATTGGACATGTGGGGAAGTAATTGTAAACAGAGGCTTAAACGGAGTATGTAAATGATGCAAGATAAGTTAGCTATAAAGCGAACCAAGATGCAATGAATTGTCGAGAATGATAGGAAAATTATAGATGATTGGGTAGTCAAGTTCAGACATTCCATTATTAGGAATATGATTTGAGAAGGCAAGGAAAATTTCCCTCCAATCCTACATGCATCCAAACGGATTCTCTTCTCATTTATTTGAAAAAGCACGACTCTCTTGTTGGAAAACGAGTTTTATTAATTAATTATCTACTTTCCAAATTATCTTGGCATAATCTTTGGTTGAACTTTGACAGAGAGGGAGAGGAACTCACGGTTCTGAGCCAGAGGAACTTTGCAGAAATACCATCGAATATCCTCCCCATCGGACGGGCTCCTTGTTTGCGTGTGATATTTCTGTCGGCCTTTACAATGCTCGATTACATCCTCCAACCTCGCAATGTTCGTAGGCGTGTTTTTCAGTGAATCTGGCGACGCCTCTTCGACATGAGATGCAACCACCTCTTCCGAAGTGGTAGCAACAGCTTCCCCCTCGTTCTCTCCAAACACCCCAAACACAGAGACTCTGGAGTTTGCTTCAGAATTCGCCATCCAGACGATTCCGAAGCAGTTTCATCCAGAATCTGAATGGAATAACCCCGTGGGCGCCCTCGCAACGGGCAAGAACGATATTAAAAATCCGATTCCAGCTGAAATTCAGGTCGACTCCGCAACACCCAATACCCAGACGCACCTCGGTGAATCAATACTATCCTAAAAGGAAGAAACGACACAAATTCGAGTAAACTCAGGTGGATGTCCAAGCAACCAAGATCCGAAACTCAGCAAAACTACAAAGCAAACGCGTCAGACTGAAAAAGAGAGGTATTATGCTATTCTGCTGGAGAAAGAAATTAGGGGCTGGAATTCTACCAAACACCACGCGTGCGATTGGCTAAAGGAAAGATAGGAAGAAGAGAAGTTTTAGAAAGATTTCCAATGGAGAAGAGTGTTGAATGGCAATGGCGTGCTGGTTGTGGAATAAAGAAAACGAAATGAGAAGCCGAATCGGGAGCCGACTATCGCTGGTTTGGAAGATGGTGTGGAAGGACCGGTAGACACTAGAAAGTAGAAGAACCAGGCGACTGCGCGACAGGAGGAGAATGGCAGTTGCGTTGTTGTATTTTTTTAATATTATTTTTATTTCTTTTTCATTCCGGACATATCTATTTCCATTGACGCTGCCTGCCATCGTGCTTCAAATCTGGACCCTTGATCATATGCAACCTGGGCCTCCAACTCCTGGCTACTGCGTTCATCTTACGCAATGGAATGAACAGGGCGCCCAGCAGCAGTGCACGACCACACGATAGGAAGATCTGGGGAGCGTCAGTTCAACGGTAATGGGCCGGTAAATGGTTCTAAACGCACAGTGCATGGCGAAGAGCAGGGGAATAGAACACGTTTGGAGTTTCGTGTTGGGAGGTTATCAGATCGCCCCACTTCTTGTCACTTTCGACGGTCGTAGAGTACCCGCTTCTTAGTTGGCGATTGGAATTTTGGAGTATGGTGCAACTCGTATATTAGCACTAATTTTAATTTTATTTATAAAATATTAATCTTAATCTTAATCTTAATTCTAACTTTATATGTAAGACTTAAACTCTAATCTTATTTTTGAAAATCGAGTTCGAGTTGGATTTTAGGTGGGAATTTAGGTTAATAAATTCGTATTTTATTTAAGAGGGATAAGTTTAAAATTTTATATGAATGCATAATAATAACAAATCATATAAGTAAACATAATAATATATAATTAAACCACACATGTTTAAAAAATATAACAATATAAAGAAGAAAAGTAATCCTGTTAAACCGGGTTAAGCAAATGCCCTGCTTAGCCCTCACTTCAAAAAATTCATTTACAATAATTTTTTTATTTTTTTCTTCATACACTTATTTATTTAAGTATATTTAACGTATAAATTGAGTTTTACCATTTCTAAATATATTTATATATTTTTTTGAGATTTTTAAAGATCTATATATATATATATATGTATTTAAAATATCCTTATCTTTAAAAATCTAAAAAAAGATATACACGTATCCAAAAATGATAAAACTTAGTTTATATATTAAATACATTTAGATAAACAGTATATTAAAAAAATTAAAAAGTTATTGTAAATGAATTTTTTGAAGTAGGCTAAAAAGATAATTTGTCTATAAAGAATACCTCCATAAAAATTTTAACAATAAAAACAAGATAAACGAAAAAAATTATATAAATAAAAAGAATATACTTTATTATAATATATCAAACATGTATTCAAATATAAATATAAATAACATAAATTACACAAAATATAAAAAAATATTGTTTAGATTTTATATATAAAATATATTTTATAATAAATATAAAATAAAAATCGAGCTCGGGTTCTTCAAATTCGGGTTCACTTGAACATGATCCTATCGTATTTACAATCGGGTTCACCGGATTCGAGTTATTCATGCTCAATGGGCTGAGTTCAAACTCAACCCCGCCTAAGTTGCACCTTTGTTTTGATGAACTGTTGGCAACCCTGTGGCCCACTTGGGTAGGGTTGGGTTGGGTGGGGTCATGTTGTCTCGATAGATCGCGTTCATTCAATCCACCTGATTCCGCACAACCAACAATTTCAGATTTTATTTTATTTGTTTGGGTGCGGGAAACCAGCTTCACCGGCTGTCCGTCTTTTCTTATTCATCTTCACCAGCATTTGCCTTTTAACATTAGCAAAAGCATTTTCTTCTGCTGCTTTCTCAACACACACCAATATGTCATTGCATTTAACCGCTCAGCGATTCAATATAAATGGTTGCATGAAATTGCTCTCGATTTTTTAACCAATAATGATGTTTTAAAATCATCTAGGCGACCAATTGCTCTATTTAATGTGTTTATAGTACTAAACCTTTTATTGAAATGTCTGTATATCTTTCAAAAACTCAACATCATTTAACATTGAATACATGGTTTAAATTAAACCAATGCATGGAGTGACTCCTTTCAATTTCTTACAAGGAATGATTTTCCACATGCCAATGCATTTATTCACTGCGCATTGAACATCATCGTCACTCTTTTTATCCAATTTCCTCTTCCACTTTTATCCATCAACTGCTTATCCCTCAACAATTATCAGCTTCAAACTAATGAATTATAAGTTATAACCCGAAAAAATCGTCATACTCTAGTACCAATTGATTCAAAAAGTTTTGAGCGTCGCATTCAGAAGTCAAAAATCTTTCCACATTCTTAGTCTAATCACGTACATCTAACCAAAAAAAAAAAAAAAAAATGCTTGGACAAATTATGCTAAGACCTGAACATGATTCTTTTCTGGATGGGTTTTGACTTTAATGTAATCTGAGTTTTGAACTATCATGGACTCACTCTCGCGAGGACTGACCGGCAGGGAAGAGTGCCATTGGCATTTGACAGCGTGTGGATCCCTGAAAAGGTTGAAATTTGGCTACTTCTCTTCATCCACTAGAATGGTAGATCCTGCACCAACGCCAGCCTCCATCAATGACGCCATTTCATCATCCAGCAACAGTGGAAGAGGGGAACCCTATAAAACATCATAATTTCAATACAAACATCTGAATTTACTAGGATTTGTGCCTAGGAAGAAAAAGCTTAGCGGTGCCTTCAACACAAATATTAATAATTACTAGCTTTTTCACAGAGACAACGAACTCACAACGTGGGCAATGGACCTTTTAGTTGATAGCTACCAAGCACTGTTTGTAGTCCACCCTCTAATGTTATCATAACAAAAGGCAGCGGATTGTTACAACGATGGGACCCATCTTCCAATTTTCGATTTATATGGAACAATACAAACTATACAAAATATGATTGATTTGTTAAGGCCAAAGTCAACTCAAATCAGATATCCAAGTGGGCCTAAGCGAATTGAAATTTGCATAAATTGAATATTTCCTACAAAAATCATAATGCATCCACTATAGAAATTATGTAGTCATAAAATGTATATTGTATAAGTATAGAAATTATCTAGTCATCAAATGTATATTTAATGATTTAGTTAATACACATACATGCTATAGGTCACATATGGTTTTAAAACAAATTAAATGGTAGAAAAGCTCCCTGTATAGCTTTTTTAGTTGGGACAATCTAATCGTTTGTTTTAAAATATATACATATATATAAGGTAAGACAAGTGAACTAAAATGAGTCCAACTTTGCCTAAGAATAAAAAGCACTGGAACCCAAGGTTATAGGCAACCTACATCCTTCATCAAATCCGCTTTTTCTACTTTTGCCGCATCATGAGCAACAAACAATCAGTGATATGGTCAACCTGAATCAATTGGAGTGAAGTAGTCCAGCCTGCTCACAAGATGGGGCTTCAAAAATTCAAAGTGGGTGAAAACTCAGGCAGAAAAAACCAAAAATAGCCTGCAAATCAATATGACTTTTATGACTGCTTCCCTGACACAGAATTGTATGCAACAGGTATCTCAACTAAAATAAAAGCATTTCGTTTACAGAACATGGTATGTCCTAAAATTCTCTTTGTGTGTATGTGTTTCAGATGTAAGGCTTCCCCAAACCCCACACTCCCCTATGCTATGACATGCTTTAATGTATCTTGCCTACCCTAAACCCCACGCTCCCCTATGCTACGACATGCTTTAATGTATCTTGCCAACCCTATTTAATGATTCTGCATATTAGTGATGTACACTTACCTCCTCCTGAAGAAACAATTTCAGCCCAACAGATTTCAGTTTGAAGAAGCTCTCGCATAGAATCTTTAGCTTTCCAATCTAAGACAAGTTTTTTAGAATGTTAAGAAGCTGGGTTCTAATATCAGATAACGGAACAGGAATAGATCAACAACACATACAGTGGTGGTGGCTGGCAAGTTCTTTACAAGTGGTTGCTTTTCTCCCAATGATGCACCAATGCATTTCAGAGTAATAGCTGCATTGAACAAAAAGCAGGATATCATGACAAGAGGAATCATCAATGAAATGTACACAATGCAATAGTTATTCATATTATTTTCTTGAGTTCATACGGAGAAGTCCAGAAGCCATTTTCTGTGGGCCTGCAATTGTAGCAGATGCTTTCTCATCCCCAATCCCATGTTTTACTTTGAGTTCAGCAAATCTACACCAGAATGTCACTCGTGAGTCATAAGTAATTAGTTCAGGCTAAGAAACAACATTGTTTGGCAGCATCGACTAAATATCACCCTTTCTGCAGTGGCAACATCTACATGTTGAGACAAACTAATTGCAAAAAAGAGTCCATAATATAAAACCCAATCAATAATGCTTCGAGAAGGCTCCTTCAATCGCATCTCTTCACAAAGAGTTGCACAAATTCTCCAATTGTCAAATGAATTGAACCAATTAGAATTCAGTTTTTTGGAAGCTGAACCAGAAATTAACCACAACAAGCAAAGCACGAAGAGGTGTTACACTATTAAAACGAAGATTCATCTGCTAATTAATGGTAGTTAATGGCCAGTTGAATCCAAGATCAGAGGGTCAACAAAAAAAACATACAGTTACACTAAAGAATCAAAACTGATCCCCAGATACACTGAAGATTGCACATTTGATCAAAACGAAGCACAAAGCCAAAACTATTTCTGCAGGCACCTGCCAGTGCACGTGCCTTCAACATTTCCTTAAATCATTTCTGACGTGTACCATTCTCATCTAGCAAGAAATATCTCTGCAGCCAACTCTCTCAAGGAGATTGAGCTGGCATAAGACTTGAACTGTAAACATTAGAAGATTGCCTTGGATGTTGGAGTTTGAGCTGGCCTAAGACTTAAACTGTAAACATCATAAGATTACCTTGGGTGCTGCTGCTTAAGCACTTCATTTTCAGACTTCAGCTTGCTCATAACAAGACGGACATACCTGCAATACAGAACCTTATTTAAATTTTAGGATAAGGAAACTTAGCTGGACTCATCCTTTGTGCTGACAAGGCTTCATCTCAAAATGCTAACAAGGACATCAAGAGGGACCAGAATTCCAATTGAAACTAACAAACTACAAGGTAGAAAAATTTTTACACCAAAAGAACAGGACAAGAAAACATTAATGGAATTGAAAAAACTCACCGAATCTCAGATTCCTTCCGTTCGCGTAGGCTTATCTAAAGGCACATGA
>JAXCLR010000001.1:70468371-70536831 GCA_035584095.1 Annona squamosa
GAGAGTGAAAAGTTTTCATTGACATATTTTGTGTGTAACCAAACACACCATAAAATTTTTTAATCTCCACAACTATCTTATTTTTTAACCATTTCTTTATATTTTTCTAACAATTATCCTATTTTTCAATCATTTATACATAACTACCCATACAACTAATCTATCTATTTCAATTTACTTTTCATCATTACCCCTATGATATCGCATTATTTGAGAACTTTACTCTTTATAACTTTTCATCAAAAGTTTTAAGCATTTCCAAGCACACCCTACGAAATATGACAGGATAATGACAAAAAAATAAAAAGAATAAAATTAAAATAGATAAGTTAATTATATAAGTAATTTATATAAAAAATATGAAAAATAATTAAAAATAAAATAATTATAGAAAGGAGAAAATTTTAGTTGGCATTTTTTTATCCTAGACAAGCAAACCTTTCGTGTACTTCTCCTACCGGAAAACAAAGATTTGGAGCAAGATATCCACGACATGCACACCGTCACTTTTATATAGGCTCAGCTTCTAATGTCTACAAAATTTAAGATTTTTATGATTCATAGAAAATTCAATCTATTTATTACATTTAATATTATTAATTTAATTTATTTATTATATTNNNCATTATTTATTTATTTAAAAAACCAAATTTTATCTCGATCAAGTATATTTATGAGTTACATTTGTTAATATATATATATATATATATATGTATATTCATATGTAGGATATGTTTAAGAAGTGATAAATTTTTTGGATAAAAAACTTTTTGTATAAAAGTTCTTCAATTAGTAAAAACTAATGTGTTATGATAGGATGATAATAATGAGTAAAGAGAATACAGTTAAAATATATACGTTATATGCATGGGTAATTATGTAGAAATAATTGAAAAACTAAATATTTGTATCGGAACATGTGAATAAATAATTAAAAAATGGTAGTTAAAGAAAGCGAAATTTTTAAATAGAAAAGTTTTAGTTTGAAAAGTTTTCGTTATAGATAATATGCTTATAAATTATGAAAAATGTTTAGTTCTATTTACAAATATATTAAAATATAATAATAATTTATAGAATTATTTATCCACATAAAAATAATATTTTAGACAGTTTAGATGTTGAAAATTCAAATTTAAAATTGATTTTAATATTAAATTATTTTATTATTTTAATTTTCAATGAAGCTCATGCACAGTGGTAGTAGACAAATAAAAAAAATTAAATAGTATAAATAATGTTAAATACAATAAATATAATGAATTTTTCATCAATTATCGAGATATTAAAGCTAAAAAAGATTAAGTAAAAAAGAAGTTAAAAGTGGAGATTTTATAAAGCCCCAATATTCCCAAACCGGTTGGAAATTCGGCGATTTTCAACCAGACCAAACACCTTTTTTATTTTTTTTGAAATTTTATTTATAGACATGTTAATTTAGTTATGTTTAATTTACAAATTAAATTTTATTATTTTTGGAGATGTGTATATATTTATTTTTTATTTTTAAATATAAGGGTATCTAAGTCATTTTAAATAATTTTAAATGGATTAGATACCTGAATTTAAAAATTAAAAATAAATGTATACACATCTCCAAAAATAATAAAATTTAATTTGTAACTTAATATGTTTATAAAAAAATAAAAAAAAATTTAAAAAAAGTTTTTGGACCGGTTGGAAACCTGTCTGAAAAGATCATTTGGCGATTTTACATAGTATTACAACGTTCTGCCAATACTAGTGTATTTTTCATAATTTATACGTAATTATATTTTTTTAGAAGATTTTTTTTTGGTAGTGTGTATATTTTTTTAGAAGATTGATTGAGCTATTTTTGGTAGCTTAATAAAACAAATGATTTTTTTCCCATCGCCAAAACCGTTTTCATTAAAAAAGAAGGGTTCATTGCAGAAATACCAAGAGGTTAAATCACAGTCAAGCTTCTTCGTCCAGTCAAAAGGTAATTCAATCAAGCCGCTTGGTCCAGTCAAAGGCTCCCATTCTCGTGGAAACATTGCAACAGCTCGCCTTTTGGTTTCTACTTGCTCGTGTTTCCGGCGACGGTACATGTCTTCTAGCCTGCCTCTGATGGCATTGAGACCAAGGATGCTTTCAAACTGGAGAACTGTGTCAGTGTACCTAGATGTCAAAATTTATTTATTATTTTTTTGAAATTTTTTTACATAATTTTTAATCTAAATGTATTAAACATGCATATCAAGTTTTACTGTTTTTAAATATTTTCAGATATTTTTAAAAAAAATTTAAAATCAGTTATATTTTAAAAATGATAAAACCATCAAAAATCAATGAAATTTTTTAAAATAGTAACTTAAAAATGGCACTAATTTTAAAAAATATTCAAAAATAGTAAAAATTAATATATATATATATATTCAACATACTTAAATTAACAGTTGTATAAAAAAAAAATTTTAAAAATAATAAAAAAGGTTACATACACCCACATGCACTGAAATTAAGTGCACAACTATTACACTTCCTTCAAACAGCGTTTCAACGTCAATCGCACGACCAAAGCCCTGCTCTAAACCAAATTCCTCGAGGAAATGGAAGCTCGCGGTCCTTTCTCACTCGTGCTAATAAGCTAATTGGCTTTGTACTGGCGTTTATTTCTGCGAATATTTTAACCACAGCAGCCAATTTACAATTCGGGACAGATAGTCGTCTATTTTGCAAAAATCCCACAAATTGGTAAGCTTCGCTGCCTTCGCACAGTACGATGCACAATCGTAATAGCATTTTAAAATAAGATTTCAAAACACCAGTATTCTACAATTACGACAACAATGGATTTGTATGTACAAGAAACAAGGGAAAGCTTGGATGCATTACCAAATTGAATTGAAATCATCCGTGTCTTGCAGTGGAACCGCCCTTATTTTACCTTAACCTCCATGTTCATGTCTCGTCTCCAAATTGAAAAAAATTCACTTCCTAGTTGATATAGACAGCAATTTTACTACAATTTCGAGCTAATTTGGTACCACAGACATCAGCAGGCAACATTGCCTTTTGTAACCAACTCGAATCAATGTTTTGCTGCATCCAAACACAATGATGCAAATAATGAAAACCGAAGCCAATTGCAACTACACCAGGAATGCTTCTTCGTGATCTTGCAATTTTCAAACCTTTGAAATTGAAACCTCCGGCTTCGAAATCAAAACTATCAAAACCTCAGCCTCCTGCAAGTGCAATCATAAAGAGAAAGGAGGAGGCTTTTGTAAGGTTCATCCTCTGGCAACCTTAGAACTCTTGCAACCCTAGAGAATCCAACATGGGAAGCACAGCCAAAGTTTTTTTCTGTATCCGGTATTCGTTCCCCTTTCAAGAGCATCTGTGGTGATAATGCCCATTGCATTGCCCAAATAGCTAGAGGGCGCATGTAACATATTGATCTATATTGGCCATCTGTGTTCCAACCTTCTGGAGTTTGAAAAGAGTACCTGCATTTTGAATAGCTATGAGATAACTGGATTCCGATCCTGTGCACTCGGGTGCACTGAAGCCATTTTAACCCTTTTTTTTTTTTTGAAATTTTTTTATACAAGTGTTAATCTAAGTATATTTAACATGTGTTTCAATTTTTACCAAAAATGAAGTATTTTAGATATTTATTTTCGATTTTTGAAAATACCTAAAATGCCACTGACTTTCAAAAATCGAAAATAAATATCTAAAATACTCTATTTTTAGTAAAAATTGATACACATGTTAAATACACTTTGATTAACGCTTGTATAAAAAATTTCAAAAAAAAATTTTTTTAATGGGTTAATGCACCCGGGTGCATATGATCAGGATCCGAGATAATTTGCTCTTGAAATGACTGCAACCTCCAAAAAGGATAACCATTATTCAAGCTGTCAACAAATGGCCAGCCTTAAGCTTTGCCTTAATGATGTTTCTTTTTCACATTGTCATGGACCCATCCTGAGTACACGACACACCTTTGTTCCACCGAATGTCTTAATATCCATAATTGATCCCTTACTAAATCTTTTCAATGACACATACGAATGTATTCACCAATTGCTCAAAACTCAAAAACATATCAACGACATGAAAGTAGGATAAAGGAAACCAAAGATTTTGGATGGGCTCTACCCGACAGCAGTATATCTTAGGTTTTTTTTAAAAAAAAATTATTTAATGTCATAATTTTGAATTTACTACCTCAGAAGTGAAAAAACAATGCAAAATTTTGAGAAAATAAAAGGTCCAAAATATTTACCTGACGGCTGAAAATACAATGGACTGCAGGATATTTAGATGCTAAAATTTAGTGTGCTAAATATTTCGGCAAAAAGAATTTAAGAAATGAATAACAAGAACTCACCCAAACCCTTCTTGGGACCAGGCTGCTTCATAGATTCCACGTGCAGTCTTAAACGCAGTGTCCACCAAGCCTTCATGAATCATACCAGCAGCAACAGCATATGTAACTCCTGACCAGATCTCTCTTGACTGCATCGCCGTTTTGTCAACACTTCCATCAGGTAACATCCCATTCACTGCCCCTAGCTTCCCATCCTTTACCTTTAAAACATTGAAGTTGTAAACCTTTTCGAGTGCACTTTTTGCTCTATCTTCATCAACAATTGGCAAAAGACCACATGCTCTAGCATACCTGTAGGTCATTGTCCATCAAACCACAATGATTATACTTATGAGTTCTATGTGCACATATTTATCGCTGTAGTCACAAATTATCCCTGATAACTGAAAAAAGAGACAATTATTTGATAATTCTTCTCTGGGCTTTGCTACTATGAAACTGAGTGAAACTTGTACCTCCTTAGGTTTCCCTTTTTTTGAAGATCCAAGTTATGCATTGTATTTAAAGACATTTGGCCTAAATATAAGAAGTCAACTTGATTGAAGGCTTTTATAATCTATAGTGTTAAAAAATATGATTATAAAGTGCCTCTCATGCATTTGCACTTATTACGGACTATATACAAATCTAATTAAAATGATTTTTCATTTCATACAAATACTCATAGCAGGGAATATGATGCATGGATTGGATCTTTAACAAAATTTTAAAAAGGGAAACCTAAGGGGTGTACAGTTCCAGTCTCATGGGAGAAAGACTTATCATCTGTGAGAAATGAAAGCCAGGGGAGGGGGGAGGACCTGATGCGTCATACCATTGTCCAGCCAATTGGTCAGCTTGAATTGATGAACTTGAAGGTCCACCACTGTCATCATAATTGAAATAAGAGCCATTCCACAGCTTCTCATATACCATCTTTGCCTTCTGAAACCTTGCCCAAAAGTGATCTGCAGAAGCCTTGTCATCTACCAGACATGCCATTTCTGAAGCAGCTTGTAAAGCAGCCACCCAAAGACCACCAGTATATGCACTTACACCACTCACTGACCATGCATCGTAAGTCTGATCAGGAAAACCTTCATTCTCAATCATTCCATCCCCATCTTTATCAAACTGTTCCATGTATGCCATTGCCACATAAACAGAAGGCCATGTGGCCTGAGCAAACGACCTATCACCGGTTGCCACCACATCTCTGTACACTTGGAGGACAAATTTAGGATTCAAATCCTTCCATGTGCTTGTGTTGAAAAGGTTGTAAGCATTTACTTCAAACCATGGATCATTTTGTCCAAGATCATGAGGAACGGCACCAAGAACCTTTCTTGGCACCTGCTTGCAATCAGATAGAATTTCCATTTTTTCAGGATCATGCATCATAACTGCTGCTGCAAAGTCTCTTTGGATGTTTAGCTCAAGTTTTGGGAATAGCATAAGCAATGCAAATGATGAATAGAAATGAACATCATAAGTGTTCCACATGTGATACTCAATTCCTTCAAGATATAGGAATTGGCCAACATTTTCATCTCCTTCTCCAAGTAACGATGTTCCAAAAGCTGCAATTGATGTTTTTGGATTGTATATTTCCTCGAGCACAGATGTCATCCTGTCAAGTATGTTAACTGCAGTATCATCTTGGTGGAGAATACTGCGCGGGATTTTACCATTGAAGCCTAGCTTTTCAAGGGAGAACTTTCTTTGTTCAATGGTTACTAGATTCTGGATCGGGGGCAATCCATCTGCCAAATAGGAAATTTAAGTCTAAAGCTAGTCAAAACATTGTTCACAGATTAGATTCTGATCTTTGGGTACCTGTCCAAATTGTTCCTCCAGAATTAAGGAAATATAGTTCATTGAAGAGAGTGATGCGGTACCTGTACAGAACATTTGTGAGCATCATGTCTTCAAGGTGATGAACTGGCATAAGTATGCGAGTGTCATACATACCATTCAGGAAGTCTCTCATCCTGCAGAATAGTCCTTTGCCATGCATCAATTTGAGATTCCCAACGGCCATGCTCTACATGTTGAAAGCAAAATTTACAAACTCACAAATAAGCTACACCTTCAAACAACGGACCTCACATGATATAATTATGATATAGAAATCTCACATAAGCTGGTAACCGAGTGTCCAGTAAACACACTGGGCCTTAAGACAACCATAATGGATGGGCTAAGATATAAATACAGAGGAAAGACAAATGCATAGCTATCCAGTATCTGTTCCAATATTTCTCATATTTTTATATATATTCCATATAGCCATTATATAGCCATTTCAAAAAAACTTATTTTATTTTTTCAAATTTATTCATTTTATGGAGAAAAAAAAGTGAGGCGGAGATGCAGTTGAATCATCGACTTTAAGAAAACCTGCCTGGTGGATTTTTGTCAAGGAACATCACATCACCCTTTTCTTGAGTAAATAAAACGTTTATTTATCTCATCAAATATTTACTGGTGGTTTCATTCAGAAACAATTACCAAGAATTGCATCATGTACAAGTTTTGCTGCTGCATCACCGTGGACTCCATAAAATTTTGTATAGCGCCTGCAATTCAATTTTGCACATTGTCAATACATGATGCCATCTTTAATTTCTTGTTATTGATCATGGACTGGATAGTCTGGATTGCACACCTGTGATACCTCTTTCCACTATGAAATTTTATTTCAGGGCAGTCCCATGCCAAAGAGAATACAACAGTGCGCGTTCCCTGAGCTGGGATAGTTACAGAAGCTGCTACAGCTGCTCCAATAGATGATCCCGGTGGTGATGGAACCATGGTTTGGGTAGAATCAAGCAGGTCAAAGCTGCCATGCTATTAGAAGATAACCAAGTCAAGCTCTGTAGACATCCACAATGAAAAGGGGGAAGTGGAAACCATATCTTACCCTAATTTCAATTGTTACTAACTTTGTTGGATAAAACATTCTGAATATGATGATGTATTGTCCAGTAGTAGGAAAGTTCCACAGAGCTACAAGAATAGGTCTAGAAAACAAGGATATTTTAGCTTAGATTCCTACCAACGTGATTTCCTTTTTTTAAGCAAATGTTCTTATCCATAGATCTATTTGATGCTGGAATCCATCCTACTATTAATGTCGGTCAGTCCATTTCCAGAACAGACAAAACCTATGAGATAAGTAGCTGCCAAATCAATTTTCAGATCATTCAATTCCTTCTTTTTAGACATAATTTTTGTGCTATTGAACCTCCACCTTTTTTTTTTTTTTGCTTTTAATTATCGTAGAGGTATAAGAGATCACAATTATCTATAAAGAAGAAACAGAGGAATAAGAAAACCAACTGACAACTGAGCAAAGAATAACACAAAGTGCCACAAAATTACAAACAAGAATGCAGTCTTCTTACTACATACCACATCAAAGAACATTCCACAACCATAATGTAATAAGGAAATTTTTAGCTGATAACAAAGATTGAAGATGGAGGATCCAAATCAAGCTAGTGATGTTAAAAGGAATAGCAATGCATGCTTAGAACTTGTGTAAATGTTTTTTCTAGTGCTATGAATCCATATAACATCAGACTGATGCTTATCATGAAAAAATGACTAAATTGCATCGATATAATAAACAGTTGAATCAATCAAAAAACAAACAAACAGTTGAAAAACACAGACGGACCAAACCTCTTTAACTTCGTGCCACATATCTCTTGCTGAGAAACCCTTACACTCCCCAGATATCGTGAAATAAGGGCATTCAGAAATATGAACATCAGGGGTCTCTTGTGCTGCTATGGCAAATGTTACAGGGGATAGTCCATTTGTAGTCCTGCATGAATGCATGCACTTTAGAAGAAACATTCTGGAACTTCAATGTTCCTTCTCAAGAATTGATGAAATGATCAAGCAAAGACTTGGAGAAATTAAACAAAGGGAAGGGACTTACTTGTGATGCAAAAGGACCCCACGAACTCCATCATCAGTTCTGTAAGAGTTACAACCTTGCATATTAGCATGCACAGAAAACAACAATATGGAAATGGGAAGATCCACATTGATGACCTAGGTCTTTTTGGAATTCAGATAGGGTCTATTTTTTTATAATAGAAAAGGGTGTATTTAAGATACACACTGACGTCAACAAAATAGTAGATGACATTAGAAGATTTGGCTCTTTAATGAAAAATATGAAGGAATGATTCAAAATATGGGAAATGAGGAGAAAAAAGGAAAAGTGGTTATTGCATCAATCCGAAAAAGGCATATCAGAAAAACACCTTTCAAATATTTCAAATGCATCCAAGATTCCAGATGCACCACAAATGAAATCAAAGTAATTTTTATAACAAAAGGAAAGAAAAGGAAAGAGAAAGATTAAATTCTTACACAAATTTTGAATTGGTATGGTTACCAGAAAATTCAGAATTCCCACCAACAGAATTCTGCAAGGATAAATAATATATGAGTGAGCAAATTGTACTTATCTACTCTAATGAAGACAACAGAACACAAATTGCTAAAAATCATAAACAAGAGCAAGCTGATGTCATTGTATAGTCCAAAAATATTCATAGATTGATCATTGGGATGCATCTAGGACTACAGGGAGCCAGGAGAAAATCTACTTTTAAGTTTCCAACTTACAGCCCATGTGAAAAGCAAGGTAGCATCTGCAGGAGTCTTTCCCAGATTGGTTAGCTGGAAAGCCATGCAGAACGCGTTAGCAAATGTTCAGTCAATATTTTGGAAAGAATCAGGGACTAATTTCATTAATTTATCATACTGTGTATGTAAATACTACAACAGGGAAGCTGCTCTCCCGATAATTGTGTGGTATAAAAGGAGAAATCTGATGGCAGACTATTTTAAGCTCTGGATCAGGTTCACCTACATTGAGAAAGGGGAACAGTCAAGATCTCTATGAGAGAAAAGTTGTTCACAGACTTAATGAGTTATCATGATATCTGAGAATTACCATTATAGACAGTCCAAGCCCTAGGAAACAAAGCATGATAAGTTGAATGCTGCCCATTTAATTTCCAGTCCCAGGAACCAATCCCTGAAATAGCACTCTCTCTACATATCCAAATGATTTTAATAATATTTAGTAGAAAGAGGATATGAAAGCCCTCAAGCAAATTTTCCATAAATATGACAGCCACTAAAGCAAGAAAAAAAATTCTCACTTGAGTATTTTGGGGTTCCCTGGTGACAATACACTTGAATATTCTCTGCCATCTGGACGTGAAATAAATACCTATCAAGGAAATAGGGCACCATATTAAGAAACGAGAGTAGTGGTGAAATCTAACATAATTTGTGATTATAGATATAAGTTCAATGCACAAAACACTACTGGATTATTATTTAGGTCACAGCCTGTAATGAGAAAGGAAAAAAGAAATTGATATTCAATGCAAATAAGTTAAGTTATTTTTTACTGAGGAAACATTTTATATTGATGAAGATAGCAGTTTGACAGATGACAATAAGATATAAATAACAACTATTTCCCATTAATTCATCTGAAGCCATGAACTATTGTCATCAACTGTATATCTAAGTAATTAAGAAATTTGTCACTGTCGAACCCTCTCATTGCAAAGGGAATTTCAGTAAAAAAGCAGAACAATCTTGCCCATCTTCTTAATTTATACAGAAATCTAACTTACAGAAAATTGATTTGCTAAGACTGGTTTTTCTTCACAAACTTCAGGAAATAATTGCCAGCGTTGAAAATCACCTTTGAAGCTTCTTCCTATGCTCCCTGCACTGAGGTCAACAAACAAAACCATGAGGACAATTTCTTAAAAAGTAAATTTAAGATTATTTTGTTTGTTGTCAACTTCTGAGCCAGAGAGGTCAGATTATAGTTCACAAGCTATTGCTTTATATACTATTGGTGGATTTGAATAACCTCAATTCTATTGCAGTTTAACATTCTTCAGAAATTAAATGAATTATCATAAGTATAGTGATTGATTCAGAAATAGAATTTCATTGCAAACCCATAAGTGGGATAAGAAGGCCACTGAAGAAAATAAAACAAGATAGATTCTTCTTCAGCCAAACAATGGTGGATAAAACTCTCGAGTATGATAATATAGCAGACTGGAAGAAACAGACATATCAGATGTTGAAGTTTTAACAGGAAGAGACTCAGGTTTGTTTTCTTTTAGTTTTAGAAATGGACTGATGGTTTTGTGTAAGAAATAGGAGTGTTAATGGTCATGGTCAACCCATCAACTTACTCGTCCAACCGGTTTATAAATGGATTTGGGTCGAAATTTTAAATAAATGGGTTATGATCCGCCAACGCGTTCAACCATTTAAATAAATAAACAGATTAAGGGTAAGATTTGATAACCCATCAACCCGTTTAATAATCCATTTAACCAGTTTAACCTATTTAACTCGTTTAACCTATTAAAGTTATATATATATATATATAAATGTAAACTTATTGATTATTTTTCCCTGTTAAGTCTTCCTCCCGCCATCTAATTTTCATTTTTCCGCTACTGCCTTAATTCTATTTTTTCCTTTACTGCCCTATTTCGGTTTCTCCTCAACCGAAAACACTCTCTCACATCTTCCTATGAGACCATTGTCTACCAAAGTCTAGGCCTTCAAGTCATCTGCTATGCAACCTGTCAACCCATTTATTAAATAGGTTGTAAATGGGTTAAGATAGAAGTTTTTTAAATGGGTTAATAAACAGATAATGGTTGAAATATTTTAAATAAGTTAGGATTAGAATTAGGATTAAGCTCTGACCCGTTCAACTAGATTTGTAAACACCCCTAGTAAGAAATAACAACAAAGCATGACATATAGAAAAGGAATTTTCTAGAAATAGTTAAACACACTTACTACAATCCTTGACCATATAGGACTTGAGCAAGGTTACAACCTCAAGTTGGCAACTAGGTACAACAATTTATGGCATTTGAAAGACTATAGCGAGAAACCATGTGAAAATACTCCACAAATGCCCAACATGTTTCAGCTATTGTATAAAGAAAGGGAAATGTAGAAAGGATCAATTAATAAGCACCAAGGTATTAGAAAGAACAAAGCCTACCCCATGCCACCCAAAGGAACGCCATGAGAAGATGCTGACATGATTTGCTTATTGAAAGGATCAATTATTGCCACCTGCAAAAGAAAGCAATTTGAAGTCCAGAACATAAAGCTATTAGGATTTGAAAGTAGTTGGATTATAAACCAAAATTAAGTCCATGATAAGAAGAAAGCATCACCCGCCCTCTTGTGGCTTCTTCTTTGACATATCGCCAGAGTCGGAAACCAATGTGAGCCTTGCCCCAGTCAAGAATAACCATATTAGGTACTCATACATGAACCATTAAGAATATACGTGCAACCAGATAGGTCAAACAAGCACAAAAATACATCCTCTGATTCACAAGCTGCCAGGCGAATCGAAGACAACAATCCAAATTCATAAGAAAATACAAAACATTGGATATGTTACTGTGCTTGTCTAATGAATGAAAACTTGATATTTCCAAATTCATAAGAAAATGGTACAAAATTTTGGATATGTTACTGCACTTGTCTAATGAATGAAAACTTGCTATTTTCCTTCTTTGTCAATAATAATTGTCAAATATATGAGTACTATCCCAAAAGTGAAGTTAAACTTCTTGTATTCCAGTAACCATAGTGCTTTTAGAGCAGTAGCTTGATCAATTTGACTTGTGTCAATATTACCAGAATAGAAAACTATTGTGAATTCAAATTATTAAACTGGCAAGCTGCGGAGAGGCAACATAGACTTGGTAAAAATCCCCACCATGTTCAAGGGCCAAGGTAAATAGCCAACTCCATGTAAAGGCTACAACAACTAGCACGGACAGGCAAACAATCTAAAGTGCCACCAGCTTCTTTGGCCCCCTACAAGTGGTGGGTGCATAAAGTAAAGTGGTTTCGTATGAACCCAGCAAGCTAAAGATGCATGATATATGATCTAACTTGACTCTTAGTTCAAAATTACGAATATTAAATGCAAATCCTAGGAGGTTGGAACATAAATCATGTCAAAAAGCATTATTCAAGTACAACGGGAAAAGAGTACCATGTGCAACTTCTCTAGCAGAGTCAGGGTGAATTCTGTAGGATCATTTCCTTTATAGTTTAGTTTCCTTTGCCAAGTCAATTGGGCAGGCAGACCCAGGTCATCCTGAAAAGACTAAAAGCAATTTTTAAAAAATCTTTAAAAAAATGAACAATATTTTGTTATGCATGGCTGTAAGGATCAATTGAAGTCAACTTTTACATAGCCAAGTGGTTTGACATCAATGCGTGTGTGAATTAGGTGCTGGTCTCAATTTTGGGCTAGAGCAATAGTCTCCATTCGCATCAAAATAAAATAAAATAAAATAATCAACTGAAGTTTTTAAATTTTAATTGAAAAAAAACTTGCATGGTTAAAGAAAAGGCGAAGAATATTCCTTGAACTCTAATATCACTATGGAACCAGCTTACAGTCCTTCTTGCGACATGATCCTATCCATCCAATTCAACCCATTCATCAAATTTGTTCTTATACTCCACAAAACAGAAATCATCATGGTGCTTCTCCTTTTTCATCAGATTTGAAGTATCATTCACGAAGAAATTGGATCAGTAAAAAAGTTCAATCCTTTTACAATACAAAGCAGACTGCTGGCAGTGAAACAATTCCATATATCGTGACTGAATAAGAAAAGGAGCATGGAAATATCACGGTTTGCAATCAGCATCAGTTACTTCAGCTGCATTATATGGTTTGCAGTAGTCTAAGTGAAAAAGGATCAGCTGACTTTTGCGCAAAAGATAATATTTTTAAAGATCATAAATGACTTCCTAGCATATTATAACTTGCTATGGGATTAAATGAAAGACACATCTAGATTCATGGGGTACTTCCATAGCTACATCTCTACTGCAATAATATTGGGAGCTTCAGTATTCCATTCTCCGATCAGCATAGAACTGTAGAACATATTGATTGACTATGAAACACGCATAGCATTGATTTGTATCTGTTAGTGACATCCTACACAATAAAGTAGAACTAATTTCCAAATGGCACTCTCAAGTCTCAACATATTGGGGGTTTGAGAATGGGGTTACTAGTTTAAGGATTGAGCCAACAGCTCTGTATTTAATACAGAAAGAATATATATACTACTTGATGGAGTTTTCTAATCCCAGGGTTTGAAAGAAACGTTGATGTAAAATATTTGCTGACAGAATTTGAAGGAAGACCTGAAAATCCATAGTCTCGGAGCGTTACATAGCAACCAAAACAGACAAGCAATTAGCTCCAAAAGATAATGAAAAAGACACAATACCGGTTGAAGGTCTTCTTCATCTTTCTCATATCCGTGAAAACCATTCTCCAACATTTCAGTTCTGCGCTGCGCATTAATAGGTATAAAAGTATAGAAAATGTGAGTAAAATTATTAAATTCATCACCAAATGGAGATAAAAACAATAGGGATTTGCAAAAAGAGTAGATGTAAGAATCCTATATCACTGACTTGCAAAATTGTCTATTTGAGCTACACTTTAGGAATTCAAACATCAATGTGCAATAAGTTTATGTGATTAATTTCAGTAATTTGAAATTGTGTCAGGACAGAAATTTAGGTATATAACAAGGCAAAATGAGGGTCAAGTCTTCTGTGGCCACGGACAATGTCTGAGTTTACGAGATAAGGAGAAGAATATCATTGTTGGCTCTTTTTGTTGAGTCAACATTATGTATTTGTTCGTGTGTCTAACATGAGCACCATGGCAGATTTCCCTGACACCTCAACATCATACACCAGGCATATGATCTAAAAGGGGAAAGCAAAACTATAGGTTTTGCATTTAAATCCATAACAAGAAAAAAGTGTAGAAAATGGAAATACTGCCTTCTGCATTTGGGATTATGCTCCATTACAATATTAGGAAAAGTGTAAAGGTACTAGATAACATAAAACCATAACTTGCAGGGTTGAAAGAAAGGCTTCCCACAAAAGTTGGAAGGAAAACGGATGCATTGAAGAAATTAATTTCTATTAAAAGTTTGAGCCTCAGATGACTTTTTTTCCTTATTCCAATAACCTGCTATTTTCAATCATCGTAAATAAAAGGAAAAGTGATTAAATGAATAACCAAAGTGAAATTACCAAGATTGCTGGACCTAAAATGATATTATGCAAGTATGCACGTCAATCCATCAGAAAGATATCATTATTTTCACCATCCTGCAGCGGCAATAGACTGGCTCTCAAAAATTACATTATAGACCTTGAAATGCTAATGATATATCCTGATCAGTTTGTTTGGATTAACTCTATACCCTGCCTATCGAGCATCAACATTAAGCTTTTTGGTCCTACCATCATTTAAGCTAGTTCATTACGAAGTCTAACCCTCCATTACATGCAAGTGACAAACAATAAAAGCTCCAAAACACCCAAGTGAATCACGTAGGCAGGCTGCGCATGGCCCCAATCAACTCCTCATCTAGTGGAACTTATCATTGACGACTGACCATAGCCAGCCATTCAAATGCCAGAGTGATTGGATTCAACCAACTAATCTGCTTGCTTTCACCTTCCAAATTCTGACATCAAATATAGTTATCTATCAGTCTTCCATCTGGCAGCAGGACTCAATTCAAGAACGGTCCGGATTAATGGATTGTGTCCTTGCGTCCATTAAGGGAGGCATAGAGAAGTTGCCAGTACTAATTTCAGTTACGTTCTCTTGATTATTGCCTAATCAGGAAATATCAAAAATAATAAATGGAGTTCAAATAGCATCTGTGATCCAAGAACAGAAGTTTTAAGACAATACAGAAATTCCCAATCCTGCGCATCGAATTGCTCGCGGTAAACGACAATGGCATCAAGATGAAAAAAGACGATACAAGAATTCAGAGGCTTGACCCGAGATCCGACTGCCGGATTGAAATCTTCAGGCGGATCTTCGGGAAGAGTCCCCCTCGACTGGATTCGGTTGCAGAAAACAAATTGTCAGCGAAATGGGAATGTGGACGGAGTGTTTTGAACCGAAGGAAGAAACACCAAAAACTTCCAGAGAAATCGCTTTCAGAGTAGGAGAAGGGCGAGGGAGTTGAGTAACGCACGAATGCTTGCCGGGGTCTCAATAAATAGATATTTCAACTTTCCAACGGCTAAAGACGCCGGTGGTAGTTTGCCGAGATTTTCAGTAAACGGTGGTGATTCTAACAACTCAAGCACAGAAGGCCAGGACATAATCTGGACCGTCGAAATCGTTGCTGGACATACCAGTGCAAATCCTAGATCGCATTTGAAGTAAATACAATCTCTTTATCTCTCTCTCTCTTACTATCGAGTTCTCAGGCAGCGTGTTTAAACGGATGAAAGCAAATTCTCGACCATTGTTGACATCTAGAGACGGCCTGCTGAAGGATTAAGAAGCTTAGTTAGATACAGAAATGTTAGATAGAGAAATGATATAAGCATGTACTGATATGAGAAATGATCTTATTAGTCTGAGTTAAACTCACTTTAAACAATTCATTTATAACAACTTTTTTATTTTCTCTTCGTACGCTTGTTTATATAAATGTATTTAACATATAAATTAAATTTTATTATTTTTAAACATATATATATGTATATTTTTTAGATTTTTAAAAATAATAGTATTTTAAATACATAGATACACATGGATGTTTAAAAATATTTAAACAATATATATAAACATATATTTTTTAGTAAAACTTAGTCTATATGTTAAGTATAATTAGATAAATAAGTATATAAAGAAAAAAAATAAAAAATTTATTATAAATAAATTTTTGAAGATGAATTAAGTAGAGCATTTGCTTAGCCCGGACTAATAGTATCATCCATCCATGGTATATATTGAGAATGAAAAATATATGTTAAAAAATTTTTAAAATTGCATTGATAATGAAAAATATCTTAAGAACAGGTTATACTTTCCATTCGAGGATTTTATATCCTCCAGAACACCCCTTAACCATAATTTTAATTCTATCCAAATTTAATCTAAATATGTAATTTGATAGATAGAATGAGATATAAATAGAATAAGGTGATTGTATTATAAAGACTTGTTGTGAATGAGAAAATAAAAAATTATACTGACAATAAGAAAACTAGAATTAAAAGAGAAAAATAAACTTATGTATTAAAAATGTAAAAATATAAAGGAAATGAAAAAAGTATTTATTTTAGAAAAATGTCACATACCGTGCAACCGGATGATGCTCAACAGGCTTAAAGTATGGTGAATTGCCAAGGAAGCGCTGTTTAAAATATGAACGCCCCAAACATGTCTTTTCAAGGGTAGTTGGGGAATTATCTGCCTGGAGCAGCCCTGCCCCGCATCCGACGGCTAATAACTTCGCCTTAAGGCTGCGGAAAAAGAATTTAATTTTATATTGCAATTAGCGGATGCGATTTCTTAAAATCATATTCATTAACTATATTAATTAAAAAATTTTCAATCAAACTTATTTTTCGTATTTGAAACACAAGGAATATTTCTATTAAACCAAATTTCATAGAATTAATTGCATGGAACTTTTTATGTTGATCATTGATACAAAGTTTAATTCATTTCTTATATTTAGTATCATTTGTTTAGCTTCAATACTAAGTGTAATTTAAATTTAATATGTGTGTAATTCACATTTTTCAAAAATAAATACATTCATGTGTAAATTAATAAAAAAATATTTAGATCTATTTACATATATGTTAAAATATTTTAATATTTTAAAATTTATTTATTCTCATAATAATGATATTTTAGACGATTTAAATGTCAAATATTGCTTAAAATTGATATTTATAATTATTTTATTATATTAATTTTATACATTTATATACAAAGCTCATGTATAGTATTTCCGGACAAATAAAAGATTTTCTATTATAATAAAAATAATGTAAAATATAATAAATTAAGTAAAATTTCTATCAACGGTCTAAATGTTAAAAATAAAGAGAATTATATAGAAGAAAAGTTTCATTCAATTATCCCTAAATCTTTCTTCCTTGAATACAAATGAAAATGACCATTTATATCTTTTCAAATAGACACTATGGATGTGTTTTGTATTAAATAAAAAAAAATTAGTACAAGTTTTTAAAATGAAGAAAATAATGTCATGTAAATAAAATAAAGTTAAAATAAATTTAGCAGCAGTTGAGAAATAATTTTAAAATAAAATAAACATGAAAAGAGAAAAATTTTAGACGTTGACAAATTTCATCAAATGTAAAAGCAAAACACACCTGACACTAACATAGCAGAGCTGCGTAAGGTGAGGTAAACGCCGGATACTTAATTACAGATGATTTATAATACATTATTTTGTTTGCATAATCTAAATTATCAAACATGTTTTCTTAATTAGACAATTAATAGTAAAAATTTTCAAATATGAGTGAGTTTTATTACAATTTTGAAAGTAAGCGTTGAAATTTATCGCTACTGCATTCCAAGTAACGGTCTGATTTTATATTTTTTTAAATATACGATTAAAGTATTAAACACAGCGTTTTTATATTTTAAATAGAAAACTAAGTTACGAACAACCCATTTCATACGATAACCGGCATACTCATGTGTCGTTTTATTTAATTGAACGAAATTAAAAGTTCATTTTAAAATTTAAGAAATAAGAGTTTCACATATAAAGTCTGTTTATCAATGAGTATAAAATGTCATCTTAAAACTTTTTAATCTAAAATTTTTTACTCTTCATAACTATTATATTTTTAAATTATTTTTTTTACATTTTTTTTATATAACTATCATACTTTTCAATTATTTTTACACAATTGACTATACAACTAACCTATCTTTTTTAACTTTATTCTCTTTGCTCTTTATCATTAACCTTATTTGACAATTTTTACTTTCCAAAAATTTTCATAAGAAGTTTTATCCATTCCCAAGCACACTCATAATTATCATAATAATTTTAATTTTTCAGCATTGTCTATATTTTAATAATGTGGTTTTTTCTTATATTTGACCTCCTGGTTTATGTCATCATCTCTGAGGATTGACCCAAGCGCCGCATCACCCTTCTTCTTTTTCGATAATGATTACGACAGTGGCAAAAATTTAAAACCAATTATCATATTTGTCGACGTACATTTATTTATGATTACAAAAATCTTGTGTATTTAAAATTTATATATTATAATCTTTAAAAGATAATAGTCATATATTCATCGGACCGTGATCTTCTCGTATCAGTCCACGTGTAAGCCTAAGGTGGCCCCATCTCAAACCAATTTGAAACACCATTTTTTTAATATTTTAAAAAATTTTCAAATAAAACTGTTAATCTAAATATGTATTATCTATAAATTAAATTTTTATTTTACCATATTTAAATATACATAATATTTATTTTATATTTTTAAATACAAGAGTATTGTAGTCAATTTCATAAAATGACCACAATATCCTTATATTTAAAAATATAAAATAAATATATCTCCAAATTGATTTATAGACGATAGACCCTTTGATTAATTGTTTTATTAAAAAATTTTCGAAAAAAATAAAAATGGGTATTACGACTGGTGCATGACCGATCGTAAAATATTTAGTCGTATTCACCCAAAAAAATAATAACTTTTTACAAAATTTAAGTTTTTATAACATTATTTTGGAAGTATGATAAAAACTACTGGATTTAATAAAATATACCACCTAGAAAAGTTTAAAATTAAAAAAAAAAGGAACCTCTAGGAGACCAGCTGTATAGATTTATTGCCATTTATTTTTCCCCTCATTATGAAGTAAATTTGACATTCAAAAAAATTACGAAAGTTTTTCTTAAAAAAAATAAGAGTGATGTAAAAAGATAAAAGTAATGATTAAAAATATAAAAAATAAAGTTAAAATAGATAAGACTATAAAAATGTAAAAAAAAAAATAACTAAAGAATAAGGGTGTATTTGAGAAATGTTAAAAAATTTTATGAAAAGATTTTTAAATAAGAAAAAATGACATAATATGATAAGGGTATTAACGAAGAGTAAAGATAGTAAAGTTAAAATAAAGAAAAGTAATCTTGTTAGCTTAAGCTAAGCAAACGTTTTGCTTGGCTAGCCTCAAAAAACTTTTTTATAATATTTTTCCTTTTTTTAAAAAGCTCAAAAAATATAGACATATATTCAAAAATTGTAAAACTTGGTTTATATATTAAATACACTTGGATAAATAAGTTATAAAGAAAAAACAAAAAAAGTATTGTAAATAGATTTTTAAGATGCGTTAAGCGCGACATTTCCTTAGGCTAGACCAACAGAGTTACTCCTCTAAAATAAATAAGTTAAATATATGAGCATGATGTAAAAATAATTAAAAAGTAAAATACTTGTATAAAAAAATAAAGAAATAATTTTAAAACCTGTTAATTATAAAAAGTGAAAAGTTTTTATTTAAAAAATTTTAGAGGTAAACAAACACCCCCTAAGATAGATAATTAAAATATGATATTGCGGAGAAAATCGTGTAAAAATGTGGAGAAAGTTTTGCAAACTTCTTTAAGAAACGAGCCCAATTTTTTTGCCAATGCTTCAGTTTATTACTTTCAGGTGGTCCGTTTATGATGTAGCAAGTAAATTATGAGTACAGAAACCTAAGCACAAATTCTGAAAGAAAGTTCGTGATATTATTTATAGTTTGCCGAAAAAGAAAAAAGAAGAACATAATATTATTAGGTGGTGCAGGATAATCCTAATCCTAATAAGACTACTGCGTAAAGAAATTATGTAAAGACCAAACAACTGAATTTTGCAGAAAAAAAAAAAACAAAAAATCAGGGTAGGAAGCTCTGACAGCCCTAAGGCTAAAAAGTACTTAAATGGTGTATTTTGACTTTGAATTCTACCTCAAACGAGTTTCATGAGGATCAGCACGACTTCGGCTTGAAAAGAAACTCACCTTGAATCAAAGGTTGTGACAGTTCGAATTCATCATTATGTAGAAACTTTTCGCTTAGCTTATTGAAGATCCGCACCTGTAGGAATTCATCCACTTACGTTTTCTAGGACAGTTTCCTTTATTTTAAAGCGAGGCCGGAATCATTCAAACATAACCATAGTCCAATTACTACCCACCCACCCACGCTGATACTGTTTATAATAAGGACTGTAATCCGACGTTTTTAATCATTTCGTCACCTGAAATATTATTTTGGACCTTGCTTAAACCAGCCTTATCCTTCGTTCAGAAGGAAAAATCGACCTGGGCTTGCAGACTGGTACCTCTAAAATTGGCACTTTTGGCTAAAGTTGTGGTCACTGCTTCTTGTTCCGCAGACTCTGCAGACTACGGTGAAATTTTACCCCATATTCATGTTTTTGATTTCGTCTTAGACTTGCACAACAGAGCTGATTCCCATGGTACTGTGGTGAACGAAACGGATCCTGGTTATTTGCTCCCGATTGCATATATTTATTTTTTGAAAAAAATTTTACATACTTATTAATCTAAGTATATTTAACATATATATCAATTTTTACCGTTTTAAAAAATTTTATATTTTTTTCTAACTTTTAAAAATCTGTAAAAATCTAAAAATATTTTTAAAAAAGGTAAATTTTGGTAAACATGTTAAAAATGCTTAAATTAACAATTTTGTGTAAAAATTTTTAAAAATTTAAAAATGAGTTATATGCATCTAGGAGCAGTAAGTCAAAATGCTCCCAAGAGCATATAGTCGAAACCCGAACGATATCGTGGATTGTGCCCGCCGAGGAGAAGACAAGTTACAACATGTTTCTTCTTTAGTGTTCGTTTATTTTAACTTAGAATTTCTCACTTTCAATAACTATTTTAATTATTTTTCACATTTGTTATACAATTATTTTATAATTTAATCATTTCTGTATAATTATTTATACAATTAACTTATGTATTTTAACTTTTTTCTTCTTATTTCTCATCATTATTCCTACTGTGTTACATCATTTTTTTTTAATTTAAAAATTTTTATACTAAAAACTTTTCATACAAAAGTTTTATTACTTTACAAACACACAATTTAAAAAAAATAATATCAATTCCAGAAACTTGAGGTATTAATCTGAAAATTCTCCGGAAATTAACTCCAGTTTTACATGAGAAAGAATCTTAACATCCCAAAACCGCCGGCAGCATTTTCTTTTAGGTCAAACTGTATTTATATTCAACAAAGCAGGGAGGATTGGTGTAAGAATTATGTAATATAACCGGGATAAAATAGGAAGGAACAAAATAGTTATATAAGAGAACGATTAGAATACTGAAATAAAATTAAAAAGGAAGGTAATTAAATAATTAACGTATAAAATTGATTTTCATGGAGCGCGAGGGAAAGGGAGTTTTCCACCACCTCACCGCGCCATTCACCGTCTCTGCTACCAAACGGTGGCTAGAGCAGATTTTTGAATTGGTCTCGTGGATTGAGGTTACGGGGTTGGGACCGGCGAGGTTGATTGGTCAGAATAAATAATGGGTTACTCTAGATCGGATACCTTCTCAGGTTGTTTTCTCTTATCCGCATCTGTTTTTCGAGTGGTTTGGTTTGAGAAAATAAATGATAAAAGTTACTCCACCTGCAATCTCATGCGATTTCTTGATTCATGATTAACTTTCTTTGTTGCGTACCCAAAAAAAAAAAAAAAAAAGCTTTAAAAGAGCACTTTTTTCCCTTCTTTCCGGAAACGATGAAGCGGTACATGTTTTTTATGTTTTTTGAAAATTTTTTAATACGATTAGTAATCTAATATATTTAATATATATCACTTTTTACTATTTTTAAAGATTTTAAAATTTTTAAAAAAATCTAAAAATCTCTAAAAATGGTAAAATTTGATACATACGTTAAATACATTTAAATTAAGAGTTTTATAAAAAAAAATTTAAAAATAAAAAATAGATTAAGTACTGCATTCAATTGGATCCCGGTATTTGGTTATTTGGGCACCAATTTATAAGCGCTGAATGATGGTCTAAATGTACAGCTCAACGAGGCTAGATAAGTGCTGGATGATAGTCTAAACGCGAAGCTCAATAACGCCCAATTATAAATCGGGCTTTAATCATGCAAAAGTATAAAATATGCAATAAATTATTTGATTTATCTGAGCCATTAATTCAACATCTAATTGTATAAAACATCATAGCTGAATGATCATATGCAGCATTACAGTACAGATGTTAAAATATTAACTTAAGTATATGTTTCACAACGTATAAAAACTTTTCAATCTAAAATCTTTTACTTTTTACTACTACTATATTTTTAATTATTTTTTTACAACCTCCTGTATAACTATCCTACTTTTCAATCATTTCAACACAATTACCTGCATCTAATCTATTTATTTTACATTTATTTTCATTGTTATTCCTATCATTTCACATCATTTTTTATCATTTTAAAAATTTTTACACAAAAAACTTTTCATAAAAAACTTAGCATAAAACTTTTTAAACTAGGGATGCATTTGATTTTAAAAAAAAAATTTATCTAAAACTTTTCAATTTAATACTTTGTACTCTTCACGATTATCTAAATTTTTAATTATTTCTTAGTATCTTTCTGTATAAATTATCATATTTTTGAATCATTTCTATACAATTATCTGTACAACTAACCTATTTATTCTTCGTCGTTAATCTTGTCATATCCTTTTTTTTTACTTCATTAACCTTTTACAAAAAAAAAAGCTTCTTATTTTAGAATTTTATCAATTTTCAAACATACCTTAAAACTTTTCAAAATAAAACATTCCACTCTCCATAATTATTTTATTTTTTAATAATTTATTCATATTTTTCTCTGCAACTACATTTTTTTAATCATTTTATACATTTATCTATAAAACTCATATATCTATTTTAACTTTATTCACTTTACTTTTCGTTATTATTCCTATTATATTACATTTTTTTTAAAAAAAAAAAAAATTTTCACGCCAAAAACTTTTCATCCAAAAATTTTATTACTTTCCAAATACACTCATTATTTAGTTTACTCCTTATCATTACTCTATTTTTTTCCAAATTTGTTTCCATTTTTCTACCTCTTTCAAGACACGCCTAGAGTGTAAAAGTTTTTTTTTTTTTTTTTGTCCTTTTCTGAGTCCTACTTTTATAGCATATAAAAGACAACCGAAAACAAAAGGTCGGGTTAAAGTGTCAAAGCATGATAAATTTTGTAGAAAATTAAAAATCAAGTGCATTAAGCGATTAGTATTTTACCACATGCGGACAAGCTCTTAATTTTTTTTCATAAAAAAGAGAGCACTAAGAGATCCACCATCCACGCTCCACGCCACCAGCTTTGTTGTATTCTTGAGCTAGGAGTCTAGGAGAGGCTCTTTTTCTTTTTATTTTCCAACTAAAGCTTCCCAGCCACCGTAGCCCGATGAAGGTCTTTGCTTACAAGATTTTCCCCTTCCCTTAATTTCCACTCTTCATGTTTGCGTTATTTGTCATCCACTTGTTTTGAGCGGTTTGATTTTGCATCTCCATTTCTCTCACGATGGTTGAATAGGTTAAGAATGAGATGAAACTAAAAAAATGTAGATGTATATTATGATCTAGAAAATTATAGTGGAAATGAAGAAAGTAGAATTGGAACTTGTAAAAGTAAAGTAATCCTGTTGGTTCGTGCCAAGTAAATACCCTGCTTAATCCGACTTAAAAAATTTATTTACAATATTTTTTTAAATTTTTTTTCATACACTTATTTATCTAAGTATATTTTTTTGATATGTGTATATATATTTTACAAATTTTTAAAGTTATGTATATTTTAAATCTATATACGTATAGATTCTTAAAAATATTAAAAAAATATATACATATATCTAAAAATGGTAAAACTTAATTTATATATTAAATACACTTCAATAAACAAGTGTCTGAAAAGCACAAAAAATTATTGTAAATAAATTTTTTTATTTGGGCTACGCACAGCATTTGCTTAACTCGGGCTAATGGAATAATTGCTCTTTATGCATTGCTAATAATGAATTTTTAGAAATGAAATTTCTTTTAGGAATGTAAAATTTCATCTCATCTCTTTTTTCATTCATTCATCTTAATAGTCTTTTATTTTTAGAATGTGTTTAAAAAGTTATAAAACTCTTGGATGAAAATTTTTTAAGGTGCTCGGATGTACCAAAAAATATTTCAAATTAAAACTTTCTAGTCTAATCTTAAAAAAAAAACCTTTCAATCTAAAATTTTTCGCACTTTATAACAACTCTAGTTTTTTAATTATTTATTCACATATTTTTATATAATTATTCTATTTTTCGATTATTTCTATACAAATACTTGTATAGTTAACATGTCTATTTTAACTTTATTCTCTTTATTCTTCATCATTATCCTTATTATATAACATCATTTTATTATTTTAAAAACTTTTACACCAAAAACCTTTTTTTCTAAAAATTTTATCAATTTTCAAATATATCTTTAATATAAAGAGAAATAATCTTGTTAGTTCAGGCTAGTAGGTGTTTTCCTTAGCCTACCTAAAAAAAATTTATTTTTAATGTTTTTTAAACTTTTTTTTTGTACATTTGTTTATCTAAGTATATTTAATATATAAATCAAAATTTACTATTTTTGGATATGTTTATATATTTTTTAAGATTTTTAAAAATAGTGGTATTTTGAATATATATATATACACATAGACATTTAAAAATTTTAAAAAAATATATACACATATCCAAAAATGGTAAAACTTGATTTATATATTAAATAAATTTAGATAAACAAGTGTATAAAAAAATTATTGTTAATAAATTTCTTACAATGGGATAAACAAGACATTTGCTTAATCTGGGCTAACAAGATTATGCTTCCAATATAAAAACTTTTAAAATTGGAGAATATGATGTAATATAATAGGGATAATGATAAGGAACTAAAAGAATAAAGTTAAAATAGATATGTTAGTTGTATATATATTTATGTAAAAATGATTGAAAAGTAAGATATTTGTATATGAAAATGTGAAGAAATAATTAAAAAGATAAGGATTGTGAATAGTGAAGAATTTTAGATGAGCATGTTGGGTAACATAAAAAACCTTTCCAACCAAAATTTTTAAATCGAAAATTTTCGTTCATTTACAACTACTATATTTCTTAATTATGTCTTTATATATTCATATATAATTATTCTAATTTTCTATCATTTTTATATAATTATTCATGCAACTTATCTATCTATTTTAATTTTATTCTTTTTACTCTTTATCACTGCTCTTATCATATCACATTATTATTTTTCATTCAAAAATTTTTTATCGAAAAATTTTATTATTTGCTAAACACATCTTAAAAAAAGTTTAGTTTGAAAATTTTTTGTGATAAACAAGCACTTTTATTTTAGAAACTACTTTTGCTCACAACTCTTTTTTTGTAAAAATAATTAACTTTGAATTCTGTTGGCTCTCAAATGCAATTGAAGACAATCGATAATAACTTTTGACATGCTCTACTTAATCTCAATAATTATTAATTTCAAAAATTACTTTTACATCTATAATATTTCATTTTAAATTTCTATCATACTCGTATAGTCGATAACCATTAACTACTCTAATCAAAAGGTGAGTTCACCCCTCTGTAATTTTTTTGAGTGAAAATTCAACCTTAATATGGCACAATTCATGTTAATAAATCATTAATTTATAACATTAAGTAATTTAATTATCATATTGAGATCTTTATCAAAAAAAAAATTATCATATTGAGATTAAATTATTTCAATTAAGAAAAAGTTGAAAGGATAAGATCATCTCTTAAGCCGGAAGTTAACCGTTATTTCAATTCCATAAGTACAACCGAAATTTATGATGAAATGTTAATGTTATAAGTATAAAAGAAAATTTGAAACATTATAAATATAATAGGAATTATAGACAAATATTATGAGTATAAGAGGAATTTTTTCTTAAATAAGATATAAAAAACATTAAAATTTATTGAAAATTTAATTGCTCATCGGTAAATGACTTATGATGATAATGATTACTAAATCAACAAATGATTTGATGATTTTAGAAATTAGAGTTAAAAATATAATACTTTTTCATTAAAAAATGTAATACTTTTACATAATATCGAATTACCAAATGATTTGACGATGTTAAAAAAATCAGCGCATGTATTCATGTTTATTTATTAATTTTTAAAAATTAAAAACATGTTAATATATAAAATTTAGCATGAGAATTGAGAAAAAGAAATCTTATATATCTATATATATAAAAAAAGAATATGCTTTTGGCTGCACACACCACAAGATCGCGACCCTTCGATGATTGCTTACAAATATTAATTGCGTCATTTTTACAATACATGTGGTAGTGAGCAAGAATTGTCCCCCGATCTATTTGTGAGATTTAATTATTTATTTGAGGCAAAATTTAATAAAAGAAATTGAAAACTATTGATATTAGCTATAAATTCCCCAAAATAAATATACAGTATAGAAAATTTTTAAAAATAAAATTTCACTTTTTCCTTCTTCAACAGTTCAATTTAGTTTTTTTTTTTTTAATTTTGAATTTAGGGTGTGTTTTGATGAATAGAAAAGGTGCGTAATAATATTGGTTACGTATTTTCAGACAAGATAAAATTATGAGTAAAATATAATTAGGCGTGTATTTGAATTTTTGAGAAGTAGACAAAAAGTGTGTTTGGAAAGTTGAAAAGTGTTGTATATAAAAGTTATCAAATCAGTAGAAAATAATATAATAGTATAGGGGTAATAATTGAGAATGAAAAGAATAAATTTAAAATAAATAGGTTAGTTGTATTGGTAGTTGTGTAGAAATGATTGAAAAACAGGATTGTTGTATATAAATATGTATAAAAAATAATTAAAAAAATAGTAATCATGAAGAATGAAAAATTTTAGACTAAAAAATTTTAATTTGACAACTTGGTCAGGTGGCCACACGCACCCAAAATGGTCGAAAAAACACGGCTTAACTGTTTGAAAAGCGACAAAAATGCAAGGAAGCGTAGGATGGATTTGCTTCCATTTTGCAAAGTGAATCGGAGAAAAGCCAGTGACGAAATGCAGTCCGGGAACGGTCCCATCCACGACCTGAAGCGGGCCATGTGAAAGCCCGGAGGCCCGAAGCATTGCCCATTATTCCGCTCCATGAAGATCGACCTCGCCACCACCAGGTGGCAAACACCCAATTGTACTGCTCCTGCGGGAAAGAGACGCAATATAAGAAAAGATATCCGGCCGCTTCCGCTCTATCCTCTGCAAGAAATCAATGGAAGAAACGGCAAATCTTCCGCCGCTCTCTGAAGAAGATACTCAAGAATCTGTTGATCTCCCATCGTTTCCGCGCATCCCTGATCGCCCTGCAACTCGGTAAGAATTCACTGCGTCAAAATTTTTGGTCTCATTCCAATCTATTGTTCCTTCCCTGATTTCCCTGTAACGTTGGATTTTGAATTTTGTGCTGGTCTCTCTCTTTCGTTTCTCGCACGGCAAACCGACTTTTCACAGCACTATCGCACACTGTCTCTCGTTTCGTCTTGATGGCAGAAATCGGATTTCGGAAAATTCTGCAAGATCGATTCTTCTGTCACATGCCATGTGTGTTAGACAACGAAAGCATATCTCATGCTTGGGAGAGTTTAGACGATGAACTGCATTGGGAATGCTGTAAATGAAAATTTTAAGAAAGAGATAGCAGTGTTCATTGAATTGGATTGAAAGATGAAGCAATAAAAGATTACAGAATTTATCTTGGCATTATTCGTGATTGAGTTGGTTGCCCCTCCAGCATCGTTGAATTCCTATCAATGAAGTTTGTTTGAGTTCAAAGAAAATAGAATCATGACAGTTACAATCTAAGATGGATACTTTAGTAATGCTGTAAATATTGATTTAGCTTTTGTCCTTTTTCTGCCTTGGAAGCAAAAAAAAAAAAAAGAAAAAGAAAAAGAAAATCAGAGACGCAAGCGCTTCAGGACAATGTAACCGTAAGTGGTTTTTTTAATGGATTTCGAAAGCGAGGTGGAAAACTTTGGTGAAATGCTCTCAATAATGCATTTCGTTTGGGAAACTTCCGCACTTTCATAACTTTGTTAGTTTAGTTTAAAGACGTTGTTAACCACGAGAAATCAATGAACAAAATCAATTTGGATGAAAATGCCTAACAAATTCTATGGAATAAAAACGCAAACAGTTTGAAAGTAATTTTTTATTGGAGAGTTGGCTTGCCTTGGTGGCAAGCGTTGAGCATACCAAATTTTGGATAGAATTAATACATGACATAAAAGGGGTGCTTAAACTTAAGGTTTCTGTGGAGGCATGAACTTGGAGAAAGTATCAATTCAAAATTCAAAGCTTTCAGTACAACTATGCTTGATTCAGCTGAATCTCATCTCCCAATGGTTGACAAGTAGCTGAAACAATCTAAATAATGACTGTTTGATGTAGCTGATGTAAACACCTTAAAACTGACAGAAAGAATTTGAGTAAATCAAGACAGCATCCAAAGGAAAAACACATCTTCCTATGTTTGTGGCTTATCTTTGAAAATTGTTTTGTCAGGAATCAGGTGCTTCTACAAACTGCAACAGTTTCTCTGTTTTAAGAATATAACTAAAGCACTAAGTCTAGGGGTCAGTTTCGCTACACTTCTATGTGTGAATTCCAAGCATATAAAAATACAACACAATATATTCAAATCTCATTTGGCAGGGTGGTCACTGCTTTTGCAATGGCACTCTTATTTTTGCTTTAATTCTAGCCTGAAAAGTGAGTAAATAGAAAATGAGAAAATATTGCTTCTCTGGAAAGTGTGTAAAGAATTTACTGGAAGTCAAGGCTGCTCATAGCATCATAGCCAAACAGATCATAAGTTACATCAAGCATATATGTTATTCACTCTCTGTGGTGCCTTAAGAATCAGTGAAGCATTGGTGTAATTTCACACAAGTTCATTTTCAATAACATAGTTTTCAGCTAACATTCCAAGCTTCATACGAAGTGTAATATGAAAGTAGCCAGCTCGATAATCTAGATTTTGGATTCATTCTTTACAGTTATTTTCAATGTCTCCATTTTTGACACACTTGTACTTCTACTTTTCTTGCCTCCAAATGCCATTCTTTTGGAAGAAGTCTTGTGGTTTGCCATGAATGCTGCCTTAAAGATGTTGCATGCCAAAATTGGGATTACCTTGCTTAACATTAATGATTTTGCATGCAGAAGTTCCTTGCAGAAGTACTCACCACTGGAGTGGAAAGACTACTTTGATCAGGAGGATGATGTTACAATATCAGAATCAAATGATGTGAGTAATCATGTTCATCTTTTAACACAAAATTGATAGGTAAAGGAAAACACAATTTTCATGCTTGTCTTTTATTGTTCAGGTCTTTCACATATACACAGCAGGATCTGAAGGACCAGTTGTATTCTGCCTGCATGGGGGAGGCTATTCAGGGTAATCCTACTGATCACATTATCATGCAACTTCTGTTGTAGTTAGCTACTTGTGTTCCTAACAATATCTATATCCCAGTGCAAATCAGCTCAAACTCTGTTCATTTTCTTATATAGATCAGATTTATCATTGTATTGATTCTTCATAAAAAATGGAACTTTGCTGCAATATATTTACTCTTTTCCATCCTCTGGTCCTCTTATTGTTTGAACTGTTTGTTCAGCTGATATTCACGGTCTACTCCTGAAATTTTACTTCTCCTGGCCTCTTTGTAACAAATCATTGTTTTTCCTGCATTTCGTGGTAGCTTTCTCAAAAGTACTTGTTGGGGTTCTTATGTCTAAACAATGGCCAGACTTGCTAGACGGATTGTCATTCAGTTTCTTGTGTTGTGTTGGTAACAGATGTTCATTCTAAAGGGCCAGATTGGTAAAATGGAGTGGACGAGATTATGAGAATGGATTGGAAAATGATGTCAGCCATGGAGGGAAGATGTGAACCATAAAGAAAGTAAAGTTAAACCAGAAACCTGACCATTTCTTTTAGAATAATTTGTGCAACTAAAGTCCAAAGTTCATCTAAATCAAAGCTTTACATGGTCATCGTTTAAAAGCAAATACAAATGTCATAGTTATTAAAGGTGCCTAGGCTCAAGGGTTACTTAGGGATGCCTCTTGAGCCCTGAGGTGCGCCTAGTGCACCTGATTTAAGTTGCTCGAAAATATAAAAACTTCTAACATTAAAATAGAGTTGACTTCTTTAATTTCACTTTTCTTTTGCAATTAAATGTTAGAAAAATGAAATTTGCAATTAAATTAGAATTGTATTCTTTTCAGGCTTTCGTTTGCATTAGCAGCAAGTAAGATCAAGGAGAAAGCTCGAGTGGTAGCCATGGACCTGAGGGGACATGGGAAGTCATCTACAGATAATGATCTGGATTTATCCATAGATGTAGGCTTTCTGATAACTTTCAAGCAGACTAAAAAGGATGTATCATTTTATGCTAATTTTTGCTTCTTTTTTAAAGAGCACACCATTTTCTCACAGAAATTGTCGCCTTGTTAAAAAGTAATTTGGACCTTATCATTTGCAGACACTATGCAATGATGTTGTGAGGGTTCTGAAGACAATGTATGGGGATTCTCCACCTGCAATTGTGCTTGTTGGCCACAGGTTTTCTCATTGCCATTAGTATTGCTATTTTCTCATGATGTTTATACTTTTTGGTCAAGATCTCTTGTCAAAATTTTCTCTCTGTTCCTTTATTCCATGTGGTGTTTTCCTGAACACAGTTATCAGTTTTAGGTTTATTTATTTATTTATTTATTTTTTGGTGTAAATTACATAAAGCCATAAACATTTGCAAAAAGTGGTTCTTCAGTTTGCATGCCTGATTCCTCTCGATGACTTTGAATGTACATAAACTTGAAGATGTCCAACATGTGATTTTTCCAGAATTCAAGCTTTTGCTGTTTGCACAATGTATATTCAATTATTAGTGGTTTTTCTTGCACCATGTTTTGCAAATTGCCATTGAGGGCATAACTCTAGATTGACAAGAATGGAAAAACAAGACCTACGTAGATTTACTTAGGCGGGAAATCGTGTCTCAGGATAAATGATGATGCTAACAATTTTCAAATTAAGTTCATGAACATTTAAATCAGTTCCTCGGGAATGTCCTCACTTTTACTATACAGAAAAGAAGAAAGTTCTAGCCTACTAAGGAATTTTTCATTTGTAAGATTTATGCAGTATCCTCCCCTTTGTGCAGCTAATCCCATCAGTTCAGTAAAATATGATATGGCTATGCTGGCACTCAAAGGTTATGTACAAAAGTGCTTGCTGATGACTGGTGGATAACATGACTCTTATGTGGAGTTCAACATGGTGCTATGCTCCAGCTGCCTCAAGGTCAGCTTAAGCTCAAACCTGAATCATTAGCCAAACTTGAAAAAGCCCTAGCTTTGTAATCGAATGCAAGCCTCAATCCACACAAATGTCTACACAAGCACACTCCATTTGAGACGTGCGCAGATATCTGAGTCCTAGCCTTGGTGACTAATGCCAACCACATCAAAGGTATATCATGGGCAAGCACACGCGTATCTGAGCGATGTATAGTCCTTATACCAGCATGTATGTATATACCCATTAACAACATCTGCTTTGTTTGACTGACCTCACAAATGAGAAATGCAACATATCCTACTTCCATCACAGACCATCTTGGCTTTGAATTTCTCTGTCCATTACTTTTACAATCATCTTCAAAAGTGGCACATTAAATTTTATACTATGTTTTAATTGTGATGTTATGCAATTTTGGTTCTCCTTTGACAGTATTATGTACAGAAAAATGAGTGTGGGTTTTCACGTGCCAACCAAAAATTTGAGCAAGTCTATGACAATGATGACAATCAAATTCTGTTTGCAAAACTATTTTCAGCATGGGGGGTTCAGTTGCTGTGCATGTGGCTGCAAAGAGAGTGCTAAGTAATGTGGCTGGCCTGGTTGTTGTTGATGTTGTCGAGGTACATCTTTCACTGTAAGATAGTTCCGAATAATTCTTACCTTCATAGTGTAAATCTGAGTTTTACTGTTCTGAACTTCAGGGGACTGCCTTAGCTTCTTTAGTTCATATGCAGAAAATCTTATCGAGCAGAATGCAACATTTTTCTACCATTGAAAAGGCTGTACGTATATCCTTCTCTTGCAAAATACTTTTTGTGAAAACAGTGGTGTTAAGTCTGTTTGTTGTGTTCTACTACAAATCATTTATACTTTAACCATAATTCCATTTGTCAGATTGATTACATTTTGGTAGTGCTTTCAAACATTTTATAGATTGAATGGAGTGTAAAAGGAGGCTCTTTAAGAAATGTGGATTCTGCACGTCTTTCTGTTCCATCTACTCTAAGTTATGATGATTCCAAGAAGTGGTAAGAACTCACATGCTTATTTACTTTGAGATAAATTGTTTTCATTTGCATTTCACTCCTTTCTGAGCAATGTAGATCTAGGATGGAAAAGTTTGCTTCTCATCATGCATGTCTAACTTTGATGTTGTGTCGCAGTTATATTTACCGCACGCGTCTGGAGGAAACAGAAAGTTATTGGAAAGGCTGGTAAAAAAAAAATTATATATATATAGCTTTCTTTTAGAATTGCTCATAAGCCAGTGGAGCATTGCATTCGAGAGTTTTCTAGATACGTTATAATAGGGATGCAGGGGTTCATTGCTGTGTCTTGTGTCAACAGCCATGTTTATGACCAAACTGTTGGCATGATGGTCCTTTTGGTTGATGTATCACAAAGGTTGAACGAGCATGCAATTTCGGCCCTGAAATTGAAATATCTGGTCTGAATAGGAAATTTTCAATCACAACAGAGAAAAAGACTATTGACCTGGGTCACTGACCCCCAGGCTGAACTTAACAAACTAGATGACCAAGTATACTGTGCATATCATTGGCTTGAGCATGATATGAACATTATGCACTAGACCTAAGATTATGCGCATCCATTGTTCTTATGTCTTTTTTTTTCCCATTTGCCAACTTTCTTCGAAATTAACAAAACCTGAATGGTGTGCATCAGATTGAATTCATTGCTTTGCCTGCATTTGGGCTTGTAAAAGAGATGGGAAACCTCTTGCTTTAAATCTTTAACACTGAAATTACTCTTGGAGCTCTTCTGTCATGACAATGGTGCTTGCCTGATAATATTCTATTATCTTGTGTGCTATAGGTACAAAGGCCTTTCTGAACTGTTTCTATCGTGCCCAGTACCAAAACTCCTATTATTAGCAGGGACAGACAGATTAGACAGGTACCCTTCATGCCAGAATAAGAACTGCTTTGCTTTGAGATATTGAGTGAGTCTGATGATTTCATCTATCAGATACTCATATGTCTAATGTCTTGTTCAATATTATTCTATTTACTGACCACTGCTACTGCACAGACCTTTAACAATTGGTCAAATGCAAGGCAAGTTTCAGATGGTGGTTGTTCGCCACACAGGGCACGCCATACAGGTTTGGCTTTTTATTTGTTGTGGATGCTCTTTTCGTAACTCATCAAAAGTTTTGATTAGATTTCTTCATCTGGAACTGTAAATCTCACAGGAAGATGTACCAGATGAATTTGCTACTCTTGTGCTCAATTTTATTTCCCGTAATCGTATTGGCCCTCATGGTGTCGAGGTCAGTGCTTTGCCTGCTTAATTTTGCCCAGTAATTCAAATTATGTATCCTTTAAGTACTTATTTTCTATATTAAAGAACTGCAAAGCTATAGTTCACTAAATTGGGATCCAAGTTTGCCGCTCTTTTTGCAGCACTGTAATTTTCCTTTTTCCTGTCCTTTTGCCAGAGTGCTTAGGAACATATTTTTGGGGGTTGCAGGCTATTCTTTTTGCTTTAGAGATTGGACTTGGCATTTTATTGCTATGGGAATGGCTGATATTTGTACTTTGTATTTTGCAGATACCAGGCATTCGTCGACCATCACAGCAGTGAAGATAATCCTGGATGATCAAATTCCTTTGTTAGGAATATGTACATATTGTGGCAATGTTAGCTTGGCTCAGCCAACATCACGCATTTTACCCTAGGCCTGTGCCGACGCTTATGTTGAAGTTGCCATTAGAGCTTGGATGACTCAGTCAGTGACTTGTCTTCAAATTTTGGTTATTGAATTTGTGGAAGAATATCGGCTTCAGAGATGAAATTTAATTTAGTTTTTTTGTTATCGTAATTTTATTTTAAATAAATATTTTACGTAAACAACAACATAAGAAGTACTAAAGTCCCATTGTTGTCTGTTGATTTTGAAACGCAAGAGAAAAACTTAGGCAGAACTTGGCTTGGGCAGAATAGAATGTCCTTTCATTGTCTCAAACTAAACCCAAATCCCAACCCAGTATGGTTAACCCAAATTTATATTCATCCTATCCAGTCAAATACATTTTCAAATTATTGCGGATGGTTCAAATCCGACGGATGCACCGCTTCTGTGATAGCCGCATTCATTCGCATGTTGTCCCCTTCTTGTTTTTTGTTTTCCATGTCATGGCAACTTTAAAATTTTTATATCTAGCCCTGATGTTGAGAGTCTATATGTAAGGGTACAACTTGGGTTTGATTGAGCCTGATCCTAAATTGTAACTGCAATAGAACTTACATTTTTTACAACTTGGTCGCAAAGAACCCGAATCTGAGAAATGTGATTTGTAAATATCATGTTTTTAAGGTTGAAGTAAACCCGAAGAAACCTTAGTCTGATTTTTCCTTTTATATTTTTATAAAATATATTATACACATAATATCTAAATAGTATTTCTTTACTTTTATGTTATTTATATTTATATTTGAATAGATGTTTGATATATTATTAGTGTATTATTTTCGTTTTTGTCTTTTATTTTTATCATTTACTTTTAAGTCCATTAATTTTTTTCATTTATTTTATTTTTGATGTTAAATTTTCTTTTAGAAATATTCTTTATATTACTATAGTTTTTACAAATTTGTAGTTTAACTGTATATTATTATGTTTACTTATAAGATTTGTTATTATTATATATTTATATGAAATTCTAAACTTATCATTCTAAAATATAATGTAAATTTATCACTTAAATTTCAAACCAAAACTTAAGCCGAACTTGATTTTCAAAAATAGGGTTTAGAATTTAAATTTTACAAATAGAGTTAGATTTGGAGTTAATGTTTTATAAATAGGGTTTGGATTAGGATTGAAATGAATCTGAGTTTTGTGAGCTTGAGTTGAACCCCTGACTGTATGCAACTCCCTTCAGTTCTTATGAAGTTTCTTCAACTATGTGTGATTTGGACAATTTAGTTTAATTGCATATTACAGTTTATAGTCTGAATATTTGCAAGATTGACTACGTCAGTTTGGAAATGTTGCTTATAACAATCGCCGACGCAACTAGCAACGAAATTTTTTTTGTACGAATTGGGTTGAAAGAGGTTTTGAATCTATTTCTGAATATTAGAACGCTAAACTCATTTCGTATTTAATATTATAGAGCCTATTTTGCAAACCCCAAATCCACAGGGTTTAATTGCAATTAAGCAATGTTGAGGGGAAATCCCTCAAAAAGGAATATTATACCACGGTATATATTTCGATTTCACCTCTACGGCTGTCCCACCGTAGCTTTAAGTGTCCCACTCATTTTGGGACTTATCTCAATGATTAAATTAAAATAATGTCCATTTATTTATTTAATATCAATTATTTTGACATGTACCAAAAATCATTTCAATGAAATTCTTACGTGGAATATAAATGCTTTAAAATGTGTGTAATCATTTGTAAATTGTGAAAAAAACACTTGGATACAGACATAAAAGTTCCTCTTCTATCTACTCCCTTTCATTTTTCCTATTTTCTACATTTATAATGGACAAAAAAATCATTTCATCTATTATATGTATCATCATTTATATTATTATAAAAACTTCATCATTTGTCTAGTATCATTATACATGACCTCCATCTGCAAATGTGTAAACTTCACGTAATAAAATAGTTTAGTATGAAATATGAATTTAAAATTTGTGTCTCCAACATCTGTCATTAACTTATTCTAATATTTATGTTTTATTTAAATAATAATGTTTTACTCTAATAATTATTAATAGGTCAAAACATAACAAAAATATTTAAATCTAACATCTATGTGTTTTTATACTTAATAGGTTTATAAATTTTTAAAACCATCCTACTTGAGCTGCATTTTTTACGAACTCGCTATCCCGACATCAACTCAAAGTTTGTCCTGAGACCTACTAGAAAAAAATAAGGGTCGAACCAACCTTATCCCAACCCAATATAAAAATAAGAGTCAAGCATAATTTTTAAAATGTAGAGTTAGAATTAGGCACTACTTAACTCGTCTCGACTTGCCTCGATTCCCAATCTTAGTTTCAATGCACCTAAGTAAGTATTTCTCGTTTGTCACCATGTGACAACTATCAAAATTCTAACAACATTTAGGAACAATACCTGACAGGACCATCGCAAATAATGATGTGACTTGGGTTAGGTAAGTTTAGTTCACAACGACTATTTTTAAAAACACTAACCCTACTCTATTTTTAGTTGAGTCAGTTCAAGACCTACCTTACCTTATTTTTAAAAACACATTTTAAATGTGTTGATTAAATCTATTAAATGATAAATAAATTAAACAAGTTTTTCTATTTATAAAAGATATATTTTTTATTTTTTTATGAAAACACATTTTGCATCTTTAAATATATAATACATTGTATAAAAAATACATTAAAATATATTTTTAAATTTGAGTTAGTTTTGGGTACCGAACCTTTGAATCTATCTTATGTTAATTTAGCTGGGCATTTTTTATTTGGGACCTACTCTACTCTACACGTAGAAAAATAAGAACATATCAACAGGTCAACTTACGAATACCCTGTCTAAGTTGCACTCATATTCGCAAATATTGAGGTGAGGGAAAGGGAAAATGATTGGATAATCTAAACGCCAAACGCATGAAGACGATCGTTGAAAACATGGGACAAAAGAATCAGATTTAAAAAGCATGATTCAGTTGTTTAAAAAACAATCCATGCACCAAGAACCTTTTTTTTGTCTAATTATCTTTCATATCGATCATATATAGGGAATTTTGGATTATTTTTCAGACGAGTATTTTTTATTATTTTGTTTTTTGAGGAGTGGAGGAGCCTTTAAGTGGTTGGGTAGTCATATAGGAGTTGGGAGGCGCGGTACGGCCTGGTGGGTGTCAAAAGCTATCTAGTCATTGTAGCGGAAGCAGACTGGCGCGCTCTAACCTCCAACGAGAGCCTCCTCTCACCTCACCTGCCAAGTCCCAATCGCATGTGTGGAGCAGGACGTAAATGGGTCCGAGTTGACCTATGACCCAGTACCAACTCAGCTTGTTTTGCGTTGAACAGCTACTTGTTGTGACAAAGCCACGTTGATTTTTTAAATTAAAAGACACCCCTTAAAATTTTAAAAATTTGATTTGCATATACACGAATTTAGTTTGACCATAATTGCAAATATGCTCATATAGTTTTAAAATTGCAAATTATCCTCACATAGTTTGACTATAATTGCACGTACACCAATGTTATTACTGCACCATTATAGCTTGAGTTTATTTGCAAAGATATACAAACTATATAGGTACATCTACAATTTTAAAAATTAAATAAGTATATTTAATTTTTGTAAAGAAACCCACATAGTTTACAAACCTTTATAAATATATTTCTGTCTTGACCATGCACTGACGATGTCATAACGACGTGAGTGTATTTGCAATTATAGTCAAACATATAACTATAATTTATAATTTTTAAAACTATATAGGTATATTTGCAATTATTGTCAAACTATGTTGATGTAATTTGAAATTTTTAGGTATATTTGCAATTATGATGAAACTATGTGGGTATATTTATAGATTACCCAAAAATAATTTTACATAGTTGCCCCCGTCAAAGGCCCTGGCTCCAGCATTGACTACTTTTTTTGGTTTTTAGGATTGTTCTTCCACCATGAGCTACCAAAGATTGCGACGTGTTGGAATATTTTACCAAATTTTTAAAAATAGGACCAGAGGGTTTTGGTCGATTATGTTCCTACTCAATCCATATATATGTATTTATTTTTTAAAAATTAATTAAATATTTTGTTTTAAATTTCAATTATGCGTAATTTGTACTTCAATTTAATTTATTAAGAAATATTTTAATAGTCAATATTTAAGTTCAACATCCAATATTACATAAATTTTTATATATTTTAACCACAACCCTCATTTTTAACTTGTATTATCAATTTGAATTTTGAACTTAAACTGATGTCAATCCAAACTTGACCCATTTTCTAAATATTATGGTTAGGATTTACCTTGTCGGCTTGACCAACTTCGAATATAAGATGGTAAGTCAATCTAAACTTGACCCTTAAATGATTTTATAAATAAGGTTAAAATTAGGTTGGCCCTACCTTACTTTAGCCTAACCTATCCATACCCCTAATGTGGAATAGCAGTATAACTTTACTTTGGAATTTTTACAAATATGCTTATAAGATTTGACTAATATTGCATCTGTGTTCGTAAGTTTGTCGAATTTGAAAATATGTCCATAAAGTTTGTATAAAATTGCAATTATGTCCCTCTCATTATGATGTCATTGGAATTTTTATGTAAAATGACGATAATGCCCTTAAGCGAAATTATATACTTTCAATTTTTGAAAATATTATAAGCATTTTGGAAAAAATGTTATAAGGAAATAGCAATTATGTCAACAATATTTGAAAAAATATAAGTTTATCACTTAGGTTAAAGGGTGTTATCATCATTTTACATTAAAAATCTAACAGCGTCCTAATAAAAACAACACGGTTGCAATTTTATACAAACTTTATGGACATATTTGCAAATTCGGCAAACTTAGGGACACAGATGCAATATTGGTCAAACTTTGTAAGCATATTTGCAAAAGTCACTTTTACTTTTTTATACTTCTATTTAATTGATATTTCAATTAAATAGTTAGTATTCGCTTCCGGTTTTCTACCTATCAAATTTTTGGCAAGTAGACCTTGCAATTTTATATAATTATAAATTAGCAATATTATTCTGGATGACAACAGAATAAAACACATGCAAGCACATGATAAGAGCAGCAGCACGGGAATAATGAGAAAATATATAAACTTTAATGCAATAAACATGATGAGAAGAAAATTTTAGAATAGATACTTAAAATGTCACGTCGAAATTTAAAAATGATTGAAAGCGGGTTTTCATAAATATCACAACTGTGCTCCAAAAACACCTGCAATGTTGTGTTATGCATAAATCATGGGACGGGCATGAAAAAAGTCAGTGTCCCGCCGCATCATTTGGTGGGCCATGATTGATGAAGACGTAAAATGTCTTATAGTGTTATTAGTGCAAAAGGAAAGGTTTCATACCTGATGCAAGCACAAATCATACCGTGCATGCCTCTCATTATGGCCAAATGATTGATGAGTGAAATGACTGCGCTAGCTACATTAATAAACTAAGCCTTACAAATAATTATATTGCCTTATCTAGTTTGCTTAAAAACACTCAATCCCTACCCTACTTTAGACGCAATCATGCATTTAAAGGTTAAAACTAATATTCCCTTGGATTTTTATTTGAAATTAATATTTATTTTGTTATAAAAATATTGAATTTGTCTAAGCTAGGCAATTAGCTGACTACTAATTCTCCCAAATACAGAAGGAAGAAAAAGCAATTTTCATTTTTTGGTTTTTGATTGGTTGAAAGAAAATAGAAAGGAAATTAATAGTATCGTACCACGATCTACGCACTTCTTTTTGTCTCATACAAATAACAAGAAAAATCGGTTGAAAAGACTACAAATAAGGTTAACACTGTACTAAACGAGCGGTAGAAAGATAGCAGTTCCAATGGATCGATTATTTTTATTTTTTAAAATTCTAACACATGCTATTATATTTATTTTTGTAACATTGCAAAACAATAGATTTGCATAAGCGTCTGCTAGCTCTTGCTAAAAAAGTTTTCTTTCAAAATTTTTTTTAATTTTAATTATTTTTATTTTCTGTCTTCGAATTGTGCCTGTTTATAGAAAATTCTAAAGTTTCTGATTAATTTTAGTGAAGCCTAAATTTTTATTAATTTGTCGCTAATTATAATTATCTGATAAAATTGAAATTCTTAAAATTATTTATATTTATAAAAATTTTAAATTATATTGTTTATTTATGAGGGCGATTCAACATTTCCATTTTTGTTGCTTTTCCTTCGCTGCATCAAACGTTTAGCAATTTAAGCACTCACATCTAATCAATCATGGGCCGATAAGCTTCAGCAATTTAAACAGACCACGACTTATTCGAGCCGCTCGAGCATTGTGTTTGCCAGCTACGAAAACGTCTGCAGGCGGACAAGAAGACTCAAAAGTAGCTTTTTCGCCAGGTTGAAGGCATTGCAGGCACAGCAGTGCTACGACGAGTCACTTGTCAAAGCCCTCTGCTGCATCTCAGGCACACGTACATAAAACAAGCGGTGGAAGCATCAGACAGTTACAAAGCCATCCCATCCTCGCCCTGAATTGGTGAAACATTAATTAGTAAAATCCCGGTCAAATAAAAAATAAATATTTAAAAAAAAAAAAAGAACAAAAGATATAGGCACAGCATCCGGCGTTCGATACAAAAGAAATTTTAATTTTTTAAAAAATATAATAAAAAAGCCAACATAGGCAGTGAGAAGTGAGAACAAAAATTGCTCGCTGAGGCAGGCAATAGAACTAGTTGCCTGGACGATTAAGAATTTTCCTTTTTTATGAGAGCAGGGGGCCCCTCATGCAAAACCTGAAGTGAATGGAAAATGATCCAAAAGCGGCATTGCAAATAATGGCAAAATTGGAAATTGATGTTCCCCTCGTAAAAAGGAGAAGAAAAAGGGATACATCTTCCTAATTCCTATAAACAAGCAATCCTTATTAAATTGTAACTGATCCCTTTACATAATCCTCTGTCCTGTTTTAACCACAAAACTGACAAAAAGAAAAGAAAAAAAGGGTAAAAATTCTTCTTGCTTCTCAGCAGCGGGAGACTTGTTGGACGGGAATCAGAGGCCTGCCTGGAAGTGCGGGGGAGCCAGGCGATGATGGAAGGCCAGGAGTGGTGGCAGAAAAAAGGCTGAGTTCCTCAAACCCTTCTGTTGGAGCATCATCTTTAATCATTGTTCTGAAAGAGATAGAGCCACCCTTCATCGATGCATCAGAATTTCTCCCTGCACTTGCTGTTGACGCCGCCTCAAGGAGGCTCTGGTTAGCAATGAGAGATGAGGTGTCATATGGATCCAGGTGCCCACCAGTTTCCGAAAGCTGCATGCTCCTAACAGCCAAGGAATCTGAAATGGGGCAATAGACAAGCATGCAGATCCCCACCATGGCACATGATAACAGCATGAGGAACGCCAAGAACACAGTGGCTTCAAAGGCTGAATTCCCTGGATTAGATAGAACAGAAAAACCAAGAAACAAGACTCTCATTGGAAGAAAACTGACCACAGAGAAAATCAACAACAAAACTCTCCTTTGCAACCCCTTGTTGATCACCAAAGACACCATTCGCACTCCAAGGTACAGAAAGTAGGCAATTAAGAGACACGAGAATAGTCCGAGCAGAATGGTACTCAGAAGCGGGTAAGTACACTGGGCAACTTCAACATCATGGTAACCTGGAGCACTCGCAGCAGTGAAATACTTTGGCAACCTTCTAGCATAGTTTTCTTTATAGTTGTTGAGCTTGGGTCCAGCTAAAACGAGGACAAGCTGTGCAACGAACATGGGGAGGCAAAAAAGGACTACATAACCAAACGTCTTTCTGTTCCATTGCCGACTTAAAGTCCCCAACTCCCTCCTCTGCAACGATGCATGGAGGAGAAATATAAGAGTGAGAAACATGCCTGGCTCTGCAAACCCCAAATTCGAGAGTATATAAAACTTGCACACATTGTCTTGCCATTTTCTGCTCAGAGCATATAAAATCCTTCCTCTCCTTCTCAATAAACTTAAACGAACTACCTCCCCAAAGGCCCACCAAATCGCTATCCCAATGAGAGTAAGCCGTATAATCCATGGACCATTAAAGTAACTCAGTTGAACAAATTCTTGACTCCGGATCCGGGCACGAAAAAGAGCTGAATAAATGATGCAGAACAAGCCAAACAGTACCAATAGGGAAGCTAGACAAATTGTCACCACACCGAGTGCATCGGCGGCGAGTCTGGTCAGGGGCATCACCCGAAAAACGAATTCCACGCATACTCTCTTCCAGCATGGATATAGAGACAGCCCTCCAGTTCCTCGGAAGGTTCCACTTCAGCCACTGAAGAATAATGCAATACACTTCAAGATTAAATCTTATTCCCAAAAACCTTCAATATGCAAACAGTAGATGAGCCTCGCAAAGTTGATCCCAAAGTGACTGTCAAAATCTCCAAGGATACTAGATCGACAGAGGATGACAACTGCACTCCAAGGATGTGTTGGTGCTTACAGCAATATCATCAATCAATCAAAAGCAAAGACACTCTGTTTTCAGCAAAAGGCATACGCCAGTATTATCTATTAGACAAAATTCCGTTGAAATTATCATATTTAATGCGAGAACCAAAAAAGACAAGTCAACACGTGCCATCAAAATTCTAAAACAGGAGTGGCAACAGATATCAAAGCATTTCAACTTGTGGAAAACATTCACATTTAGATATCAACTTCGGGAACATCCAAAATGGCACCACGTGTGATGCATTTGAGTAATAGCGAAATCCAACTTATCAAAAACATTCTTATTTATATCCAATGACTTCGTAAACATCCAACGCGTGTAATGCATCTAACTAAAAGAGTAACTCAAATCAGGGAAAACATTCTCATTTAGATATCAACGACTTCGCGAACATCCAAACACGTGTAATGCATCTAACTAAAAGAGCAATTCAACTCATGGAAAACATTCTCGTTTAGACATTATCGACTATGTGAACATCTAACACATGTAATGCATCTAACTAAAAGAGTAATTCAATTCATGTAAAACATTCTCCTTTAGATATTGTTGACTTCGCAAACATCCAACCCTTGTCGTGCATCCTAGTACAAGAGTGATTCAAGATGAACAAAGGCATCCACAGCTCGTTGCTATCAAATGCTTGTCATCAATCCACAAAATGAAAGATCAATTGCATGTCATCAAACTTTTGAACTTTTTCCATCTACAATCCTAGGACAGCAATGAACGGTCGAATTTAAAGCGTACGAAGAACAGCCCCAACAAAAAAAAATACATTCCATATCAGAGGAAAGGATCGCTCTCTGCACCCTTTTAAGTTCTTGCTAAGGTAAATAAAAGATATCAATGTATGGCAGAACACCGTTCAAACTGTCATGACGGGGACAACCGAGAGAAATTTTTTTCTCCCATTCCATAAGTCTACTTACAGAGAAAGAAACATACAACCTCCAAATATGCAACCGAAAAAAGAAAATGAATCTTCTGTCCTGGAAGAAGCTAAATATGAACAACAACTTGGAGGGTCAAAAGGCATTGACTTTCATGTTGAATACCTCAAATCTCTTAACATTCAAGCGAGATAAATGGTCGCGCCAAAATTGCAAAAAAACACTTCTACCACGAGCACTTCCATATGAAAGAAAGCTGAATTCGTGGAAGAACCACGAAAATGCCAGAATTCTATCAATCATCAGCCTTCCAAATATCCAACTAGAAGAAAAAGAACTTCGCCTCAAAATCACCAACAATGTTTTTTTTTTTTTGAAAAAAATCAAACTAAATCGACTCTCGTCTCAGCACATATCCGACCTGCTACCATGACTCACATGCACACGATCCAAGCAAGAAGTTCATGCAAAACGCCAAATTTTTCGACCATTTTTTGAACCGAGAAAAGCCACGAATAGCCGAAAACTATAACAAGCGGAAAGAACGCAATACCTGCCTGAGAAGCGTCATCAAACACCAGCATTTCTACTCAAAAAGGCGATCCGAGGAGGAGAAATCCAACTTCCAGCATTCCCAGCGAAAAGCGACGGAGAAACGATCGAAAAAGCGATCAAGCCGCTGCTCGCGGAATGCGTGACGTCGATCTGGCGCGACAAGGCCTGGATTTCGAAGTTTGGGAAGGAAGGAAGGGAAAAAAAAGGAAAAAACAAACCCTAGGAAAGGGGGAGAAGGAATGGAGACAGAGATGAAGAGTAGAAACACAAAGGCAAGCGGAGGAAAAAGGGAAGAGAGAGAAGAGAGCGGCCTTGGTTGCTGACAGCCTGTATCCAGCTGGGTTTTCCGAAGCTGTAGGCTCGGACGGGAACAGAGGCTCGGAGATTTCCGAACCTAACTGGCAGCAACCGAGGCTGCGTTTTCGGTGGCTGTGTTTTGTCGGGGTAGAGTTACTATTTTGTGCCTGTTCTTTTTTATGTTACGGCGGGTTCGTCCCTTGATTCGCCGCGAGAGACGCCCTTCCGGCCGTCCCTTAGCAACGCACTCAACGCATGCGGAGGCTTGCGTATGCATGTGCTTAGAACATGGCCGATGGTCCCCCAGCCTATTTATTTATTTTTATTATTTTAAAACATATTTTAGTTGTTCAAATTTTTAATTAATTTATATAACAATATTTTTAAATTTTAATTTTATTATTCTCACTCAAATAAATGAAAATTTAAATTTGTAGACAAATTAAGATAACAAAATATATACACGAATCATCCTAAAAATTTATTTATAACTACTCTATCATGCTTCTATAAATCTTTCTATTTTCACTGTCTTTATGCTTATAAAAAATTAATATATTTATTATATTTAATATTATTCATTTAGCTAAAAGATCTTGGCCATGAGGTACATTTTGTATGGTAAATGGAACGAGATTAAAAATGAGAACACATGAATAAAATTTCAAAATTATAAGATTGACGTGATATATAGCATGGATAAAGTGATAATAAATATGATATAATGTTGGTAAAATGAGAATAAATTAGTTAATTATATGAAAAATTATCTAATATAATGATAAAAAAAGAAAAATGGGATTGTTAAAATAGTTAAAATGATCGAAGTGCATAAGAAAATATGGTTCTTTTTCCTCCTATTCTCCGTCACCTTACTAAATGCACCCAAATTTCACTGCAATCAAACATGTGCATGAGCTTCATTTGATAAAAAAAAAATATATATATTTATATGTAAATTATAAAAAATATTTAAATCTATTTATATGTGTATTATAATATAATGATACTTTATAAAATTATTTATTTTTATAATAATGATATTTTATATGGTTTACATATTAAAAATATATTTTAAAATTGATATTTAGCATTAAAATATTAAAAAAATTAATTTTTATCATTAAATCATCTTATTATGTCAATTTACACATTCATAAATGAAGTCATGCATAGTAATATTAAACGAATAAAAAATTTCATAATAATATAAATAATGCTTAATATAATATCAGATTGAGTGAATTTAACATAAAGCATAATAAATACTAAGGGAATGTTTGTTTACACTGGAAATATTTTTAACTAAAATTTTTAACTTTTCGCAAATAGCATATCTTTTTTATTATTTTTTTCTTTTTTCTTATATAATTGTTATATTTTTCAATCATTTCTGCACAATTATTTATATGTCTAGTTTACCTATTTTAACTTTATTCTATTTATTTTTAATCATTACTCTTATTCTATTTTATTATTTTCTCTCTTAAAAAATTTGCTACTAAAAATTTTTTGTCAAAAATATTATCACTTCCCAAATACATTTTAAAAATGAAAAAAATAAAATAAAATAGCAGTTTCATGGCAGCTAGAAAGCCACAACAGTCCATATTCAGCATTGTAAGCAAAAGGAATTTAATTACTTCCGTATTGTACTCGAGCAATATTTCTTCAATGAACATAACCCACTTTTTCTAAATTTGAAGTATAAATTTTTAACAATCACAAGCATCACTGTCAAACTACGTACCCACAGCATGGGAAGCGAATCAAACTCGAATTCCATATTTAAAAGTGTTTAAATCAAAATTTATTAACATCGAAGTGCATAATCACCCCTAAAACATTTGTTTATCTTCGTGCATGCGGCCTGCCTTTAGAATATACACAGCATGTGCCTGTCTCTGATTATTTTCAGAAAAAGAAAAATAAGAATAATAAGAGTATGTGATTACATATCGATCATAGAAAGAATCTCAAGAATGATCGGGCGTGGCTACGTAAATGGTGAGGCATTTGATGACCTGAAATAATGAAGCATTTAGGAAGCGGACAATACCTGAGTGAGTGCATCTTGATTATCTTACGAATTTACGCAGCACTGATAATTAGCAAAAAAAAAATCCCATTAATTCTGTTCTTTGGATATCTGGACCACAATTCACGGACGGCTGGTGGGGTTCTAACACAGATTTTTTTTTACTCGTACCAGGAAGTATTTTCAAAATTCATTCAATTCGTCTCCTAAGATTTACCTCACACCAACCTTTTACTTATTCGATCTCGAGGAGGATCCATTTAAATTAAATTACCACATCATCGATGATAGAATATCCAAGTGCAGCTAAAATGCATAGAATGTTATTCAATTTAGAGTCATCCAATTTTCCGAGAGAGTTTTATCTGTTATTTTTGGTGCGAACTCACAGCTGGATATGGTACTTTTGTTGAGATTTGCATGTAAAGTGGAGTATCATTAACTTTGCTTCCTGGCTGCTTGCTTCAGCTGTATATAGGGTTATGCGGCTGCTCCTGGAGAGGGTCTGAGGTTTTTTTTTCTGTGCATGCAATCCGCAATAACACTCTGCACCGATCAATTCAACAGTTTGATTTGAAATTATTACTGCTGTTTTTTTCTAGATTGAGCGATATTTAATTAATTCAGCAGCGAAGTTTATTTGAAACCATAAATTTTTATTTTTCCGATCGGGAGATACTTTTATTAATTCAACAGTGGAGTTTACTTTTATTTTTTTCCTTGGTTGGGTGATATATTTAATCAACGGGAGCACTTTTATGAAACCCTTTTTATTTTGTATTTAAGGTGTGTTTATGAATGGATAAAATTTTTGATGAAAAGTTGTAGAAAATATAAGTTGTCAAATAATGTGATATGATAGGGGTAGTGATGATGAATAAATAGGATAAAGTTAAAATAGATAGGTTAGTTATGTTGATAGTCGTGTAAAAATGATTGAAAATATGGTAGTTGTACAGAAAAATGTGAATAAATAATTGAAAAATAAAATAGTTGTGGAGAGTGAAAAGTTTTAGATTGAAAAATTTACTTCATTCATTATATTTAACTTCATTTATATTATTACGAAAACTCTTTTATTTGTCTCATATCATTGTAGGTCATTCTTATCTACAAAAGTGTAAAATCAACTAATAAAATGATTTAATATTAAATATCAATTGGTAAATAGTATTTTTAACATCTAAACCATTTAAAATATCATAAATACGAGGATAAATTACTCCATAAAATATTCTACATTTTAATACTTATGTGAGTGGATCTAAATATTTTTTTCTAATTTACATAATGTGCCTTTTGTGCATTTGAATTTGGATAATGATGTTAAATACGATGATAGATTAAATTTTTCATCAAATATCAAAATTTCAAAAAATTATAAGGGTATAAGGACTCACTAGCGGACCCGATTAACTAATTCAACACTAGAGTTTACTTGAAGCTATTAATTTATATTTCCTTAACTATGCGATGTTTAATTATTTTAATTATTTCAAATTTGGCTACAATTTAGTTTTCAATTATTATTTTCTACTTTTTAATTTAAAAATGATCTCCCCTATATTTTCCTAGTATCTTTTATTATTATTTCACTCTTTAAAATACGTTTTATCCAAATATACCCTAAGGGGCTATTCAAACTAGTGAAGCTATTAAAAAAAATTTAGTTTTGGCCATCAAAAATTTTATCGTAAAAAGTTAAATTTTACTTAATAAAGAAAATTTTAGGTTATCAATTGATCGTAATAAATTTTTCTTTACTTATCATCATAAGTAAAAAAATCACTGCAAATATATTATCCTTATTAATAAAATACTATGTGATTAATAACAAGGGTGACCGAAATCAACTTATTATAGTACATGGGCTGAGAAAATTAACAAAAATTTGTTATTATGGATTAGAATGAGATAAATTATAATGGAAGAGTTTTAACGGCGTGAACTAAAATTTAGTTAACTACATACAAGTGTTTATTTCTCACCTATTTTGTGGAAATTTTACTTCTCAAGTTTGGTGTGATTTAATTTATGAGAACTTATTGTCTTTCTTATAAAATTGTAAAAATATCTCTAGGCTTAAATATAATACAAGTTAAGACAACTGTAAATATATACACAGAAAAGAAGATGGGACAAGTGTGGAATGTAAATTTTCAATAGCCTTAATTTGTCATTTAGAGTAATATTTTTTTATTCATGATATATTTTCCAAATACAACAATACCTTCTCATTCAATCTCCTTATTGAAATCAATACAAGTCATGAATTTTGGTAGCTCTTAATTCTTTTGATAGGTTTGGTAGTTTCTAATTAGTGTGTCTACTCTTAAGTAAAATTTGAACTATTTTTTATTTAAAATTAAATATTAATTACCCGATGCCACGACAAAGCATAGTTTTGAGGTAGTTGTTAGTTGGAGTGTTTACTCCCACAGGTGGCAGCATCATTTGTCCTCTTTTAGTGTGGATGTAGTTGTAGATATCACCTCAAGATATAGATATGTTTTATAAAAAATCTCTCTATGTAGCGAGGGTTGTGAAGATAGTGATTGTAATATTAAATTGTCACGTTGTGTGAATATATATCAATAAAAAATAAATATTTATTTAAAAAATTAGAAGATTTTATCATCAACTTACGGATAAACTTTAGTATACTTCTTTATAAGTATTTCCATCAATCAAATATAACCTATTTCATCACCTGATATAATATGACATGAGTAGTGATAATAAGTAAAAAAAATAAAGTTAAAATAGATAAATTTGGGGTATGTTTGATAATGAATAAAATTTTTGATGCAAAATTTTGAAGAGTAAAAGTTGTCAAATGATGTTATATGATAAAGATAATAATAAGTAGTAAATATGATAAAGTTAAAATAGATATGTTAGTTATATGGATAGTTGTGTAAAAATTATTGAAAAGTAGGGTAGTTGTATAGGAAAGTGTAAAAAAATAATTAAAAAATATGATAGTTGTAGAGAGTGAAAAGTTTTAAATCAAAAAGTTATAACTTGACATTTTTCATCAATTGCCAAATATGCCCTTAATGTATGATAAGAAGAAAAGAAAATAAAGCTAAAATATATAAATTAAATATACGGATAGTTGGAGAATGACGATTTTTAAATTAAAACGTGTAGGTTGAAAAAGTTTCAAACAAATATCCATGAGCAAAATAAGAAAATCTCTTACAGCCACAAGTAGCGAGAAGATGAAGCTTCAAAGGTCTCCACGGCCTGAGGTGGGGCCCACTTGACCAGAATACTGAATACAGCTGTGATGACCTGTCGGACTTGTTGGAACTTGAGAGTCTCTGGAACCCAATCCGTTTTTGAAATGCTTCGACAGTTCAGCTGCCAGCAGAAGTTTGAGAGAAATCGCTAATCGAGAGACATCCAATTTCCAGAGAGTTTGAATGTGATCAGAGTCCCTTCCATTACCAGAAATCATTAATTAAGTGTTCTCTCATCACCAATTCGTGTCCCCACATGCATGGTGCATACTGCATACATCCCCAGCACGACACGTATATATCTGATAGGACCACGCACATGAGACTGGCACGTCGCACGTATCCTCTTCCAGAATCTAATTTTTTCTGTTCTAGGTTAATACGATCATCGAGGGACGCTGATCGTATCCTCTCCCGGGTGAATACTCTTTTTTTTTTTTGTTTTTTTTTGAAATTTTTTTTACAAGATTGTTAATCTATGTGTATTTAATATGTGTATAAATTTTTACTATTTTTGGCGTATCTTAGATATTTATTTTTTATTTTTTAAAATCAGTGGCATTTTAGGTAATTTAAAATTACTAAAATACTGCTAATTTTCAAAAATAAAAAATAAATATTTAAAATATATCAAAAAATGGTAAAAATTAATATATATGCTAAATACACTTAGATTAACAGTTTTATAAAAAAAAATTTAAAAATGTATGCATCTGGAAGCATACGATCAGCGTCCATCATCGAGAGCATATCAAATCATTTTGTAATGACGATGGAGGAAGATGAATGATCCTGTTAGTAATGGTTTACTTAGTCTGAAGCAAGAAACTAATTTTTAAATTTTTATCCTTTTATAAACTTGTTAATCTATGTATATTTAATATATAAACTAAAATTTAATATATTTTTTATATTTTTAAATATAGAGTATTTTAGTTATTTTAATAGTTAAAATCACTAAAATAACTTTATATTTAAAAATCTAGAGAAATATATTCACATTTTCAAAAATAATAAAACTTGATTTATATTAAATACATTTAAATTAAAAACTTTATAAAAATATAAAAAGTAAACATATTTTTTAGCTAAGGCTAAGTATGCTTAGCCTAGCTAACAAGTTCATGTTTTATGATAAGACACTTTCCTTAAAACACTTTTTTTGTTTTTTAAAAAGAGATGTAAGGATAAAAGTATATAAAAAAATTAAACATATTTTTTAACAAGGAGTGATCTTATTGGCTCAAGCTAAGTCCACGCTAAAAGAGGTCGTTTACAACAACTTTTTTAGTTTTTTAATATACTTATTTATCTAAGCGTATTTAACATATAAGCCAAATTTTATCATTTTTAAATATTTTTAAGTATTTTTTGAGATTTTTAAATATCTATATGTATATGTGAATTTAAAATACCCTCATTTTTACAAATCTAAAAAAATACATACACATATCTAAAAATAATAAAACTTAATTTATATATTAAATATACTTAGATAAACAAATGTATACAAAAATATTTTATAAACGTATTTTTTAAAGTGGGCTAAGCTTTGTTTATCCTTGGCTAACAAGATCATTCTTCTTTTTTAGCCTAGGCTAAGTATGCTTAGCCCAACTAACAAGTTCATGTTTTGTGACAAGACATGTTTTCTTAAAACACTTTTTATTTTTAAAAAGAGACACATAATGGTAAAAGTATAAGAAAATTAAACATATTTTTTAGCCTAGGCTAAGTATGCTTAGCCCAACTAACAAGTTCATGTTTTATGATAAGACAAGTTTTCTTCAAACACTTTTTCATATTTAAAAATACACATAATTCTATTAGCCCAGGACAATACACTTATAAAATTTTTCATATATTTATTAATCTAAGTATATTTACAATTAAAAATTTATTTAATGTATAAATATACTTTTACCATTTTGAAGACGTATATTTTTTTATTTTTAAACATAGAAGTATTTTAGCTGTTCTTAACTACAAAAAATGACTAAAATACCATTATGTTTAGAAATTCAAATAATATATACACATCTATAAAAAGGTAAAATTTGATTTATATATTAAATATATATAGATTAACAAGTTTATGAGAAAAATAAAAAATTAATCAATAATAAATTTTTTAGCTCAAGCTAAGTAATCCCTTCTTTAGGTTGGACTATACGTATCATGCTTCTTCTAAAATGTCATACTACTTTATTACTTTTTGTACAATTATTATCAATTTATATACAACTTTCTTATTTTTAACACAGAACAATATTTTTTCAGTTATACGTTATCGTCTTACCTTCATTAAAGTCTTTAACGGGCCCTTAAAGGACAAGATTCTACATAAAACTCCATATATTATGTGATTTATGAACAGTGAAATTACAATTGTTGTCATTACTATGTGGTATAGTGAGTGAAATAAGGAATGAATAGATATTATAAAATTTAGTGTAAATAAAATTAAAATAGATAGAGAAGTAGTAGTAAGGAAGAATATAATAAACTAATTAGAACATATAAATAAAATGAAAAAAATATGATAGGTTATGTAGTTAATATATTGATCATTTGGCATTCCTCATTTTCATTATCATCTAAACAAATGGACCCAATTTAAGACATTAATTAAAATAATTTATCATGTAATACATTTAAGAAATAATAATAACGAAAATCATATAAATTAGATCTTGATATCATTGAACAATGTATCCCATAAACTGAAGAGAAAGTCTGTTTACAATTAGGATGAAACGATTCTTGAAATAATTGGGACCAATTATATATGGTAATAGTTATAGCATCTGTGTTTTGAGTTTTCACGATATTTTATGAAGGTTTCACTAGCATCACACATTTCACCCACTTTTTGATGATATGGTTTCGAAACTTCAGGCCAGTATATTTTTCACAACAACGTCAAAGAGCTACATGGTAGTGTATTTCTCTCCAAAATTCGGGTGAGTAAGGATGCAACTCAGGTTCACGAAACTCGAATTCACCTAAAACCCTAACCTCAACCCTATTTATAAAACCTAAATTCATTTCTATTTTTAAAAATCAGGTTTAGGTTGAAATTTATGTTGATGAATTTATATTTTATTTAAAAGTAATAAATTTAAAATTTCATTTAAATATACAATAATAACAAATTATCAAAGTAAACATAATAATATAAGGTGAAATTACAGATTTTTTTTAAAATAGCACTATAAAGAATATTTGTAAAAAAATTTAACATAAAAATAATATTAAAGGAATAAAATTAGTGGAAGTAAAAGTAAACAACAGAAATAAAAATAATAGATTTTATTTATAATATAATTATAATATGTCAAACACGTATTCAAATATAAATATAAATAACATAAATATTCAATATATAAAGAAATACTGTTTAAATATTATGCATATAATACATTTTATAATAAATACAAAATGGAAAATGGAGTTTAGTTTCACTTGAATCCTAGTCTTATTATATTTACAAATTGGATTTTTTGACTCGGATTGGAAAAAAGTAAGTTCAAACATAGTTAAAAATTGGGTTTGAGGTTCAACTCGGCCCAAGTTGCACTTCTATCAATAAGAGCATCTACCGGTTGGATATTAAGAAGTGAGTATAATAAAAAAAATTAAAATATCGGCGACATGGTTGTAGATTAGTATTTAAATATTATAAGAACGATCTTGGTGGCCTATTTCAATAACAATTGAAAAGATGTAATATGAGTACAGAAGGTTTCATTAGCCGCATTGTCATGCTTGAAAATATTTTTTCATCTGGTCCATAAATTAAAAATAAAATTAGTTAAAATCCAAGCGTGCTGGGTATAAGGTATTTGTTCTTACAAAGGTTTTCACAGAACATGAGAGGTTTTGATTATTAGTCTACACGTTTTCGTCTACACGTTTTCGGAGGGTGTAAAAGTTAGCCACTGTAATAGATGAAGATGGCCGATTATTAGCCCGCCTAATTAGCGAGAAACTGAGAGATTTGAATGATGAATACTAACAATGGTCGTACTTGCTGTCTGAACATTAATGGAATTAATTGTTGAAAATGCCAAATAAATGGAGACACGAGAGCTGGTCGCTTGCGCCCGCGCGTGGAATCTGGTCATGCATTTAACACGGGCAGAGAGAGAAATAAGGGGACATTTGGGTATTGAGAAGTTCATGTAATTTTGGGAGAAAATTGCGTGATTGATTTAAAATAATATAGGAAAATTAAAATAAACAGGATAACTGAAAAAAAATGATTATAATATAATATAAAGTTGAAAAAAAATATGGTTATTAGATTATCATCTGTGGTAGAACCTGTAGATCTTAGTTTACCATCCAATCCTACAATTCTCAATTGCCAAACATCCATGGTTTACGGGTGAGGATCGCATTGTATGTAACGGGAGCAGAGTCATAATGAAATAAGAATTACATAGCACAGTTGTATTCAAAGAGGTGAAAAGGCTCCATGATCGTTTACTCCCATCTATATGTTCTTTTCTTGTTTTTGTATTTGAAAATTTTGTTCTAGAGGTATATAATTCATAAACAAAGGTTTAATATATTTTAGAAATATATATTTTAAAATATTAAATGACGTGATATAATAAAAGTATAATAAAGTATAAATAGAATAAAGTTAAAATATATAGGTTAGTTGTGTGGCGATTATGTGAAAAATAATTAAGAAGTATGGTAGTTTGTATAGGAAAATATGAAAAAATAAATGTGTGAATCGATCAGTCACCCGTGACCCACCCCGACCCTGTTTTGTACCGATGCAAGATGGGAGTATGTGGCCATCCAGTCGGATTGGGATAGAGTTTGAATTTTTTTGAAAATTTGGGTCAAGGTGAACTGAACAAGTCTCGAACTTGTTTAAACCAATCTTGATCCGCTGACCCGAATATACCTATTGCATATAAATTCTTTAAAAAACCCTAAACTTGAAATGATGCTCTCCTTTGAGTCTCACAGTCGTTGCAACCCTCTTTCTCGCCTTACCGATCTCCTTCTTGTCGCCGTTCTTCTTCTCATGGCCATTCTCCTTCCCATCACTATGCTTCTTCCTTCTCTAGCGTTGAATCTTCTTTATCTCTAGCACGTAGCTCCGTCTCTGGCGTAGATTTTTCGGCAACTATTTAATATTCCAGCTAAGTAGCTACGGTTATTTTGATAAGTGAATTTATCTTAACTACCCCATTTTCCTTTCCATGTTTTCTATCAATTTTTCCTTTCCATATCATAAGAAAATGTGTTGTACCTGTTTGGCATTGTTGAATTTGTGAGGGAATAAATTGAATGTTGAGGCTAATCTGCCTAAAAGGAAATAAAATTTTCCTTTCTGTATGCCCAAAAGCTCCATTTAGCTAATCTACTTGTTCGAAATTTGATTTTTCAGCATCTATATTTTAGTCCTCCCAAAAATTCCAATACTACTAATCTATTTACATGGTAACCCAAAATTTGGATCGTGATGTGATTGCTTGGTAAAATTTGTTAATTATGTGGATTGTAGATCTATTAATCCATTAACATGTTTATCAATATATTAATTGATATGTCAATTTATTTGTCAATCTATTTCTACTTTCTAGCATTCATAGACAAAGGTGTAATTAGATAAAATTAGATAAATAATTTTAAATTCATTTTATTTGATATCTGTGTGCATTGTGTTTGATGTGTGGCACTAGTAATTCTTCTATAATTGAAGAAGTTTATCGTTGATGAATTGTCACAATTGATTCTCAGAGGCCTAGTGATAGAATCCATAATTTTAAGTTCTGTGATAAATTTCCTCAACCATAATTCATGTGAGGATATTTCATGATAACCAACAAATTCAGCTTTCATGGTAGAGTTAACCACACAATTTTATTTTCCACTCTCTCATGAAACTGCTCAACTAGCTAGTAAGAAAACATACCTGATGTGAATCTTCTGTTGTTTGTGCAACCAGCATAATCTAAATCTGTACAACTGATCACTTTCAATTGATCAGTTTCTGGACACGTGAGCTTATAATCTTTAGTTCTTTCGAGATATCTCATTACTTTTTTTACTGTTTTTCAATATTTTATTCTTAGATTGCTTCGGTATCTTCCAAGTAATCTCATTGCATAACTGATGTCAAAACATGTGCGAACTTGGACATACATCATGCTCCTAAGAGCAGAGGCATACAGGATGAACTTCATTTCGTGTTTTCCAATCTCATTCTATGACACTGATGTAAATGATATTTTTGACCCTTAAAGATTGACATTTCATATGATGAGCAGTTGGACATTTCAAATTTTTCTAAAACCTTACTAATATAAGCCTTGTGTGATAATTCTAAAAATCTCTTAGGTCTATTTCGATGAACCTTACTTCGTATGACTTGTGATGCAACACCTATATCTTTCATATGAAAATATTCAGAAAAAAAACTCTTAGTATTATGTAAGAGACCTAAATCATTAGTAAAGTGAAATATCATTTATATAAAATTAAAAATATAAACTTGTTCCCACTCAAATTTGAATATATGCATTAGTCACTAATGTTTTCGGTAAATCCAAAGAAAGTAATAACTTTGTTAAATTTTAAATACCAATGTCAAGAAGCTTGTTTAAGTTTATATATAAATTTCGTTAATTTGTACACTGATGTGTCTTTTTCTTTCATTTCAAATCCTTTATATTGCATCATGTACACCTCTTCTTCTAGATCTTCATTTAAGAATATCGTCGTTACATCCATTTGGTGTTACTCTAAGTCAAAGTAAGTCAATAATGCCATAATGATTTTGAATGAGTTTTTTTTAAGACCGACGAAAAAGGTATAATCAATGTCTTCTATTTGAATGAATCATTTTGAAAGAATTCTAAACTTGTACCTTTCTACATTACCTTGAGGATTTAATTTCGTTTTGAAAATTTATTCCCAACCAATGGGTTTGCACTCTCCAGCCAACTTAACAAGATCTCAAATTTTATTTTTATGCATAGATTCTATTTCATCTTACATAGTATTAACCTATAATTCAGATCTTTCACCATTAATGACTAATTTAAATGTCAATGGATTATTTTTAATATAAGAATTGTCAATGAATTCTTTTAGATATACAATGTGGTCATCTAAAATAGCAGGTCTCCTTACTCTGTGAGACCTCAGCTCATTAATATGTTCTACACTGTCATCTTGATGAATGTCATTTTGGAATTAAAGTCGATTCATTATTAGTCTTTTCAGTGGGTTGTATGACAATTTTTAGTTGTTGATCTGTTATGTTATAATTAATAATCTCAGTTCTTGCATTTGTCAGTGAGGTAACAGAGAGGGGATCGTTGATCTCCTCAAATTCTACATTTCGTGGGAGTTGTGCTCCTAATATTTTTGCTATTATCAATGAAACGAACTGTTCCAGTCTCAATGATACTAGTATTATGAAACGAATTATAAAACCTATACCTTTTAGACAATTCTAGATATTCAATAAAGAAATAATTGATAGCCATTAGATCTAATTTCTTGTTTTATGGGGTATACTTGCTTCTGCTTGACAACCCTAAATATGCATATGCCTCAAATTGGATTTCCTGCTTGACCATAACTTGAATGGAGTTTTATGAACAACTTTACTGAGAACTCTGTTGAGAATATACATAGCAGTTTTTAAAGCTTCACTTCACAAAACATAAGGGCAAGGATGAGTTGTTAATCATACTCCTCACCATATATATGAGAGTATAATTTCTATTTTTAGCAACACCATTTTGCTAAGGAGTTCTTGACATCGTATATTGATGTTTAATTTCATTCTCTTTTAAAATTTGATTGAATGGACTAGGGATTCGATATAATTGACCGTGTTCACCGTAATACTCACTACCTCTATCAGATCTCACAATTTAATTTTTCTATCTAATTTTTTTTACTAGCCATTCGAATATTTTGAAAGCACTCAAAGAATTAGACTTTTCATGCAATAGAAAAATAGAATTATAATAGGAGAAATAATCAATAAACGTGATAAAGTATTTTTTACCTCAAATACGTGATGAGAATAGAACACAAATGTCAGTGTATATCAATTTTAAAAGTCTGTTGCTTTTTTGTGTCATTCTTTTTATGGGTATTATTTTGTTTCTCTTTAATACAATCGATGTATATGCCAAAATAAGTCAAATCTAGAATAAATAACACCTTATCTTTTACTAATCTTAAAATTCTTTTCTTCGATAAGTGATTCAATCTTTTAGCATAATATGAAGGAATTCTCATCAATCATATCACATTTAGTACCAACACATATATTTAAGGTAAATGAATAATTAAGAAATGAACAATCTGCACTTATTTGATATAAACCATTAAACAATGTTTTAATACCAACTAAAATAGAATTAAAAAAAAAATTCGAGCTTGCAAAACTAAAGGAATAACTAATGATATTAAGTTTTAGTAAAGAAATTGAATTTCTAAAAACACATTGAACATAGAAAATATCATGTAGTTCTAAAAAAAAACCTTATGTTAAGGCGAAGCCTAAAATTCTCTATTGTTTTGACTTTAAACTTTGTTAGATCACCCATTGAGATTGATGACTTGTACGATTTTGGGTTGCGGGTTGAATGAAATGTATGTAAAGAGTTTAAAATATGGATAGCAACGTTAGAGTCAATACACTATAGATTATAGGTACATTTATGAAATTGGTTTCAAGGTAAACATGTACATAATTGTTACATTTCTTTTCAAACCAATTCTTCCGCTTGATACAATCTTTATTAAAATGTCCATTCTTTTTACAAAAATGACACTTTTCAGCAGACTTTTTTGATCAATCCTTTATGCCTTTCTTTGATGAGAATTTAGTTTTTTCCTTTCCTTTCTTCGACTTGCACTGTTTAGAAGTCGATGTGAAATTGATAGTCATTAATCCATCATACTTTAACCTCTCTTCCACTTGCACACGCATGAATATTAATTCATTTAAAGTCTATTTCTCCTTTCGTGTGTCATAGAAGATCTTGAATTATAAAAACTGATATGGAAGAAAATTTAAGACAAATATAACTATGAAAGAGTTAGAGATTTTCATTCCCAATTCATTAAATTTTTCAACTATATTTGACATTTTCATTATGTGCTTTCACACTCTATAAATGCTATCATATTTCATTAAGGTCAATTTGTTAGTGAGCGTTCCGGACCCACTAAATTTTTTCTTAATTGAATCCAGATAAGTTTTAACACTGTTATCTTCAGGGTTAGAAATAGAGTCTCTGATATTCATTTTAATTGTACTTTTTATAATCATAAGAGACAATTCTTAGAACATTAACATTTATCAAATTGAAACCTTTGAGTATCAGTATTTTCAGGCGTTAAGTCATTAGGTTTTGTAACACGAAGTGCTAAATTTATATTCAAACATCCTAAGGTAATAAGTAAATGTTGGACAGAGTAATTTAATCCATTCAGTGTCGGAATATTATACAGATGAGATTAAACAATAGAAGCCACAGTTGTAATAAAAAATGATAAAGCTTATGTCATAATTATGATTAAGATAAACTATTATATAACAATTCAATTAATAATTAATCATAGCTAAGTTTTGTAACTAATCACATAAGCAATAATGCATGATTATATCCAATAATGTCTAACCAATAATATTCAATAATTAACTATGAATACACAAAGTCAGAGATATCCCCACCTTCGGGCGAAGATTCCTTACATTTATATAGTTCTAATTAATTATTGATAAATATTAAATTATAGCCACCTTCGAGCGGAACTATAATATAATATTCTTTAATAATGTAATTTTCGTGATGAGATAAATAATTAAAAATCATAATATTCTTCCTTTATTTAATAAATTCAATGCGACAAAAGATATAAAGATGAACAATATTTATTAAATATAAATTGCATAATAACAATAAGTTGCAATTTTTATTATGAGAGAAAATAAACAAAAAATATTCTCTCTATTATTTATTAATTTTGAAAATTATGTATTATAGGCCCTTTAGGGTGATAAAATACATAAATAGCCAAAATTATTAAATATAATTGCTTAATAATTTTATAATATTAAATCAACCTTTTATGCATTTAAATCATAAATAACAATAATAATAGCATGTATTCATTTATGAATGTTAATAAAATTTTCATAATTGTGGATTGATTTCAACTTTAATAGAATGCAACAAATTATTTATTCCAAAAATTGTCTGAAAATAGCTTTCTAATATCATACAAATTAACCAGTAAATTTCATTGCATGCATTATAGTTGTTAAAAAATAATTTATATTGACAAATAACAAAGTTATATTATTTATAGTTGTTGCGTATGGATCACCATGCGTGCACATATAGACTACTAAAATGGCCACACATAAACGGATTTGCGTGCACTACCTGAACATAATATCAAAATGTTCTTCTCCAAAACAACTCTATGGCCGTCATGCCATATTCAAAGAGGAAAGGAAAACATATTCATGCATGGCTATGCTATAATTTCTAATTTAGTTTCAGCAAGTGCGAGAATGGATGGGCTGAAACCAATCGTCCCAGCCAAAATTCATCCACCCGAATCTGCCCCAACTATTCTACCATTCAGCTCCAACATGCCATGACCAATGATGGTTTAATGAATCCATATGTAAAACCTTTTATATTTTAATCAATCCAATCCACTATTAGACGTCATCATATAGCAATGTTCTGGATACATGAAATCCACTATTGATATATGCACCATTGGTAGTAAAATCTTTCATGATCTTACCATCAAGACGGGTTGAGGGTGAAAATCCGATAGAACAACCTATGTGTATGATTTTTTTTATATATGTTAAAAATATCAATCCATCACTTTAACGGTCGCAAAAAAAAAAATGAAAAAAAAATGAATCCGAGTTGATTCTATTTATAATCAGCACATGCATAATATTATTAGTCAGTGTATGCATACCTTCCATAATATAAATAACGTTTTCAACCCTTTTTATTAATTAATTGGCCTGCCTACAGTTAAAAATTTATGTCTTAAATATTTTCCATAATATCTGTTTATCCATTCAAATATATAAATGTGCACTAAAATACAAATTTTGTATGTAATAAAATTTTCATCAAAATTATGGGTGAAATCTATCATACCTAAAATTAAAACCTGTCTCTTATACTATATGCTGAAAATCATATGATGTGGAAGTATACTTGAATGCATGTATATAGATTTCATATGTAGAATTAGTACGAAGCCTCAAGTGCAAGGTCTTCTTCATCGTTACTTCTCTTTATAATAATTGTAGCTGATGAGAATCGCTTGTGTTTGTATGTGTGTGAGAGATACAAACTCCTTTATTTAAATAGAGTTCTTCCCATCGTGACTCTTTATAGAAGTACAATATTATATGAAATCGTGACTCCTCATAGAAGTACAATATTATATGAAAGTATTGCGTACATATCATGTATATGTCAGGTTATCTTTAGTTTAAACTCAAAGGATTACTATTTTAATTAATATACCTTTAACTTGGGTTAATTCTAACAAAGAGGTGCCGCCGAAGCAGAAATTGGAGCTGAAATGGGTGGGCGTCGGACGAATGATGGTGCTGATTAGGGGCAGTTGATTTGGGCATGCATGGTAAGGTTTGCTGCGGCTGGATTTTTGGTGGCGGGCTGGCCGAATTGATGAGCTGGTGTCACGGGGACAGCCTGGGCCGGGGATGGCGCTTGGCTGGCCGTATGATAACAGTGTGCGTAGCGATGGAGATGGGTTCGTCCCCTTCGATGCTTGGCTGGTGGAGATTGAAGGGTCTTGCTGGATCTTGATGGCTGGCCTATGGATGCCGTTCGGTGGTGGGGAAGAGATATGCTATTTGTAATCTCCAGAACAGGGCTGGTAGATTGCATAATTTCACGCAATCGCTAATCGGAGCTGGGGTCCGTTGCCAGGTATCGACCGGCCTCTCGAGTCTCAAGACTCTCAACTGGAATGATGGAGCACCACTGTTGGTGCTCTGGCGGCATTCATGTAATCAAGCTCATGCATCCCTTAACTACTCATTCCAGTGATCCTTTGCGAATTATTTTAAACCTACCATCAACAACGACAACAATAATGATATATTAATTTTCTAGCTCACCTTTTCAAACCATATTATTAAATGCATCATATATTTCAACCCATGAAATCCAATTAATTTAAACTATTAAGATATCAATAATGATATATTAATTTTCTAGCTCACCTTTTGAAACCATATTATGAAATGCATCATATATTTCAACCGGTGAAATCCAATTAATTTAAACTATTAAGATATCCGCAATATTATCTCTAAGTCATTTAAGAAGATTAATAAATATATATTTTTAGTGTGTATATATATATATATATTTAAAGTTCAGACACGATTTCATTTTACCGCAAAATATATTTGACCCTTGCAAAGTGACTCATTTTCTCTTCCTAGACTCTCATGTTATCATATATGTGTGTTCGGGAATGGATAAAACTTTTGATGAAAAGTTGTAAAGAGTAAAAATTGTCAAATAATATGATATGACAGAGATAATAATGAGGAATAAATAGGATAAAGTTGAAATAGATAGGTTAGTTGTATTGGTAGTTGTGTAGAAATGATTGAAAAGTAAGGTAGTTGTATAGAAAAATGTGAATAAATTATTAAAATATATGATAGTTGTGGAGAGTGAAAAGTTTTAACTTAAGAAACTTTTACTTATTACCAAACACACCGTAAAATTCTTTTATAAATTTTCCAAATAAGCACATAAATATTTTTAATCCATTTAATTCCCTCTACTCTTTCTAATTTAATGAAACAATGAGAAATGGCCTATTTTAAAGCAAGATTGAAAATTTTATGAAAATATAAATTTTACACAAAACCTATAATTACTTAGCTCTTTTTTATAATTAAAGGCCTGAAATTGCCATAAAAAATATATGAAAATTTGTGGCTTATCACGTGCCCCTATTTTGATGAAGCCATGAAAATGTAAGAGGTATAATATACAAAAATAACTTCTTCAGTATTATATATTATGATAATATGCAAAAATAAAAAATGACATGGAATTAACATATTCAATAAAAGAAATATTTTCTAAAAATAAATTTTTGATATTATAAACATATTTTTCTTATATTGTTATTAAGGGTGCAATTTGGGTTGACGAGGGATCGACCCTACTTTTATTTTATTTTAGAAAAGTTCATGCCCTATCTTATTTTAGGTCGAACCAATTTGGAATTTACCCAATCTTAAGTTTCAAAAGTAAGTCATTTTCAGTTCTGATTTTAATTGGTTCACCCAAAAACTTTTATAAACATGCAACCCTGGACGTCTTAAATCCCCATGTCTAAATTCCAATACTAGATGCGAGAAAATTTATCTAAGATTATTGCAATTGAAACCATATTTGATAAGTAGAAGGACAAAAAAAAAGTGATTTGCTACATTTAAGTATTTATCTTTTGATGTTATTAAAGTTTATAAACACGTTAATAATTCTTGACAACTAGAAAATCATTATTTAAACCACAAAATCTACTTACTTATGTTGATTTTTTCCCAAAAACATGTAAATATACTAAATATTAAACTTTAAGAAGCACATTTGGGATTTTTATGATCTTAAAAGTCATATTAATGTCAAGATCATAATATTTTTAAAATTAAATAAAGAAAAAATAAATGGCCTTTTCTAGTACATAATGATAAAAAGGTTTACAAAAGTCAATCAATGGTCTAATAATCTAATTATTGGATGATGGACCAATTTATTGCCTCAATGAACATCTCTCAGTAACCATTTGTGAAGTGGCAAAATTTTTTCTCCGAAAAAAAGTCATAACATTTTTGAACAAAAGTTTTTTGGTGTAAAAGTTATTAAAACGATGAAAAGTTATATATAATTAGGAGTAAAAATAATAAAGTTAAAATAAATATTTTTTTAAAAAGTGAAAATAGATATATTAGTTATATAGATAATTGTGTACAAATGATTGAAAAATAAAATAATTTGTATAGAAAAATATTAAAAATAATTAAAAAATATAATAATATAGAAAGTGAAAAATTTTAAATTAAAAAGTTTTACTATTTTACTCTCTCATCAGAAATCACAGTCCTAAAATTCGATAATTTTTTTATTTTTAAAAAGAGGCACCGCATGTAGATACGCCGTTCTTTAATTTTTTTTAAATAGCAACACTGAAAATTTTGAAAAATTATTAAATTTTGCATAAAATATGATTTCAATATAGCCTACTTTTCTGAAGAAAACAGAAACAGGGTGTGTTTAATAACAAGTGAAAGTTGTCAAGTTAAAACTTTTTAATATAAAACTTTTCACTCTCTACCATTACTCTATTTTTTAATAATTTCTTCACATTTTTTTATATAACTACCATACTTTTTAATCATTTCTACACAACTACCAACACAACTGACCTATCTATTTCAACTTTATCCCATTTATTCCTTATCATCACCCTATCATATTACATAATTTGACAACTTCTATTTTTTACAACTTTTCATGAAAAATTTTATCCATTCCCAAACACACTTATAGTTTTTTTAAACTATATAAGATTGTAATGCTTTCCTCTAGACGCAGTAGAAGGTTCCTTTCCTCTTGACGTGATAGAAAGTGATAAGGGATACGATTAATAAATGAAAATTTTGTAGCTCTTACTATTTTGAAAATTTATACTTAAACAATTTTGGAATGCTCGGTGAAGGATAAAATTTTCGGTTAAAATTTTTCTTATATAATACTTTTTGCATAGGAAAAAATGATGTGATGTGAAAAATATAATGATGATAATTAGAAAAAATAAAATTAAAATAGATTTGTTAGTTATATAATTAGTGATGTAAAAATGGTTAAAAATTAGAGAGATGTTTGGAAATGGAGAAGTTAGTGGAATTTTGAGATGGAGTGGGAGTAGAAAAAATATTTTGAGAATTATGTAATTAATATAAAATAATAGTGGTAAAATTAAAATAAATAAGATAATTAAAAATAAAAATAATTAGAATATAGAAGTACAATTAGAAAAATAGGGTTATGGGATTAAAAAATCATTCGTGGGAAAACTTACACCATTGTTTACCATCCCATTACATATATCTTCAATGACAAACGTGCCCTTAGTTGTATAATCAGATATTAAAAAATGGTACGGACGGTGAGAAATTTTTGTTGCTGTAAGAATACCTTTTACGTGATTGCAACCCTTCTTAGAGGTGAAATTCACTTTTCCATCTTTTTTCATAGTAACTTTTCTTCTTTAAGTCGTAGCTTTTATTCGGATTTATTCCTAAACAAAATATAAAAATGAAATCCATGTACATGTTGATGTTGTTTGTTGGGCCATAATGAGAATAACTGAATGGATTTTTTTCTTTTTTTAAAAATGTCGAAATAAGGTTTGACTCCCGCAATCAACCAAGAGTGTCTCTCTTTCCGATCCGTCCCTGGCAGCCTCAATTGTTCCCGGCAGCTGCCGTATCGAGCAGAATTGACAGTAGTGGCCGAGTTCTTCTACATGGAATCATGAATCCCATTTTCTTCCTTGGTAGCAAAAGGAAATCTTTGATCAAACGGTTCTTAATGAGTCACACCTACAAATCAAAGCACTCCAGTTGATGTCGCAAAGGCGAATAATTCCAGCATCCTACAAATTCTCAGACAAAGAACTCGAAGATTAGCAGCTTCTTCAGTGACGTTGGTTCCTGCAATATAGCAGTGCTGCTTAGTAGCCTTGATTACGTCTGAAACCCAAAGCGTTTCTACCCATCTCCAGATTCTATCTTGTCTGTTCTTTCAAATTTCTTATTCTCTTCCAGCATTAATGTTTGCAATCAACAGACCCCAAGTCGTCCCACTTTAGTCCTCTATGCAAGGGCTCGAAACCCGATGTAGTCTTCACTGAAGATTTATAATCATGGATTCCACAAACCCTTTTTCTTTCCCCACAACAACAAACAAGAGGCCTTCAACTCCACAATTGAGTGTGTCGTTTTTTAGCATTTTATTCAGGTTTTTTTTCATCTTCAAGTAATGCTTATCCTATTTATTGCCAGAAGCAGATTGAAACAGTCCAAGGATTGTTCCAAGGCAACGCTAAGGCAATGATCCTTGGTCCTCATTATGTCACTTCGACCTTCACACCAACCCACCTCCCCTGTACTGTGAGCCAATTCCTATGTTGCTTCATAACAGCCTTGGACTGTTGCCTTAGAACGACGGTTCATTGGGATCATAAAAGCTCTTAGCTTAACTTGATTGGAATCTACACCTTGGCCTCCATGCCTTCGCTGTCGTTAAACAACGGTATCCCGGTGCATGATTCCACACATCAAATCTTATACTAGACGAATGTGCCTACTCCGTTGAGAGACTTATAGTCTTCTTGGAGAATTACTTTTCATTTTTTATTGATATTATATATCGTGACATCTGATATATATCAAACTTTTTCGATAGGAGATTACAAGCTCTCACCTATTTAATAAGAAACAACAAGTTCTTGTCTATTCATTGATGGAGACAAACTGCTCCCATTTATTTTCAATGGAGACCAAATGCTCCAAATTAAATTCCGAACGAAGTCTCGTATTTACGACTCAAGCCATGCACGATGCACATCACATCTCTATTATTGTCACCGTGACCAATTGAGCATTATTAATTGAACTACAATCTAAATAAAGACGAGCGTGAGTGATTGGTTTGGGGCTTTCAAAAGACTAGACAGGGGCATTTTGGGTAATCTATAAATATATTAAAGAACCCTTGTGTTAGAAATTATACATTCTGACCATAAGTAATTATCATGCCCATAATTTTATTTAATATGGGTCAATTTTGGGTATGATCTTACCAGGTTGGCTTAAAATATGCTAATTTTAGGCTAGCTTAAAATCTATTTTTTTTAATAAATTTTGTTTGAATATATCTAATTTACATGTCCAGTTTTACTAATTTTGTAGATGTATAAGTATTTTTTACAATTTCCAAGTGAGAACCATTTTAGTTATGGCAAAAGTGTCCTTGAATTTGAACTTATAAAAAATCCTTACATTTTCAAAAATAATAAATTTTTCTATAAATTAAATAAACTTAGTAAAAGAATTTGTTAAAAATAAAAATAAATTTGTAGACCAACCTAATATGTAAGGGGAAACCTACCTTTTACTTTTGTTGATGAATGCCATTTACGAAATTAGCTCTATTTGAGTTGGAGTTTTAAAAGGGTTCCACTCAATTTTGTATAATTTTTTTTTGACGATTGATATAAAATTTAATATATTTTTTTATATTTAACATAATTTTTTTAGCTAAAAAATAATTTTCATTCAAATCAAATATGTACATAAGTCATTTTTATAAAAAAGTGCATGGGTCACATTTGTTCAAGAATAGATATATTCATAAGTAAATTTAAGAAAATGTTTATATCTATTCATATATGCATTATAATATTTTATAAAATTATTAATCTATATAATAATAATATTTTAGATAATTTAGATACTGTAAATATTACTTAAAAATTAATATTTATTATTAAATTATTTATTAGGTTGATTTTTCCCGCACTAAAAAGTGATACCAAACAAATAAAAATATTTTTATTATAGTATAAATTATGTTAAATATAATAAATAAACTTGATTTTCTACCAATAGTTAAAATATTAAAAATAGAGTAGGTGACATAAAGGAAGAATTATGCGGAAGCATTCACGGTCAAAATAAACTATGATTTACGCGTTTATGCTTTAGATCCCTTACGCATGCTACAGCTGGCCAGGGTGCGTGCAAACTACTCATAGATTTTCTTCATACGCAGGGCAGGCCAGTTTTCTTTTTACGGGAACGGGGCCCACCAGAAATTCGCACGAACGACCAACATCGTACGGTTCTCGCACGGGCAAAAGAGATCCAAATGCGTTCCCAAATTTCTGACCCGAGCCTCTGGCTTTCGGGTCTGCAGTGCGTGTGCAAACCGGGATTCGGAGGCATCATGAGAAGGAAACGCTATTGTTTAGGGGTGGGAACCGGGGCGGGTCGGGACGGGTCAGGGTTTGCCCAACTCTGACCCTATTTTTCAAAAATCTTGTTTGACCCTTATTTTATACCGGGTCGGGACTAATGTTTAAAAAACTGAACCGGGTACTGAATCGTTTTTATGTTCGGTTCAAGTCCAACCGGTTCAACCGTGGTTCAAACCGTTTTGAACCATGACGTCAGCATGACATAATTATGACGTAATAATATATTTAATTTATTTTAATTATTTCAAAATTAAATTAAATATA